>CM065595.1:132991766-134191766 GCA_033119425.1 Bufotes viridis | reverse complement strand
CGCTCCGTAGAGTAGGGCTTTATGGCAGAGTGGCCAGAAGAAAGCCATTACTTTCCGCTAAAACTAAAAAGGCACGTTGTGATTTTTCTACAAGGCATGTGGCAGACTCCCAAAATGTATGGGGAAAGGTGCTCTGGTCTGACGAGACTAAAATTGAACTTTTCGGCCATCAAAGAAAACACTATCTTTGGGGCAAACCCAGCACATCACCCAAAGAACACCATCCCCACAGTGAGACCTGGTGGTGACAGCATCATGGGGGGGATGGGACTGGGAAACTGGTCAGAGTTGAAGGAAAGATGGATGGTGCTAAATACAGGGATATTCTTGATTTTGAGCAAAACCTGTACCACTCTGTGCGTGATTTGAGGCTAGGACGGAGGTTCACCTTCCAGCAGGACTGACCCCAAACACACTGCTAAAGCAACACTAGAGGGGTTTAAGGGGAAACATGTAAATGTGATGGAATGGCCGAGTCACAGCCCAGATCTCAATCCAATAGAAAATCTGTGGTCAGACTTAAAGATTGCTGTTCACAAGCGCAAACCATCCAACCTGAAGGAGCTGGAGCAGTTCTGCAAGGAGGAATGGGCAAAAATCCCAGTGGTAAGATGTGGCGAGCTCATAGAGACTTATCCAAAGCGACTTGGAGCTGTGATTACCGCAAAAGGTGGCTCTACAAAGTATTGACTTTAGGGGGTGAATAGTTATGCACATTGACTTCTGTTATTTTGTCCTATTTGTTGTTTGCTTCACAATAAAAAAATACATAAAAATCTTCAAATTGTGGGCATGTTCTGTAAATTAACTGATACAAATCCTCAAACAATCCATGTTAATTCCAGGTTGTGAGGCACCAAAACACAAAAAAAGTCAAGGGGGTTGAATACTTTTGCAAGGTACTGTATGTATTTTAGAAATATATACATAAATCCAGTAAAATACTTTCAAGTGTGAATGACTTGGGGTAAAGGATCCACATGGCTGCAGGCAGCAGTTTTCAGATTGATTGCTTCATGGATGCAGTTTGGGGGGGGGGGGGGGGCGGCATAAATGCAGTTTACCTGAAAAACTGTGCAGCCAATTTGAAACCTTTCACTGAAAAGCACATAAAAACTGTTTTCAGGCACTTCAGGGCTCATGCAGACGATCGTATGCAAAAATAAAAATAATAATAAAATACGGACGACATCCGCGTGACTTCCGTATTGCATAGTTTTATTTTTTGAGGATCCACCTGCAAAATGGACAAGATTAGGACTTGCTCTATCTTTTTTGCAGACCAGCCATGCAGACATATGGGAACGGAATGCACATGGAGTTATTTCAGTATTTTTGCTGACCCATTGAAGGGAAAGCTCACGCATATGGGACGCACACACACACAAAAAAAAAAAAAAAAAAAAAATTAGAAAGAAAATCAATATATCTATTACAGTGTATTTCTATAATTTCCTTTTTCTTCTCGTTAGATACTCCAAAAGGAAACACAAAGACATTTGGTAAGAGCTTTTATTTTATTTAGTACCATAGTTTACTATCCCTGGCTGCACCTGAACCTAATGCCAGCTGGCTGCCCAATAATTGTAAAGGCCTTTATCTGGTATTTGGATGAGCAAGCAAATAATAAAAATAAAATAAAAAATGAGCTAATATTATCCAAACCAGCGATGCTGCTCAGCAAGCTGAACATTTCCGTAAAACAAGGTGGACATCCTATGCAGAGCTAAGTGGACTTGTCCCATAACATTCCTGATTAAGGCCACATCACCTATCCTCAGGAGTTGGGCTCTGAGCACTGGGACTCTCACCGATCGCAAAGATTCATGAGCCTTCTGTGTGAGAGTGTACATACACGACCACCACTGCTTTCAACTCTATGGTCCCAACAATTAGACCCCCCAACAATCATATATTTATGACCTGAGAGTGGGCGGCCCACAAACATTTATGTAAGCGCCCCCTAGTGGTGGTTGTAGGCAGACAATATATACTGTAGTGGATGTGGTGCACTCTTAAAAACAGAGCGCAATTGCTACAAAGATGTATTAAGAATTATCATAATTATGGGTCTCCAAAGTGAACCTCCGCCATTTCATTCCAAGCCTGAGAAGATTTGATCATAGAACATTTAGGTAGCAAGAAGTAAGGGGTTCAGGTGTGATTAGGAGTAGAGTGAACTTGTGTTTTAAGTTCGGCGTCCAAAGTTCGGGTTATCGAAGCATCCCGTTATGGATTCCGCTACCACGGACCATAACAGCATTTGGAACACGGGGTGAAAGACCTGGGGTGACGTCACCGTCATGTGATCAGTGCAGGGGGCGTGGCTCAGTACTGGATTGGATAAGAGGTCATAGGCTACCACCTCTTATCTAATCCAGTACCGAGCCACGCCCCCTGCACTGATCACATGACGGTGACGTCACCCCAGGTCCTTAGTGTTGTCCAAGGTTCGGGTTCTTTGAAGAATTCCCCTTATGGATTCCAAATGCCGTTATGGTCCGTGGTAGCGGAATCCATAACGGGATGCTTCGATAACCCGAACTTTAGACACAAGTTCGCTCAACTCTAGTTAGGAGCACTATGGGCTATACATTGTGTGCTTTACATCTCTCTTGCTGAGGATACTAAAAAAGTTTAGCAGATTTTTTTTTTTTTTTACCTTTTCACAACCAACCCATTGTACACAATTGCTTGCGTTTCTTTTGCAGATAAGAAAGCCTTGATGATTACTCTGATCACCACATTCATCATATTTGTGCTCGGATTGTCCCTAGCAGTAGTGATTTCCAAGAGGAAGAACTGGTCCAATGGACTATACAGGGCTGAAGTCCTCCCATACAGCGATGACGCCGTTCTGGTGGACACAATGGAGAGAGAAGACTATGCCTAAAATTAACTATAGAAAATGGGTACTATGACTAGTGTTGAGGAAACAGAAGTATCCAAAGTGGACTGAATTTCATGAAAAAAAAAATAATTTACAATTGGTCATGTAGCCGAATTTCCTCGCGCTGCATGGTAACAAATTAAAGTTTTCCTAAAATGGTGGCTGAAAGTAAAAAAAAAAAAAAGTTATACTCCCCTCATCCACTTGATCGCGGAAAGCCTATCCGCTCCTGCCGCAGGTCTTCTTCACTGAAGACAAAAGTGGATGGGGCGAGTGTGTATATAATTTTTTTTTTTTTTTAAACCCCGAGCAGCTGAATGAGTCACAGATGCCGTGAATAGCATCAAACACTGCATCTGAGGGGTTAAAGGACAGGGGGCGGCACGATCACCATTCCCCCATCATTGTTTCCGCTCCATACAATAGAAAGCGATTCAAGTCAATGTAATTAATAACAAAATCACATTTCTTGTCAAGGTTCAGTGAAATAGCTGAATTTGCCAAAACTTCACTTATCTCCAATTAGGCCTCTTACTGGGTTCCCATAATGACAATTTCTCAATATCTACAGGATAGGTGATAAGTTATTGCAGGGAGAGGTCTGGCTACTGGAGGTCCCCCGACCCCCATTTGAATGGAGTAGCAGTTGAGCAGGCACACTACTCCTCCATTCAATGCTATGGACTGCCGGAGGTACAGCAATGCGCACTTTGAATGTCAGTGCACCCGCTTGAGCTCAGCTCCTTTCAAATGGGTGACACAAGCATGGGACCTGTGTTCTCATAAAAATTGTGGGTCCCAACAATCTGATCACTTATGTGGTGATGGTTTGTCCAAGAATAAAACCTATTAGGACTCCGCTTACAGTAGGCCACGCATCTGCTATGTCAAAGTCCATCTCAGGTTTCCAGTGCAATTTACAAGATTAACGTGTAATCAGAATTGATTCTTACAAGAAGGTTTTATTTATTAGGTGCAAGGACTATAGCAGTGGCATGGAAGATACTGCACATCAATAGGCATGTTCACAGGTTTGATACCCTGCTCTGTCAGAGCCAGCCTGCATGTGTATGGGGTAAATCAGGAGGAACAGAATAGGTGAAGGACTGTTCGGGAGACCACCATCTAAGGGTACTGTCACACTTGCGGCATGTGGATCCAGCAGGCAGTTCTGTCCCGTCCGGCGTACCGCATGACAACTGAAAGCATTTATAGACGCATTGCAAGTGCGGATCCGTCTCTCAGTTTGCCATGCGGATAGACGGATCCATCTTGAATTTTCACAGTTTTAAAGGTCTGCGCATGCGCAGACAGGAAGGACTAATCCATCCTTCAGTCATTTCTTAATGCCGGATCTTGCACTAATCTAAGTAAATGGGACTTAATGCCAGATCCGGCATTCCGTCACTTCAGGATGGAGATAAAACAGCAGCATGCTGCGGTTTTGTCAATATCCAAAAAACGTTCACATGCTGAACGGAAGACATCTGATACATACTGAACGGATTTCTCTCCATTCCGAATGCATTAGGATAATCCGGATTAGTTTTTTTCCCAGCATAGAGCCCCGACGACTGAACTATGCCGGAAAAGAAAAAACGCCAGTGTGAAGGTACCCCAAGGCAGGGGTGGGCAACCTGTGACACTCCAGCTGTTGTGAAACTACAACTCCAGCAGGCATACTTGCTCTGCTCAGAAGTAAATGGAGCATGCTGGGAATTGTAGTTTCACAACAGCTAGAGTACCGCAGGTTGCCCACCCCTGATCTGAGGGCTCATGCACACAACTGTAGCTTCGGTCCACATCTGATCTGCATTTTGTGGATTGGATGCATGGCCATTGATTTAAATAGGGTTGCAGAAGATCAAGGTTTGTAGAGATAAAATGGGAGAATACAGTGCCACATGTGCATAAAAAAGTCACCTTACTCTGGTTAAAAGGTAAAAATCTGATTACCAAATGTTATGAGGAGTCTACATCTGTAGATCGCCTAGCTGGTTATTTTTGTATCCCCACCAGCGGGCGGTTGTCCTTAGGTTGCAGCTGCGGTCCTCTGGGGCAGTCAGCAGGTGAGGTAAACGGCTTGAAGAGCAGTAGTTCCGGACCTTCAGATGGCACTGCCAGGACTCCGATCAAGAAAACTTCAGGATCCTTCACTGTCCTATACTTCGATCCTGAAGTTTTCTTCATCGGAGTCCAGGCAGTGCCATCAAAAGGTCCGGCACCACAGTTTTTTTTTTTTTCAAGGTTTGTTACATTGTAAATGTGAATTTTATGAAGGATGTGGACTTCAGGTTAAGCACAACGTGTTTGCAAATAAAAGGAGTCAGCAGATCCATACAATGTCTTTATTGTGTTTTTTTTTTTTACCATACCACTAAAACATCAATGTGCATTTAAAGTGAATATACAGGGGTCTACAATTTTAGCAATTACAAGTGTTTAAAATTTTTATCATTTTTCTTTTTGCAAAGTTATTTTTGTATTGTAAAATGTGCTATATACTGAATCTGAAAAAAAAAAAAAAAAGTCAGAGTCACAGCTTCAAACTAATGACCTCATACTAAATCAGTAGAAGGCAGATCTGAAAAAAAAAAAAAAAAAAAAAAAAAAAGCTGTACAAAACCTCATTAAACAGTCAACACTGGAGGCAAAGACGGTCTATAAAACAAGAGCCTGCAAGGTAAGGCGTGGGGGGCTTCATCCCATAAACGACCACATTAATATACTTTATAATAGTTTATCCCCTCCCCCCGATTCACACAATAACGTTGCCACTCTTTGTGGAGTACCCTTTACTTACAGAGCAGAGGCAGCTTGGTAGGCTGAATATTGGCTTGGCCCATTACGACTGAGGCCTTCAGTATCATGGCGCCTCATGAGGCCATTCAAGTCAAGAAAACTGATTAGGTAAACTCTAAATTGTTCAGTGCCCCCTTCACTATGTGCAGGTGACATGGCTGAATTAAAAACATGATTGGAGCAGAAGTTCAGGTTACATCACACATAAAAAAAAAGGAAACAAAACAAGACATATTGCAGCAAACAGTCACAGCTTCCAGAAAATAAAAAAGGCAGAAAACATGAACTAAAGGTTCAAGAGGCCAAACCGGGTCTTGGAGGGATTTTTTTTTTTTGTTAGAGATTAGAACATTGCTCAAGTGCAAGAGATAGAAAAACAGTAAGTGACAGGAATGCCAAGCTTGGGCATATTTTGAACAAATATAAGCAATGAAGTACATATGTAAGTGGATGGACTTTAATTTAGAAGGCCTCGTTAAGTCCTAGATTGGTGTGCCGATCTTCACACCCTTTCATCCTCTGAGTCATCTTCAGATGCTAAAAAAAAAAAAAAAAAAAAAAAAAAGAGAAAAATGAAAGACTTAGAAACAGTCACAAGCCAGAAAATTGGCGTTACTCTACATAAGATCTTCCAAGTACGCAACTCCTATAATGAAATGTTACAACACAAAAATGCAAAGATGTATCCCAATGAAACTGCATATCAGAATATAGGAAATAGGACTGCTATCCTCGCCTTACATCATGCATTCTGACTGGTGTCTGCCTGGGGCTATACAAGTGACAACTTACTTTCAAGATCTTCCATGTGTGCTTGAAGGGTCCTGGCAAGGTTAATGAACTGAAAAGATAAAAGTACAGAAGTGTTTTAAAAATCTGCACACTCAAGTTCCCAGTATGTACCGTATGTATGTATGTATGTATGTATTTTACACACACAAAATGGGGCAGTGTTACGTCAGCAGATGGCATCTATCATGTAGATAAAGTTAATACAAGGCACTTTTTAATGTATTGTGAGTGTCCATATTGCCTCCTTTGCCAATTTGATAGGATTTTTCTAACATTATACATGGCTCGTTTCCAGGAGTTATGACCACCCTACAATCCAGCAGCGGTGGTCATGCTTGCACACTATAGAAAAAAGCGCCGGCAGTCCAAGCTATGAGAGTGGCTTTCCTATATTGAGCAAGCATGGCCACCGCTGCAGGACGGTCATAACTTCTGGAAACGAGCAGTGCATGATGTGATGGAAAAATGAATCCAGCCAGCAAAGGAGGCAATATGGACAATCACAATACATTAGTAAGTGGCTGGTATTAATGTTCTCTACATGGCAAATGACATTGGCTGAAGCAAGACAAATCCTTTAAAGGGGTATTCTGGTCGGGGATAACTATCAGATTGGTGGTGGTCCTACTGCAGGGACCCCCACACCCCTTGCTGCTCCCCTGAAATGACCAATGCAGCCAGTCACATGTGTGCACCTGCTCCATTCATTTCCATGGGAGTTCTGGTGATAGCCAAGTAGAGCCATCCACCATCTCTGGAACTACCAAAGAAATGAATGGAGAGGCCACATGTACGTGCAACTGGGTTGCTGTGCTCATTTTAGGGGGGCATGGGACCCCTGTGAGATAAGTGGCATCCCAGCAGTAGGATACCCATCGATCTGATAGTTATCCCCTATCTTGTGGATAAGGGACAAAGGGGTATTCCGATAGGTAAAAGTACAGTTAGAAATGCATTTATATTAAAGGGAATATCCAAAACACCTCCCAAACTAGAGTAAGCGGTGTA
This sequence comes from Bufotes viridis, assembly GCA_033119425.1. NCBI lineage: Eukaryota > Metazoa > Chordata > Amphibia > Anura > Bufonidae > Bufotes > Bufotes viridis. The sequence goes on along the minus strand of CM065595.1, from coordinate 134,184,274 downwards.
TAGTGTAAGTGACGCAGGGTCCTGTTATGTCATTTTTATCTTCGTACTAACCAGCATACTGGCGCTGTGCTCCCCCAAACCAACAGTAAAATGCATTGAGAGGACTGGTCTTTGAGTCCTCTCCATTATGTGCGGGAGCTCGAGTCCTCAATGCATTTATTGCTGGTTTGTCACAACACAACATCATATTGCAAGCATGAAGATAAAAATTACATCAGAATCACACTACACACTTAGGAAGAGATCACATCGTTATTTTTCGGTTCTTCTGGCGCATCCCGTGCATCAGTTATCATTCGTTTGAGCCCGTTCCGTCAGAGATCCATTATTTTATATGGAAAATAAGTACTGCATGCAAAATGGAAATGCCTCAAACAGATACCAAATGTGCACAACTGATGCACAAGATCTTTATTTTACCGGATCTGTTTTTTCTTTTCTTTATTTTTCTGTTCTTCTGACGGATAAGAAGAGTGTGAAAAGTGGATGTAAACTCACACTTACTGTAGTTTGGGGGGTTCCAAGCTGACTGATCCCCTTTACAACACATTTGCTATCCTAGACGTCTTCAAACCTACCCCACTTCACAGCATTTTCTTCCGTTTTAAGACATTAGCTTGCTTTGCGCAGTGCTGTGGATAGTCATGTACGACGCTGTTCAGCATCTCACCCCAGACCCTGCCTCCGTTTAAGGCCTCATGCACACGGCCGTGGGTGTTTTGCGGTCCGCAAACCGCGGATCCGCAAAACACGGAAGCTGCTCCGCGTTCCGCAATTTGCGGAACGGAACGCGGCCCATTATAGAGATGCCTATTCTTGTCCGCATAACGGACAAGAATAGGACATGCTCTATTTTTTTTGCGGGGGTACGGAACGGAGCAACGGATGCGGACAGCACACGGAGTGCTGTCCGCATCTTTTGCGGCCCCATTGAAATGAATGGGTCCGCGGCAGAGCCGCAAAATATGCGGCTCAGACGCGGACCCGAACAACGGCCGTGTGCATGAGGCCTAACTCACAACATCTTAAAGCAGTCACTCCCATCTTCAAGAAAACAACCCACTCACCAGCAATTACACTGCAATTATTAGTCACAGACTGACTTCCATCTGAGACATGGCAAGTGTAAGCTCACATGGCAGGGTTCTGATCTCATCACTACGCTGGTTTCATTTGTTTAAGCCGATGAATATGATGCACTGCACCCATTACACAAGATCCACCCGGCAGGTTTCATTATTGGATCTGATACACTGGGCTACATACTGGCTTTAGAAGAACTTGGGAAGAGCTTGATCGGGATTCTTTCCCAAATTCTCTAAGCCTTAAAGATTCCAGCACAGACAAGAAAAATAGCAAAACTACAAGTTAAACAAAATGGTCAAAAGGCCCCTGTATAGTTGAGCATACCAGTGCAAAATGCACACTTAGCATCCACGTAATAAGTGCTGGATTGTCTCACTCTGATTGTGGGTTTCACTCACCCAAACCCAACCCATCATGCTGTGATTTCGGGGAAATTTAATCTACAGTTTGGCAGCAACATAGTCAGATTATACATCCATATTAATCGGCTAACAGATCATGCAGAATGGCAGCAACTGGTTATTTTAATAAGAAAAAAATAAAATAAGTGTTTTGTAATGTTTTTACAAAGCACGACAAGTGAAAACGTAATGTTGTAGAAGTACATGAACTCACTCTAACCCGAGTGTTTGCTTCATTTGCGGCTCCCAACATGTCAGAAAAGCGCTGTTCACATAGATGCAGTAAAACAACCAGATAGAGACCGGAGCTTATAAATTCATATTCAGCCTAAGGAAGAAGAAAAATCAAGTGCAAGAGTTAGTGGCATAATGTGCAAAAGGTCTACTGTATGGAGATGGAGCTCTGAAAACCCCATCCACTTGCATTGCCTTGTAAATTTCCATGGATGTGTTCAGAATCTGCACTACAAACCGGCCACATCACCGTATGCCCCAATACTGGCATGGCAGCAGTATAAAGGCCAGCAGCAGGCTGATCCTTCAATGGAACAGCAAGGTCCAGGGTACAACTTAAATGGGTTGTCCGGGTTCAGAGCTGTCCCCAGACATAACCACTTCTTTACTCTTTCAGTATCCCTTGCCCTGGGGTGAATCACAGAGAAAGTCCTTTTTCCTTTACCTCCGGTGACTTACCAGGTCTCAGCATGGGTATGCTTGGCGGAGGCTTCTATAGTGCTGCCCTAGCCTGGCTAAGGCAGTGCTATAGAACGCCCATTAGTGCCAGTGATGCCACCGGGCTCACTGAGGTGGAAGCCTCCACTAAGCAGTGCGAGAATGTAAACTAAACAGCCCTTGCCCCGAGTGATGCAGTGCAGGGCAAGGGGAGCTTCGGAGCACGAAAAGCTGAATGAATGGGTTATCAGCTCTGAACCCAGACAACCCCTTTAATATTACCAATCGCATCACATTAATGCTGTGGAGCCTTTAACAAGTGACATTTGTACTCACCCTCTCATTGGCATGGGCCCGGTAAAGTTCATGTATGTCAAAATCCTCCAAATTGAGATCCAACTTCTCTTTACATAACTCGCATGTAGTTATTGTTTCAAGACTAGAACCTGCAATGAACAGATGTTGCACAAGTTAATGCGAGATTTAGGGCTTGCCATGTATCCTACAACTGACCTATAGCCATCTACAAAACACATCACCCCATTAAGTTTCATCTCCCCCAAATCTGATGCAATGTGCGGCACCTGTTTAGGTGTGGGAGATGGACCATGATGCCCAAAAATTTTATAGCAAAGGTGGCCGCCTCACTTATGCTGGGGAGGACATCCCGAAGTCTCCATGCCTGCAACCCATATCAACATGTCAGACGTAACTGCAGGAAACGCTTAGCATCTGGTATTTGGAAAACAAAGGCTTTTTATGCAAGACAGAGGGAACGTCCTAGTCCCTTATTATAAAGTGATGAAATGTTGCTAGGCTTTGTATAGCTAGATATCTATAAAGATATAATCACTTCATGATTTGTGGGTCTGACCTCTGGGACCCCCGAAGATTTCCAGAAAAAAGAGGCCAGAAGCCTGATCTAGTGCCACATCCCCTTTACACCGCAGCTCCGTCGCCTGTCCAATTTACTTGAAATGGCCTGTGCCACAGTTCTTGTATCATCCCAAAAACACACCTGGACACTGCACGCAGCACTGTAGCACTATATGCTACAGCCCGAATAACCACTAACCTATGAGGGGACAGAGGCGGCCTGTTATTGCAGGGATTTAAGACAATGTAAACCAATCCACAATTGGCAGGATGTTCTGATAAACCGATATACGAGACGGCTCACCAGAATTGATTTTCGAGTGAAGCCATTTCTTCATACAGTCCTGGTGAACATACTGCAGACTTCCAGAACATTTACACGGCTCGATAAATGGATTGGCTGGAGTGGTTACCCCAGTCTGGCAGATTCTACACAAGTCACCATCCTCCTCTTCAGAGTCCTCCAGAAGAAGGCTAAAAATACAGGAGAGTGTAAGACATCTCATTGCTCATCACAGATTACTACTTTTTTTGCACTAGATGTTATGAGTACCGGCGGAGAGCAGCCTGCCATGCCAACTGGCTATAATAGGGTCTAGCAGAGATCTGGTCGCTACCCCGTAAATTGACTCAAAAAAAATAAAAAAAAAGTAAAAAAAAAATAAAAAAAAATTGCATGCACTTTTGTCTGGCCGAATCCCTTACCAGGGAGCAGCCGAATCTCTGCCAGATCCCATTATAGTCCAATTGTACATGTTCGTATCCGGCAACGCCAGATACAGTGAGCTCCAGTAACCTGATCCTCAGCTGCATCAGGCTTCCGGATTCCAAACGCAACTGTGAACTGGGCCTTAAGGGATCGTCTGACCATTTTATTCTAGAGCGTTCACCCTTTTCTAAAGAAAAAAAAACCCACAATCTTTCATTGTTCTCATTATAAAAGCTTTCTGGGTCCCAGCTGCTCTCTCCTTCACCTCAACATACAGTATCCATATCAGTGACCCAGGAGTGGAGCCGAGACCCAGGAGCTTGTATGCCGAGGGGAAACCTGAAGGGATATCTGAGGTATCGCTTTACAATTCTGACCCTATAATAAATAGTCACACTACAGTGCTAGTCTCCGCAGCACCAAGATACCCATCTACTCCCTGTGACCGCTGAGGCTAGCGACTGGCTGCAACGAGGACATGGGTTAGTCTTGGACATTAGTGCAGCGCCAGAAACAAAGACCGATGTGACAGCTTAAAGTGGTAACTGATGCCCGCCTTTACTTTTGGGGGCCTCTGAAAACCCATTAAGGATACACATTAAAGAAGGCGCTCTCAGGTTTCCTAAGTTACCTCAATCTGAGAGCAGCATGATCGATCGGGAGACACTGCTTGCAAATATAGAATCATCTAGATAAAGATTTATCTAAAACGCTGTTTAATTGCCGGCAGAAAGCCTTAAAATCCAGCTTTTCCCACCCATGCAGGAACAGCTATTCCTATAAAAATCTGTATGCAGGAGTGCTGTCAAGTACGGCAGCATTTACAAACTTTTTTTTTTATATTTTTTTAGCTGATTGAGACAAGCGCGCACCAAAAAACAGTGTACCGACTCTAAAGACTGTTTTCATGCTTCTGGAGGAGAGCTGGTGTGTGTACTTTTTCCTAGGAAGCTTTGCCTGTAAGACTCCCTTCACCAAATGGATTTCCCCAAGGAAAATTAATATCTTCCAAAAGCTATCAGATTTGATAGTGTTTTTTTTATGTAAAACCACTGAATCAAATCCTATAGCTTTTGGAAGATATTCATTTACCTTGGGGAGATCCATTTGGTGAAGGGAGTCTTACAGGCAAAGCTTCCTAGGAAAAAGTACACACACCAGCTCTCCTCCAGAAGCATGAAAACAGTCTTTAGAGCCAGTACACAGTTTTTTGGTGGGCGCTTGTCTCAATCAGCTCTAAAAAAAAAAAAAAAAAAAAAAAAGTTTGTAAACGCTGCCGGACTTGACAGCACTTCATACAGATTGTATAGGAATCAGCACTTACCGGCGGAAGATCCTGCTGTCTAATTACAAACCACTATACAGCATGGGGATGGGCGATGGCACAGCGATCGCTCCTCCTCATGCTACGGAGGAGATTGCTGCATGTAGTAAGCTATTGGCTCTCTCCTGACAATCGCTTGCTGATCTGTCTGTCTGTCTAATATAGGCTTTTGAATGACCTATAGGAAGCTACCCTGTAGGTCAATGTCAATCCCATTAAATACCCTTCACACTACTAGGGACATCACTAGTTTACAGGTATCAAGTCCTATAAAAACAATTTATCCTCAACCTGAACACATCTCCTGCTAGTCTGTGCTGCTCTTCGATAAGGGGACCACATGAGACATGATGCATTAACACTTCTGCTTTTTATCATAATTTGGATAATGTAGACGATTCCACACACATTCTTATTGTAATACTTGCCTCTCTTGAATTTTCCTAAGCTTCTCTGGATCCCTTGAGTTCTCAGACTTTTCAGTCTCTTGTCCATCACTTGTCCTACCTGAGGGAACAATGTCTACGGTTATCATGACATTGTCTGATAAGGAGTTCCCAAGTGCGGCTGGCACCGAAAAATGTAAAAAGGAGTTAGGAAGCATGCCTGATATTCCTGAATTTCTCCTACTGAAAAGGGATTCTGCTAGAGACGCAGCCTGGGCAGAGCCACTCAGAGAGTCCGAAGACAGTGGTGAAGAGCTGTCGGCAGATGCACCTGCTCCTTGGACAGGGTGAACTTCATCTAATGAAGAATCTTCTTGAGATGCCCTCCTAAGAAGACTGTGCATCCTGCTAGAATCTGAGGTAGATGATGCTCTGAATGGTTCTTCTCTTCCATCCCGTCTTCTCCTGGAAAACAGAGGTGTGCACCTATTCCTTAAAGATGAAGGCAGCCATGAACCAGAAGTCCTGGTCTCAGACTCTTCGGACCTGTAGCTTTCAGCATCGGAATCAGAACTCTGGTTTGGAGACACTGACGACAAGCCCCATCGCCGCCGCCTAAGAAATGCAAATCCCTGAGATTGCTCTGAAGGCCTAGTTTCTGGCGTGTGTGTACTGGCAGGTGTTATGGCGATTGGCTGAGAAGCGTCCTGTAAACTTGAGTGTGCTTCTGCTTCGGTTGACCTTCCGCTTAGGGAATCTTGACTTGATCGCCTAGAGAAGAAGGTGGAAGACATACTAGAAGCAAGGCGAGAAAGCAAGTGCCTTGTTGTACGTCTGCCTTCAGTATCCGTATTCTGCTCGCTTGCAGACCTTGGTGGGACAGGGGATACTCGACCTGATGCAGTCCTTGCTGTTCCTTCATTTCTACTAGATGTATGGCGAAAGTCCAGGGAACTGTCTCTTTGTGGGGAGCGTATGTCTCTCGACATAGTTGATCTTGAACTTCTGCTGGAATCTCTGAGCAATGAGGAACTCTGAGAAGGCAACTGGTGGTTGATGGACGTGTTAAGCCGAACTGTGCTTTGCGGGTTCTCTTTTGGTCTTGCGCCTTGTGCATATGAAGAAACTCTCTCCTGAAGATCTACATGAAAAAAATAAAAAAAAAATCACACAATTACAACATATCTTGCACCTTGAATGGATTGAGGCCTTACAGAAGAAGGAAGTGTTGGGGGAAAAAAATGGTATAGAACGTGGCGAAAATTTCTGATACATTATGTGGAGGACAGACTACCCAAGATTTATGTCGCCTTTCAAGTTGACATCATGGTATCTTCTGGAAGACTTGAAGGATAATTTAGGGCCACTGAAAGGGTCATGAGGAGAGCAATGGCTCAATAGATAAGCAGGAATATATGATTCAAACGAGATCTTCTGAATGGGGGTTGGAGGTGCGGCTGATGCAGGGGAGGGGGGGGGGGGGGTTTGCTTGTATTTACGGTTTATTTCGTGGGTATATGCGTTAGACAGCTCATAGATGTGTACATGAGGATAGCTTCCTGAATTTGAGGCTAGACAGCTTTATTATTGTAAGACCTATGATGCTGTATGAACACTTGTTCTTTATACTGTTTGCATAATTTGTTGTGCTTGGGGTAAAATTGGAAAACTAATAAAATTATATTAAAAAAAAAATTTACAGATCAGAAAAGAAGGAAAATCAGGAGAAAATACATGGCTTTTCTAATACTCTGGTTTCCATGCACAATTTTGGGTACATTTGTATGCGGCTTTCAAAACCCACACATGCGTCTGGACTTGGAGGTATTCCAATCTTGGACATTGGGGCATATCGCCCTCCCCAGTGTCCGATAGGTGCGGGTCCCACCTCTGGGACCTGCCCCTCTTACTTAGGAACAGAGCCCACAAAGTACCAGAGGGCACACCACGCATGCGGCCACCCTCCATTCCTATGGGAGCGCCAAAAATAGCAGTGGTGGCTCGGCTATTTCCGTAAGCCCCATAGAATTGTAGGCCGCAGCCCTGCTTGCGCGGTGTGCTTCCCATTCATTTCAATTCTCTATTTTCGGCACTTCTATAGGGAAGAATGGAGGGCAGCACTTTGCAGGCCCCGTTCGATGTATACTGTAGATGCAGGTCTCAGAGGTGGGACCTGCACCCATTAAACATTAAGGGCATATCCTAGCGATATTACTCCATTGTCCCAGATAGGAATACCCCTTTAATCCTCTCAGAACCTTGCCATTTTTCATCTTAACCTCTTGCGGACACAGGGCGTACAGGTACGTCCTGTGCATTTCTGATCGCCAACCGCATGGACCAGGCCATTCTTTGCAAATCTGAACAGTGTCACTTTATGTGTGAATAACTTTAAAATGCTTTTACTTATCCAAGCCATTCCGAGATTGTTTTCTTGTCACATATTGTACTTTATGACAGTGGTAAATTTGAGTCAAAATATTTAATTTTTATATCAAAAAATTTGGAGACCGTCACAATTTTCAAAATGTCAATTTCTCTGCTTTTAAAACAGATAGTGATACCTCCTAAAATAGTTATTACTTTACATTTCCCATAGGTCTACCTCATGTTTGGCTCATTTTGTAAACGCCAATTTTCTTTTTTTGGGATATCAGAAGGCTTAGATGTTTAGAAGCAAATCTTAAAATTTTTAAGACAACTTCCAAAACCCAATTGGGTTGGAGGATGGCTATGGCTAGGATTGGGCGATATAATCTATACGAATTTGGGAAATTATATAGATTTTGTCTATACTGCCCTACTGCGATAGATTATTCTGTGGTAATCCATCGTGATATACCATTATCATACATGCTTCAAATTATATCATGAGAAACTACTTTTGGATCGCAATGCTCTCTCCATATCGCCATCTTGTGCCATTCAAGAAATGCAATACAAATTGACCACGCGGTGGTATAGAACTCCGGTTCTTCTCCATAGAATTTTACCTGGAATCCCTGACGTTTGTTGGCGATGTGGACAGAGCACAGGCACCGATGTGCATATATGGTTCCAGTGTTCTATTCTAAAACCCTTCTGGGATGGAATACAGAAGCTTATTAATGCTGTCTTTAAATCCAACGTTGCCCTGACGGTGAACATGATACTGTTCTTCATTTAGGACTCTAGCCAGCAATGTGTAATTACATCCTTATCTCTGCAATAAGAAACTGGAAACGTACTACTCCTCCCACTATCCTGGAATGGTACAAAGAATTTACTAGAGTAAAGGACTTCGAACATAGACGATGGTCTATTCTTAAAGAAGAAAAATTCAACACCATTTGGGAAAAGTGGTTCCGTTTTGTAGAAGTCTATCCTGTTGCTTCTTTTCTGCAATCCTTAATTCCGTCGTAAATTGTGTGATTATTATGACGTTTAGTTTGAATACGGATTTTATCCTATGTCCCCCCATCCTCTTCCCCTCACATATTAACCCCATATCCCCCCTTCAATGCGAATTGGACATTGACGTCCACTAACCTTTGGGCATGTTTTATGTTTGACTTTATGCAACCTCTTATGATGCTTCATTGTACTACAAATTGTACTCTTTTGCATATTCAATTGATACTTTTCTTTGTTATACTTGACTATGTTTTCTCTATTTGGAAAGTTTTTTTTGTATTGCTAATAATTATGCACAAAAAACTTAAAATAAATATAATTTAAACCAAATTATATCACGATCTAAATTTTAGGCCATATTGCCCAGCCCTAATAGAAACCACCCATAAATGGCCCCATTTTAGAAACTTAGCCCCTTAAGGAATTCAAAACTGATTTTACAAACTGTTAACCCTTTAGGTGTTCCACAAGAATTAAAGGAAAATGGGGATGAGATTTCAGAATTTTACTTTTTCGGCAGATTTTCCATTTTTTCCAGTAACAAGGCAAGGGTTAACAGACAAAACGCAATATTTATTACCCTGATTCTGTAGTTTACAGAAACACCCCATATGTGGTCGTAAACTGCTGTATGGGCACACGGCAGGGCGTAGAAGGAGGGGAACGCCATATGGTTTTTAGAAGGCAAATGTCACTGGGATAATTTAAAGTTGCCATGTCACATTTGAAGACCCCCTAGAGTAGAAACATTTTGGAAACTACGGGATAAGGTGGCAGTTTTGTTGGTACTATTTTAGGGTAGATATGATTTTTGATTGCTCTATATTACACTTTTTGTGAGGTAAGGTAAAAATAGCCGTTTTGGCACAGTTTTTTACAATGTTCATCTGACAGGTTAGATCATGTGCTATTTTTATAGAGCAGGTTGTTATGGACGCGACAATACCAAATAGGACTACTTTTTTTGGTGGTTTCAGTTTTACATAAAAAATAATTTCTCAAAAATGCTTAATTGTCTTCATATTCTGAAAGCCATAGCTTTATTTTTTGACTGATTGTCTTATGTAGGAGCTCATTTTTTGCAGGATGAGGCGACGGTTTGATTGGTACTATTTTGGGGTGCATATGACTGATCGCTTGGCATTACACTTTTTGTGATGCAAGGTGACAAAAAATGGCTGACAGTTTTTATTTTATTTTTCTACGGTGTTCACCTGAGGGTGTTGCGGACACTAATACCTAATATGTCTACTTTTTTATTTTTTCACTTGACACAATACAAGCATTTTTAAACACAAAAAAAAAAAAAAAAGTTTCAAGTAAAAAAAAAAAAAAAAAAATTCTTAATAAAACCACAAAATTGTAAAAAAAAACAAAAAAAAAAAAAAACATTGGGTATTAACGACTGGCTCTTTTCTTGTTCTTCCAGATTTTTACGGAAATACGGAGACACTAAAAAACAAAAACTGAAGAATTTTGCAGAAACACGGATCCGCAAAAAAAACGGACCGTGATTCTGGAAAGAAAAATTACTGACGTGTGAATAAGGCCTCAGTCACAAAAAGTGCAACACCAAGCGATCAAAAAGACATATGCCCACCAAAATAGCAGCAAACAGTCACATCCTGCAAAAAATGAGCCCCAACATAAAACAAAAACTATGGCTCTTAGAATATGGAGACACTAAAAGGATTTAAAAAAAATAAAATAAAATCTGAAAACACTATTTTTGTCCCACTATGGGACTATGGGGGTCTGATTCCCTCTGCAATGCATTACAATACATCCTGGAGGCTGGATCTCACAGGCTTGCGTAGGAGGAAAGCCCCGATGCCTATGGAAGGCATCAGGCTTGCTTTCTCTGCCATTGGGTCCCCGCCACTGCAGCACGGGGACCTGATGGAGATGCGGAGGGCACCTGTACCCTCCGCATGCTGCGGTCAGCTTTGACCGCGGCACACAAAAGGGTTAATGCGTTGATGTCTTCACCGATGCCAGCGTAAGCAGCAAGGACCCGTCTGTCAGTGACTGCCGGGTCCGTGCCGCTGATCAGCCCGCCGTACATGTATGTCGCTGGTCCTTAAATCACGTCCAGCTGTGGTGTACAAGTACGGCAAGGGTCCTTAAGTGGTTAAAGAACTCCCACAATTTTTTTTTATCATCATCTGACCCATTAGAAAAGTACATGATGTAAGCTGTAGTGAAGGTAATCTTACTGGTGACTATATGCAAGTTATCAGCTCCCTTCTGATCCTCAGCTGTGTCATGTGACCAGCACTCTGCCTTCCTGTCCTGTGCCACTTGGAAATCAGTTACTTCTCTCACCCAATGAGTGAGCGAAATGCTTGTTCATCCAGTGAAACGGTCATTCGTTCAGGCAAGTATAAATGGTCGTTTCTGGGCAGCAGATTATGCCGTCTAAACAGCGATCTGCGGCCCAGAAACAACGTGCCTGTACGAGGATGGGCAATGGCAGCAATGATTGCTTGTTTTCATCATGTGGAGCTGATCGCTGCATGTAAATGCACTGCTTCACCCACAATAAACAAGCAGTAGGAAAGCATGCCATCTCCTTAATAATCGGCCACTACTCTGACAATCTGAATGCACCGTAACAAATACAAATTTGTGGGAGTGCTTCTTGAAAGCCATCATAACCATATTACATTATATATACACTGTTATCAAGACCCCCCCCCCCCCTTGTTTACAGTACCATTTTCATTGGTACTTATTAAAAGTTGCTTACCGGGCCAGCGCTGCTCTCCCTCTCCAATGACACGCTCTTGGCACTTCTGGGATCACGTGCTGTACACGGTTACAACCCACAGTACATGTGCGAGAATGAATCCCTCTCCAGAGCGCTAGCAAGAGATTCATTTTAAGGCATACGCTGTGGGTTGTATCCAGGCTAAATGCAATCTTCACTTATGTCAATTATGTACAAAAACATTAAAATGGTGAACGCATCATTCAACCATTCAGTAGAAACATGAAGGAGATTCGCACAAACAAGTCTGACCTGGAATTTAAGAGGCAAATTTTTTTGTTGTTGTAACCAGAGCACTTACACGAAGGTGCCGAGTCCCTATTCCTATGTCCATAATCCGTAAGTCCATGTGAAGAGGTGTCTGACCGCCTTTCTCGCTCACTTGTTAGATCAGAATGAAACATCATCGAAGAAGTCCTAGGAAAGCGCCCATACCTGCTCGACGTGTCTGAAAGTGATAATGAACTCTTAAGGATGATACCTATTAAAGTTCTAGACAAAAAAAAAAAAATACCCATATACACTTGATGAGTACATTGCAATTGAAGTACCAGACAATGCCTAGGAGACGTGCCAATTTAAAACAGTAGTATTCCCCTGTGCCTACCAGTCTAATAGCGCATTTACAGGTGCCAAGAAGCAGCCAATTGTTGGGAAAGAAGCGTTCCTTCCCGAGTCAGTTGCTCATTCAGTGGAGGGGACCGCTGCATTTACATGCAGCGATCACCTCCACAGTATGAAGATCATCAAGGCTATTGCGATTGCTCTTCCTCATAGAGCTGCATTGTTTCTGGGCGGCAGATCACCGTTTAGACACTACGACCTGCTGCCCAAAAATCATAATTTAGGTGCCTGCACGGACTACAGGATCGCCCGATGAACGAGAATTTCTCTTGTTTGTTGGCAGAACCTTTACATGGGCAGAAAGTTGGGAATGCGCATGCGCAGGAACGTTCCTTCCTGATAATCTGCCCATCTAAGGCTAGTTTTACACTTGCGGCAGGACCCTGTCGGATCCGCCCTGCCGCTATTTTGCTGTGCCGCCGCTCCGTCCCCATTGACTATATGGGTATAGTGCACGGAGAGAGGACGCCGGACTAAAAGTACGTCATGTCCGACGTCCTCTGCCGGAACTCCACCCCTGCCCCCCATTATAGTCATGGGGACGGAGCGGCAGTCTGGCGGCACTGTGAAATAGTGGCAGGATGGATCCGAAAGGGTGAACAGCCTGTCGGATCCGTCCTTCCACAAGTGTGAAACTAGCCTAAATCCACCTTAAGGCTGGCTAGTATTATAATGCACACTCCTCTAATGTCACACTACCTCTGTTCTACGCTCTGCAGTCATCTGTTCCCATTAGCAGGCCCATGTAAACGTGCTGCCGTTCACCCTAGGAACGAGCAAAAACGCTCGTTCCTTGGGTGAAATGATCTTTTGTGCAGAACATTAAATCATTGGTTATGAGCAGCAGAATCTGTAGGAGAATGAGCAATGGCAGTAATTGAGCCACTGACAAGCCGGCAATTGTTAGGAAGAACTCTTCCTTCCCGATAATTGCTTGCCAGGTCCTTTAATCTGCAAAGTACTAAATACGAAAGGGTTACTTCTAGAAACTGCAAGCTTGCGAGAATAGGGGGTCCTGTTCCCTCCAAACAAACGAAGTAACAGGTTGCTCATGACTATCTCTATGGGAGCGTCCTGCTATGGGTACCTGCTGCTCCTATTATTTGGGAGGCAAATCGACTCGCGTTCTCATGGGGTCTTCTCTGGCTCTCTCCTCACTAAGATTGCTACTTCCCATCTGGTGGATTGGTGATAAGTTGACAACCCCCTGCTCCTCCTCACCGCAGTTCCCCACTGGTGATTAGTGGGGGGTTCCCAGCTTGCTGGACTATGACTTATCCACAGGATAGGCGCTAATGTTACTGTGGATGAAAGCTGAAACAGTGTGTGAAAGACGTGGAGGAAGCAGACCTTAGCCTGTAAACTACATAAATCATGGGGTTGCAATACTTTTGTTGGAGATACCACAGCCACCGATGTAGGCAGAGCCCGTACATACCTGGACTGGAGGTGAAGCTGTCACTGGTAGCTCTTACACCAGACAGAGGGGTACGTCCAGAATAAGATAGCTTCGGTCTCTTAGAATCCCAGTCTTGCTGCTGACTATGCAATCCTGTGTAAGTGCTCTGAGACCTCTCCAAGGGATCATACCAAGAAGGCTGGGAGGAAGAGGACGCTGTGGACTGAATGACAAATCAGCAGCGTCATTAAAGGGGTATTTCCACAGACAATGGAGGCATATTGCTAGGATATGCCCCGATTGTCAGATAGGTGGGACCCGCACCTACAATGAGAACAGAGCAGGGAAATGAATGGAGGGAGCACTGTGCATGTGCAGACACCCTCCGTTCATTTCTATGGGGCCGCCGAAAATAGCTGAGCGCTGACTCGCCAATTTCCGTCTGACCCATAGAAATGAATGGAAGCAGAGGGTGCTTGTGCGCTCCTATTCACTTCTATGGGAGTAGAGAGGAGCAGCACTTGGTGGCAGATGGACCCCAGGAAATCCAGGGTCCTCCAGCCACAGCTCTCCCCGCTCCGTTCTCGTAGGTGCGGAGGTGGTACCTGCGCCCAGACAATGGTGGCATAGCCTAGCGATATGCCCCCATTGTCTGTGATGGGAATACCCCTTTAAGGATTTCAATTTATACCTTAAAGAGGAAAGCTGAGGTTTTAGTGGCATCTGAGTGAACAGCCAAGTCTAGTCAGATCTGCCGCAGGTCTTCATATAGTCTACAATATACAGAGACGTGTGGGGCCGGAGGCAGGAGCGTTGTTCCACCATCACACGTTTAGTGTAGACTGCAGCGACTACTAATTTTATCTAAAGTTAATAAAAGGCACTTACTAATGTATTGTGATTGAGCATGTTGCCTCCTTTGCTGGCCTTTTTCCATTACATTATACACTGCTAGTTTCCCTGTAATCCATCAGTGGTGCTCGTGCTTGCACACTATAGGAAAAAGTGCCGACCTCTCTGGTGGCCGGGACCGTGGGAGCGCGCATAAGCACAGTCATGCTGCTGGACCGCAGGGTGGTCGTAACCATTTAAACTTTCTCTGCATATTAAATGCCATTTGCTGAAGTGGCAAAACCCCTTTAAGCTTGTCACAGGACTGACCACTAAAGGATCTTCTGACCTGATGGCACACATGGAGGGGGAACCATTTGTGGTTTCATTTTAGTTATACAAAAAGTTGGATCTCTTTAGGCCACAAACTCCAGAGGTTAGAGAGGAGAGCATGGGATGTAGTGGCATTCCACAGAGCCCCCACATCATAGCTAAAGCATTGTGCTCCATGTATCTGCACACAGACAGCCCTGATTCAATACACTATGATATTTAACATTGAGCTGCACATAGGGCACTTTTTCATTACAACAGCCACTCCATAGACATCCTAGGGAGGGTCCTCAGGTAGAACACTGCCCCATATAGGAGGCAGAATGTAGAGCAGGCATGCTCAACCTGCGGCTGTAAAACTTCAACTCCCACAATGCCCTGCTGTAGGCTGTTCAGGCATGCTGGGAGTTGTAGATTTGCAACAGCTGGAGGGCCGCAGGTTAAGCATGCCTGATGTAGAGCCACTCTGTACGTGTGACTCCCTTCTGAAGGACTCGAACTGTCCTTGTATTACATAGACTACCATTCATTTGAATGGCCACCATGCAAAGAGTTCCCCCTCCATAGATAAAAATCAGCTGTTCAAAGCAGGACCCGACATGATCAACCGCTCACCCTAGAGCAGGGATCAGAAACCTTCGGCACTCCAGCTGCTGTGAAACTACAACTCCCAGCAGGCCAGTCTATGAGAGTCAGAGCAGCAAAGTATAAGTGAATAGAGCAATCCGAGTTGTAGTTTCAGATCAGCGGGCATGCGGAAGGTTGCCGATCCCTGCCCTGGAGGATGCACATTCTGAAGTGAGCCGTCTCCGAGGAGGTAAACCCCATTACATCTTAAGGCCAAAGTATAGCATGTCCTATGCCGCCTTTTAATTTTTAACACTAACGGGGTATTCCATGCATGAGGATAGGCCAGCGGTATTGTCGTGGAAGACCCCTTTAAAATGACAAATACTGGGATGTGCCCAGACGACAAGGACACCTCCGGCTTCACAGCCAACCACAGGGGCCACGTGTGCATTTAGACAGTCTTACAAAAAGGTCCCCGCTCTGAACCATGATGTGCAGTTAGGATCAGTAAACTGCCTTAATAAATGCAAATCATGGCATTATCAACAAATCTGAGGAGGTCATGGCGTCAGCTCTAGAAGCGCAAGGCTCCGAAGTGACGGAACGCCTTCATTAAAAGAGTGTCCACTAGAATAGGTCTACTGAACGCTGTCCAGGTGTCATACTTAGTAATGAATGAATCGATTCGCTCTTCACCTGTGAGGGACTGTCCCAAATACTGCCAAATGTCCCGCTGCCACCTCAACAGTCACCGCTGCAGAAAAGGAAGCGGAGCCTCCGCTTTTGTGCTGCTGCTCGGAGCGGCGGCACAGGGGCGAGGCGTTCAGACCTGTCAATCAGGTGAACTCTTCATGAATTGGTTTGTACAAAACAGATTCATTCATCTCTAGTCTTAATCGAAAGGGAACTTGTCCTTCTGTTAATGTCCGCTTCTCAGAGCATGTTCCCTGCATGATGCATCACTGGTGAAGTCTACATGCTGCAACCACAAAAGAAAAGTCGAATTACCGGCTACTTACAGTTCTACTTCTGTTTGCCAAGTAGCTACCAGATATTCCTGGGCAGCGCTGGTAAGTAGGAGGCGTCTTCCAGGAACGCTCAAGGCCATCCCTCTCTCTAAAGGTCCAGTCTCTGCTTGATGTCCCCAAAGGGCTGGAATCCTGGATAACAAGAGTCACGAGTCACATTTCATCTGCAAGGAGACTTAAGGGGAATGTGGTGCTATTTTTCCCCCACCAGTTAAAAATCAGATCTTGAACCCATCACTTTTTTCTAATCCGTATTTTGCGTTTGCCTGCTCCCATAAACGTGCGTAGAAAACGGATGTGAAAAATCTGCAACTTGCATGAGCGGCTAACAGCACTTTGAGATATGCTTAACAGCAGCCACCCAGGCATAGGTCAAAGGACATGAGATGTTCACGGACTTCTACAAGAGTTTTGTAGACATGCTATGTACTCTGTGCAAAAGTCACTATGCAGGGAGGGGAAGTAGATAAGCTGCGCCATGGGGTGTGAACCACAGATCCTGTGTTATCCACATAGATGTTTTATCTTTCATTGTAATCCTGCCAGTGATCATCAGGACATGACTGCTGAAAAGGAAGTGTCAGTTAATGAAGCTAAGGCTACTTTTACACTAGCTTTTTTTGCGGATCCGTCAATGATCTGCAAAAACGCTTCCGTTACAATAATTCAACCGCATGCATCCGTCATTAACGGATCCGGTTGTATTATGTTTTCTATAGCCATGACGGATCCATCTTGAACACCACTGAAAGTCAATGGGGGACGGATGAGTTTTCCATTGTGCCAGAGAAAACGGATCCATCCCCATTGACTTACATTGTGTGTCAGGATCCGTTTGGCTCCACTTCGTCAGACGGACAGCAGAACGCTGCAGGCAGCCTCCAGAGCGGAACGGTGACTGAACGGAGGCGAACTGATGCATTCTGAGCGGGTCCTTTCCATTCAGAATGCATTAGGGCAAAACTGATCCGTTTTGGAACGCTTGTGAGAGCCCATGACGGATCTCAAACGGAAAGCCAAAACGCTAGTGTGAAAGTAGCCTTAGTGAGCAAACTGCAGGATTAAGATTTTTTTATTTTTTAATACAGAATTGACATGAAAAATTACTTTATTTGAATATGTAGTTTTTTTTTTTTTACATATTCCCATTAATTTTCAGCCTTTATACAAAACCTCTGATGGAAAGGAAGGGATCACGACAGTCAAAGATGGCAAGATCTGGCTAACTTTTGGAGAGCAACAAAAACTCAATCTAAGACTATTCACAGCCCGCCATTTCTGCCGTCTGCAGAACTCACAAAAATAAGCGTCTTATGCTCAAAGGAATGAGAAGCATTACAATCCGCGCTTGTACCTAAACGCAGGCTTAGAAGTCAGTTATGCCACTATTCAGACAGACTTCAGTCATGCAGAATCCGGAAAAAGAAAAACCGCAGCTTCACTGAAGCAGACAGATTATAATGTGCACAAGACCAACAACAAGCAAAAAGAGGAGAGAAAGCTACAAGAGTTTTAAAGGCGTTAGAGGTTTGTTTTTAAAGGGGGACTTTTTTTTTTTTTTTTTTTTTAGTTTAGATAAATACCTTTCCTTCTCACGTTGGCCATTGAGAAACCCTGGCGTCTCCTCCTCTCTGTACCGATGCTCAATATTAACATACTGAGCAGGGAAAACTACAGGGGGCACAGCGGGGTGTAGGAGAGATATTTAAGAGAAAAGAAAAAAAAAAAAAAAAAAACTGGCAGGGTGGCAGCATCAGCAGGGGGTACCCCGCAAGTAAAGGTATTTATCTAATAAAACACAACAACAAAACACATAAAGTGCTCTTTAAAATTGCTTTCCTACCCTTAGGATAGGCCATTAATATCAGATCAGTGTGGGTCCAACTCTCAGCAACCCTGCAGGGAGAGAGGAGTCAGCCCACCCAAAAATCAGATCAGTTGGTGGTGGGGTTCCAGTGATAGAGAAGAACAATGCCGTGCCCCAACGCTACTAAAAGCATATCTGAACCAATGAAGAGGCTGCAGGGGTGCTGACGGTCAGACCCTCACCCATCCAATCTTAGACAGGTTTAAAGCCCGATAACCCCTTTAAGCGATGTCTCCATTCAGTTCAGTTGCTCAGTCTCATTAATGGGGACTAAGAATTATGGCCATGTTAAAACGCTTAGTGAATGAAAGTGTAGCTTGCAAAATATGCAGAACGGTAAGTGCTTTTGGGCATGGACAGTGAATTTTGCAGCAGCGAATATAATGTATATATGTAGTTCAAGTTAATGGAGACCACTCCCAGTCCAATTTGACTTCAGTAGCCCAGCAAGAACCTTCACGTCTGATAAAATTGCCCCAAAAGCCAGCAGCAGTTTTCTAGAAAGGTTATCTGTATGGCTTGAGGCAATGATCTCCAACCTATGGCTTTCCAGCTGTTGTAAGACTGCAACTCCCATCATGCTCTGATAGCCTTAGCCCGCCATGGCATGATGGGAACTATATTGCTGCAACAGCCGGGCAGACAAAGGTTGAGGAACATTGGCTCGAGGGACTTGCCCAACTACATATTGATGCATTTTTGCATCAAAGTTACAGTACTGCACTGCATAGATGGGAGCAAAATTATAGTATATTTGCCCCACACAAGAACACATGTCACCTGTACAGCATGCTCTCGGCCACATCGGGTGCGCAGGAAACTGCAGCCAGCCCATTCAAGTATGGGGAGAGGGGGACAGGAAACAGTGAAGCAGTACTACACCAGTATCTTCATTCTTAGGATTGGTGGGGAATCCAGAGGTTGGACCTCCACAGGTAACGTGACGGCATATCCTAAAGATATGCCTTCACTCTATACGACAGGAGTAGGTCTATGAAGGGAACCCGTCACGACGAACATGGTGTGAGCGGCAGGAAGCAGAGCAGGAGGAGCTGAGCAGATTGGTATAGTTTTATGGGAAGAGATTCAGTAAAACTTGTATTTTATTCATTTACATTCCTGCTCATTCTGGGCTGTGAAGTCCAGGAGACGGTCCCATCTGTGATTGACAGCCCTCTCTGTGTACGTAGTCCGAGGGAACGTGGTCACAGATAGGACCGCCTCCTGGACGTCAAAGCCCAGAATGAGCAGGAATTTAAATGCATAAAACACAAGTTCTAGTTTTATGGGAAAGGATTCAGTATAACAATGCGCTCAGCGCTAACATGCGGCCTATGGATCTTCACGGTGAAAGATTCCCTTTAAAGACAGTCCCCATCTCACTAAAGACGACTTTAGAACAAGATCTCTCAGTCAGCTACTGTCCCATGTGGTTTTTGTGGCTGCCATATAAAGCCATTTGGATTATACATTAAAGCAGTATTCTCGGGGGAACAATCTTATCCGAAAAACAGGGCAAAATGGCAAACAGTCTTTACTCCCTTTACTGATCCCCGCTGCTGCTCTTCTCCCCTCTCGACCAGCCACAAACTGACTGAACCGCTCAGCCAATCACTGGCCACAGCGGTGGCACGCCTCTGACAGCGATTGGCTGACCGCTCCAGTACAATAACCGGTGTATCACGCCTGAGACCAGGAAGTGGACATCAGCGGCGCATCGGTAAAGTGATTACAGACTGTTTGCCTTTTTTTCCCCCCACTTCAAGCCAGTTTTATGATAAAAATTGCTCTCCTGAAATCCTCCATTAATATAGAAGATTCATCACCATAAAAAAAAAAAAAAAAAAGCAACTCGACAAGGAAGCGGATGTGCGGAAAAAATAAAAATAAAATATGGAATAAAACATGAAGCCTTACCTTTTCCGTCGGCTCCTGATAGGACTATATGACATGAATTGGTATCTTTCAGTACAGCGCTTGTTTTATTTATTTTTTTTGTTTTTATTTTAACCATTCCACACCGATGGAGAAACCAATTCATCCTGCGGAGGGCCATAAACTTGGGGCTGTATTACTGTACCGAGACCAAAGAGTCGCAGTTTCAATTACCTGACCTGTTTTTTCAAGAACACAATAGAACACAAGAGAAACCAATCCGGTGTGTATTGTGGCCCCGAGGCGGAACAAGTCAACAAGACGACTAGAGCCACCAAAGCTCAAACTACTGGTAACAGGACTACATGCACTGATGCCAAGGAACAAGGATTTTTAATTCTTTTGATAAGGGAGCCTTCGCATGTGGCAGATTTGGTTGCAGAAATCAGTTCCATTCATTTGAATGTGGCATGCAGAAATCCATGTGTTTCATGGCAAAAGAAACCCATTCAGGGAAATGGAACTGATGTTCAGTCAGACATCTCTGCTACAGGATTTGCTGCCTATGAAGCGCCCTTACCCTAGGTACACACCTAAGCGTTCAAACGCGCTGTAAAACGCACAACATGTGAAAAGCCATGCTTCCCTATGGGCATGGTTCACATTTGGGCGTTTTACAGCGCGTTTGAACGCGCTGTAAAACGCCCCACGCCCAAACAAGTACATGAGCTTCTCTGGGGCGTTTTAATGCGCCTATGGACAATGATGCCATAGGGGAGAATCACTGAATCGCGCGTATGACGCGCGTTTCTTAGTTACAAAAACGCGCATCCAAAAAAGCGCGTAAAACGCGTGTCATACGCGCGATTCAGAAACGCCTAGGTGTGTTCCCAGCCTTAGGGTGCTGGCACACAGTGCAGTTCTGAAATGCAGTTAGGATGCAGTTTTTTTATTATAGCTAGCTGAAATCATTTAAAATCATTCCCACAATGCAGAACACCAGTGTTTAATGAGGCTGCTAAACTAGCTCAATTGAAAACTGCATCCTGAATGCATGTCAGAACTGCACTGTGTGCCAGCACCCTTAGGGCTTATTCACGCGACCATGCCATGTCTGCAAATTGCGGATCTGCAAAACACGGATGCCGCCCGTGTGCCTTTCACAATTTGCGAAACGGGCGGCCCTTTAGGCCTAATTCACACGTCCGCACCCGCTCCGCAAATTTGCGGAACGGGTGCGGACGTGATAGATGTGGAGAGCCCCTCCGATCTTCCGGACGGCGGCTCCGCAAAAAAAGAGAACATGTCTTATTCTTGCCCACAATTGCGGACAAGTGTAGGCATCTCTATAGGGCTGGTGGCAAGGTGTTTTGTGGAGCCGCAAACTTGCGGATCCACAAAACACTACGGACGTGTGAATAAGGCCTTCTAGAAATGCCTATTCTTGTCCGCAAAACGGACAATAGGACATGACTCAATTTTTGCGGGGCCACGGAACGGAGCAACGAATGCGGACAGCACACAGAGCGCTGTCCGCATCTTTTGCAGCCCCATAGAAGTGAACGAGTCCGCACCCGAGCCAGAAAAAATGCGGCTCGGATACGGACCAAAACCACGGTCGTGTGAACGAGCCCTAATACTGTATGTATAGCTTAAACCTCAACAGATGTTCAGCCAGCATGTCACAAGATTACCAAACCATCACCTGCTCACAAAAGGCAAAGGTTTCACTCATATCTTGCAGATTTACCTGAAAGTCCGTATCATGTCTCAGTGAACTGTCTCTCATATGATATGTGTCACTATGGCCGCCTAGTCTGCTGGTTCTCAGCATTCGAGCACTTATGGGAGAAGAGGGGGAAGGCTGAACAGTTATCCGCCGGGGCAATCTTGATGGCTTGGGTTCCATTTTCGTGCCTAAAGAAAAAAAAAAAAAAAAACACATTAAAGATTAAGAGCATTTCCTTCTGATCTCTTGTGACAACTTCAAAACAATATGAATTGATTAATCATAATTACTTCCATCTACAGATTTAGCAGAGCCACTTAGGATATTGAAAAGGGTTGCGATTTTGCACGGAACGGACATTCGTAGACTGAAGTCCTACAGGTCCTTGCAACACAGTGGCTCAGTGGTTAGCACTGGTGCTTTGCAGAGCTGGTCTCTTAGGTTTGGACAACATCCATCTGCATTAAGTTTGTGTGCTCTCCTGGCGTCTGTGTGGGTTTCCTCCGGCCCTCCAAAAGCAACGATAGGGAATTCCGATTGTGAGCCCCACCGGAGACAGCAAGTGCTGAGGAATAGGTTGGCGCTACACAAGAAATAATGCATGCCACTGCGTTACTGTATGAGGACAGATGTTTTGTCATGAACATTCACCCCCTTTTCAGTGCACGCCTGCATTACACTGACCCGCTTTCCATAACATGACAGGTAACATGCCAACACCAGTGGTAGTGGGAAACCAGGACATGATCAGGTACGAGAGAGACGACTCCTTTCAGATAGTCCAAAAGCAGCTCCTCCGATAAAATATGAACACGCTTACAAACGTATACCCGAACCGCTCATGTCGACCTCAGATCTAAACTTAGCAGACCGAGGCCACCTTATCTAGGACACCCAGATCCAAACAGATACTGAGAAGGCCGTGTCAGTGTCAGGTTCCTCTGTACAGAAGACATTACATAAGCTCTTGCAGCTTCCTTCACCGGTCATAGCAAGCGGCAGGGTTGCCATCTTCTAGAGTTCTGTATACTGTGCAGCCAGAACGACGTTCAACCATAAAATGCTTTTCTTTACTTCCTGTTGCACAGATTGTAATCGCTCAGATGTGTCTTATTTCCAGCGAGGTTTCATCCAATTTCATCATTTCAAATTGGGGCCAGTTACTTAAAGGGGTTGTCTGGGAGCACATCATTTCCAAAGCTGCATTTAGATGCAGCAATGAAAAGCCAATTGTCAGGTAAGAAACATTCCTTCCTCCTGACAGTTAGCAAAGCGCTGCATTTACATCAAGCGATCTCCTCCACAGTTTGAGGACAAGCGATCGCTGCCGCCATCGCTCGTGCTCATACATAATCATTGCTCCTGGGCGGAATATCTCTGTTTAGACCGCACTATCTGCTGCCCAGGAACTATCATCGAGGCGTCCGCACCTCCGATCACTTCACCCCATGAATGAGCGAAGCTTGACAAAAGTGGGAACAGTCGTTGTAGATAATCAGCCCGACAGTCGGGCCTTTAACAGGTGCCGGCAGCCTGCCTCCCTACAGAAGGGACCATACTTGGGGGCTGTTCACATATCCTTTTTGCTGTACGTGAAGGCCTCGTGCACACGACCGTTGTTTGATTCAGTGTCCGTCGAGCCGTTTTTGGTGCTTTTCTGCGGGCCAATTGGTTTTCTATGGGTCTGCAGAAAACTCGTCAAATGCACCGTTTGTCCTCCGCGTCCGTGATTACTGTCCGTCAAAAAAATATAACCTGTTCTATTCTTGTCCGCGAAAAACAATGCGGAGGCACAGCCGACTGTCATCCGCATCCTTGACCTGCATATATATATTCTATTATCCTGGGAGGAGATATAAAAATTACACTTTTTCCTTCCTTTTTCTGGCGGACCACAGAAACACAACGGAACCAAAAACGGACACGGAACCCCATTTTGCGGACCGCTAAAAACAACTATTGTGTGCATGAGGCCTGAGTGTCAAACAGAAGAAACATAGCTTGACGTACCTATGGACTAATGTGGTTCAAAAGCGCATACTTTTGACAGGTTCACTTTTTACGTTTCTGTACTTTTTTTTAGCAGGACTGAATAATGTAGCATACCACATTTTTCTGTCCTGCAAAAAATAAAAATAAAATAAAAATCTATACGTTTCCATTGATTAAAGGTATACATTTGTATCCAGATACTTCCTATTTTTTCTTTTATAAAAAAAACCAACAAACATATATACAAAAGGGGATGTTTTTACTGCGTTTTACCGTATCCACTTGATAAACAGGAAAAAGGAGCTGTGAACAGGCCCTAACCTGCATCTACACCTTTCGGTCCACAGTTTCTCTTCCTCCTCGGGATAGGCACCTGATCCTCTTCAGCCAACCGCTGATGTGACCACAAGACATGTCACTGCTGAAGTCAGCGAAACACCCCCCCCCCCCAAAAAACAAAAAAAAAAACAAAACAAAACACATGGATGGGAAAATGTAGATGCAGGAGCGAACCCAGAGTGGTGGGGAGAAGCCAAGTATGATCCTTTCAGTAGGAGAGGCAGGCTGTTGGCCCCAGTCAGATATTATGCATTCGTGGACAAGCCCTTTAAGAAGGTCAGTGCCTTCGGCCTCTTGTGCACAGCAGAGCCTTGTGGAGACACTACAGCCGACCACACACATTAAATGTGCATCTGCCAGGCCCATGTATTTTGCTGGAACCAGCCAGTCACCAAATGTGTATGGAGGGGGGGGCCCCTCCAGACCAACACTGAAGATCCTTTGGTTCTTGAGGAGATAAGCTGCCATCAGAGCTGTATAGTAGCAGCTATTTCTCCTTTTTATTTGAATAGTGCCAATATATTCCGCAGCGCTTTACAGACCTCACACTGTGCCCAATGGGGCTCACAATCTAAGCTCCCCATCAGTATGTCTTTGGAGTGTGGGAGGAAACCGGAGGATCATCCATGCAGATGTTGTCCTTTGTCAGATTTGAACCCAGGACCAGTGCAGTGCTAACCACTGAGCCACCATGCTGCCTGTGCTACATGCACATTCAGCCAAGCCAACCTTTGTCACCTTTCTTCTTATGAGCAAGAGCCACGCGTCCATGTGTTTCTGTGCAATTCATTGGATGCGGTATTATATATATGCACCATATGGCCATAAACAGGAGTCAGAAATGTGGCAGGTAACCCACACACACCGACGTCCTGACCTTGGAAAGATTCCCAATGGCTGCCAAGTCCTATCCCTCACTAAACGCCCTCGTGGGTACCGTAGATTACCTTCAGAAAATGTTAACTATTGATCATACTGATCGCACGTACTGCCAGGCAGGAACCTTAAAGGGGTATTCCCATTTGTAACATTGACGGCATATCATGAGGACATGCCATCAATGTCAGGAACAGGTCCCAGATTTAGGACCTGCACCCATTTCCAGAATAGAGCCCCCTGGAAATGAACATACAGCAGCTGTGCATGCGCGGCCACCCTCCATTTACCGCTATGGGAGCTTTGAAAATAGCCGAGCCATTTCCAGCAGCCCCAGAGTGGTGAACGGATAGGTGGCCGCGCTTGTGCAGTGCACTCTATATTTACTCCTATGGGATTTCCAAACATAGCGATCAGCAGAGCGCATATGTGCCGTGTGCCCTCTTCCCTTCAGAGTTTCGGAGGTGGAACCCGCACCTATCTGACATATCCTAGCCAGATTCCCTCAATGTCCCAGATGGTTTAAAGCAGGCATCCTCAAACTGCGGCCATCCAGCTGTTGTAAAACTACAACTCCCACAATGCCCTGCTGTAGGCTGATACCTGTAGGCTGTTTGGGCATGCTGGGAGTTGTAGTTTTGCAACAGCTGGAGGGCCGCAGTTTGAGGATGTCTGGTTTAAAGTGATTGACCCAAGACCAGATGCATCTTTAGGCCCCCATTCACCCAACAGAGCAGCCGCCTATGGAATACGCCATTCCATACAGAGGCATCCTCACAAGAATTCTATTAGGCCTGCACAATATATTGCGAAAGCAATCGCAATTAATCGCCATCGCAATTTGCTGACCCAAAATGCTGCAATTATATTATCGTATTTTTCGCTTTATAAGACACTTTTTTCACGATGGTTGACTTTCTACGTGACACTGTTTCTCCGGCCGTTATGCTGCACAGCGCGACCAGCGATACATCAGTTACAGTGCGGGGAGGGAGGAGGGGCTGGTGGAAAGTCGTTATTTTAATGAACACATGTTCTTCTATCTATTCTATTTATCTGTTCTGTGCAATTAAGAAAATGGCAAGTTTTGTATTTTGTACTTTTGCAGTAATGCAAATATGTATTTTATTTTGAAAAACACTGCATTTCAGCATAACTACACTTCACAATATCAGTAATTTGTGCGCTTTTACCTTGAAAATCCAAGCAGATAGACCTCTAGCACAATTCCCTTAAAATATCGCATATAGTTATCGCAATCGCACAAAATTCCCATATCGTGCAGAGATATATATATATATTTTTTTTTTTTTTTTCCTTTCTTTCTGTGTGTTCATTAGATTTGTTCCAAGGGTGCCCAGAAGGCCAATCCATGCCTTTGTTTTTCACTGGGAAATTGCTAGAAGCCTTAGGCTACTTTCACACTGGCGTTTTTGGATCCGCTTGTGAGATCCGTTTCAGGGCTCTCACAAGCGTTCCAAAACAAATCAGTTTTGCCCCAAAGTATTCTGAATAGATGAGGATCCGTTCAGAATGCATCAGTTCGGCTCCGTTCAGTCTCCATTCTGCTCTGGAGGCGGAAACAAAAACGTTGCTTGCAGCGTTTTGGTGTCTGTCTGATGGAACTGAGCCAAACAGATCCGTCCTGACATACAATGTAAGTCAATGGAGACAGATCCGTTTTCAATGACACAACAGAAAACGGATCCGTCCCCCATTGACTTTCAATGGTGTTCAAGACGGATCCGTTTTGCCTATGTTCATGATAATACAAACGGATCCGTTCTGAACGGATGCATGCGGTTGTATTATCAGTGCGGATCCGTCTGTGCAGATACATGACGGATCCGCACAAGACGCCAGTGTGAAAGTAGCCTTATATATACCCAGACAGTTACACAGTGTTCATTTTATCTTTAGCCGTGCCCCTTAACAGTGACCTCCATAGGTGACCTGTCTATATAGCAATATAGGTCTAAGTTGGTAAAAGTGGTAATTAAACACAAGTTATCTGTGACGTCTTTATACAGTAATAGACTACGCCTCCTGACAATATGGATGTGAAGCAGTTAATACGAAAGTTTAAAAAACCCTAAATCTGGTAGTGCGTCTTCCAAGGCGTAGCCGCACAGAGCCCAGGCCATATATGAACTTTACACTGTCTCGTAAGCACTTCTGTAAAACACGAGCGTTCCTAGTACCGAGCCCTAGATCTGCAGTTCTGGCTGAGACAGCAGCACGAGAAAACACCAAGACGAAAAGAAAAACCAGCCGTGTTACAAGAACAAGTCGTTTCTGATACTCCTAACACAAAGAGCGACGTTCTGAAAATCCACGCCTGGACCCCCGCACGCTGTCCAGCTGTAAGCCCCCACACAGCCTGTAACGTCTAGGAAATTACCAGTATAAAGCCCCGAGCAGATGTCTTCCTGAGCGTCTTGTTGGAGCAGGGCGACAGGATTGTCAGGAATGGGGCGGTGAGTTAAATATAAACAGCTTCCCGGTATGAGCAGGCGCGCGGCTTCCTGTTCTCGGGGTAGGACAGGCGCTCGCTCTCTGCCTCTGGACATTTGATCTCTGGCACCAGAAGCTTCAGCAGGAGAACAAGACGCTCATTCTCCTCCCTCAAGGAGAGTGAACAGACCTTACCATGAGGCTCACAAGCATGACGTGGTAGAAGCCGCCACCTCGTACGGGGTGCACTTTAACGGAACAGAGCGCAGGACAGAAATACCGCAGAAATTCAAGGAATAAGCACAGCAAAGAATCCATTGACTGCGCCACATGTATAAACCCTCTAAATTGGTCGTCCGTCCATAACACAGATACCCACCACAGGTCGCTGGGGGTCCCAATGATCTCAAGAACTAGAGACCCAAGCCCCCTTATGAATGGAGTGCTGGTCATGTGTACGGACTACCTCTCCAGTCATTGTCGAAAATACCCAAATACAAGCACATGGCGCTGTACTTCACACAGGAACTCAGGCCTCCGATTCTTAGGATCAGTGGTGGTCTGAGCAGAAGGTCACCCAGCATAGGCCACAAGTGTCAAGAGCCAGAGGATCGGCGAGGAGAAAACCTTTTATTATCCCATGCTAAAAAAAACACGTTTATTAAACTTCCCCATGTAAACATACACCGCGCAGCACAAACAGAGTTCTCTTCATAACATGGGTCACATGGATTACTGCGATACCCAATAGGTATAAATCCTTACTATTGGCTACATCTGCACAAAAAGTCATTTCATGAACAAAAAAAAATAAAAAATAAAAAAATACTAAAAATAAAAACACTATGCCCCAGCACACAGGTTATTTATTTATTTATTTTTTTGAATAAAGATTTTTTTCCCCCTGTGATCCAATATAGTGAGACTCCTCAAGCACAGTCAGTCAAGCTGCAAATCACAGCATCAAAGATCACTAAGGACTGGTTCACATTTTCGCGTTTTGCAGCGCGTTCGAACGCGCTGTAAAACGCCCTACGCATAAACAAGTACTTGAGCTTTTTTGGGAGCGTTTGTCGCGCGTATTGTGATTGACACCACAGTAGTCAATCACAAGAACGCGCGTTCCTATTGCAAACGGCTAGTACTGGCGCGACTACAATACGCGCGTAAAAAGCATTTCAAGAATGCTCAGGTCTGAACCCAGGGTAAGGCCACTTGCACATGACTGCATCAGTTTTAGTGTCGGCTGACCGCAGACCCTAGACGTGTGAACCCCACGCTTTCCCGTCCCGCACTATGTTACAAATGCCTATTCTTGTCTGCAATATGGACATGTTCTATTTTTTTGCAGTGCCAGTGGAACAGACATACGGGTGCAAGCAGCACATGGTCAGCCTATCGCTTCATGTCAATTTCACGCCAAAGTTCTAACCCAAATCTGAAGCCATACCCCCTCAGAAGGCAAAGCAGTGGCATGTTCCTCTTTGTTTTAAAAGTGTCTAAATTGTGACGCACCAAGTTGCACCGTGAATTACACAATTGTGAAGTGCAAGTGCAGCTTTCTTCCCGAATCTTCTCATAACGCTAAAACCTGCATCCACTGTATATCACCCCCCCGCCCAAAACATCAAGTTTCCACCTCCACGCCTCACAGTAGAGGGGCCCTTCTCCTCAGCCTCTAGAGCTGCATCTATAAAGCTCCGTTCTGGGCTCATGTCATTACTTTGGTCTAGAAGTTGAGGCTTCTCTGCCTACGGTTAGCAAGTGTTTTTTGCACTTGGGGTGCAGCTTTTCCCCCGGCCCTCTGTTCCGTACCGCGCCCGCAGACACAGCCGCACCACTTTCCACAAATCCAAGCTTCGAAGACTTTGTCGTTTCTCTTTAAACCCCGTCGGATGCGCCCGATGGTTGTGTGTGAACACTTCCTTGGTTTATCCAGGGCACGGCAGTTACAGGACCGGTCATTTTCCACTTCTCAATGGGACCTTGTACAGAACCGTCTGTCACTTCCAGATATATGGATATCTTTTTCCTGATTTATAGACTTAAATTACTTTCGTTCGCAGATCCTTGGACAGTTCCTTCTTCCCACATGCTTCAATGCCCAGCAGAGTCAGTGCTGCCGGGACGAAACGCGCCAGAGTTTCTCAAGATCTAAGAAACCCGTTAGACACCGCTGTGGATACATACTATTCGTTGCCATCCTGAGCGTATATCCAGGGTGCCCATACATGCGTCAACGGCCAACACAACCATGAGGGTTTTTTTTTTGTGTATACAGCACTCCACGGCTGTGTGTACAGGTACATAAACATGAGTCTGCACCATATAATGTCGTTTTGGTGCATTTTTTGGGGCGGATTTATTGATGTTAACAATCCCACTAAAGCCTACAGGGAAAACCACTCTAGAGAAGGTGCGGAATCACACAAACAATTGACATGATGCCGATTTAAAAATCCACACGGCACGTAAATTTCTGCACAGAAGGACTTTGAGGGTACTGTATAATGCATGGTGTGCAGGTACCACACCTGACGTAAATGCTGGAAATCCACAGCATTAGGGCTCATTCACACGGCCGTTGCCGTATTGCCCGCAATACACGGGGCACTGGCCGCATGGATTCCGCATCACAGATGCGGACCCATCCACTTGTATGGGTCCACAAATCCGGAGATGGGGTGCGGAACGGAAGCACAGAACCCCACAGAAGCACTATGGAGTGCTTCCTGGGGTTCCGTGCCTCTGCACCGCAAAAAGATAGAACTTGCTCTATACTTTTGCGGAACTGACCCATTCAAGTGAATAGGTCTGCGATCCGCATGCGGCTGCCCCACAGTCAGTACCCGTGCATTGCGTACCGCAATTTGAGTTCCACAGCACGGAGCCCTTACATTCGTGTGAACGAGCCCTTAAAGGAGTTATCCAGGATTAGAAAAACATGGCTGTATAATATTCCTCCAAACACAGCGTCACCCTCTGCCCCTTTGACTCCAATACAGCCGAGCTGCGATACCGGACCGGCCATGGACAGGGACGGTGCTGTTTGTGGAAGTAGCCTTTTCTTCTAATCCTGGACAACCCCTTTAAACTCTCATCCACACGCTGCAAATGTTTTCTGTAACTTTATCTGCACATAACGACGTGCGGCCCAGATTTAAAATCCGCAGCACGTTGCAGAGGAGGAAGTTTGGGGTAAACAGCGGCATTTCGACGATTATATTACACCAGATTTGTGAATTTTCCGCAGCAGAGCCGTTCAGCTGGAAGCCGCTGCTGGCAGGGGAACACTCTGCTCCTGCGCCAACCCTACACAGCGGTCCTGATCTACCGCCCACCCGCAACCCAAATTTACAGTGCAGTGTGGGAAGCGGGTCGGGGTGGGTACACTTTTGGTGAGTGCAATTGGTTGTCAACTCAAAACTTTTTTTTTTTTTTTGCAGGATTACTTATTTTCTAAAAATCATACAAAAGGCAGGTGACCGCAATTATAGTTTTATCCCCAAATCATCACCCCAAACCCCCATAATCAGCACCGACGCTCAACCCTCGAGTCAAACTCTCATCAAGTTGTGCAAAGTTATATTCAGATTTTTTCCCCAAACTTACATTTCTTTACAGGGTGGCAACCGACCCGGCCACCATTACAGCACGCACAGGAAGTTACTGAATCTGTAAAGTTACATAAACGGCGAGACAACGCCCTGTGGGCGCTATAAAGACGCTATATTATTGTCACCCAGCTTTCCCAGATACAAGCAGACACCACAACGCCCTGTGGGCGCTATAAAGACTCCATGTCATCTGTCACCCAGCTTTCCCAGATACAGATATAACCAGACACCACAACGCCCTGTGGGCGCTATAAGGACGCCATGTCATCTGTCACCCAGCTTTCCCAGATACAGATATAACCAGACACCACAACGCCCTGTGGGCGCTATAAAGACGCCATATCGTCTGTCACCCAGCTTTCCCAGATACAGATATAACCAGACACCACAACGCCCTGTGGGTGCTATAAAGACGCCATATTGGTCGTCACCCAAGTTTCCCAGATACAGATATACCTTTAGCTGCTTGTAGGAAAGCTGGGTGACAACCCACACACTAAAAAGGGCGACAGCCAACAGCTCAGGCGTTGTCACACAACTTTCCCACAGTGCTGGATAGGCCTTTATCCAAATGTCTCCCAGAGGGCTATCCAGAGCTCTAGGAAAGCTGCGTGACAAGCCCATGAGGTCGAGGAAAGCCAGCGATTTGCCACCCAGCTTTCCCATTAACAAAATACTAAAATGACTTCTGCCCTTCAAACGCTGACATCGCAGCACCCCTCTAGAGAAGAGTGGACTAGTCCACTTCTTTGCAGAGGCCCCAGCAGGTTCTAACCAAATGCAGAAAGGGGGGGGAGGGGAGGAGAATGATACTGGAGTCTACATTCCTTCGGATGAGCTGTCACCATGAGGTAAACATCAGCCCCGGAGAAGACACAGAAAACGCACAGGCACAAAATGAACGTCACCCTCCAGCTACCAGCCGCCCAGTGTACCCAGCGACATATCACCCAGCCTTCCCAGGCCTACTGTCTCACCTACCTCGGCCCGTCCTGAAGAAAAAATAAACAAAAAATGGCGTCTTCGTTTTATTGTGTACAGGCCCCGACACGCCGGTCAGCTGACTCCCTTGGTTTCTCACCGCCTTCTTCTCCTTCTTCTACCCCACGTCGTGACGTCCTGTTAGATCCGGGTACCGAACGCCTTGTCCGCCATGATTGTTACTGGCCACTGCCAGAAAGTGAGAAGGTAAGTTCTGTGAAGTGTAAGTGTCCTCTATGGAGGCTCCTCATTTACAGTGGTAGCTTCTGCAGGCAGTGTGGGATGGCCATGCAATGACAGCATTTTGTTTTCTGTGAGATAAGCGACACCAAAAGAGTATGGGCGCCACTTATCCACCACCTCTTTTTTAATAAATAGTATGTTTGGCCAAGGCGAACGGAGGCACAGCCATAGGAACGCCCAATGCAGTGCAGCGGGACTGCAACAGCACAGTTGGCGCTTATGAACTCAGTGCATGCACTACTTTTTTGCGGTGTGGACGGACCACAGATCCATCTGTGGCAACCACACGGATGTGGGCATGTTGTGCTGACTGCATTTTTTGCGAACCGATTGAAATAAATGGGTCCGCATCCTATCCGCAAAAAAAAAAATGGAACGGACACGGTAACAAAACACGTTTCGTGTGCATGAGCCCTTAGGGTTGAGCGATCGGGTTTGGATTACTGTATCTGAACCAGATTGTTTTAAAAACTCCCTTAATAATATGATCTCCGTCCTACTGGAAAATGTATGTCTTCCGCTGAGGTCTTTCCGAAGTTTCTGAAAATATCGCCTGTATCAGTTTGTTTATTCGTAAAAATCACTGTATTAAAATGCGAAGCTGAACTTGGCTTGTTAGTTTTATAATTTATGCCAATAAACGAACTGACACGTGATACAGGCGAGACGAAGCAATTCTCACGATATGTGCAGAAACTTCGGAAAGACCTCTGCAGAGGACATACATGTTACAGTAAGACGCAGCCCATATTATTAAGGGAGGTATTAAAGGAATCTGGTTCTGATACAGCAATCTGAACCCGGTTTGCTCAACCCTAATTATAATCATAAGGTCCGACCACTGGTAGCCCCATTCGTCCCCACATTGAATAGGGGTGGTGCTGCAGTTGTCTGCACAGTGACAGGGCCGCAGTGCTTAAAGGGGTATTACCATCTCAGACAATGGGGGCATATCGCTAGGATAAGCCCCCATTGTTTGATAGGTGCAGGTCCCACGGCTGGGACCCGCACTTATATCGAGAACGGAGAACCCCGAAAGTGAAGGAGGGCACACTGCGCATGCGCAGCCGCCCTCCATTCCTTTTCTATGGGGCCGGTGAATATAACCGAGCGCTGGCTCGGCGTTTTCCGTAGGACCCATAGAAATGATTGCGAGCATAGGCCGTGCATGTGCGGTACGCTCCCATTCACTTCTATGGGAGCAGAGCTTGGTGGTGGACGGACCCCGGGAAATCTGGGGTCCTCCAGCCACAGCTCTCCCCACTCCGTTCTCGATATAGGTGTGGGACCCGCACCTATCAGACAATGGGGGCATATCCTAGCGATGTACCCCCATTGTCTGAGATGGGAATACCCCTTTAAAGCGGTTGTCTTACAGCCACTGCTGCAGCACCGATTTGGGGTTTCTTGGATGGGATCTGATGTGCATGCGTGCCTATGTGCGCCGCCACAGTCCCAGCCACCATAGAGGCCGGCGCCTTTTGCTATACTGTCCAAGCACGACCACCGCAGCTGGATTGTAAGGTGGTCGTAAACCCTGGATACGAGCCGTGTATAATGTGATGGAAAAATGAATCCAGCCAGCAAAGGGGCAATATGGATAATAACAGCACCATCCACTGTATAGTTTGCTGCATCGGTGGCTGCTCAAAACAGCTGATTGGTGGGGTACTGGGTGTCAGACACCCACCGGTCTAAAATTCAGGGCTGTGGAGTCGGAGTCGAGGAGTCGGAGTCGGAGGCAATTTTGGGTACCTGGAGCCGGAGTCGGCAAAAAATGGACCGACTCCGACTCCGACTCCTACTAGATTTAAATTGGAATTAAAAAAAATTGGAATAAAAAAAAAGCAAGTTTAAATGTCCCAATTCAGATAAAGTTATAATTAATTACTTCTCTACTGTAAGAATAAAGGCCAATGCATGCAGTGCGTCACGTTACCGCTAAACAAAGACGTTAAGTGACCGTGAAGAAGCACGCTTTTCATATGCTTCACTATGCAGTTAAAGGGACACTGACAGGCTGATATATCTGCTGGTATTCATCAGAGGATTAGGAATACAACTAGACGACTGTTACCCCCAGTTGAGGTTTACTTGTGTTTAAAAAACGTTTTAATCAAAATGCAAATTCTCTACCTTTGTGCCCAAGGGGGCAGGCGCACATGTAGAGTACTGGCAGCACTAGACAGGACTAGGTAGCGAGGAGGAAGAGAGAAAGCTGACACAGCCTCAGCATAGCCAGACGAGGCTGCTGCCAGCACTCTACACGTGCGCCTGCGCAGGAATTCAGCGTTCGGCTAGCCTGAAAAAAAAGGCCAGTGCAGTGAATAATAACGAGGGGAACAGCGCTGGGAAGCTGTACTTCGGGCACGGCTGGGCACAAACCTGCAGGAGACGCTGCCCCATTGGGCACAAAGATAGTGAATTTGCATACAGATTAAAATGTTTCTTAAACACAAGTACAGCTTAACTGGGGGTAACATTAGTATAGTTTTATTCCTAATTCTCTGATGAATACCAGTATATATATATCTTTAGCTGGAAAATCAGCCTGTCAGTGTCCCTTTAAGGAGCGGCAATACTTACACTTTCCATTCTCTTGTGGTCTGCTGTTACAGGGAACCCATGGTTATCCTCGCCTCTCACTGATAACTGATTAAGGACTGGAGACACTTGTATAAGTGAAGGGAATGGATAGTCAATAGTTCAAGACTGAAGCTGTAAACCATTTGAAAAACTGCTATCATTCAGCTAAGGCTCTAAAACATGTAAACTCAGATTGTTAGCTTAAATTTTAAACATGACTATGGGATTCTACTAGGAAAATCATGTTTTAAAATAAATGCCCCTTCCCCTGCCCCTTCCTGGATCCTCCCACTGCTCTATCTTCAGCAGAAGATCAGCACACAAAGGAGAAGGCAGCAGCTTCTGCTCAACTACCTCTCTGTGCTAGAGGAGATTAGAAGAACTTGGTGGAACAGCTTCGTATTTGCATATTAAATACAGAGGAGTCGGAGTCGAGGAGTCGGAGTCGGAAGTTTCAAAATCTGAGGAGTCGGACAATTTATCTACCGACTCCACAGCCCTGCTGAAATTGATGATCTATCCCGAGGAGGTGCATGACAACCCCTTTAACCAGAGCTCTGCTCCCCTCATTCTGAGGATCATGGCGGTATAAGCCATTTCTTTCTTTGGCCTGTGCCCTTCAGAGGGAGCTCTGCAGGTTTTAGGCAAAGTTCACACATTGCAGATTTGAGGAGGATTTTGGTGCAGATTCCACATCTGCATCAGGCCCGTGCTTGATCTACAACCCATGCAAGTGAGTGTTGTGTTTTTGCAACCCCATTCACATACACGCCTCAATATTGAAAGTGCAGCACCAGCAAGGATGAGATGTAAGGTTATACAAATCAAGGAAGTTGCAGGTGTCACTAAGATCTGCATAGGATCACATTTTCCAGCACCTCGCTCCAATCTGTGGGAGAGGCATAAAAGCCAGATTGAAAGCAAAGGTTTTTAGCCACAAAAAAACTGAAGAATTGTGTTGGATGATTGTGCGATGATGCCTCCTGTTCATCGACTTGCTAGTTATCACCACTGTGAGGGAAGAATCCTTGAACTGAGAGACCTTGGTTTGTCATTCCAACAGATCGCTATGAGCCTAGGCTGAGATGTCATTGTTGTTCAAGGTAGCGTGGCCCGGTGGTTGGGAGAACGATAATGAACTGGAACAACAGCAAAAAGTGCGGAGGGGCAAACCTCTGCACGGACAGATCGTCAGATTAGAAGAATGGCGCATAGTGATCCATTCTGTACTGCAAGTGAACTTGGACGTCACATCCCAAGTCTAGGGCGGAACGACATTGGGCTTTGAGCCAGACGTCAATCTATAGGTGTTCCATTGGTCTCACGCCACCGCTCTGAAATGCTATTATGTTGCACAGCAAGACTGGAATGGAGGTCTGTCCTCTTCAGCAAGAGATGCAATGACAGCTAGAGATTGGTCTAGAGACCACGTGGGCAACTCCACGAAGAGCCCTTCACAAGGGAACATCACAACAGTCCTACTCAGGGGTGTAGCTATAGGGGGCGCAGAGGTAGCAGTCGCTACCGGGCCCAGGAGCCTGAGGGGGCCCAAAGACCCTTGTGCCGCATAAGAAGACACACAAAGCACTGAGGGAAGGGGGGCCCAAGCTTAACTCTTTCACCAGGGCCCATGAACTGTTAGCTATGCCCCTGGTCCTACTCCTGGTATTACGATGTGATGTGGTGATCTATACAGTAGCTGTGGACCCCTGTAGTCTTCATTTTAGGTGCACTAAGGGCTCGGCGTTACGTTGGTTCGATTGTGGAACCAGAGATATGGCCTTTTCTCCAAAGTGTCTCAAGAGCTGTTTTTAACAGGGCAACTCCAGGCCCCATTTTGCTCATTGTACTGTGAGCAGCCTGCATGGCCTAGACATGCTACCAGCATCTCCTGACTTGTCTCCCATCTGGGACATCATTGTTTGAACAGGGAGCTGCCAACGGCGGATCTTGATGATTTGCGTGTCCAAGTGCATTCAGTGTGGCAGAGGATTCCTCAGACAACCACTAATAACCTCATCGATCGCATGCCAAGGTGTGTAAGTGCCTGTTTTTCTCATACTCGATACTGAATAAATTGAGATGTTTTGAATATTTTGTTTCCATTTTTTTATCGTTTGCATATCATTAACATGTCTATTAGGCTACTTTCAGACTTGCGGCAGAGGATTCCGGCAGGCAGATCTGGCAAATTGTATGTAAACGCATGTCATGGCATGCCGGATGCGTCTTTCCGGTGTCATCCGTCAAAACAAATCCGGCATTAATTTTTTTCCCGCATTTTTAGAGGTATGCGCATGCGCAGAATATAAAGCCGTATCCGTCTTTGCGGTATTTTTAATGCCAGATCCGGCACTAATGCAAGTCAATGGGAATTAATGCCGGAGCCGGCATTCCGGCATGTGTTCCCGCATTTTGGATTGAGATAAAACCGCAGCATGCTGCGGTATTTCCTCCGTCCAAAACGCCTGACACTGACTGAACTGACGACATCCTGATGCATCCTGAATAGATTTCTCTCCATTCAGAATGCATGGGGATGTGACTAATCAGTTTTTTTCTGGCATAGAGCCCCGACGACGGAACTCAATGGCGCAAAAGAATAACGCTAGTGTGAAAGTAGCCTTAGGCCTCTTTCACATGGGCGTCATGTTTGACGCCCGGATAAGAGGCGGGTGCGTTGCGGGAATATGCACGTTTTTCCCGCGCGGGTGCAAACTTTTGTAACGCATTTTGCACGCGCGTGAGAAAAATCGCCATGTTTGGTACCCAACCCGAAGCCAGACTTCATCACTGAAGTCCGGTTTCGGGTCTTCGGGGGGATTGATTATTTTCCCTTATAACATGGTTATAAGGGGAAATAATAGCATTCTTAATAAAGAATGCTTAGTAAAATGAAGAGGAAGGGGTTAAAAATGATAAAAATTAACTTACCTTAGCCACTTGATCACGTAGTTGCGATCTGTCCTCTCTTTCCCTGCATCAGCTAAGATCTACAGGACCTGTGATGACGTCACATCACATGGTCCATCACCATGGACCATGTGATAAGATGGACCATGTGATTGGACCTTGTGATGTGACGTCATCACAGGTCCTGTAGATCTTAGCTGAGCTAAGCAACCATGCGGGAAAATCGCAACGCATCCGCACTTGCTTGCGGATGCTTGCGATTTTCCCGCAGCCCCATTCACTTCTATGGGGCCTGCGTTGCGTGAAAAACGCACAATATAGAGCATGCTGCGATTTTCACGCAACGCAGAAGTGATGCGTGAAAATCACCGCTCATGTGCACAGCCCCATAGAAATGAATGGGTCCGGATTCAGTGCGGGTGCAATGCGTCCTCCTCACGAATTGCACCCGTGCGGAAAACTCGCCCGTGTGAAAGGGGCCTTAGGGTACTTTCACACTTGCATTATTCTTTTCCGGTATAGAGTTCAGTCAAAAAGGCTCTATGCCGGAAAAGAACTGATCAGGCATATCCTATGCAATCTGAATGGAGAGAAATCCGTTCAGTTTGCATCAGTATGCCTTCCGTTCAGACACTGTCAGGCGTTTTGCGGTATTATGTCCGTCCAAAATGCCTGATCAGATGCTGGCATTAATTCCCATTGACTTGCATTAGGAAATTGCATTGCGAGACAACTGAAGGACGGATCCATCCTTTTAGTCTGCGCATGCGCAGACCGGGAAAACTGTGAAAAAGACTGCAAGATGGATCCGTCCATCCGCATGACAAGCGGAGAGACGAATCCGTTGTTGCAATGCATTTGTTGACCATCCGGATTCGGCCTCATGCACACGACCCTATGTGCTTTGTGGTCCGCAAATTGCGGATCCGCAAAAAGAACGGATGACGTTCCGTATGGCATCTGTTTTTTTGCGGATCCGTTTTTTTTTCTGCGGATCCATAGTAATAATGCCTATCATTGTCCGCAAACTAGAAAAAAATAGGACATGCTCTATTTTTTTGCGGAACGGAAAAACGGACATACGGAAACGGAATGCACCTTCCGTTTTTTTTGCTGACCCATTGAAATGAATGGTTCCGCATATGGTCCGCAAAAAAAACGGAACGGACACGGAAAGCAAATACGTTCGTGTGCATGAGGCCTTCGTCTACAAATTCTGTCAGTTGTCACACTGATCGGCGGATCCGGTAGGCAGGTCCGACGACGGTACTGCCTGCCGGATCAGACTAACGCAAAGTGTGAAAGTAGCCTTAATCCTGTGTTTTCCATAATTCTTTCTTGCTGTTGCAATTTTAATGTTGAGGAGTGTATTTGGGAACATTTGCGCAGACATTTTTGTGTACACCACCAAATTATCCGCAGGAATAAGTAGCACAGATTCACAGAAAACCCGAGGATGAGAATGGAGCTAAACCTCTTGTGGATTTATTGCACATCTGCGGCAGAAATCCGCCCATTTTTGTGGTGTTTATGTGGCATTTTATCCACTTTATTAACTTTAATAGGGAAAAATCCATCAATAATGCCCTCCCAGGGCTCCCTTTTAGGTACCAGGCTCAGTATTGGGTATCTGCAGTAATGACGAGCTGGTTCTCTTCGTGTGCTCCTTTAATTCCGTTTACTTTGGGGGAAGTCACATCTTGCATTTGGTCCAAAACAATTCTTATGGAACCTGTTTTGTTTCTGGCAGCCGGTCAGTTCTCTGAAGGCTTGTGTAGACAGGACCCACCACGCCTAGAAGAACTCAGGCTTGCTTCTGTGTCAGAGGTTTGGGCTCCTGTTTTGTTTGAGCACTAAATCACAAAATCTTACGGATTACAGCATTAGTAGGCGGACATGCTTTCAGAAGTCATGGAATATTGGGTAACAACCCCTGACCATCATGGCAGCCATATTAGTTTTCACCCAGCTTTACAAGAAGGAGATATAAATAAGGGTTAGGCCTCTTTCACACGAGCGTGTCTGGATTAGGTCTGGATGCGTTGCAGATGCGTTCAGTGAAAACTGTGCGATTTCACAGGCAAAGCCATTCAGTTTTGCCTGCGATTGCGTTCAGTTGTTCAGTTTTTTCCGTGCGGGTGCAATGCGTTTTGATGCGTTTTTCACGCGCATGATAAAAAACTGAAGGCTTACAAACAACATCTCTTAGCAACCATCAGTGAAAAACGCAACGCACCCGCACTTGCTTGCGGATGCAATGCGTTTTTCACGCAGCCCCATTCACTTCTATAGGGCTAGGGCTGCGTGAAAAACGCAGAATATAGAACATGCTGCGATTTTCACGCAACGCACAAGTGATGCGTGAAAACAAACGCTCCTGTACACAGACCCATTGAAATGAATGGGTCAGGATTCAGTGCGGATGCTATGCGTTCACGTCACGCATTGCACCCACGCGGAAAACTCGCTCGTCTGAAAGGGGCCTTACACTTTTTGCATGACATATAGATTGCAATGTCGCTTTGCAACATAGCATTTAGGGCAGGGATGGCTAACCTCCGGTGAAACTACAACTCCCAGCATGCTCCAATCATTTCTATGGAGTTCTGAGAACAGCTAAGCAAGTGTACATCTTGGGGGTCATAGAATTACCACAGCTGGAGTGCCGGAGGTTAGCCATCACCGATCTAGGGTGTACGCACACGGGAGTGTAGTTAATGCAGATTTTCTCTGCATCTCTGCACCAAAATCATCATGTGCTACTTATATTTTGTTGCGAGTTCGCCATGACATTGGAATTTTGCAGAAAATTTTCTAAATTTGCACTAAAAATCTGCTTAAACAATTCACATGCTACAGACGCCAAAATCTGCACCGCAGGTCAGCTTCAACGCTGAAAATTTTGGACGGTCAAAGAGGGACACTTAGGTCCCTTTCAGACGAGCGAGTATTCCGCGCAGGTGCAATGCGTGACGTGAACGCATAGCACCCGCACTGAATCCTGACCCATTCATCTCAATGGCTCTGTGTACATGAGCGTTGTTTTTCACGCATCACTTCTGCGTTGCATGAAAATCGCAGCAAGTGCGAATGCAATGCATTTTTCACTGATGGTTGCTAGGAGATGTTGTTTGTAAACCTTCATTTTTTTTATCACGAATTCCTCTGGTAGCTGTGTGGTGTCTGCCTCCCATTTCCCATCACTTTGAATGGGAGGCCGCACTGTTGTTCGCACGACCAGCCGGTTGTAGCCGCACCAAGAAGAGACATATCTAGACAGATGCTGTTGGAACTCGTTGCACGTGTCGTCTCACGGTTTAGTGCCACTCATTTGAGCTATATCCGCAGCTTTCAAAGTGAAAAACAGTTTCTGCTGAGGCTTACGCGGTGGATATTGCAGAGAGAACATAACCTTATGCTGTAGATTTTCTGCATGAAAATCTGCACCGTGTACAGTCGTGGCCAAAAGTTTTGAGAATTACATAAATATTGGAAATTGGAAAAGTTGCTGCTTAAGTTTTTATAATAGCAATTTGCATATACTCCAGAATGTTATGAAGAGTGATCAGATGAATTGCATAGTCCTTCTTTGCCATGAAAATTAACTTAATC
The DNA here is from genome assembly GCA_033119425.1 of Bufotes viridis. Classification (NCBI taxonomy): domain Eukaryota; kingdom Metazoa; phylum Chordata; class Amphibia; order Anura; family Bufonidae; genus Bufotes; species Bufotes viridis. Next base: position 134,142,788 of record CM065595.1, on the reverse strand, counting down.
CCAAAAAAACCTTTCCACTGCATTTCATTGCTGTCATTAAAGGACCTGCTGAGATCATTTCAGTAATCGTCTTGTTAACTCAGGTAAGAATGTTGACGAGCACAAGGCTGGAGATCATTATGTCAGGCTGATTGGGTTAAATGGCAGACTTGACATGTTAAAATGAGAGTGATGCTTGAAATCATTGTTCTTCCATTGTTAACCATGGTGACCTGCAAAGAAACGCGTGCAGCCATCATTGCGTTGCATAAAAATGGCTTCACAGGCAAGGATATTGTGGCTACTAAGATTGCACCTCAATCAACAATTTATAGGATCATCAAGAACTTCAAGGAAAGAGGTTCAATTCTTGTTAAGAAGGCTTCAGGGCGTCCAAGAAAGTCCAGCAAGCGCCAGGATCGTCTCCTAAAGAGGATTCAGCTGCGGGATCAGAGTGCCACCAGTGCACAGCTTGCTCAGGAATGGCAGCAGGCAGGTGTGAGCGCATCTGCACGCACAGTGAGGCGAAGACTTTTGGAAGATGGTCTGGTGTCAAGAAGGGCAGCAAAGAAGCCACTTCTCTCAAAAAAAAACATCAGGGACAGATTAATCTTCTGCAGAAAGTATGGTGAATGGACTGCTGAGGACTGGGGCAAAGTCATTTTCTCCGATGAAGCCTTTTTATGATTGTTTGGGGCATCAGGAAAAAGTCTTGTCCGGAGAAGAAAAGGTGAGCGCTACCATCAGTCCTGTGTCATGCCAACAGTAAAGCATCCTGAGACCATTCATGTGTGGGGTTGCTTCTCATCCAAGGGAGTGGGCTCACTCACAATTTTGCCCAAAAACACAGCCATGAATAAAGAATGGAACCAAAACACCCTCTAACAGCAACTTCTTCCAACAATCCAACAACAGTTTGGTGAAGAACAATGCATTTTCCAGCACGATGGAGCACCGTGCCATAGGGGAAAAGTAATAACTAAGTGGCTCGGGGACCAAAACATTGACATTTTGGGTCCATGGCCTGGAAACTCCCCAGATCTTAATCCCATTGAGAACTTGTGGTCAATCCTCAAGAGACGGGTGGACAAACAAAAACCCACTAATTCTGACAAACTCCAAGAAGTGATTATGAAAGAATGGGTTGCTATCAGTCAGGAATTGGCCCAGAAGTTGATTGAGAGCACGCCCAGTCGATTTGCAGAGGTCCTGAAAAAGAAGGGCCAACACTGCAAATACTGACTCTTTGCATAAATGTCATGTAATTGTCGATAAAAGCCTTTGAAACGTATGAAGTGCGTGTAATTATATTTCACTACATCACAGAAACAACTGAAACAAAGATCTAAAAGCAGTTTAGCAGCAAACTTTGTGAAAACTAATATTTGTGTCATTCTCAAAACTTTGCACTTGACTTTGCCACCATAGGCCACAGTGTAAAGCCTGTATTACACAGGCCGATTGAGCAAGCGATTGTTGGGAGAGAAGCGGTCCCTCCTGGCAATCGCCTGATCGCTAGCGGAGGAGACTGCTGCTTCGACATGCAACTATCTCCTCTGCAGCATCGCTATTAGACACCGCAATCTGCCACCTGCAAACAATGATTTTTAAGCGTCCTCAAAAATCACAGATGCCCAATGTCATGCAGTCGGAGGCAGTATTACACTGCAAGATGATCGCTAACGACCATTGCTACAAACGTTTGTTAGCGATCATCTGCTGAAAAATCGGCAGGTGTAATACAGCCTTAAAGGGGTATTCTCATCTCAGACTATGGGGGCATATCGCTAGGATATGCCCCCATTGTCTCATAGGTGTGGGACCCGCATCCATATCGAGAAAGGAGCGGGGAGAGATGTGGCTGGAGGACCCCAGACATCCCAGGCTTTGGTCCCATAGAAGTAAATGGGAGCGTACCGCGCATGCGCGGCACATGCTCCCATTCATTTCTATGGGGCCGGCTCCCATTCACTTCCAAATAACAAATCTAAAATAGCAAGTCACAACAGGCAAGTCGGACAATTTTTTTGGCCCTGTGACTTTTGTGAGATTTGATGCCTCGTGACCAAAGCCCTGGACAGACAAGGCTGAATGGCAATGTCTCAGGGTGAGGGGGTCTATATTTTTCTTTTAGTCTAGGGGCACATGCCCTTTGAACCTGTTATCCGCCTTCTGCCCTCGTCCAGTAATATTCTGTTTGTCCTCTGTCGGGGATACATTGTTCTCTATCTTCTAGATAAATATTATACAACGTACGGATGACAATAGGGAGAGCGGCTGCTTGCCTCTGGAATTTGGAGACGGAGCAGGTTACACATAACAGATGACGGGAACATATTATTCATGTGACTCACGCCTTCCTTACCAGAGCCATATGTGGATTTTAGGTCAATAGAACATCAGTGACAGCAAAAAAAACATTAATATTTCATCCTGGAGAATCTCAGAGATGACGGCCGTGATTTCTAAGGGTACTTTCACACTAGCGTTGGTGCGGATCCGTCTGTTTATTTTCACAGACGGATCCACACCTCTAATGCAAACGTTTGTATCCGTTCAGAACGGATCCGTTTGCATTAGGTTTAAAGAAAAATGACAAAGTCCAAAACGGATCCGTTTTGGATTACATTGAAAGTCAATGGGGAACGGATCCGTTTTCAAATGCACCATATTGTGTCACTGACAACGGATCCGTCCCCATTGACTTACATTGTAAAAAAAAACGGATCCGTTAGGCTCCGCCTCTTCAGACGGACACCAAAATGCTGCATGCTGCGTTTTGGTGTCCGCCTCCAAAACATAATAGAGGCGGAACGGAGCCGAACTGATGCATTCTGAACGGATCCTTATCCATTCAGAATGAATTGGGACTTAACTGATCCGTTTTGGAACGTTTGTGAGAGCCCTGTAACGGATCTCACAAACGGAATCCAAAACGCTAGTGTGAAAGTACCCTAAGAATCTAAAATAATTACCTAGCATTATTTTTAGGAAGGGAAGACTTGGGGGGCAATGATGGTCACTGGCAGAATGTATATTCAGCGATGCTTTCATTTTTCAGTTTGCTAAATCGTTGCTCAGAAAATTCCAGTAATGCCAGGACTCTTATATTCTGGACTCTTTGATGGTTATCTGTTGAGTCTCCATGCAGGGGCCTGCACTAAAGTGTCCACAACATTCAAAAGAAAGAAAGCCCCTCTCCATAAGTCCTATAAGAGCATATGGATATCAGGGAGGGGTCTTCCTCTCAAGACAAGCAGCTCCCATTTTAGGCCTTGGTCACATGATCATGAATAATGGCTGTCAAAAAAAAATATAGGAAATGTTCCTTTGTGTCTGTTTTTATGGCCCGACGGTCCGCCCGCCATTCAGAATGTCATGTGAATACAGCCTAAGGGCTCATGCAAACGAACATATTTTCTTTCCGTGTCCGTTCCATTTTTTTGGCGGACCAGATGCTGAACCATTCATTTCAATGGGTCCGCAAAAAAACAGAAGTTACTCCGTGTGCATTTCATTTCTGTATGTCCTCATGTCCATTCTGCACACGGACGTCATCCGTATTTTTGCATGAAAAAAATGTGCATGAGCCCTAATGCTACATTTCCTCTTCAGTGATTGTACGGCTGGTCGTCGCCTCCCTCAGCAGAATCGGCAGTCTTTCACAAGACCTCTAAAACTGAAGTGTCTCATGATTCAGACATTCCTGCGCCCCATAGGAGGGCTTTAGGCCCCTGCATGGAGACTGAATAGATTATTACAGTACGGAGAAGGAGATGGGGCTATAATTTCACCAGTGCCGGATTATCAGCATTTCTACCCCATCTGACACCAATCCAGTTAATGGAATTTTACAGTATAATTAACATTTCTGTAACTGTCTAATATACTTTGTATTTTAGAACCTTCCAACAAGCGCACATCAGCGCTTTTATTCCAGTGATTGGTTCCAATATAGCAACAAAATTCTGGAACCACCGGATCTGGCATATGCCAGACACTGCCAGCGCCTGACGGATCACTATAAGGCTAGGTTCACACAGCGACATTTGTCGCGCAACATTTTGTTGCACCAATGTCGCGCTACAATTTTTATAATGGTAGTCTATGGTGTTGCACTGCGACATGCAACATGCTGCGACTGCAACACGACAGTCGCAAAAAATCCATTGAAGATGGTTTTTTCTGCGACTGTTGCGTCGCAGCATGTTGGATGTCGCAGTGCAACACCATAGACGACCATTATAAAAATTGTAGCGCGACATTGGTGCAACAAATGTTGCAGTGTAGTTGTGCCCTATTTGTTGCGCGACTTATGTAGTCGTGTGAACCTAGCCTAACTGGGCTTTGTTGGTTTTTTTCCGACGAGTACCAGAATTTTGCTGGCGATAATATTACTGCATGCAGTAAAATTTTGTGCTTTTGGTTATTTATTTATTTATTTTTGCCAAATTCTGCAACGAAGCCCCTGCCAGAACCTCCACCACAGAGGATCAAAGGTTCTCACCTGTCACCTGCACATATTCTGAATGTGGTAAGTGTTTGCTACAATATGTCAAGCCAGGCAACTGTCTGTGAGCAAAGCAGGCTGATACATTTGACCTAACTTGATACATTGTAGTAAACAGGACTGCCCTATATGCCTTTAGCGCACAGAGGATTGTCTAGGCGGGGTACCGTTGTTGCAGACTCAGATGTACGAATACCTGATATGATCATAAGTGAGTTTCCATTCACTAACAGCAACCAGAGATCTTGTTAACGGTGAAGAGTTAAAAGGGTTTTCCGAGATTTTGATACTGATGACCTATCCTTTAGACAGGTATTGGGATTGGCGGGGGTCTGACATCCGGGACCCCTGCGACCAGCTGTTTGAGAAGGCATTCGTGCTTCTGTGAGCGCTGCTGCCTACTCCCCGCTCACCAAGCACAGCGCCATGCATTGTATAGTGGCCATGCTTGGTATTACAGCTCAGCCCTATTTGCTTGAATGCGGTTGAACTGCATCTAGGCCACGTGATCAATGAACGTGTCATCACTTTCCTAGGGAAAGCAGCGAAAAGGCCTTCTCAAACAGCTGATCGGTGGGGGTCCCGGATGTCGGAGAGCATAGATCATCACATCAGCCCTTTAAAGGGGTTGTGCATTGGCTAAATATTGAGTATCTATCCGCAGGATAGGCCATCAATATCAGATCAGTGGAGCCACTGTTGCTTCCTTTTCAAAATTACCTGCGTGTCGTCTCCTTTGTAGGGGCAGTGCCGTGTAATTACTACCGCTCGTCCTATTCAAGTGAATGGGAGAAGAAGCTGTAATTACACTGCACCTCTGCTGCAAAAGACAAAGAGGGAGATTTATCAAACTGGTGTAAAGTAGAACTGGCTTAATTGCATCCATAGCAGCCAATCAGGAGCTGTGAAAAATGAAAGGTGGAATCGGATTGGTTGCTATGGGCAACTAAGCCAGTTCAACTTTACACAAGTTTGATAAATCTCCCCCAAAGTGTGCGCGAGTGCCATTACCCCTTCAAACAGCTGATCGGCAGGGGTGCTGGAGTCTCACTGATATCGATGACCTATCATGAGGATAAATCATCAATATTAAGCCACTGCACAACCCCTTTAAGATGTTAGAAAGTAAGCTTTAAAGGGGTATTCTTATTTTATAAAGTTGTGACATGGCTAGCGTATGCTGACCTTTGGGACCTCCACCTATTATGCACTGATTGAGCAATGTGTCCCTTCACTGTTTTGCCCTGCACAATGCCGCCCGATGTGTCCTGGTGAATGGAAGTGCACAGCCGGGTGACCAGGGTGCCTCTGTACAGGGACACATTAAAGGGGGACACTGCGCCACACCAGATCTCAAAACTGCCATATGGCTGATCATGCCATTCAGTGCCCATGGTGTCAGTATTACCACTGTTGTGTTAAGGTGGATTTACACGTGCAGAGTAGCAGCCAATTATCGGGAAAGAAGCGTTCCCTCCCTACAACTGGCACTGCACGTTCATTGGGGATGAAACCTACATTGACATGCAGCGATCACCTCCACATTATGACCAGTGATGCTATTGCGATCGTTCATCCTCATACAGCTGCATTGTTTTTGGGTAGTAAATCTCTGTTTAGACACTACGACCTGCTGCCCAGATACGATAATTTAGGTGCCTGCACAAACGACAGTTTTCACCCGATCAACAATCGTTTCGCTCATTCATCAGGTGATCGCTGCACTTTTAGGCGGGCAGATTGTCTGGAACGAGCGTTTGCAGGAACATCCATTCCCGATAACCTGCCCGCCTATCGGAATGTGTAAACCCACCATTGTTCTTTTGGCGATGACTGATTTCTTGTGGCTTTTATGGATTTGCAGTGAATAGACGGTAAATCTGATATCACCTGGGCTGCATTTTGTGCCTGTAAATTATGGCTATGTAATACTGCCAGTAACAGATTATTACCTGTAGTGGAGGCACACCTCAGCCGCACATCCAGAGGATAATCAGTTTGACCTTCCATGGAATCTTGTTTACCCTGCAGATTATCCGGATATTATACGGCCATTAATACTTCTTGTTTATAGTCACAGGAGAGAACCACAAAGGGGTTAACCTATCTGAGGCACTGCGCCAGTTTTTTAATGTACAAAAATCACACATTTTTAAACAAGCGTAATTTTGCACAAAAATGTGACCTAATTTCATTTTTTATTCTGCTCTTAACACTTTTTTTCTAACGGCGTGGCCTCCAGCACACTATCAAATTTAGGGCTGCTGCACCCTACCGTATCCGTTTTTAGTGGTCCGAAAATCGCAGACCTGCAAAACACAGATTCCGGCCAAGTGCTTGCCACCATGGTTTTTTTTTCTGCTCAAAATGGACAAGAATAGGAAGTGCTCTATTTTTTTGGGGTAGTCGCGGAGGGTTGGTTTGTGTGCTGTCCGCATCTTTTGCGGCCCCGTTGAGATGAATGGATCCACATCCACCAAAGCTACAACCGTGTGCATGAACCCGCATCCGCAAGTCCACATATGTAATTTTGTTCCGCGGCCCCGCAACATCCGGACAGGGTAGGACATTTCTGCAGGAGAAAAACATGGCGACAAGCCGGAGTCTGTATTTTGCAATCCTTAATTCGAGGGCCCCAAAAATTCATACGGTCCTGTGCAGCAGCCGTTACTATGACTGTATGGCCAAAAGGCGTGACCCTGCAGCAGTTAAGAAGCGGCTGTGGGGTTGTGAGCACTGAGCAGCCCTGCAAGCTGTACTGGTATTCAAGTAACTTATTACAACCTTTTTTATTTTATTTTATTGTGCATTTTTAATGACCATGCAGTAACCCGTAAAACCATACCGCCATTAACAACTGGTGTAAATTATAGCGCAAATCTACGCTATCTGATAGGTGGCTCATATATATATATATATTTTTTTTTTTTTTTTTTTGCACACAGACTATAAAACCATGTGGCAACGTTATTATGAGACCTGCGCCTTTTTTTATTTTTTAAGACTTTTAATTAATTAAAGGTATTTGACTGGAAAAATATAAAAAAAATAGCATACATTGGAGAGGGTTACATGAGTGACATTAAAGGGGTTGTCTCACTTCAGTGGCCAGTACCAGAAACAACAAGGTATTAACTTTCTCTACATGATAAATGCCATTTTCTGAATTAAGACAACCCCTTTAAGGGCTCATGACCGGGAAGCACGTTCCGTGTGTCGCACACATCTCCCAGACTGACTGCAGCTCCCCTGACCCCAACTGACTGTGTGTCACACACGTGGTTTGATTTGCCATGTTTACCTTGTGGATCAATAGGCGTCTGTGTTGTTTCTGGTAATGGCCACACCCTTTACTTCCAGGTGTTGCTATTGTGGTCATTTAACTTTCCCTATTTATAGTTGTTTCCCACAATGCTGTGCGGTTTATAGCTTCAGTTGGACCTGTGGATAGCTGGAGTTTGGATCTCAGATGAGTTCCTGCTGCTGCCATAGCTTCTTGGAAGTTAAGTGTTACCTTTCCCTTTTGTATTTTATTTTGACTTTTCTGTGTGTTGCATTTCTTTGTCGTTCTGTATTAGGCCTCAGGAAGACTCCCGTTCATCCTTTTAGAGGAACAGGTTGTCTCATTTCTGTCATTAGTACCAGGGTCCTTTAGGATTAGAAAGGACTTTAGGTATTCTTGTGTATGAACTCACCTACCTTTGGGGTCTGTTCATACTGGTAGTCAGTCAGGGCTTTGGTTAGGGTTTTCACTAGGTGGTGTCCATCATCCTTCCCTAGTTTACAGGCTTTATTTCCTTTCATTCCTATATTCGGTGTGGGGGTTTCTCTCCCACATTAGAGCGTGACACTGTGTTATAGTAACTTATGTTACAATTAATTTGTATCTGAATGCAGGGCTATTGTACCGTGCTCACATGATGATGAGAGGACGCTGCAACAGCCCCGCTATCATATAGAGACTGACTGTATCATAAATCACTATGTCAGTATGTGTCCAACACACAGACTTTGTTTCCTGGGCCAATTACCGTTGTGTGTATGAGCCCTTAGGCAGATGTGACCCCTGCAGTCCTTCTTCATAGCCCATAATGCTTCGCAGAAGACGTATCAGTAGTAATAAGCAATTAGACCTGTTGTAAGACGTTTCGCTAGTCACCCAACTGGCTTTCTCAATTAGATTGGCTTCTACGAGAAACCTCTGACATTAAATACTAGTGACTTTTACTTCAGTCATGGAGGTAAGATGTTGTTTGCATTTGCATGACTGAAGCTATTAGGTGTGATTATAATGCCTCTGGAGAGGTGTTAGAACAGCATTGTAAGTGGCAGACAATAGGAAAAAATAGGTAAATAATAAGTAATAATAAAGACTGGATACAGTAGTTGCAAACTCAGATGTAGATAAAAAATTATAATAAAAAAATACAAGTCCAGTTGCTCTGACTTATTACTACTGATATACTTTGACCTGGGTTAATGAGAACCTTCACAGACGTATTGCACTGAAGACGTTGCATGGCAAACCTGCAAAGTCATACTGAACTGACCGGTATCCCCATGAGTTAGCCCGAGAGCTAGATGTGTCACACAACAAACGTCAACCGCGCCCAGCAATCCTTATTGACTTATGATGGGGTCCATCGGGCTTGGTCGTGGGGTTCATCATTTTGGTAGGAAAAATAACATGGCATGCTGCTCTATTCTTCCTGTCAAATATGTCAGAATCTACAGCGTGGGCTTCTGATAGAACCTCCAATCCAGATGTGAACAGAGCCTTAGTGTTACTGCAGAGATTATTCCTCCAGAGCGAGGTCTGTCAAAGTCTTCCATGTAGCCGTATATGTGACAGCTTCATCATGTTTGTGCCTTCCAGGTATACATCAGGAGGAATTTACAGTATCGCACATACATATGGGAAGGCTCTGACGTCTGTATAGGCAATGGCAAACGTCTCCCACAGGCTCCAATGGAAAAAAAAAATGTGCAAGCATAGCGACATACGATTTTTACTGGATGCCGCTGCATGGAATAATGCTGCAGACTATGCTATTCTATACCGATCTATACCAGCCATATGGAAGCCGGTTGGGTGAGTAAAGTCCTTCCTGACACTTACAGCAATTTTAAGGCTCTACCATGATGTGAACAGAAGCAAAGAGTCCTTCCTGCTCCATAAACAGGAGGAGGGAGATGAGCGCCTGTCAGATAATCTTTACACCAGGTAATGTTCAGTAATATAATGTTAGAAAAGGTAACTTTCCCCCGAATTACAGTAGCTCCGCTAAGCCGTTGCTGAAGTTTCCGTTAACACGCTTGTTGACTGTTTCCAGTAGAATTGTGACTGCATCTCAATGGTACAAGCTATTCATGGGTGTAACTACCAGAGTAGTAGGCAGCTGCTATGGGGCCCCAACAACTAAGGGGTCCATGGGCAATGGAAGAGTGCTTTAATTACATTTTGAATTACTTCTATGCCGTGACGTCACCATGCATATTGTCATACTATCGTGATATCACTGTGAGCTTCTTCTGTAATTCTGACATCATATACATGAACCAGGAGGCTTAGTATGAACAGTGCTGTGTGTCTCTGGTTATGGAGAATCCATAAATGTAAATGAAAGATGGATGCATTATTTACAATAACCCATGATTGTAAGCAGAAAACAATGCTGCCCCTTTGAGGGTGGTATATGGGGGCTTTATTTTGCTCTTAGCTAAATTTGCCTTTTTACAGATTATCCATCGTATAGCAGTTTTGTGAAACGAACACTAGATGGCAGTATAGATAACATAATATGTATTTTTGCTTGTGATTTCTAGCATTGAACTCTTTGCTTTTTTTTTTACATAAAAGCTGCATTTTACTGTATGGCCCAACTCATATGAAGCCTACACTCCATACACATGTAAAAAAGCATTTCCTCCTAAAATCCAGATGTCACTAATGAGGGTTATCTCTCTAGCTTTTCCCAACTCCTGGAAGACAACCCTGCCTTGCTATGAAGTGCTGTAAGAGCAGATGATTTATTGCAGTGTAACTAGGCAGATATGTCATTAAAAGGATTGTTTTGCCCTTTAAAAAAAAAGAAGAGCAGGGGGCGGTATACAAGATATAACCTAACTTACTGGTTAAATCCAGTGATTTGAGGGAGAGGGGAGTCAGTATGGAGCACGCTGGATTGGTGCTCGAACCGCATAAGTCAGTTTCCTGGTGCTCCAGTAGCTCATTAGCATATTTTTCAAAGTTCACATTTCTCCACAACGCTACTAACCTAAAGATAGGTATTGTTTAATTCCCTGTCAGCAAACCTACCAGGCTATATGCCTGGTTGTATAGGGTTGATCAAGGGGACAGAGCCACTTTAAAGGGCCACTAAACCCAGAATCCAAACAGTGAAAAGAACAACCAACAAAACATAACATAATCTCCTTGTTTGTCTCTTTTTTTGTAATTATCACAATTGCAGACCATAAAAAACAAAGTAGAACAGCAGTGCATTGTTCTCTCAGGCTGCAGCCATGTCTTCTCTCCCTCCCTTTTCCCCTCTGATGCTAGTGCACGTGAGCTAAGAAGATTAGAATGAGGGGACGGTTTAGTCTGGATAATTTTTGTCTACGCAGTGTGTACCAATAGTATAAAATAAACAGTAGCAGTCATAGTGCCAATAGTACAAGCTGTAGTATATTATACAGTATCACCCACAATACATACATCTGAGAACCTAATCTGCCTAGTTACACAGTAATAATTCCTCACTTCACTACATAATTGTGCAGATTTGCCATTTAGCAGCTGGGTAACATGTGGAGATATTCTGGAGATCACACACTCCATATATTGTATATACTCACGTTTGTCCTCATACTATAATAATGGATGTAGGGGCACATTTATTAAGACCGGCGTTTTAGACACCAGTCTTAATAAAGCCCCATACCTGGTGGAGGATCCGCTGAAGTTATGAGGGGGTGCAGGTCTCTCCATAACTTCGGCACATCCACCAACATCTCTAAATATAAGACTGCTTCCTCAGAAAACCCCTTTAAGATTACTTGGGAAGCTGAGTGACAACTTATATGTAAGCTTTAATGGGGTTATGACATGAAGACAACCCCTGCCTAGTAGGACATATGGACTTCATAGAGAGGGCCTCCCTCCATGAGCCAGAACTAAGAGCTGCATTGTTTAAGTCTCTCCCATTCTGGCAGACATGAGCTCTCCTTGTATTACTAGTGTGATTGTCATCTGAATGACTTGCATGTAACACTACATTTCCCCAATAGCGGCCCCTGCAGGGGAAATACCTGGCTGAGTGGGCCTTCCCTAGGCGGAATCAGCTGTTTGTCCAAGGGGCTGTATTCTGGAAGGGGTTGTCTCGGCATAAGGCCTCATGCACATAACCATATCCATTCTGTGGTCTACACTCCAGGTACCGGCTGCATTTATTTACTAGAATTGGCTATTCTTGTGGATTCTTGTCCACAAATAGGTGAAAGAAAAGGACGTGTTCTAACATTTGCGGAACAGCCACACAGATACGGATACTGTCCCCATTTTTTCCATACCCATAGCAATGAATGGGTATGTGTCACGGTCCCTTCTGTGGCAGAGGTTAGAAGATCTGAGAAACTGGCTGCACGTGAGGTTATCTGACAGCCTCTCTGTTTTCACATGTTGCAGTGTTGTTGTTGGTAATGACCCCACCTCTTGTGTCAGGTGTAGCTTGTGGTCATTACTCCTCTTCTATTTAGTCTGGACTCACTCTTCATACCATGCGGTTGATATTTTCTGCCTGGAGTTGGAAGAGCTGGTGTGTTGTCCTCTTCTGAGTTCCTGCTCATCCATTTTCTATTGAAGCTAAGTGTTCTTCCCTTTGTATCTTGTTGTTTCCATTTGCATGTTCAACAAAGTACTATCCACTGGCGCTTCTTCACACTATACGTCGCTGCAGTGTTCCAGCAGTCCCGTTTACTGCTGTGTAGGACATTTGCATGTTGTTTACTAGGCCTCAGGGGAGACGTTGGTTCGTTCATCTGGGAAGGAACCAGTAGTCTCAGACCCTGTCACTACTCCTAGGGCTATTCAGGGTTACCAGGGCCTAGGTTTCCGGTGTATGAATATTCCCACCTTCAGGGTCTATTGATACTGACAGGAGTCAGGGCTAGGTTTAGCGTTTCCTTAGGTGGTAACCGTTTCCATTTCCCTAGCCTTGAGGCCTAGTTCCTTGTCTTTTTCCTTCTGTTGTCATTCTGGTGTTCTGTCCCCCCCCCCCCCTACATCGTGACAGTATGCATGTGATCCGCAAAAAAATGCGGATCAGACGTGAACCAAAACTATGGTCGTGAGGCCTAATGGCTATCATTCAGGAGAAACAACACCTAAAATTGGCAGACTCAGAAGACTATGGGGCACATTTATTAAGAACGAAGTTTTAGATGCCAGTCTTAATTGTGTCACACATGAAGGACAGGAAAAAAAGGACAATGCAGCAGCACTCTGCAAACACAAATAAAGTACAATAATGCCATAATTATAGAAAACATTCTGATGCTAATGCTACGCTTATTTTGCAAATTTGAGATTCCTGGCAAATACATTTTGTACAGAATTATTTGGGCCCGTCTGCCAAACGTCAAGGCGATCTCTATAAGACGAGAACCTAACACTAAATCCGACCTGTTATGTGACATAATGGCCACCATAAAATTCAGGGAGTGCAGGTCCCACATCCACTCTGGGTCCACTCTGCTTTTTACCAGCCTGGAGCAAGCGCGGCGAAACGTACGTTGGGGTTGTTCTGCTCCCCCCAGATTTTGGTCTGTATGCCCTATTTATTCACAGTACCAGTCTTATCTTGTACCTTTGTATTTTTTTTTACATTGGATATAGTCCTTAATCCTTATTATGGAGACTATTTAGATCTCCCTTTGGATTCAGAATAGTGATAGTTGAGTCTGGTACCTCTCATGATGATGTGGGTCATGTTCTGATGATACATTGGACAATACAATTAACAATTATTTTGTTTTGACTGACAGGGTACTGTTAGGGTCACATTTATTGTACCTTTGTATTAGTGATTCTGTATTCCATTTGGACTGATATTTCTATAGATGAGGCATATTCGGGGACCTGATAACGGGGGGGTTCTCACCTTCTCAGCACCTATCTGCACTGATTTTATATTTTTTTGATATTTGTGTGTATGTCCTTCATATGTGACACAATAAAGATGCTTTCATATTACATGTGCGGTGTTTGCAGTTTGGTTCTGTAGATATGTTTCCACACATGATTTTCTGTTATGTGGTGTCTCTTTTTTGGTTTACCAGATACCGGTCGTAATAAAGCCCTGCGCTGGCGGTGGATCCGCCGAAGTTATAAAGAGTCGTCGGCGCCTCCAGCGCCAGTCTAAATGTAAGACAGCTTACTAGAATGATGAATAAGACGGGCCTGCCGGCTGTCCCTTTCCTCGCCCACAATTTTAGATCTGGCGTGAGCGGGGCGAAGTCGTAGATAGTAGCGCAACTAAACGTTGCACTGCCATCTGCACCTGATATACGCGTAATTTAGGCATACTTCAGAATAGTAAGTGACCGCCTATATGAAGGAGGACCTATAGGTACTGTGATTTTTATTTTATTTGCATACCTTGTATGTTACAACACTTAGGGTACTTTCACACTAGCGTTTTGGATTCCGTTTGTGAGATCCGTTTCAGGGCTCTCACAAACGGTCCAAAACGGATCAGTTAAGCCCCAATGCATTCTGAATGGATAAGGATCTGTTCAGAATGCATCAGTTAGGCTCCGTTCCGCCTCTATTCCGTTTTGGAGGCGGACACCAAAACGCAGCATGCAGCATTTTGGTGTCCGTCTGAAGAGGCGGAGCCTAACGGATCCGTTTTTTTTTACAATGTAAGTCAATGGGGACGGATCCGTTGTCAGTGACACAATATGGTGCATTTGAAAACGGATCCGTTCCCCATTGACTTTCAATGTAAGTCAAAACGGATCCGTTTTGGACTTTGTCATTTTTATTTAAAGCTAATGCAAACGGATCCGTTCTGAACGGATACAAACGTTTGCATTAGAGGTGCGGATCCGTCTGTACAAATAAACAGACGGATCCGCACCAACGCTAGTGTGAAAGTACCCTTATTATGTAATCTATATGCGTTGCAGAGACTATGATGGGTTTGCGTTGAGCACTAATGACTGGCCGAGGTTGGTGTGCGTGCTTCTTTTACTTCTATTTATATTCAGTTTTGAGTCTTGTGCCCGACCACCTACACCCGACCTGGCGCCTTGTATCTATCATTCATCCAAACTATCATTTTATTAGCACTAGATGCAAATAAGTTGCTTTGCTGGAGTAGAACTCATCTGCATTCTGCGCTGGCACCATGGTGTCACCTAGATGTCAAGGCTACTGATTTGAAATAGAAAATATAACCCCCCCCCCCTTTTTTTGCTATTTGGATGCCTCATTTTCCTAAATCATCTCAGTATTCCTGTCTTCATTTGTAAGAATAATAAATATAATAAACAGAGGAAGTGAAATGCTCTACGTCCTCACAATGGCCAACTTAAAGGAGGGGCACACCCCTCGATCTGATATTGGTGACCTGTCCTGAGGGTAGGCCATGAATATGATGATCTCAGACGGTCCCTTTTAAGAGATTTAGGCAAAAACTGCATTTTAGAAAATTCCTGGAAGTGCAGTTATTACTTTGAATGTGGCTCAGTTGATCACCCCATGGTCTTGCTCCTGCCCCCCCCCCCCCCTCCCATAAGGGGACATGTAGTATTACATGGCAGCTATTGAGATGAATGTCCATGTGATAGAATATTAGGGACTCATACAAAGCAGCTCTTCTGTTTGTTTCCCTTTTCCCTGACGTCCATATTTCTTTAGGGACTGGGGTTTGTTCATGAGAAAATTGTATCAGACTAGAAAAACATAGCTGCTTTCTTCCAGAAATAGCGCCACTCTTGTCCATAGGCTGTGTCTGGTATTACAGCTAGCTTCACTCACTGAATTCCAGTACCAGACACAGCCTACATTTTTGCTGCACTGTGTGAATATGTCCTCAGTCCAGAAAAGGGCTCCTGATCCCGTCCTGTACTTTGCCGATTGGATATTTTACTGATCCTTTATTTTGATTGTTTTCTTATAACTCTTGTAACATCTGTACACAGCGGCCTGTGATTTACAGGGGGAATAATATATATTTCTAGTTCTTTTCTTTTTTTTTTTGTGACTTTCCAATGCCCTGGAAGGCAGCAGTGCACAGTGTGTGGAAATCCTCTTGGGATCCAGAGGCAGAGACCCTTGGGGGATGTGTTCACTTGTCCAAAAAGTACAATTTACATTCAAAGCAGAAAAGCAATCGCATGTCAAATGTCTGGGCCTGATATTGTTCAAAACAAACTAGCAACTACATAGTAGCACAGAGAGCCCGGAGCTGAGGTCTGTATGGGATTAGCTGGGAAGTGAGGGGGACACAAAGGGGACATTTTTTTTAAAAGATTCTTGAGCTCTTTGTGAAAGTACAGACCTACTTCACAGGCCCCAAACAGAAATGTTTACTGATTAACCCATGCAGTGCCAAAGTCCACCCTGGTTTGTAACTATCACATAAAAGTAAAATACACTACCTATATGTCTATCTATCTATCTATCTATCTATCTATCTATCTATCTATCTACAGAAACAAATAGAGCAGAAGCACAGTTAGATAACTTGAATAGGGTGCAAATCCTCAGGGAAGACAGGCGTTTCTTCCACTCAATTATAAAAATCCAAAGAACGAGGCAGCACTCCAACTTCAGGTGAAAAGGTGATGACCCACTTTATTTCCCAGGCAACGTTTCTGCCCACACAATGAGGCCCTTGTCAATCTATCTATCTATCTATCTATCTATCTATCTATCTATCTATCGCATGTCTATCTATCTCATATCTATCTATCTATCTATCTATCTATCTATCTATCTATCTATCTATCTCCAGTATCTGTTATTACATATCTATCTAATATCTATCTATCTATCTATCTATCTATCTATCTATCTATCTATCTATCACATGTCTATCTACTCATATCTATCTATCTATCTATCTATCTATCTATCTATCTATCTATCTATCTATCTCCAGTATCTGTTATTACATATCTATCTAATATCTATCTATCTATCTATCTATCTATCTATCTATCTATTTCCTATCTATCTAATATCTATCTAATGCATGTCTATCAATATATCTACAGTATCTGTTATCTGTCTGTCCATCTATATGTCTATCTATCTATCTATCTATCTATCTATCTATCTATCATCTATGTCTGTCTATCTATGTCTATCTGTCTCTTCATCTGTCTATCTTTTTATGTATGTATGTATCTGTATCTATCTATCTCATCTGACATTTATCTATTGTGTTTAAATGCCTTGGGGATTTATACACATTGTTTTTAGGGATGAGCGAATCAACTTCGGATGAAACATCCGAAGTCGATTCGCATAAAACTTAGTTCAGGATCTACGTACAGTATTAGAATGTATTGGCTCCGATGAGCCGAAGTTATTACTTTGCGAACTCTCGTGAGACTTCGCCCAATAACTTCATAAATTAATTTGTACTGTAAAAAAAACATTTCCCAAACTCGGGTTCGGTTCCAAGGTGCCACTTGGAACCGAACCCGATTTCGGGAAATGGATTTTTACGCTACAAATAAGTTGTTATAGTTTTTCTTCACGTTGAGAATTCTAAATATGCAGTTTCTTGCGTTAATCTTACATAACTGAAGTACAAAATGTGTGCCTCTTGAATGTACAAGAGGTGCTTATAAGGTAAGTAAATGGGCAATAATTAACCATGAATAATATTGTGACTGGCACATGGGAGGTGAAAGAAAGCACAGATATTCCAGTAGACCTGTCCTCTATGCACCATGGGCCGAGGCATAAACCCTCATTATTTGTAGCAGTTAAAGAACTATTCCAGGGGGCAGTTATGGGGTCAGCTTTGCTTACTGATAATGCTTCCAAAAATACATTTTACAATTCAAACTCATTTGGGGTCATTTACTATCGAGAAATATGCCTATATTAGGTGTATTTCTGGTGCAGATTGCGGTTCAAAGGTTATTTGCACCGCAATCTGCGACTTGTCCCCGCTCACACCAGGTCTAAAAAAGTGGCAGTGACATGGAAGGGGACAGGCCCGCAGGCCCATCTCATTCATCATTTTCTACCCCTGTTTTAGGCATAGAAAATGGTCTCAATGTAAGACAACAAGAAATCGGTGCTGGATACACTGAAGTTATGTGGAGGCGGCGCCTCTACATGACTTTGGGGGATCCACCATCAGATATAGGGGTTACTAAGACCGTCTAAAACGCTGCTCGTAATAAATGGCCCCCATTGTTTAGTTTGTCCCCAACTCTTCCATTAAGTGCAAGACTTTGCTCTGGGTAGAACCTGTAGCTGTGCTCATCCTGACCTTCCTGGTTCATGAATATAATAGCAGAACAAGTGTTACACGTATACATGGACAGAAGTGGGTGCATTGTATAGAATAGGTGCTTTTGCATGCTCAGCAGGCCACATCCCATGACCTGGCGGTGAACTAATAGCTAATCACTAATTAACACACTGATTACACAGTTGCCTGCTTTATCCCATCCTCCCACAGCAGAATCAGGAAGGGGTGCATATTAAAAAAGGTTGCACTCCATCTTGATTGTAGCCTGCTCTTTTACTATGTAATATTGCTGCTTTCAAATAAATCATGCTAAGAACAAACAGATATATTGCACCTCAAGAGTTATGTGGTACTTGCATTTGTAACGGGCAGCAGTTGTGGACACACTATGCCAACTAACCAATTTGGCTTTGGGCTATCTCTAAGGGCATTATCCTGGCAGTTTCCTGGATTTCACCCTTTGACCCCTATACAGGGATCTAGTCCTTGCTTCAGGGGAGCCACCAGGCAGCTACCTGTAGTTGGCAGCTGACGCACGGGGTCAGAGACATCAGTGCAAAGTACAGAGGAGTCAGGCAATGTTCCTAGTCAGGTAACAGGCCAAGGTCAGGGCAGGCAAAGTTTGTGCATATCCTAGAGACTAGTCCGAGGTCAGGGCAGGTAGCAATGGATCAATACAAGAGACAGGGTAAGGTCAAGTCACATACAAGTCGCACAGTCCAACAATGTTTGCAATTTGTATGCAATCTGCTTTCACGCATCTATTTTGCGGCACGATTTGGCTACAACTGGGCAGTTTTTGATTTGCAACACCCATTAAACCACAACGCCATTCTGTATAGCCACCAGCCATGAAGGCATTGATGAGGGCACTGTGTAACATTGGTATGGAGAATTTACTGGCCTGTATGAGTACCATTTTAAGAAAATAAAAGGAATAATCCAAGCAAGAATTTTACTGTATGTATGCCTAGTGCAGGCCACGACTGGTATGTGGGAATACCTCTTTAAGCCTGGGAGTGGCCCAGTTTCACAGTGTGTCCCTCAGATCAGAAAAGGTTATGTTTCCGCACATTAGACAGTAGAAAAAATGCATAGTTGTCACAAGTGAGTTGCTCACAATTTACAATGACGTCTACACTGGCAAAGTTGCATGCAGCCTGCCTCCAAATATCAAGCAGGTTTCGATTTTTTGCCACTGTTTGCAGCCGTGTGTTGTAACAAAATCACATTCACAATCATTATGTGGTGTGCTGCAGGACGACATTGGGATCATCATGGAGTGCGACCAAAGTCACTTTGAGGCCCTTAAAGGGCCCCACTTGGCCAGACCTGATAAAGGAAGATTTACTTACTTGTTTCCCAGTGCTAACTCCCCGCTCCTTCTCCTCCGGCGATGCTCCGCTGGGCTTCCTCAATGTCAACATCCGTTTTAACATCTCAGCAGCCAATTACTGGCTTAGGCTTCGTTCACATCACCGTTCAGCCTTTCCGTTCTCCTGCTCCGTTCAGGAGTAGGAGAACGGAAAGGATGAATTCGGCACATAACGGCGATGTGAACGAAGCCTAAGGACCCCATAGACTATAATGGGGTCCATTAGGTGTCCGCTCAGAAGAAGATATTTAAAGTGGAGACAAAAGTCCTGCATGCACAACTTTTGTCTCCACTCCAAAATCATCTTCTGAGCGGACACCTAAGGGACCCCATTATAGTCTATGGGGTCCTTAGGCTCCGTTCACATCACCATTATGTGCCGAATCCGTCCTTTCTGTTCTCCTGCTCCTAAACGGAGCAGGAGAACGGAAAGGCTGAATGGTTATGTGAATAAAGCCGTAGTAAGCTTCCTTTCACAGGTGGAGCCAAGTTGGGAGGTTTTGCTAAGCCCCCTCCCCCATTCTTGAACAACCCTTTTAAATACATGTCAATTTATGTTAAAGAGAACCCTTTAATGGGTTTATACTAGGCCTGTACGATATGGGAATTTTGTGCGATTGCGATTAGGGCCCTAAAAATTGCGATAACGATATGCGATGCGATATTTTAAGTGAATTGTGCTAGAGGTCTATCTGCTTGGATTTTCAAGGTAAAAGCGCACACAGATGACTGATAATGGGAAATGTAGTTATGCTGAACTCAAGAACTGAAATGCTCAGTGTTTTTCTAAATAAAATACATATTTGCATTACTGCAAAAGTACAAGATACAATACTTGCCATTTTCTTAATAGCGCTGCACAGAACAGATAAAAAAAAATAGATAAGAACATGTGCTCATTAAAATAACGACTTTCCACCGGCCCCTCCCCCCTCCCCGCACTGTAACTGATGTATCGCCGGCCGCGCTGTGCAGCATAGCGGCCGGAGATACAGTGTCAGTGTCACGTAGAAAGTCAACCATCGCTTTATAAGGCGCACTGCCAAAAAAAGTGTCTTATAAAGCGAAAAATACGGTAATATAATTGCAGCATTTTTGGGTCAGCAAATTGCGATTGCGATATGGCGATTAATTGCGATTGCTTTCGCGATATATTGTGCAGGCCTAGTTTATACGTTAGACACTTGTATGCTTACCAGATAGTGCGGCCCCCTACAGATGCCAGCACTGTTTTTTTCTAAAATACCCCTCTGTTCCTGCGCTGTGTGCCCTGCTGTTTTTGGCGCCTGATATGTTAATTTAGGAGTATCGGTAGAGGGAGGAGGAGACAGCCGGGTTTCTCAATAGGCGTCTCCTTTTCCCTGGCTGTAGCGCAGTCTAATCGCAGCGGAGAGTGTCACAGCCAGGGAGAAAAAACGGCTACCCTTCCCCCTGGCTGTGACGCTCTCCACTGCAATTGGACCATGCTACAGCCAGGGAAAAGGAGACGCCTATTGAGAAACCCGGCTGTCTCCTCCTCCCTCTACCGATTCTCCTAAATTAACATATCAGGCGCCAAAAACAGCGGTGCACACAGCGCTGGAACGGAGGGGTATTTTAGAAAAAAAAAAAGTTTCTGGCATCTGTAGGGGCCGCACTATCTGGTAAGCATACAAGTGTCTAACATATAAACCTGTGAAAGGTCCTCTTTAGGTTAAATTCTATGTTAAGTTAAACCAGCAGAAAATCCACAATGAAATCCTAAGCAAAACCCTCACACTATTTGGTTGAAATTTTTGTTGTTGTGGGCTTCAGGCAGATCGGCTGTGGAAAATCCAACGTGGGAACATACAGTACCTTTAGGGTATGGCCACATGTGGTGGATATGCTAGGGATTTGCAGCAGCAGAATCTGCACATAGTGCAAATCCACATCTAAAAACCACATGCAACATTGCCAAGGATTTCTGCACTAAAACAAATTCAGTGTGGATTACCTGAAGGCAGCATTTTCTCAACGTGTGTGATGTGACAGCTGGGACCCCCACAACCCCAAGGTGTTTGCAGATACTATAATCTCCATTACTCCCAATGGACAGTAACATCAACTATGATGGTCATCGGAGACCGAAACCATCCCATATTTTGGAAAACCTCCATTAAATCTGCGTATTTTAGTACTTAGATCCCATCGTCCTACATTTCCAGAATCTAGAGCTCCTCTGCATTATATATTCAGTTGACCTGGTCCAGACATTTGTAAATTAGAGACGACGCTGTAAGCGAATTGGTGACCAAAGAATAGGAAACGAGAGATAGAAGCCGCATCTTCATAACGTATGGACATTAACTGGGATAATAAAAGTTTTCATGCAAAGTGTTACCCACAAAATGCAGACAGGAACCCAAACTTCTGAAAAGGCAATCATGAATAAATATTATCTGTAGCGATGACTGTCCTGTCCCTTTAAATCAATAATAAAAAAAAATAAAAAAATGCCCCTCATGCCTCGTGTTTTTCATCTAGCACCTTTCAGGATGAATAGTTTTCTGACGAATTAGCACAAAAAAGATTGTCTCCATAGTTACTGATTTTAATAGAAAGGCCTAGGAATAAATTGACATTAAAACTGAAGCTTTCTGTAGGAAAAAAAAATGGATGAGTGCCCCAGAACGGCAATCATTTTACAAACATCAAAAGTTGCATTGGAAGCTACTGATCTTAACCCCTTTGGATCTCTTTCAGGAAAAATACAAAACCTACATTTTGCAATTTGCCTCTAGCCAAAAAATGCCAGCAGGTGAAAAAGTATTTACAACGCTGTGCGTATTGTGCGTGAAATATGATATGCTGTTCCCATAGCAACAGTGAAAGTATTGTGACAGTTTGAATGTTATTGCACTTTTTTGGAAGATTATGGGGCTCATATTTTTCGCCATTTTTATTGGGCAGCATGGTGGCTCAGTGGTCAGCACTGGTACCTTGCTGAGCGGGGGCCTAGGCTTGAATCTGACCAAGGACAACATCTGCATGGAGTTTGTATGTTCTTCCCGTGTTTGCGTGGGTTTCCTCCGGGTTCTCCGGTTTCCTCCCACACTCCAAAGACATACTGATAGGGACCTTAGATTGTGAGCCCCATTGGGGACAGTGTGATGTTAATGTCTGTAAAGCGCTGTGGAAAATGTCAGCCTATATAAAAGGGTAAAATAAATAAATTGCCGGTGTTGATGTAAGAATGGCCTTTGCCAGGTCTTTGCAGCAATGGCAGATGGAGCCGACTATGAGGTCCTGTTAGGGTCCATTCACACGTCCGCAGTCTATTGCGAATCCGCAATACACCCGGCCGGCACCCCCATAGAACTGCCTATTCTTGTCTGCAGAGGTATGTTCTATTTTTGTTCGGGGGCGCGCTCCGGAAATGCGGATGCATGAATGGGGCAGAGAAGGAATGAATTGCGGAACGGGTGCGGACACATTCACGGACGTGTCAATGGACGCTTACTCTTCTTACCCCCCAGGACAAATCAAGTTTCACCAAAAACTCATCATTTTTGTTTTGTAGTGAAATGTGATTGAATGTTTTTAAGGCTGCCCATTCACTATGCAGTGTGACAGCAGGATCCACATGGGGACACTTGGGGGTCATTTATGAATAGGTATACGCCAATTTTTTACTTACCGTATATCTGTCACAGATTTGGTCGCAAAGAGGATATGTGGCCGAATCTGTGATTTCTTTCCCATCCACGCCACGTACACCACTTCTAAAAAAAGGGGGTGGGGCAGCAGCCCGTCTCATTTATCATTTTTTACGCCAGTTTTAGGCATAAAAAATTATCTAAATCTACGCGAGTAAGGAAGCTGAAAATGGGGTTCAAATTTAGTCAGGTGACCTTGGTACTAAGTATCTGTAGAAGGGGGGTCCACCAAACCCCTGCAACTCCAAAAGGTACAGCGATAAATAGAGGACTATTCAGGATTTAAAGAGGACCCGTCCCCTCTCCTGACATGCCTGTTTTAGTAACTACCCTACTTACATCCCCCATGTAATAACAATTCTGGAACATCTCTTCTTAAAGGGGTTATCCGGGTTCGCAGTCTTTCTAATTTAAATTATCCATCACCTGGCCTCTTTTCTATCCTCCGGTCCTCCTGCGGGTCCCTGCCGCTGCGCTTGTTATTTTTTAACATTGCTACCCCCAACCCCTCCCTCTGATCACTGTACTGCCTCCTGCCAGCCCTCTCTATCTGTGTATGGAACATAGGAGGCATGCACTATGTTATTTTGCATAGTATAGTATCCACCTCTGAAAAAGCCCCCAGCAGCGCTACAGAAGACCCATCTATGCCTGTGACGTCACCAGTGCTAGGCGGAAGTCTTAGCATAGTAATGAGAAGCCTGGTACAACACCAGCACAGTGGGGTGTTTGCAGTGTGACAAAGTGGAGCATTGAAGCAAGTAAATGCAGGTATGCTCCACTCATATGTAGGCCGCAAAGTCAAAGCAGGAAGATATGGGACCCCTATAAGACTCTATACTGTGTCATTACTTTATTATTCTTGCTAAATGTTATACACTATTTGCTAGCAGCTTGCAATGAAGCTCCAGCTGGGTGTTACCAGTTGGGGATGTGTCCCTGCACAGTCTGACATTGGTGGCAATGATTGGATAATATCAGACTGTGCAGGGACATACCCCCAACTGATAACACCCATCTAAAGGAATAGCACAACACAGAGTCATAAGAAAAGAAGCTCCAGAATTTATTAGATGGGGAATGCAAGTAGTTACTAAAACAGACCTGTCAGGAGCGGGGATAGGACCCCTTTAAGTGTCAGGAAATATAGCCCTAAGACATGCAATGAGCAAAAAGGCTATATAGGTTAAATTCTGTGTCTGTATGTGTATCGCTTTGTCTCCTATGTTCTGTTTTATTCCACCTAGCCCTCGCCCTGGCTCTTGCCTCTTCCCTATTCTGAGATCCATTTTCTATTTCAGTATAAACAAATATGGAAACTATTATTGCCGCGTAGACTCATTCCCAAATTTCTACTCCTGTCGCAGAAATTTCCTGATCCAGCCCCATTCATATCTCAAATGTTCCAAAATCTGTATCCTACCAGTAATTGAATGTTAGCATGTTTCTTCAAGCGGACGTAAATAATGAATACATATGGTAAAATAATCAATCAACAAGCAGTCGGCAGTACAAACAATTCTCCCCCACCCTGGGCACCAGAACTATGTGGCCTCTACAGAAAGCCAGGCCTTTGAAGTTTTAATTGTAAAACAGGGATTCTTGCGTTTAGACGTTTCTATCAATCATGGTTTGCCACCAGGAAAAAAAGTGACTCCAGAGTGACGAGGTCTGCGCTGGGATGTGCACTCAGTAGATGGAGGCTGGTACTGCCATCATCACATGCAGTCTTAGGCACTGAGAATAGTTGGTTTGGCTGACGCTCTATGGGGTATAAGGAGCTCCCGACTCTCCTCCAACAGATAAAGTCGGGGAGAGAACGATCAGGCGAAATAAATATTTTTGCTTGATCCTTTTGTTCTCTCAGGAGATAAGCTGGTGCCAGAAGTGTCTGCCAGCGGCCTTCTCCTCTTTCCCCATTAAATACACATATACGTTTGGCCGAGCCACACATGTAGAGATAGGTGTTGGCTAAATGATCGTTTGGTCGACAGCTATTTAATATGTATGCCCATACACCTTCAATAGCTGTCAGACAAACGCTAGATAAGCCGGCAGCTATTCTTTCCGACTTCCCCATAGTTATGTACACTCTGCTCGGCCGAGCGTGCATATGTAGTCAATGGGGACAGGAGTAACCCACTGCCAGACACCTCTTTTGGCATCTTAAAAGGGTTGTCCGGGTTCAGAGCTCAACCCGGACAAATCCCCTTCTTCACCCAGGCAGCCCCTCTGCATTTTTTTTACATTGTTAGGCGAAAGCTTCCATCCAGCAGTGCTTCCGGTGATGTCACCGGCACTAATGGGCGGGCTTTAGCGCTGCCCTAGCCTATTTTACAGGCTAGGGCAGCGCTAAAGCCCACCCATTTCTGCTGGTGATGTCACCGGACTCGCTGCTAAGCCTTGCATTTTACTCATTTTGTGCTAAAAAATCATTTTTTTTATTGGTCTTTATTAAAAAATATTGAGCCGTTCTGTCAAAAAGGGTTAGCTGTTTGTGTAACTGTGTGAATCGTACTTTTTACTTTCACTTTATGACGATCATCTAATAAACCTTACCTCTAAATTGCTAAAAGCAGTGCAAGAAAATTTAGATTAGCACATCAGAAGTCATTGGAAAATAAACTAAAATAAAAACAATAAGTGGGGGACCGTTTTTAGCCATGTAGAAGTGGCGAAAATCACAGAAAATATATGGTAGGAACTTTAATTAGATGGACAATGTGAGTAAACGTTTTTTTTAAAAATAATTTGATCCCGGACAACCCCTTTATGCCACATTCTTATCAGTAAGGTAAGAATTGAGCTATAATGAGTGTTTATCAGATATAAGGAGCCGTCAGCTGAGCTGCCTGACGGAACAGAGTGAAAACTCAGATCCTGCAACTGGAGAACCTCAAAGCTGCACACAGACTCAAAGGGACTCAAAATATTTTAATAACGACCAGTTGAAAAGATTATTTTTAGCTCAAAGTGAGTACAATGTAATAAAAATATTCCCCCAAAGATGTACATGGCCTTTAAGAACAAATGTACCAGTTTGTAAAACTAAAATGGAAAGTGGATGCATCCTACTGCTTGCCCAAGACTTAGGCAAATTACAAATGCAGTGTTAAAAGTGGCAAAACAAGTCACATCTCTACTTAAAACAGTAAAAAGGTGCTGTAATTATGGGCAGCATGAAAGTTGTGATGTATTTACCAAATAGGGCACATGCAGGGCGAGATTTGTGGTAACATAATGGCATTTTAAGAAGTTGGTCTATATTACGTGGCTAAATTAACACCACTTTTTTACATTTGTGGGCTCGTGTATATCTATGTAAGGTGATACAGCATCAAAATGCCAGCTGGAAAAGTACTTTAGGTGCCTTGCATAAGAATCTAATACACTGACTGATTGTGCCAGTTGTTGTTAGGCTCAAGTATCACTTTTGTAATGAGACCCAAGACATTCAGCTATACCTCTGGGAGTAACCGGCATAGAAGTGCCAGGTAACTGTATATTAAATTAACAGGTCCTCCTATCTATTCATATTCTATCTATCTATCTATCTATCTATCTATCTATCTATCTATCTATCTAATAAGAAAAAATGGTGAGCAGCACACTTGCAAAATCTGGTGCAAAAACCGCCCAAAAAAGACCCGGACCGCGGTCAATTAAGTACAGGAGAAAAGAGGTCGGCAGCACTCAAAAAATAAAGTGAAAAAAATATGATTTATTACCCAAAACAGCAACGTTTCAGCTCTCACATTGGAGCCTTTTTCAAGCCATGTTCACATGTGCTCACACAACAAATATATATAGTCATAGTGATTACAATTAAAATTACATCAATTAAGTGCATGATCAAAGTATTAGTGATAAAATAGTAAATATCGTGTACAGAAACATGATCAACAGCAGTGTACATAGTGACAAAATGAATTTCATTTCAATACAAAATATAAATACATATAAATCGTGTATTTCATAGATGATATAGTGTTAATTACTTTAATTAATAATAATAGTGCAGCTGTGATTATTAAAAATAATTAAAAACATACTTGGAAGATGAGAAGTGCAGGTCCGACATAGCGTTAGGTTATGCAAACTGGGCATGCGCCAGCTAGCAAACCATCGCGATATCACGATTCTAAACCCCATAGGTTGACCACAGGCAATATGGCCGAAGAAGGCTACTTGGCCTTCTTCGGCCATATTGCCTGTGGTCAACCTATGGGGTTTAGAATCGTGATATCGCGATGGTTTGCTAAGCTGGCGCATGCCCAGTTTGCATAACCTAACGCTATGTCGGACCTGCACTTCTCATCTTCCAAGTATGTTTTTAATTATTTTTAATAATCACAGCTGCACTATTATTATTAATTAAAGTAATTAACACTATATCATCTATGAAATACACGATTTATATGTATTTATATTTTGTATTGAAATGAAATTCATTTTGTCACTATGTACACTGCTGTTGATCATGTTTCTGTACACGATATTTACTATTTTATCACTAATACTTTGATCATGCACTTAATTGATGTAATTTTAATTGTAATCACTATGACTATATATATTTGTTGTGTGAGCACATGTGAACATGGCTTGAAAAAGGCTCCAATGTGAGAGCTGAAACGTTGCTGTTTTGGGTAATAAATCATATTTTTTTCACTTTATTTTTTGAGTGCTGCCGACCTCTTTTCTCCTGTATCTATCTATCTATCTATCCATACCATATGTATCTATCTACTTTCTAATCTTTTATTATACATCTATATTCTATTGAAACTCATTACTAATCGGTCTCCCTCTCACTAAACTCTCCCCACTTCAGTCTGTCCTTAATGCTGCTGCCAGGCTCATCTATCCACCCGCTATACTGGTGCTTCTAGCCTGTACCAGTTAGTTCACTGGTTGCCCATCCACCGCAGCATACAGTTTACACTTCTCACCCACAAATCTCTCTACAGTGCTGCACCTCCATACATCTCCTCCCTCATTTCCGTCTACCACCCTACTCATGCTCTCCGTTCTGTCATTGATCTAAGATTAACATCCTACATAATTTGTACCTCCCGTCTTCAAGACTTTTCTCAAACTGCACCTACTATCTGGAATGCTCTGCCCGGGAATATCAAGTTAATTCCCAACTTCCCCCCTTCAAACGTGCCTTAAAAACACATTTTTTTTCAGACAGGCTTATCATGCTTCCTAAATTGACTCTTCCCCTAGTAACAGCACCCCCCCCCCCCCTCCCAACCTGATCTTCTGACATCGTGTTACACCCAAAGCACTAGCACACGCAGATAGGCCTACACCTCTCTTTTCAGTACAAAGATGGCTGGACTACTTCACATAACAATCAACTACCTTGTATGTCACCCCCACTTCCTCATGGATTGTAAGCTCTTGTGAGCAGGGCCCTCACTCGTAGGGTTTCAGTTGTATATTAGCCAGTTACTTTGAGATATCTTTTGTTTTTTACATGAACCCTCTTAATTGTAAAGCTCTGTGGAATATGGTGGTGCCTAGAGCTGCACGATATGGGAATTTTGTGCGATTGCGATTAGGGCCCTAAAAATTGCGATAACGATATGCGATGCGATATTTTAAGGGAATTGTGCTAGAGGTCTATCTGCTTGGATTTTTCGAGGTAAAAGCACACACAGATGACTGATAATGTGAAATGTAGTTATGCTGAACTCAAGAACTGAAATGTGCAGTGTTTTTCAAAATAAAATACATATTTGCATTACTGCAAAAGAACAAAATACAAAACTTGCCATTTTCTTAATAGCACTGCACAGAACAGATAAATAAAATAGATATAAGAACGTGTTCATTAAAATAACGACTTTCCACCAGCCCATCCTCCCTCCCCGCACAGTAACTGATGTATCGCTGGCCACGCTGTGCAGCATAGCGGCCGGAGATACAGTGTCAGTGTCACGTAGAAAGTCAACCATCGCTTTATAAGACGCACTGCCATTCCCCCCCCCACACACACACTTTTCGGGGGGAAAAAGTGTGTCTTATAAAGCGAAAAATACGGTAATATAATTGCAGCATTTTTGGGTCAGCAAATTGCGATTGCGATATGGCGATTAATTGCGATAACGATTGCTTTCGCGATATATTGTGCAGGCCTAGTGGTGCCATATAAATAAAGGTTATTATGGTTATAATAATATCTATATTCTTATCAAAAACGTAAGTACCACTTGACCTGAAAAGGGCAGATTTACAGATGACTTGGCTTTTGAATTAATAATCCAAATTAAAAATGTTTTACCTAAAGAGACAATGTTTTACTCAAAGGCCTCATACACACGACCGTGTCCATATTGCGGTCTACAAACCACGGATCCGCAAAAAACAGACACCTTCCGTGTGCAATTTTTCTCACTCTCATTACAAGAAATTACTATTCTTTTCCGCAGTAATACGAAATATTCTATAATTTGCGGAACAGACACATGGATGCGGACAGCACACCGACCCATACAAATAAATGCAGATTGGACACTGATGCAAAATACAGATGTGTGATTGAGGTGTAATAATTATGAACTGATTCTACACATGATAAAAATTTACATTCACATTTCATATGTTTTCAGAAATGGACCCCAAATCTATACCAGAGCCCACCACTGTCCTTCGTGTGCTGTTGTGCGTACTGTGTAGGATCTATATTTGTTATAAAAGTGATGTAGTCATTGTAAAGTAAGGCCGGACATTCACATGCTCATTGGCCATACTTGTGGTGGCAGCTCATCTCCCCAATAACAAAAAGGATCAGGGATTTTGAACTCCTTTAGGCCCCATGCAAACGTCTGTATCCGTTTTGCAGTCCACAAAAAAATGATCTGCAAAATATGTTGCATCCGTTTTTTTTTCTTGCAAACCCATTCAATGGGTCCTTCAAGCATAAGTGTACTTTCCGCATCCATATGTCTGTTCCGCAAAAGGTAGAACATGTCTTATACATGTCTGCAAAATGTGGACCACAGACCCATTGAAGTCAACGGGTCTGCAAAAAATGCTGATGCAACACAGACGGTATCCGTATTTTGTGGATCCTTAAAGGAGTATCTCAGACAATGGGGGCATATCGCTAGGATATGGCCCCATTGTCTGATAGGTGCGGGTCCCACCTATTTTGTAAACTAAGCCGGCAAAGTCAAGGAGGGCACACCGCGCTCGGCTATTTTCGGCGGCCTCATAGAAATGAATGGAGGGCAGCTGTGCATGCGTGGTGTTCCCTCCCTCACTTTGCTAGGTCAGTTTTACGAGGACCTGCACCTATCAGATAATGGGGACATATATACTGGTGATATGATACCATTGTCTGAGATGGGAATACCCCTTTTCATTTTTGGACCGTAGCGCAGCGGGATTGGCAGGATTTTATGCTGCGCCGTGGTATTTGGCAAGTTTGACTTTCCTGTAATGTTTATGGGCACCAGTACTGTGCAGCCCCAGCCTTCTATGGTCACAGTATAGCAACATGTGAAAAGCATAAATGTGATCTTCCAACCTGAGCAGTTGTGCGGTAGTCAGGGATAAAAAGCTTTATATTATTCTATGCCTCCCAGTGATTAATGGTGACAGGTCTTATACTTTGACTACACGCTCGTCTTTCTTGCAATGCATCTGTGAGATTTATTACATCTCTGGGTAGTTTGCTCAATGGTCGATACGTTCAATGGGACCTATTCACTTATCCATATGTGTTTAGCATACAGAGGCACTATGAAATTAAGGAGGACCTATGGTAATAATTTGGAATAAAGCATTGTCCGGAGAGTCTTATACCCACAAGCTATTTCTTTCTTCCTCATGGATCAGTCCACTGTGATACCTTTAACCTTCACAGATCTCTATTGATCCAATCACATGTGAAAAAGCCGAGGCTATAAACAAATAGGAGACAATGTAGTAAACCTGGCCAAGCACATTAGAGGACGGCCAAGCAAAAGATCTTTTGGCTGGCAATTAACATCCCTGAACCTCCATTAACATATCAGCCTCTATGGGCACTAGTAGAAGGTTAGCGTTATCAATGGCACTTGTCTCAGGTTTGACCGCAGTGGGGGACAAATAAATGGCTACGAAAATTCAACATGGCCAATTCATTCTTGACAGCTGATAGATTATTATTATTTATTATTAAAGTGCCATTCATTCCATGGCATCTACAAGATGCCTGAACACCCCCTGCAATGTACATTAGACTAAATTTGGTGAATTTTTTTATTTTATTTCGGCAGTACCATATAATTGAAAATATAATTTCTAATTCTAAGTCTTTCTGTAGCAGTCAGCACGAAGAGATAAATAAAATGTTTATGTAAATAGGGAATCCATTGTCAGTTTACTGCTGCAGTGAGAGGAATATGTTCTTTGCTAGTTTAATAGTATATTGTAGAATTAGGATAACAGCATGACAGCTGTATTGTTTGCTTAAGAGGCTTAGATAAAGATGCCCACAGAAGAGCATTGTAGTGTAATGTGTGATTCTCTAATTGACTCACTCATCCACTTAACTCTCTGGTCACAGTGATGGTCTGACTGAGAGAGTTATGTGAGGCTGTTTTCTATGCTAGAAGTCCAAACAAAGGAGGAAGTTAAATAGGACAAGAAGAAGAATACATTCACCCAAAAAAATACACAGAATATTCACAAAGGAGCTGGTAATACGGTATGTGATAAAATGTTTGATGGTAGTGTTTATTGCAGAACTTACAGGCATGTCATAAGAAGTATGTAAGGCTTCAATGACCTTGATGAAGTACAGAGCCAAGTGGATTCCTACTGCCTATATATCGCCAACATAATCTTCAGGGCTGTACAAAGATTGTCATCAGTCATATCAGATACTGTCCCCAGAGGGGCATCCAATCTAAATATTACTTATAATTTCATAGGAAGCCAATTAACCTATCCGTATGCCTTCGGATTGTGGGAGAACCCAGAGGAATCCCACACAAACATGGGTAGAACATAGAGACTCCATGCAGATGTTGCCTTTGGTCAGATTCGAACGCACATCCCCACTGCTGCAAGCTTGGGTAGCTGATAATGAGGGATCTCACACAACCCAACAACATTTTCTTTGGCAATATATCTGTGATGTGTCAAAAATAGCTAAAAGTTAAAAATAAATCTACACTAAAACAACTATGTAGCTAGTGTGAAGTGGCAAATTTATTGGTAGGTTTTGATTTTGTAATTTTTTAAAAATATCAGATACCAATTTAATTTTTTTTTGGAAAAGGTCGTAGAAGTTCAGTATACTTTTACATCTCCCCCATGTCCATATAAACCGTACACACACCCTAATTTACACAAATAACACACAATACTCTAACCTCAATGTACTACACCTTTTTGTCTATAACCTTATGCACGTGGCACCCTGTCTGTTTTTGTGTTCATTTTTTAAGACAGCCATAAACATTTCATATGTCAGTGACTCATGAATGTGTGTTGTCTGTGGTCTTTAATGTGTATTTACACATTAGTGGTTTCCCATGGACCATGGGTCTGAGGTGACACCATGAAAGCATGCCCTATTTTGTCTCTGATTGAAGATCCTACACGTGATTGGGATCCCTATGGGTCGGTGAAAACTTTGGTCACAATGCAGTTTTCCCCTGAGGAGCTGGTGCAGTAGATGGGAGTTGTAGTGCTCTGATGCGGTGTTGTGTCATGGTGCACTCCCTCAGGCCATTGCTCCCTGGAAATCTGTCTAGTGGAAAAGCAGTTCGAAGAATGAGGCCAGAAGTAAACGTATAATAATCTATCTTTACTTAGTGCAGAATATAACTTGTGGCACCTCCAGCAGAGTACAAAGTGCAGTTTCTGGCACCAGATGGGGAGATATGGTGGATGGCTGGACTGCAGTTTTATAGTCCTAGCAGGTACTTGTGGATATAGGTGCCCAATGTGATACAGATTGGATGTTAGCCTGGCCTAGAGGTGGGTTGGGTGATGGGTGTCTGAGCGGTAGTCCCTCACCTTGCAGCAGCGTCTGTAAAGCTGTAATTTCTCTGATGACTCTGCTGTCTTGTTGCTTTCTGGAAGCAGTGTTCTTGATTCTGATTATCTCTCTGGAGTGACGGTCTCACAGGAGAATTGGATACTGTTCCCAGGAGTAGGAGCACTGACATGTGTTTCCTCTCTTTTTACTATCTGAACTGGAACTCCCCCCTCCTGGCTGGAGGTAGGAGCACCCCACTCCTACCAAGAGGAGAGAAACAGGGTGGTGTTTAGCTCTGTTCCTGCCATACCAAGAGGGGAGAAAGAGGGTGGTTAGCTCTGTTCCTGCCAACCATTGAAAACTATTCCTCGGCCAAAACGGGGAAATACATAACAACACATAATACAGTACATATTAAACAACAACACAGAAGCCATCCGTGTTTGTTCCATTGTTGCGAGAAGATGCCCTGGAAACTAAGTTTCAGCTGAGCAGTGTCCGTGGTAGATGGATGACACACAGAGGGCACAAAATGGACACATGGACCAAACACTGATCCTTCATGGATGAACCATGGAGCATCTTGTCACTTATCACGGACGGGTGAATGAGGCCTTATCTTGAAGAGGAGCAGGAGAGCGGCAGCTGGGAATCACAGCTCGACACCCCCCATAGCCAGTAAATGCATTCAATACGCAGGGCAGTATATTTGACTGAAACCTACTGTAATGCATCTGCTTTGTATTTTAAACAGGATTCTGCCGCTGTGGCCTTGTCATATTATTCGGTAAATCATATTTTAGAATGCAGCATAACTGCTCTTGTCACCAGCCAAATACATGGAGCTATAAAATTTTACAGGGGCTTAAAATGCGACAAGAGGTCAGGGGTAGTAGGTGTGCGATTTTTGCATCTCAATGCCATCACCTCCAGGTGTTTATAGAATCATCTGTGACGGCTGGAGAGATACCGCCTTCATAAATAAAGCGGCGCCGCTCTAAATATTCCATGTGGACGCCCTGAACCTTGCATAAATTATGCACAAGTGGAAATAAGGCTAGTTATGGTAATGACTGTAATAATGAATATGCAAAATATGCAAAAGGGATAGGAAAATTGATTTATGGCCCTGGTTCTGTTTGTGGTGGAAATGATAAAAAAAATGACTCTTATCACAACTGTAGGGCATTATGTTTTCCTAGAAAGATGTACAGATAACATTTATTCTGTATAAGACGGCTTATATGATATATCTGCCCAAGTGATAAAACTAACATGTGCTAATGATTGTTCTTTATCTCTAAGGCTGGCCATACACTTTATATCGCTGACGGCCAAATGCTCTTTCCGCGAAAAGCTGTTCCTCTTGACCATGCATGCTGTGAGTGGCTGAGTATGCATGTGCTCTCATTAGTTCAAAAGGAAATAGCTGCTCAGTCACTTAAGAACAGAAGATTCGGGCATGCTGAAATTTAACACACCCCACCCTTCTTTCTCCCAACGTCTTTGGTCTGGGGACAGGTACCCACCGCTAAGCAGTTCCTACTGTCATCTTCCTTCTCCCACTGCTGACATGTGCTTTATGTTATTACACATAGGGGAAGCACTCCTGCACTGAAGTAGGGATGCCACTTGATAGCCAACATTCACCCTGGAAACTAGTTATGTAAAGTCCTCTTCTTAGGGTTTTCATCCATTGCATATGCTGCGGCCTGGGAGGAGAGGAGTAGTAATAGCTCTGACTGCAACAGTTATCCTAATAAATCACAGTGGCAATCCTTGCATCGATTCTTCGAAGGGCCAAGGTAGTGACATGAGGATGCACCCTTTCTTTACTTGGCGCACACACTGATGTTGGGGCTCCTGCCTGATGGTAGTTGGTGCCCTTGATGATATGAATGTTGTATGTCTGCAAGTCAGGAGATGTAGGTGCTGTGGTCGGTGAATGGTGCTGGAGTCAGTAATCTGTCCAGTTGTAGAAAATAGACAAGTGTCCCTTTACTAAAGCGCAGAATGGGATCAAACCACAGTTTCAAACAATTCACGGTCCAAATCTTCTCCAATAGCAATGTATGGATGTAAGCAATAATGGGGGTTGTAGTACTCCTTCACTTTATCTTTCTCTCTGCAGAATCTAAGGCTGGCAATAAAGTTCTTGCAAATCGTGTCTGTAATTCCCAGGCTAAGGGCCACAGGGTTAAGATACAGCTTGTATACCCCTTTGAGAAAGCTAACGCGAAACGCGCGTCAGGGGCTCTGGACTGGTGGTTCATGTGTTTGGTGCCATTTGGTGGTTAGTATTTTGTTATTTTGCGCACTTATCTTGTATAATGCTTGGATGTAATTCCTAAATTCATGACTCTTCTGCTCACCATATAAACTACTGGTGTTATAGTGTGCATTGTCCATTATATACTAACTAGCCACCTTGTTTTGGTTGCACTGGCCTTTATAATTTTGGTTGCACCTTTTTCCCATGCATCACCAGTCCTTTGATATGTGTTATTCGTTTTTAAGTGATTTTAACTTGTTTGTCCAGTGATGTCCAGTTTTGTTTTCATGATCTTATGTGTATAAATAAAGTATCAAAGCTTTAAATTAAGTGATGTTTTTTGAATTTTTTGTCCATTTATTTTTGATTGGTTTATATGTTTGGCAATATTTGGACATGTTACTCTATCAGGGACGATCTATTGGTGTTTAAGATACAGCTGGCCAGGACTGTGTCTAAGTGTGAAGGATATATTAGCAATGTGCCTCTGACTGCAGTAAAGTCTCTATCAGCCTTAAACAGCGAATACCTTACTGACGGACTCCAGGGCTCGGTCATGCAAAGATTCTGGACCTTCTTGTTCTTTCTTTCTCTCTCTGGAGTACTGTAACGTAGAGATGCCTTTCTTGATGCAAATATCTCAGAGATATTGCTTCTCTGGGATTCAGGCCTAGTCTTTTAAGGAGTGAGCACATGTAGCTCCTATCTCTTTCTTAGCTAACACTAGATTCACCCTAAATTAGGAGCAGACCTAAGTCCATCTCCTAGCTTCCTACGGGGACAGAGTCAGAATTGTTAACCCTGACTAATCCAAACACAACTCTACGGGTAGTATAAGAATCTTTTATCAGAACATTAAATAACCAAATTAAACAATTTTGCAAGTACCCTATTCTGGGGTACAGCATAGCTCAAAGTGACAATATTGCCATTTAATAAAGTAATGAAATATCGCTGATCTGTGGGGTTCTGATTCAAGACTCTGACCCCTTCAGTGGGGGTCCCAGAGGTTGAACGCACAACAATTATAAAGTGACAGCAAAGAGAGTATTTTTTTTAGCCATTTAGTTCCTGTACACTTCTATTACATCCCATTTTAATACAATTCGCAATCTCAATACAAGAAGATAAGGCTTATTCCTCTTTAAATTGCTAATGAGGGTAAAATCAATACAATTCCTGACAGCGTATTTATTCTCATATTGTTTTATTGTGTCCGAAAATGATTTATTCTGCATCAGTAATTTTACAATCCAACCTTCTTAACATATAATGATGAGTGTAAGTAATTTTCTGCTTTCAATCTATTCCCAACCCTATAAAGGCAGGCTGACATAAGCCTTTAGATTGTTCTGCTATTGTGAACGTACATGATTTTCTTTTGCATTTTAAAAAGGTTTTCCCAGAAAACACTTATATGACATTCCATCAAACATGTCATAAAAGCCAGATTGGTGGCAGTTCTGCAGCTGGGACCCCCAGCCATACCAAGAATGATCTATACATATATGGTTCCTCCTCAATGACATAAATGGGAATTAGAATAAACTAGAAATATTCTTATATGTATATTCTTGTGCTGCATTTGACTTAATTAATAGAGCCCGCACATGCCCCCGATATTCACACATGGCAGATTTGTTCCAGATTTTTGTATCTCGGCAGCTGTGCTATTAATTTGATTTGAACTTTCAGATATACATATGTCTGCAGCAGGAACAACCCCTTTCAGATGCATGGATCTGAATGTCAGCCACAAAAATTTGTGCAACAAATCTGTCATGTGTGAATATACCCTAAATGATTTGCACACTTTGGAAATCCTTTGTGTAGGGGCCCTATTACACTTGATAAGGATCGGGAGCAAACATTTATGAATGTTCTTTCTTGATTGTTATCCTGGTAGTCCGTGCCCACTGCCATCTCACTCCTTCCTGTGGGCACAGCCACCAGAGGGCTCCCCTGGCTCTCTCTTTCTCTGTGCTGGTGATCCATACCCGCTGTCGATCCTATCCTCCTTGCTCATTGGGCCCGACTCCTGGCGAGCACTGGTTCATCCACTCCGTGCAGGCTGAGGCCTGCTTCCTGCCTGCACTCTCTCTGTCTGCACATAGGGTGTGCGCTCTCTTTCAAGCTTCTAAAAGGTCAGCGCGTGCACCCTTATCTTCCAGAGCCTATGGCTATCCGTGGCAGGGTGCCTGAGCAATAGGTTCTCATAAGCTAGTGTCCTTCATAGGTGCATCAGTGTTCTGTTTGACTGTCCGTGTACCAACCATTGGATTTAACCCTTTGCTGCCTGACTTGACCTCTGCCTTTTCCTTTTACTGACTCTGTGCTGCCTGCCCTGGCTCTCACACTGATTTTGAATTACACAAACGCTGCCTGCCTTGTCCCTGACTACGGTTTTGACTCCTCGGTTCTCCACATCTGTGTCTCTTGATTACTTTGGGTCGGAAGTCTACTCGACAAAGCCTACCCCAGGAGGTAGTGGCTGAGTCCAGAACCCTGTATAGGGGTTAAAGGTTGAAGAACAGGAGACTACGGTATAACGCCCTTAGGTGTACCCCCAAGCCAAATCTGTTCAGTAGGCACAGCAGACTCACATCCGCGATTTGTAACACTGATAATTGGCCTTTCTAAAATTTTCGCTTTTCACCTGACTAACGAAAACGCTCATTCATCGGATGATCACAGCTTTCATGTTGTTTGTTGGCAGAACATCTCCCTGTGTAAACAGGGATGTGCTGCTGACAACATACAAACTGCATGATGGACGAACGATCGTAATAATGATCGTTCATCCTACTTTCATGTTGCTTGGGCCATGGGGATGTAGTACAACATGCATTGGAGCATGAAACAATGTGCCTCCATGTAGAATGGGAGGTATAGAGAGATCCTGCATGGACCTAAAGAATTCTGTAGGCACCATATCACAAATTTGTCCAGAAATGTTCCCATTCTTTCCTATGGAATAACCCAGTTTCCAAAAAATCAATTGACCCCGGGCTTTTCAGTATATAAGGTTAAACCTGACATGTCTTTTGTCTACTAGCTAACTATGTAACTAAATAATTTTACAATTAGGAAACCTTTATGCTCCTAACCTCCTGAATGCTATAGCGTTCCACACTCTTCTTCCCAGGAAAACAATTGAAAACTTGAAATAAATTTTTAGTCGATGATTGAAAGTCGATGAATAGGAAAGCATCTTAATGTAAGGACTAAAGGTGGCCATACACTTTAGATAGCTGTGTGACTTGTTTGGCCAGTAGATAGTCCTCCCTACACTCACATACACATGCATGCTCAGCTCGGCCAAGTCTATGTGTTCTCAATGGGGAGTGAGTAAATCCAACATAGCCAAACCTTCTTTCCCCCAACATGTGTTATCTGGATCGAGTCA
Source organism: Bufotes viridis (assembly GCA_033119425.1). Lineage (NCBI taxonomy): Eukaryota > Metazoa > Chordata > Amphibia > Anura > Bufonidae > Bufotes > Bufotes viridis. The sequence goes on along the minus strand of CM065595.1, from coordinate 134,104,082 downwards.
GGACAGACCCCCACACCCCAATCCATACACATTAGATGCTAGACCAGGGGTTGGCAGCATGCGGTCCCCCAGCTGTTGTGAAACTACAATTCCCAGCATTCTCCATTTGTTTCTATGAGAGTCCTGAGAATAGCAAAGCAAATATGCATGCTGGGAGTTGTAGTTTCACAACAGCTGGAGTGCCACAGGTTTCCCACCCCTGTGCTAGACTAATCCCGCTGATATCGGCAGGCTTGTCCAACTTTCAACTATTCTGTGTGGCCATCTTAAAGGCCTGGACCCGTTCTGAGGATGGTTATGATGCAACCTCCGTATTTCATGTTTTGCACACAAGACGAGTAATTATATTGACGTTGATACCGACCGACTTCAGTTTACAGTCTGGAAGATTATTACTAAATTTTGAGGTTAGAAAAGTACTGACCCAGTGCAATATATACAGAGCGCGGCCTAGGAGTTAATTAAATATACACTAATGGCATCTTATAACAAAACCGTTGTCCTTATTAAAAGTTATTAGGTAGTTAGTCAAATTATATCTTCAAAGGAATTCAAAGCATGGAAACTCAGGATTAAATTATGCATTTGAACCTTAGGCCAGCTTTTACTGTTGAGACAGTTTTGCTACTAAAAGAGGAATCGTGTGTCATTGAAATTAAATGCTTTTCCAGGGCTGGAAGGTTCCAGTTTTAATGAAATTACTGAGTGTGGTGTACTGAAATGATTAAAATCTGTATTCCGGGAATGTGGCAGTGAAAAAAAAAAATCAATAAATGCAAGCCCAGATGCTGTTAAGATGTGAGCACATTCACGGATATAAGTGCAAAAATGATAAAAAAATATATATGACAAAAAAAAATAGAAAGAAAAATATTAATTACAAATGCATGTCATTCTTTAAATATCGCTGTTCTCCCGATGCACACTAGAATTTGAGATTCTATTTTGTTTTTACTAGGAAATGAGAATCTTTCTTTTCAAACGACCCCATTAAAACAGGATTTGTTTTTTCTCTTTTTTTTTTTTTTGCCCTTCCCCCGCTTTCTGCATTGCAATCATTGTGCTTACACTTATTATGTTACAAAATGACCGAGGTAAGGCTGACATTCTCATTGCATGCAAAAGACCTACTCTGCAAGGCAGTTTTTTTTTTTTCTAATGAAGGAGCTTTGTACAATCTCCCCATGTGCTAATACTAATGAAGATCCTCCAGCACAATTAAAATCACAGTCAAAGCCAAACAGAAAACAACAAAACACTCACACACACATATGTGTATGTATGTATGTATGTAATATATATATATATATATATATACACCGTATATATATATATATATACACACACATTTTATTCTATTTTTGTCTTCAGCTGTTGACATTTGATCATTTGATGAATTACCGTATATAGCTACATTTTCTTTTTCTTTTTCAGTGTTTAAATTAATTACATGTACTTTTACCCTAATCCTAATATGACCTGTGTGTGAACCTTAAAAAAATAAATAAAAATCTAACCACAATTGATACGTTTATTGTAGGTTCACATCTGCCCTAAAGTTATTATTATTAGTTATTATTAAAGTGCCATTCATTCCATGGAGTGATTAATTCAGTAGTTTGTTCAGGCAGAGTAGTGACATACCGTATCCACCATAGCCAGATACCACCGGATCCCCATTGACAATATTAGGGTTCGAAGGGGACCTGGTGGCTTTCCGGCATAAATGACGACAGAGGAACAGACTACCGGAGTTACCGTATCCACCATAGCTGGATACTGATGGATCTCCATTAACAATAATGGATCTGAAGGGGATCCGGTGGCTTTCCGGAATAAATGACGACAGAGGAACAGACTACCGGAGTTACCATATCCAGCATAGCTGGATACTGATGGATCTCCATTAACAATAATGGATCTGAAGGGGATCCGGTGGCTTTCCAGCATAAAAGACGACAGAGGAACAGACTACCAGAGTTACCATATCCACCATAGCCAGAAACCACCGGACCCTTATTGACAATAATGGGATTCGTAGGGGACCCGGTGGCTTTCCGGCATAAATGATGACAGAGAAACAGACTAGTGGATTTACCATATCCAGCATCGCTGGATACTGATGGATCTCCATTAACAATAATGGATCTGAAGGGGATCCGGTGGCTTTCCAGCATAAAAGACGACAGAGGAACAGACTACCGAAGTTATCAAATCCACCATAGCCAGATACCACCAGACCCTCATTGACAATAATGGGATTCGAAGGGGACCTGGTGGCTTTCCGGCATAAATGACGACAGAGGAACAGACTACTGGAGTTACCATATGCAACATAGCCGGATACTGATGGATCTCCATTAACAATAATGGGATCTGAAGGGAATCCGGTGGCTTTCCAGCATAATACCGAATACCCATTGACAATAATGGGATCCAAAGGGGATCCGGCGGCTTAACAACTTTACACCAGGCAAATGCTACAGCGGTATTCATCAGACTGAAAGTCGACATTTATGCCAGAAAGCCACCAGATCCCATTATAGTTAATAGGAAGTATGCTGAGGTACCCAGTAACTCCGGTAGTCCGTTCTTCTGCTGGAACAGACTTCCGGATTACCTTTAGTACAGATATTAACGTAGCCTTAGAGGGTTTAACTGGGAGGTGCAGCAGTATGTGACCTTACTTTACTAAATTGCACAAGAGATGGATTGGGAAGAGCCAGTTACTGAGACGGAGGAATGGAGGAGGGATAATTTCCTGTTTTGGTAGAAAGTGAAGCGTTATTTCTGTATTTATAGCCAATCTGGCAGGTCCACAACACTAATACACACAATAGGACAGAATGTGATCAACTTTAAAAGCATTACTCACGGCAGCCGCAGCTTTTTTTTTTGCTGATCACTGGTGTTTTTCTCTCTCTCTCTCTCTCTGTACGACCTTTCATTTTATTCTCTTCATTGCTTTCTCTTCTCTACAGTATCACTTACACACAGCAGTCATAAAAACAGTCAAGCAGAGTGCAATCTTTATTTATGATCAAGGACATTTTGGCAAAACAAGACACCCCCATTCTATAATCCATTCTCATGAGGGTTTGTTTTTTAAGTTGGGAGGATCTGAAAGTTTGAGGAAATGAAAAGTTTTAGGCTAGCCTCATAATAGCCATTTTATTTTTAATGCCTGGTCTTTTAATTGGATGCAACTTCATACACTTGTAGGCATTCTGGAGATGTGGTGTTTGTGTGGGATTTTTTTATATATTGATTGCAATAAGCAATCACTGCAATGACAAAATAATTTCCTCACCCAGAGACCATAGGTCAAAGCAACATTTCTAAGGTTTTGATCAGTGGAGGTCGACGCGCTGAGCCCCCCAACGATTGCTAGAACGGGGAAAGAGAAGCCCTCACATGGCACCCTCACATTCCTCGCGGCAGGAGCTGGAATCAAGACGAGCCCGTAGACTTTCTGTTGACATTCTAGGTTATCACCTCTCTGTACTCGTTCTAGCGATCAGTGGGGCTTTCAGTCCTCAGACACCACTGATTAAAACCTTTGATATGTGTGTATAACATATCAAATGTTTTGTAAAAGCTCAGTAACCCTTTATGGCTAGGCGAAAACATCATGTAAAAATGACGCCAGGCTACTGAGTATTCCACCCCAAAATCCGATATGAACTCTGCCAGCGTAACATGCTGATTTTATTTTGGATTTTGGGGTGTTTTGAGCTGTAGATTTCACATACTGAATTGATATGAATGAATTCCTTGGTGAAACTCCACGTCATTTCCAGAACAGATACGGCATGCTACAGATATGAAAATCTGCGCCATGCCTGATATCCACGGTGGATTTTTTTAGGCTGTGAGTAAATTGGGTTTGTTGAAACCCCACTCACTAACATTATGCCGTGCTTTGTTGCAGATTTTCCGTGCAGATTCTGCAACCAAAATTCTACAGCAAATATGCAATGTGTGAATCCACCCTAACAGACAAATATATGCCAAAAGGGCGTGCTTTTGGAATGCATTTGGCTGGTATACATTGGGAAAGCTCAGTCTCATCTGTATTAAAAAGCATAGATGAATAGCCTCTTTCGCACGTCTGTGAATCACGGACTCCACGGATCCTTCAGGTTCCCATTGACTTTAATGTGTGTATTCACACATCGGTTGTTTTCCACAAACTGTGAGCCATAATGACCCCACAGAGGCATGCCCTATTTTGTCCGTGATTACAGATCCTTCATGCTCACTATAGTCTATGGGTCTGTGAAAACCACGGACACAACATGGATGCCACCTGTGTTTGGTCCGTGGTTTTCATGGGCCATTGATAGGATATATACTCTGAGGGGGTCATTTATTAAGACCGGCGTTTTAGACACCGGTCTTATTACCCCTATAGCTGGCAGTGGATCTGCCGAAGTTATGAAGAGGTGCCGGCTGCTACATAACATCGGCGCATCCACCGCTTTCTATCTTGCTTACATTTAGACCATTTTCTGCACCTAAAACAGGCGTAGAAAATGAATGAGACAAGCCTGGAGGCCCGTTCCTTCCCTGCCCACGCCACACCTACTTTTTTAGACCTGAGCGGGGAAAAGTCGTAGGTTGCAGCGCAAATCTGCACCAGAAATACACCTAATATAGGCACATTTCTGGATAATAAATGACCCCCTGAATTTAGCCTAAAAGTGTCTGTGGAATACGGGAGTGGAGGGCAAAAAAACGGACATACAGACTAAACAGGGATCTTTCACAGACATCTTCATGGATGAACCACTGAAAGAGGTCTAATACAAGTGCATTCAATATATACCACGCAGAATATGTTTGTTTTTTATTAACGGCAGTCATGGACAGATATCTCAGACAGTCTCTCCAAGCGTAATTGACGAATGTTGCGTGCACCCAGCCTCATATGTGAGCCTTAGGCCTCGAACGTATGTATTTTGCAGTCCGCAAAAAACGGATCCGCAAAAAATATGGATAACGTCTGTGCGCTTTCCGTATTTTGCGGAACGGAACAGCTGGCCCTTAATAGAACAGTCCTATCCTTGTCCGTAATGCGGACAATAATAAGACATGTTCTATTTTTTGGCGGACCGGTAATACAGACATACAGAAATGGCATACACACGGAGTAACTTCCGTTTTTTTTGGGACCCATTGAACTGAATGGTTCCGTATACGGTCCGCAAAAAAAACGTAAAGGACACGGAAAGAAAATACGTTCGTGTGCATGAGGCCTTACACAAAGGTTGTTTTAAAACTTTCTTGGCGAGACCATGTAAATGAATCATTGAGAAGTAATGACAAAATGTAATTATGGTGATTCTTAGCAAAACAAATATAATAATACAACTCAAAACAATAACATAATAGCATTTCTATAATATGATAAAGCAATATGTCCAGAATACATATTTCATTACAGTGATTAAAAATGTCTGGATACATTGTGGTAATTAATAAATATTTTATTTTACTATTTCTTTATTTCTCACATTAATAGGTAAGTATTTATTACTTAACATTAACATAATAACAATTAAGTAAAAATAAACCGTGTATTAGTGGACGTTCTCTAGTTTGAAGTAGAAATAATAATTGTAAAGAGGTAATGTGCACTTTTTTGTAAGTAACTTAAATTTCATTTTTTTTTTTTACATTATGTTTTCTTCAGTGGATCTTCTTTACGTTACATTTCTTGACATCTTTACATAATGTTTTCTTCAGTGTATCTTCTGATCAGAAATAGGTTTGACACTGTGTCTTTCTTTCTGTCAGTACGGCTGAAATAGATAAACTTGAAATAAAAGAAGCAAATAAATATTTTTTCCTCCTTTGCAGGCTCTCTGGTTAACAGCAAGTTTCATTGTTAGAGGCTTGTTGGCTGACGTCACTTTTGGTTCATGAAGCTTTGCCTTGAAGTGAAGCTGAATAAAAACCTTGAGAAGAATCTCCTTCAATCTGCTGCAAGGAACTAAACAGACACACACACATAGAGGGAGCACAATTACACCCTCTTCCTTTATGTCCTTTCCCACAGCTCCTGGAGAGACACACGGCACACAAAAAGAGACTGGCAAGGAAAAGCAGAGATAACCTTCCATCACCTCTCCCTAAAATATTCACCCCCCTGAATCCCTGGCAAGGAGGAGACCCTGGACATAAGGTGAGTGACCACTAAGCTGCAGCAGGGCAAGGCAATTACAGCAAGGGGTTACTTATAAGGGTCCCAACAAGCAAGGGAAGGATTGTCTGGATACATGGGGGGTTCCCTGTGTTGTTACACAGTTCTCTATGGGATCAGTAGGGGTGCTGTAGTCTACAGAGGGGGAGGCACACGAGAAGGTGAATGCATGCCCTCCCTGTGCCCCTCTCCTATCTCTCGCATTGCACTCTCCTATCTGCTGTTTGTTTTCCTGCGTTTCTTCCCAGAGGCTCCTGCTAGCTAAATGGGACCTTGCCTTCAGTATTCCCATATTAACCCTACTGCTCCCTTTCCGCCCCTCCCTGAGGTGCCTATCAGCAAGGTACGAGGCACCCAGCTCCCAAACATATCCTCTCCTGGCAATGGAACACTTATTGACCCTTCTTGCTCTCGAGGGGTTATCTTGTGGTAGCGATGCCATTGTAGACATGTTTCCTTACCAATTTCTTAAGCAGAAAAAAAAAACAAAAGCATTTTTCGGTCTTAAATAAATTGCTTTTTTTTTTTCCCACCACGTATGTCCATTTTCCTGGCAGTTCCCCGGGATTTGCAGATATCAAGGGAACATTTGTTGTCGAGAGAATCAGTCCAGTGTTTAAGTGTAATTCAGTTTTCACAAATCCCATATGTCTTGCAACTCAATGCCAGGAACATCTGCCAGTAACCGTAAACTGCTGGTAATGCTGTCGATTGGCTTATCCAGCCCCCCCAAATGTCCCATTCATTCCTATCTATTTAAAGCTACACGTATATGGGTTAAAGGGGTGTTGACTACAAGCATATAACCCCACCTTCTGTTTTGCATAGTGGTTAGTATATCAGGGGTTAAGCGAGGTAAGCCTACCTATAAAGTGATTTTTGTGCCAAAATCGCCGCAACAACACCATACAAATTCTAGGCTTGATGCCAGGAGGGTAATGTGGATTGATAGGAAGGATCAGGGGGGTGAACAAGGGTCCTGTATATGGAGCATCTGATCACTGCTGTCTTCCTGCACTGCCCTCTTCTTCTCTCCTACTCTTTTGTGTTCCTTCCTTGAACAGAATAGCAGCTGCTGACTGGTTGAGTTGTTGAAATTTATCCCTTTGTGTATATAACAATATCCTCCATTTTCCTCCTTTTTCCCCTGCTCTCTAAACAACAAGCTACTCGCCATCTTGTCTAATTTTATTTGCAAGATTCCTTAATTTATTTATTAATGTTTTTGGGGAGGGGGAAGGAGCAGCTCAGACTTTTTGCAGATCAGAAGCCAAGAATCATCACTGGTTATATTTATCCGGACCAAAGTTTACAATACGCATAGTGACATCTTTTAAAGTTTAGCTTTTTACAGATTTTATTTTATTTTTTATAATTTTTTTCAATTTTACAGAAAAAAAAAACAGTTTTACTCAGGTCAGAAAAAGATGTATTTTTTTATTCCAATAATTTTCTGTCGCCACCCTCGATTATTCACAACAGGTGTACGAATACTGCACCATATGTGAAATGAAATTGTCCCCTTTTTTTTTTTAAATGTGTTTTTGCAAACCTGTCATTTTTTATGGCTTGAAAATGCAATACGATTTGCTAATTAGCTACATTTCATTATTTTATGCACATTCTTTGTATTTGCTTGTGTGATGCAGATGGCTGCACATAACTTATTTCCCTTTCTTTTTTTTATTCGTTCTTTTTTTTTTTTCTGCTGCTGACCTTGAATTGTTTAATGTATAATGAATGCATTGTTCCAATTGTTTCATGTCTGACGACAGGCATGTTTTTTTTTTAATATCAGACTTTTATACACGTGAACTGGGTGGCATTTTATAAGACGTGTAATATTTTTTTTTCCCTTACATTTTTTTATATATTTTTTGTATTAGACCCCAGTACTGTAAGGGTTAAAGGATCAACTATGTATACGCTAACTAACCTCTTCTATGAATTCCATCAGCCTTTTTGTTTTTTACACAGAGGATTCCACTTTTTTTCCCCCAGATCTCGTTTAGCACTTGCTGGGAATGCAGGGGTTAATTCATGGGTGGTTGTTGTGAAATCGGAGTTTAAAAGCAGGGAGCTGTATGCAGGATTCTTTAGAAAAACACAGCCTTACCTCCGGCTACACCAGGCTTGTCAGCCCATGTGGGAAGAGAATACAATCAACTTTAGTGTTCTTAAAATTGTTTCCTGAACAATACCTACTTATAAAAAGTTCTGCCGGTCACGTGACCGCTCTTAATAAAGCACTTTATGGCTCATCAATACGAAGTGCTAGAACCAGACAATGATGAGAATTTTTTAGTTTGTTTCCGTCTCATTGGGGCAGATTTACTAATAGTATAGCACTTTTGGTGCACAATCCATGCACCAAAATTCTGTCCAGGCCCTCCCCCCCGCTCCTCTTCAGACAAATCCATGGTCTAAGTTTACTAAGTTTGCGCATTTTTGGCGCACGTTGGTGACGTTAGGCTACACCCCTTTCCCAAGAAACCACGCCCCCTTGTTGACCGAGGTGCATAAATCTTAGAAAAGTGTGTAAAACAGTTTGGAAATGTGATGCAAAGCATGCATAATTAAAAAAGGCAACAAAAACCTGGTTTATTTTCAGTACTACACAAATCAGTAAATTGATACATTTTCAGACAGTAATAAGACCTTTGTAATTTATTATATTTTGTGTGTATGTGTAAATATATATATATATATACACTTTTAAATATAAGTATACTGTATATTATATTAAATGTAACACAATTTAAATTAAATGGATTATTACATTTATATTCAATTAAAACATGGTTCAATTACAGAAAAAGATGCATGACAAACCTAACACTTAGTTATGTTGATGGTATCCAATACATTTTGTTTCTGTGATAGACAGAGATGCCTGTATATTCCCTTAATGGCCCATTACCCGGCCATCTAACCCAACTACTCACCAGTTAATTCACCCACTTCTCAAACTAGATCTCTTGTTGGATTACAACCCCTTATGTAATGCTGACTTAAAGACAATTTTGTGTCATAAGGGGTCTGTTGCTTACTGTCTAATAACGTTTAGTCATTTAGGATAATTGCTGCGCGGTCAGCATGCTCTGTCTTTGTATTTTGAAAAAGGAGGCCTAGTGGTCCGAAACGCATTGTTTTTAAAGACTAAAATAAAGATTCATCAACTCCACGTTGGAATGTGCCATTTGGTAGTTCCTGTGTCCAGTGGCGTAACTAGAAATGACTGGGCCCCACAGCAACATTTTGAATGGGGCCCCCCTTCCCCCGGTAACTTCTTCGCAGCCCCCTCTTTTCATGCAACCCCCACTCCAGTGGCTAGTAAAGATCGCTCTCTCAGACCAGGCCCGGCAGCTGCTCCATCCATTTCCTACACTATACACTGTCACTGTATATAATGTCCTTGTACAATACTGTTGAGGGGCCCCTGACAATTAATCTTTGGGTGAGCCCCTTCTGAGTCCGGGCCCCAAAGCAGACACTTCCCTTTTAGTTACGCCCCTGCCTTTGCAGGCCCTCTGCTTGTAGCGTTCTTTGAACTGACCACACAGCAATTATCCTGTTGAGGATTCTGTGACCTTGGCAGCACCTACCGATATCTATCCTAAGTGCTATTTGGAGTCGTGGCTAAGTGTGGTATTACACTGCCCGATCTTCAGGCAGTGCGAGCGCCGATGGAAGCTAACACAGGCCGATGCATACTAAATGGGGGGGGGGGGGGGACCCCGCGATTGCTTTATTCATTATTGGCCTCACATCCTTTATTACACAGTAAGATGTGCTGCCAATAACTGGGCATCTTTCATCCTGAGGAAGATGCCAACTGGCCGATGAATGCTCATTTGCTAGTCCATCGGCTGCTTAGTTATATGAGACGATTATCTGGAATCAACATTTGTATTCCTGATAATTGGCCCGAAATCATGCAGTGTAATAGGGCCCCAATATTTGCACAACTTTTTAAGGTAAGCCTCTGCCTATAACTGTCTGCTATAGATTTGATGTTTTGAGTGGATTTACCCTATGAGCGCCTTTCTCCCGTTTGTTACAATGACGTTAGTCATTTGGTAGTAGCACTGTCAATGCTGGCCTATACGACACCAGGCTGAACCTAGAAACCTACCATAAAGGTTCTGCTCAGTCAGTCATGATATCATCATTTTATCAAACCAAAGACTATGAGGTCATGTATGTGTTGTGTTCACGTAAAATCTGGTGTGTCATTTAATGACCAACGTCTTAAACAAGGTCTCAATCAACATAAGAAATGTACGAGTTTTTAATTGTTGTTTTTAGTTTTCTACTACATGTGTTATGACGTGGTTATAGGGTACTTACTGATTTTCAGTCTTGTGATTGGCACTTGTAGGGGCAGGTTATTGGACACTCTCACACCCACCACTCAAGCTTTATAAGAATATTGTGTAAATGTACTAAACCTGTATATTTCAATCTGGGAGGGACTTCAAAAATGGTGGCTTTTGAGGAAATCCTACAATTACCTGAAGGCTATCATTAAGGTGCAAGCTCTTGTTGCTGTGTTCGAGGATCACTGGGTTTCCCATGAACCTTGATTGGCTACACTGATCTAAAAAGAAATATTTCTGCATATGTTGAAACACTGGGAAGTGTCCTATAAATGCTTTTTATATAGAAAATAAATTGAAAAATATTTTGCAATGTCGACCAAGGTAGTCAGCTTCATTCTAGCCATCAGTTTCGAAGTTGAGGTTTATGTTGGTGCACATGTAGAGTAAAGAAGTATGCACGAGTCAGTAACACCTGGCATTCTTCCTGTTCTTTTTGTCCAGGTGACCAGGCTAAGGTTACCTAGTCTAGTGTTCCCTGGTCTGTCAACTAGAGAAATTGTTCTTCAAGAAGTCTGATACACTTGTACTCGTGACCATCTACTAGAAAAAAATTGTTCTTCATGCATACAAATACTCCCCTTTTTTTGGGTTAGGCCTCAGGGAGTGAGGTGAGCATTATCGGATAAACATTTGAAAAGTATGACAGCTTAAAGGGATTTTGTCAGCTAGTTTAAGCCTATAGAGCTGAGGACATGTTCTGCTAGATCCTTTTCCATAGCTGTGAGTGTTTTATTCTGTCAAAAAAATGATTTTATATATGCAAATGAGGCTAGTAAGGAGCCCAAGGGGCTGTTACCAATGTTTCAGGAGCCCAGCCATGCCCACTGTGAAGGAGCCCAGCACCGCCCGCATCCTACGAATCTCCTCCTTGCTCCCCTGCTGTCACATAGTTGAAGCACCATAATCTCACACTTGCCAGCTAGCGCATCCGCAGTTTGTTCCCTGAGGCTGATGCCAGCACAGGGAAAGAACACCATTCCGGCACTCACATGCCGGTTACTCGCGCATGCGCAAGATTACAGCGCTTCAACTCTGACGTCGGGGGAGCAAGGAGGAGATTTGTAGGATGCGGGCGGTGCTGGGCTCCTTCACAGTGGGCATGGCTGAGCTCCTGAAACATTGGTAATGGCCCCTTGGGCTCCTTACTAAAATCGTATTTTTAAGACTAAATAAAAGCCCTCACAGCTATGGGAAATGTATATTGTGGACTTGCTAGAGGCGATCTAGCAGAGCATGTCCTCAGCTCTATAGGCTCAAACTAGCTGACAGAATCCCTTTAAGGAAGTAAAAGAACTCACAAATTTGTAATAAGCAGAAGCTCTTTTGTGTTGACATGGCTTACCTGCTCAGTCAACTGAAATTTAGTAAAGGGTGGAAGGTCGTCTGTGTTGATAAGCCTCACTTGCTCAATCTCCAAGGATCATGAGGTCTACACAGTTTGCAAGGTGTAGCGGTACTATTGTAGTCTGGGTGATATTGTCCTCAGGCCTTGAAAGTACACAGAAAATATATTATATCTATAAAACATAATAGATCTAGTGATGTTAGGGTGTCTGAATCCAACCCAATGGAATGTTTTGAATTCTCCAGAAATTTTCTGTGGATTTTTTTTTTTCTGGTTGTAGGTCAGTATTCTTTTAAAATGTCAACTTTTTGACAATATAATTAGTCCTGATTAGTTGATGAATTCTGTGTGCAGACCATTAACATCTGGTTGCCTGTATCTGTGTGCATGACTTTCAGTAGACGACTAATCATGTGTGAAACTGTTCATATCATTAGAAGTTATCGAAGCATTCTATTTTGGGAATAATATACATATACAGTGCATGAGACTGTCCAGTATTACGTGGAAATATATGGTAGTCTGTAGTGGTAGGACTTAAAAGAAGAACAGACAATTTTAGGACCAATTTAGAAAATTGTACAAGACAAACATTTTAGAGTAAAAGTTGTGTAGACGAGTAGCAGATGACTGGACTGCGGTCAAGCGGTGATCCAGATGGAACGCAACAAGAGCTCATTGTTGACATTATCATTTATGCAATGGGATCAATGATCCCAATGTGTGAATGCCTCTGATGTCCGCATGAACAGAAGCAGTCGCTGGATTAGCTCCTTATGGCTCAATATCAGCACACAATACATTTGGCCATTAGGGTCTAATCTTGTAGAGTTCTATTATACTGGTCATACGTAGACTCTGTTTATAGACAAGCACTGGGATTGTGTAGAGGGAGTCCCATGCAAATCATAAAATACATTTTATCATACATAAAAAATAATCTGCACCAGGATTTTGATGATGACAATATCTCACCAACATAAGTTATAAGTATTAAGCTAGGGAAATGTCTCACAAAAGATATTTACCCAAATATGGCCAGCCTTTAAAGGGGCTTTCAAAATTCATGGGTTTGGCCAACGTTCATGTACGGGCACATTAAAAGGATTTTACAAATATTTCAACTGATGACTTATCTTTTAGATAGGTCATCAGTATCTGATTGGTGGGGCTCCAACACCTGGAATCCTTGCTGATAAGCTGTTTGAGAAGGCACTGGTGCTACTACTACTTCCCAGGTCAAGTAACATAACGTTCATCGGCCACATGGCCTAGGCGCAGCTGCCGTACAATGCTGTGCTTGGTGAGCTACTGCAGCTGATCAGCAGGGGTCAAGGGAGTCAGACCCACAACCAATCACATACTGATAACCTATCTAGAGGATAGGTCATCAGTTAAAATATTTCGGAAAACCCCCTTTAATGTGCCCGTACACATTAGATAAATGTTGGCCAAACCCACCAATCTCACAAGGAGCAGCCAACTATCTATTGTGTATGAGGGTGCCCTAACTCTCCTCCGACAGGTAAAAAAAGGATCAGGCATGTTGGATTTCAACATGTCTGATCCTTTGTTCTCAAGGAGATAAGCTTCTGCCAGAGGTGTATGCCAGCACCTTATTACACACATACTTGGTCGGGCTATGCAGGCGTGTGGTCCGGAGAGAAAGCTGTGGTCTGAGCAAGCTTTCAGCAAACAGCTGTCTAAGGTCTATGACCGGATTTAGGAATATCGCATTCATTATTTGTACAGTTGCACCACTGGCCTCTGTGAGCCCTTAGGGTGATTTTTTTTTTTTAAACGATCCTTTTTCAGTGGAATTGCCTTTCAAAGGGGATATTAGTTGCCAGCTTTCTTGGGGAATTTATAATGACACACCTGGACTTTTATTTTTGCTTAATTGGTCATTTAATTTCTTTTAAAATCCCCTTTGATTTTTCCTTGGTGCTCTTTTTTTCTATTCCTCTCCCTTTCTTGTGACTCGATTGATCAGAATTTCCAAGCTAAGATAGCTAAGATAAGTCAGCAGGGCTGTGTACAGTCCTGGTGAAAACCATGATGAGGTCATCTAAAAGTTGTGCCAACTGGCAAATTTGGCTTTGCTACATGGAGAAGCTTGGATGAGCAGTGTCTGTTACTTAATAGTTGTACTTGTGCCCACAGCTCTAGGACAGGGAATACCATGGTGTTGGTGTAGGGCATGTTATGAAAGCGCAGCCCTTCAGTTATGCTTGGCATAGTTATTATCTCCCTTGGAAGAGTGTAGTTATTATCTCAGGGACTGAAGCCATAGTTTCTTGATCTCTGGTTCTTAACCAGTTTGTATGCTATGGGCGTTTATTGTGTATTAACTGAAACAGACATGTCAGGAGATCTGAAATCCTAGAAGGATTACCTTTTTTAGAAAATGACACAATTTCTGGTCCAGGGCATTAAGAATTTATTGGGAACTTCTAGTTCCCATAAAGACAGACTGCTTGCAGCCACCACAAGTGGGAGCTCAATGCATGGGAATTTATTGACTGGAAGCTGACATAATCTCTTTGCATTGAGCTCCCCCTAGTTGTGACTGGGGAGAGAAAGGAGTTCAGCGCTGGGCCCCCTCCCCCCAGACGGATGGAAGTTTCATGGTCTGCCTCCATTAAAGGTACATCACTAAAGGATAGTGCTTCGGGATTGCATGAGCTCCAAAAATAGGTGTTGCATCACACCCATCTTTAACCGCTACAGGACCGCCGCACGCAGGATTGCGTCCTGGCGGCGGCCCTGTAGCTCTGATCGGACGCATCGGCGCGTCATCTCGCGAGACGCGAGATGACGCGAGGACGCGCCCGCACATGCGCAATGCGCGCCATCGGCGCGCTCGCATGTAGTTATACTACAGCCTGCCAGCGCCGATCGTGCGCTGGCAGGCTGTATATGGCAGAAAAATCGCAGATCAGGCGTTGTTCTGTGAACAGCGTCTGATCTGCTTGCTACCCGCTTCTCTGGTGGTCCCTTTGCTTGGGACCACCAGAGAAAAATATCAAAGTGCACCAATCACCACACAACCCCCCCACCACCCCCTGTCACTGATTAACCCCTGATCTCCCATGTCACCCCCTGATCACCCCCTGTCACCCCCTGTCACTGATCACCCCCTGTAAGGCTCATTCAGATGTCCGCATGTGTTTTGCGGATCCACGGATCCGCAAATCCGCGGATCCATAAACTACGGACACCAGCAATGTGCTTTCCGCATTTTGCGGATCCGCACATTGCCAGAACTATATAGAAAATGCCTTTTCTTGTCCGCAATTGCGGACAAGAATAGGACATGTTCTATACTTTGCGGATCTCCAATTACGGATCCGCAATTACGGATCCGAGCGGGACAAAGTCTGTCCCCATAGAATTGAATGTATCCACATTTCTGTTCCGTAAAATTTTGCGGAACAGAATTGCGGACAGCTGAATGAGGCCTTAGGGTCCCTTAGCGATCGCAGCTTTATAGCTTTTCCCTCTTTATTTTGCACATTTTTAGAGATTTTTTCATCCACATTGATCAATGTGAATGGAAAAATATGTGACGTTCATTTTTTTCTTTCAGCGCAGAGGCTGAACGGAAAAAAAAATTCTCATTACCCGTATGGTCAATATAAGGAGAATAGCAAAAACTCCAAATTCTGGCCATACGTGTAATGATTGCGGAGACCCCTAAAATGCCAGAGCAGTACAAACACCTCACATGTGACCCCATTTTAGAAAGAAGACACCCCAAGGTATTCCGTGAGGGGTATGGCGAGTTCATGCAAAATTTTATTTTTTGTCACAAGTTAGTGGAATGTGAGACTGTAAAAAAAAAAAAAAAAAAAAAAAAAAAAATACCATTTCCGCTAACTTGTGCCAAATTTTTTTTCTGTGAACTCGCCATGCCCCTCACGGAATACCTTGGGGTGTCTTCTTTCCACAATGGGGTCACATGTGGGGTATTTATACTGCCCTGGCATTTTAGGGGTCCTAAAGCGTGAAAATCCAAATGCGTAAAAATGTCCTGTGAAATCCTAAAGGTACTCATTGGTTTTAGGGCCCCTTTGCGCATCTTGGCTGCAAAAAGTGTCACTCATGTGGTATCGCCGTACTCAGGAGAAGTAGGGCAATGTGTTTTGGGGTGTATTTTATATATACCCATGCTGTGTGTGAGAAATATCTCTGTAAACGACAACTTTTTAAATTTTTTATTCAAAGTTGTCAATTTACAGAGATATTTCTCTCACCCAACATGGGTATGTAAAAATACACCCCAAACACTTGCCCTACTTCTCCTGAGTACGGCGATACCACATGAGTGACACTTTTGCAGCCAAGATGCGCAAAGAGCCCTAAAACCAATGAGTACCTTTAGGAGGGCATTTTTACGCATTTTCCTTCTCACGCTTTAGGGCCCCTAAATGCCAGGGCAGTATAAATACCCACATGTGACCCCATTTTGGAAAGAAGACACCTCAAGGTATTCGCTGAGGGCATAATGAGTCCATGAAAAATTAAACTTTTTGTCAAAAGTTAGCGGAAAGGAGACTTTGTGAGAAAAACAATAAAAATCAATTTCCACTAACTTGTGCCAAAAAAATCTTCTATGAACTCGCCATGCCCCTCACGGATTACCTTGGGGTGTCTTCTTTCCAAAATGGGGTCACATGTGGGTATTTATACTGCCCTGGCATTTTAGGGGCCCTAAAGCGTGAGAAGAAAAATGCGTAAAAATGCCCTCCTAAAAGGTACTCATTGGAATTAGGGCCCCTTTGCTCATCTTGGCTGCAAAAAGTGTCACTCATGTGGTATCGCCGTACTCAGGAGAAGTAGGGCAATGTGTTTTAGGGTGTATTTTTACATATACCCATACTGGGTGAGAGAAATATCTCTGTAAATTGACAACTTTGAATAAAAAATTTAAAAAGTTGTCGTTTACAGCGATATTTCTCACACGCAGCATGGGTATATGTAAAATACACCCCAAACACATTGCCCTACTCTCCTGAGTACGGCGATACCACATGTGTGACACTTTTGCAGCCTGGTGTGCAAAGGGGCCCTAAACCAATGAGTACCTTTAGGATTTCACAGGCCATTTTTATGCATTTGGATTCTCACACTTTAGGGCCCCTAAAATGCCAGGTGAGTATAAATACCCCACATGTGACCCCATTTTGGAAAGAAGACACCCGTAGGTATTCTGTGAGGGGCATGGTGAGTCCACAGAATTTTTATTTTTGGCATAAGTCAGCGGAAATTGTTTTTTTGTTTTTTTAATTTTGTTTTTACAAAGTCTCATATTCCACTAACTTGTGACAAAAATAAAATTTTACATGAACTCACCATACCCCTCACAGAATACCTTGGGGTGTCTTCTTTCCAAAATGGGGTCACATGTGGGGTATTTATACTGCCCTGGCATTTTAGGGGCCCCTAAAGCGTGAGAAGAAGTCTGGAATCCAAATGCGTAAAAATGCCCTGTGAAATCCTAAAGGTACTCATTGGTTTAGGGCCTTTGCGCACCCAGGCTGCAAAAAGTGGCACACATGTGGTATCGCCGTACTCAGGAGAAGTAGGGCAATGTGTTTTGGGGTGTATTTTTATATATACCCATACTTTGTGTGAAAAATATCTCTGTAAACGACAACTTTTAAAAATTTTTATACAAAGTTGACAATTTACAGAGATATTTCTCTCACCCAACATGGGTGTATGTAAAAATACACCCCAAAACACATTGCCCTACTTCTCCTGAGTACGGCGATACCACATGAGTGACACTTTTTGCAGCCTGAGTGCAAAGGCCCAAATTCCAACGAGTACCTTTAGGTTTACATGGCGGCTCACAATTTAGCCCGCCCAAAATGCCAGAACAGTAAACACACCCCACAAATGACCCCATTTCGGAAAGTAGACACCCCAAGGTATTCACTGAGGGCATAGTGAGTCCGTCTGAGATTTTTTTTTTTTGCCAGAAGTTATCAGAAATTGAAACTTTTTTTTTTTTTTTCTCAGAAAGTGTCATTTTCCGCTAACTTGTGAAAAAAATGAAATGATACATGAACTCACCAAGCCCCTCCGCGAATACTTTGGGGTGTCTTCTTTCTAAAATGGTGTAATTTGGGGGTATTTATACTTTCCTGACATTCTAGCACCTGAAGAAACATGACAGGCGCTCAGAAAGTCAGAGCTGCTTCAAAATGCCGAAATTCACTTTTTGCACCATAGTTTGTAAACGCTATAACTTTTACCCAAACCAATAAATATACACTTATTGGATTTTTTTATCAAAGACATGTAGAACAATAAATTTAGAGAAAATTTATATAGAAATGTAGTTTTTTTTGAAAAATTTTACAACAGAAAGTGAAAAATGTCATTTTTTTGCAAAAATTTCGGTAATTTTTGATTAATAGCAAAAAAAGTAAAAATGTCAGCAGCAATGAAATACCACCAAATGAAAGCTCTATTAGTGAGAAGAAAAGGAGGTAAAATTCATTTGGGTGGTAAGTTGCATGACGGAGCAATAAACGGTGAAAGTAGTGTAGTGCGGAATTGTAAAAAGTGGCCTGGTCATTAAGGGTGTTTAAGCTAGGGGGGCTGAAGTGGTTAAAATGTGTTGTCTTCTAGCAATGTTGCCTATCCAGATGGGTAAGTTGTCCGACGACTGAAACAGCAGTGACTGGCATGGTATTGGCATCAGGGCCTCTGTAGCCATAGCCTAATGAAGGGTGGGGTATGATTTACTTGTAAGCGAGGATGAGGTAAGCCTCTGGAATTTTACTAGTTTTATAAAATTTGATTTGTGTCTGCTCTGCAAAGGCAACACCACAGTATTTCCTATGTTCTGCCTGTAATCGGGTAAAGTCCTGAATATCGTTTGCAAATGTAATACAAATCACAAGAAACGAGTAAAAATATTAGCACAGATTAGGTTTCGCACAAGAGAAGAGGTTGGTGTTCTTAAATTTAGCTAGACGCATTTGATACTTCTTGCTTAATTCCCTGTTGAGTGGGGGTGAAAAACGGAGCATATCTTTTGTGGCAGAAATAATATTTCTCTGCCAATTATGGGAAATTCTAGATACAGGCAAATGTTTCAATAGTGAAATATCATTTGGCGCAGATTGTTATAAATTATACATGCAGGAAAATCTTACCGATCCATTATAATAGACAAGATAAAGAGCCAGTGACACGTTCATAACATAGCAGATTGCTACGAAAGTTCCCCCATGTATACAGCGGTGAATGTAGTGAAGTTTTATTTATTTCCCATTATTCTTATATCGTGCAAACCTATTCTGCAACACTCTAGCAATACTTCACATACATCTGTCACCAGTTGTGGCTCACAATCTCTCAAACATACTAGAGCCAATTTCCTAGAAAGCCAAATAACCCACGACATCAGAATTCATGAAATGAGCCAAAACAGGCAATGCAAGCACATACAAACTTCAAGTAGATGTGGCTCCTGGTCAGACTCAAAGCCAGAATTGTTGTGCTGCAAAGCAACAATGCTCCTAAACTTACTATACATTGTTATGTAATACTGTATTGGTCCTGTAGAGGGAGACAATAAGGGGGTCATTTAATAAGACCAGTGTTTTTAGACGCCGGTCTGAATAACCCCTGATGACTCCGCTGAAGTTATGGAGAGGCTCCGGCCTCTACATAACTTGGGCCCATCCACTGCCAATCCAAATCTACCCCAGCTGGGAAATCCACAGTAAACAGGATATGTTATCAGTGATGTTCCTTAGGCTCGGCCCTCAATTCCTAAATTGTAAGGACCAGAGGTAAAGATGGAAATCCCCCAACGCACCTCCCACAGTGCCTCACCACTGAAATCAATGGCACGAGTAACTTTATACTCTTCTACAACTGCTGCATTGATTTTCAAACTTTGCACAATGGATTTTTATATTTTTGAACTCACTGGAGGTTGTTCTGTTAAAAGTCAATTTTTGATGTTAACCATAAACTAATACAAGCAGTGACTATATCTAAATGAAAGTCCGTGAGCGTTTATATATTTCCTGGGTGCAGTTTGGAGCAGTTTCTCTATGTAAATAATTTATCACAAGAAATTGTATTTATAGTTAAGATCTTAAAATGGAATTAAAAACTCGATCAGAAACATTTAGAAACATTGATGTTGTTAACACAGTGACCCTTAAAATTAAGACTTTTTAAAGCTAATCTTTAGGAGAGTTAAATGTGCGGCTATAGCCATCTGGAACAGCCCTGGAAATGCTGTATATGATATGGGACATTTACTAAATGTCAAAAAGTTACCCCAAAAAACGCTACCAGAATTATGCAAAGTGGCTTATTGCCTAATCTCCAATCCTTAAAGGAGTTGGCCCATCTGGGACATTGATGGCATATTGCTATGTCAGATAGGTGTGGGGAGGGTCGGACTGGGGCTCACCAGAGGAAATTATTCTTGGGGCCCACCCCTACATCATCAATATAGTCTAATAGGTTTTCAATCAAAGAAATACACCCTGGTGGCAAGAGATTGGCTCCAAAATAATCATTTTTCTTCGACCTTTGGGGCCCACTATGGCATTAGAGCTTGGGCCTCTGGTACTCTGGTGGGCCAGTCCGACTCTCGGTAAGGGTCCCAAGTCTGAGACCTGCTCTTATGTAGAGATCTGGGCCTCCAAAGTAAAGGAGAGCATACTGTGCATGCGCAACGTGCTCTTTCTTTATCGCTGTGGGAGTTCCAAAAATAGCCGGGCGAGTGTGCTTGGCTATTTTCAGAAGACTCATAGCGGTGAATGGAGAGTGCACTGCACAAGCACAGCCACCTCCCCATATACCAATATGGGACTGCTGAAAAAAAACAGCTCGGCTGTCAAGACCAGGAGAAGTATAGAGTGGACCCAGCATGCATGTGGAACCTGCACTCCCTGAATCTTATGGTGGTCATTATGACACATAACAGGTAGGATTTAGTGTTAGGTTCCCGTTTGATAGAGGTCGTCTTGACGTTTGGCAAACGGGCCCAAATAATTCAGTATAAAATGTATTTGCCAAGAGTCTCTAATTTGCAAAATAAGCGTAGCATTAGCATCAGAATGTTTTCTATGATTATGGCATTATTGTACTTTATTTGTGTCTGCAGAGTGCTGCTGCATTGTCCTTTTTTTCTTTGTCTATTCAGAGGATAGGTCATCATTTAAAAAATCTCAGAAATCCCCTTTACGGAAACATAGATGTTTTTGTGCAGTGTGATAGAACTTCAGTATGAGTGATGGGACACAGGGCCTGGAATCTGTTTCAGGGCTACAAATAACAGATGCCTCCAGCAAGCGAAAAAGGTGATTGCGCTTTTAGCTAATAAAGTAATCCATTTCTTTCCCTTTGTCTCGTTTCACTTTTGTTTTGAAAATATTATTTTTTTTTTCCGGCACAATTTGTACCATCTACCGGCACCATTTCATATACTGGGAAGCTGGAAAGAATGTAATAGACTAGAGCAGTGATGGGCAACGTGCGGCTCTCCAGCTGTTGCTAAACTACAACTCCCACCATGCCCTGCAGTAGGCTGATAGCTATAGACAGGCTTTGCATGCTGGGAGTTGTAGTTCTGCAACAGCTGGAGAGCCGCACTTTGCCCATCGCTGGACTAGAGCATAGGTGAGCAAAGTGCACCTAGGGAGACTAAATTGCACCAGTCATTTGTTCTTTTTTACTGTGTTTTAGAGCATGATAATGACATTATCTTTATTCTGTGGGCCAGTGTGATCGCAGTGACACATCTATATAGTGCTTTTGTTTTAATACCTTAAAGCGAACCTGTCACCTGCATTTCACTTAATAAACTATCAAAAGTACCTTATAGATCATCCTCATTGTGTTATCATACAGTCTTGTCCCGCTTTTCTGCCATGTATATGCATGAAAAAATCGCCTTATAAAGTTCTCTTCTCCAGCTCCACAAGTCACGATAGAAGTCAAGGGGGCGGCCCTTCCCTCACTCCAGGCTGTAACTCCCCTGCCCTAACCCCGCCTCTATGCAGTCTAATTGACACCCGGCTCAGTCGCCAGGACCGCGCTTGTACAGGCGGCGCATGCGCCGTCGGCCTCAGTAGCAGCGCGATCCCGTCTATCGCGCAGACTCAGGCGCGATCCTGTAACTAATATTCAGGAAAAATATTAGAATTCTTAATACAGAATGCTTACTTAAATGTGGTTTAAGGGGTTAAAAAATGAAAAAAAAATTTACTCATCTAATTGATCACGCAGCCGGCATCGTCTTCTTTCTTCTTCTTTAAGGACCTGCAAAAGGACCTTTGATGACGTCATCGCGCTCACCACATTACTTTTTAACCCCTTAAGCCACATTTAAGTAAGCATTCTATAGTAAGAATGCTATTATTTTCCTTTATAACCTACACAACACCGAACCCAAACCCGAACTTCATTGAAGATGTTCGGGTCTGGGTACCACATTCAGTTTTTTCTCACGCACGTGCAAAATGCATTGCACTCGCGTGGAAAAAACTGAACAACGCAATGCAAGCTCAGTCAAAACTGACTGAAATTGCGTGCGCACTCGCGCAGGTTTCCCGCAATGCACCAGGACGCATCCGGAGCAAATCCCGAATGTCTGTGTGAAAGAGGCCTAAGGGGTTATTTTTTGCAAAACAATTTGTAGTTTTTACTGATTTTATTTTGGGGTATGTGTGACTTTTTGATTGCTTTTTATTCATATTTATTTGGGAGGCAAAGCCCAAAAAACTGCGGCTCTGCCATTTTGATATGTTTTTTTATTATAGCGTTTAGCGTATGGAATACTTTTATATTTTAAATATTAGGGCTTTTTTTCATGTTTAATTTTTAATTTTAACGGGGATTATTTCAATTATTTTTTCATATTTTTAAAATGTATTTTTTATTTATTTTTATCCCCCTCCCTAGGGTGTTTGAACCTGCAAACATTAGTTTATTATTGCAGTCTATGGCAAAATCGCTGTTCCTATGAAAATCCCAAGCTGTGGGGGCATTCAGGTGTCGGAAAGAGCTCTTCCTTCCATGTGACTGCTCAGATGCCATGGTTGCACCTGAGAGGTTAAATGTATATGATTGGAGAGGTTTCCAGTCATGGACACTTCCGGAGTGTGGCTGCTGTGTAAAACACTAGGCACCCACGGGTATGGCGCCTGCTCAGCTCCTGAGCGGATGCCATGTTTAAAGACCCAACATCCAAAGTACATGTATGGTGGATATTGGGACATTTTTACTAAGATGGCCAATCTGCATGGGCCAATAGACAGGGCAATGATCGGGAACAAACCATTTGTTCACGATCATGTCATCGGTACCAGCTATGATATTTCAGGGATTGTCAAACAAGAGTGAAGGCCTGTGTGGCATCACTGGCAGAACGATGGTCCCAACCACCAAACATTTCTCAGGATTCGAGGACCACATGCTCTCAAGAAAGATATGGTTATATTCCAGGGCACCTACCCTATATGGTGGTATGCTGACTTTGAAATTAATTTTGGAGGTGACAGACTCATTTTAATGTTGGGTTCAAGCGACTCATTATATGACACTGTTACAGGGGAGGAAGCCCCCTAACATGTTTTTTAGCCATGCTGCCATGTCTTATTCAGTTTTGTGCCAACTTACCAGAGCAAAAATGTGATATTTTATAAAGCCTTCTGTATAGATCACTGTATTCTGTTTTCTTAGCCCAGGGATTGCAGCTCAGTGCTGTCATCATAGGTTTATAGAAAATCATGTGCCCCAGCATATTGATCTATGAAGAATAAAATTATCATATTAATTATTTTTACAAGTGAAAATTGGTAAAATCTGCCCTTTGTTGACGTGTTTAGTGTCCTCTGGGAACGTATGAAAGGTTGAACTCGATGGACCTGTGTGTTATATTCAATCTCGACAGTGTATCAGTAAATTTCTGCAGTTCTAGGCAGTAGCAATGAGGAGACCTTTCCGTGACATGATGGAAAACATTGAAGATTGTATTCAAAACTAAAAAGAAAATGCTAGAAAACTGTAAACTATAAAATATTATTGTAGATAAGGAGATGCCTCAGTGGCCGTCTTCTATAGCCGGCTCTTTCTTTTTGTCAAGAATGGAAAAATATATACTGTACACTAGATCTATATATTACACAGGTCGATTGGTTAGAACCCATACAATATTAGTAAGGAGTCAAATATTTGTGTAGGAAATATAATCTAAAGAATCTCCATAAAAGGGAATATACAGAATAACTGGAACGTTTTGTGTATAATTTTGCAACTACTTTATGTATTTAACAAAATCTCTCTATTTCTATCTTTTCTTTTGTATTTACAACTCCTATGCAGACCTACAGTATATGTCTCCATTGTTGCAGATTGTAACAGTCTGATTCTGCAGTTATGTGTTACTCCTCTGCTCCCTCATGTTGGTAATCTACAGACAGTATGGTACAATGACTGTACTTACACTTTAAAGGGGTCATCCAGGATCGTACAAGTGATGGCCTATCCCCGGGATAGGCCATCAATATTTGATCGGCGGGGGAAGGGGGAAGTCTGACACTCAGCTATCCCCTCCGAGCTGTTCTACAGTAGCTCTGGTGGCATATGTTGTCTCCGGAACTACACTTCTACTAGAGAGGAGCGAAGTTTTGAAAAATTTGATTCACCAGTTTTACAGAAGTTCACAAAGAAATTTGATTTGTTTCAAATTAATTCTTCACAAATCGCTATAAACCAGCTATACCCAGGCCACTCTGCCTAATCAGAAGATTTATGTCGGCAGTTGGGCATTTAAAAATGGCGTCCGCTGGCACGTGCAGCCGGCCTCATAGATGCCAGGTGTCTGCTGTTTTAAAGAGCAGACACCCGTCACTATTATCCGAGACCATCAGTGTGACATCACATAGAAGCATATGTATAGCTGTATATGCTCAAATGGCCTGTCGGTGTCCCTTTAAGCAATAACTTTGCCTCCAGTCATAGTGACGCCATGTTTTAACTTCTTTTTGGATAGTGAAGTGGTGACACATATCATCACTTGTACATCTTGCCAACACAGCCAAATCTTGCTTCCATGGAATGAATAATATTGCTGTGATACACTGACTATTGCTCTTTTGTATTATACTTTGTGTAACAAATACAGGATATAAAAATGGTGTGCTATGTGTAATACATGTATATGTTAGTGTCACAGAACCTCCTCGTATGCAAAATACTCCCTGTGCATATCCCAAGCTACAGAAGTGATTTCTAGTACCAAGATTATGCTACTAAATCCAAGAGGAATCAATTAACTTCACCTTTCTTTGGCCCTTAAAGAAAATTTCCACTACTGAACAATAATGTTACTTTCCAAGTAGTTTGCAGCAGGGGTGGATTCAGAGTCGGTTCTGCTTGCAGTAGCCATTTGCCTCACTAGATTCTTCTGCCTAGTAATCACAGTTTTTCATCATATACCATGGGACTACTGTTCTTTTTCTTTTTTGTTTTCTTGTTCATGGAACATATTATATATCTTGTTGATATACCAATATATTTACTGTGTTCTCGCGTGTTTTCTTCTTGTCTTATGTCCTTTTAACATTAGAAATCTCAATAAAATTTTACTGTAAAGCATATCCTAGGGATAAGATGGGTGTACCCCTTCAACTCAGAAACCCATACTCAGAGGATGGTGGACAGTGCACTCCCTAAGAATGATTTTACTGTTCAGGGGCAATATTTATATACCCTTATTTATATTGTACCTGTCACATGACAAATGACCTATCTCAGGATACGTCATCAATATCAAATCAGTGGAGGTCTGAGTTCTGGCACCCCTGCCGATCATGTGTTTGAAGAGTTCTTGGTGCTCCATCAAGTACTGTAGTCTGTTTCTAGGACAGTGACGTCACGACCACGGCCTATGTGTAGCACACTCCCGTTCAAGTGAATGGGCCTCAGCTGCAAAGCACAGCCACTATACAATATAGCAGGGATGGCCAACCGGAGGCTCTCCAGCTGTTGCAAAACTACAACTCCCAGCATGCCCACACTGCCTACAGCTATCAGCCTACAGCAGGGCATAGTGGGAGTTGTAGTTTTACAACAGCTGGAGAGACGCAGGTTGGCTATCTCCTTGGTATGTTGAGGGGAGGCCACATGGCTTGTCCAAGTTCTGTGGCTCTTTCAAACAACTAGTCAGAACCCCACTGATCTAATATTGATGACCTATCCTGAGGAAGTGTTGGCCCCGATTTTTAGGGGACCATGAGAGCAGCTCACTCGGCTCTTTTTGGCACTCCCATACAAATGAATGGAGGGTGGCGTCCCATGTGCAGTGTGCTCTGCTTTACTTTGGGCGCTCCATCCTAGAGATATGTCTGAGAGGTGGAACCCGCACCTATCTGACACTGGTTGCATAGCCTAGCGATATGCCACCAATGTTGGAGACAACCACTAACTGTTCTCTCCAGTATAGATGCCACCATGCAAAACTAAATAATGTCCTCCTAATATTTTAATGCCTGCAGAGATACCAGTTTCTAGTTGCTTATGGGATTACTAGGTATATCAGCTGCACGATATATATTAATATGTATTGTGCATTATTTGAACACAAGAAACCTAAAACATTTTTTTCATACATAAATCCTTGCTGATACAATCTATAGATCTTTATTTTATTGCATTGCTGCCTTTGTGTTTTTTCTTTTTTGTTTCTATGCATTGTGATTCTGCAATGGAGAGGAGCAGATGTTTTGCCAAACATCCTGATGTGTTGCTTTTTCTTATGGGAGTGCATAACCGTTTCTTGTGATGCATTGACTTGACAGCTGCTAGATTTCAGGGAGCTGCTTAGAAGCCATTAGTGGTGTCATTGAATTGAAACAGAACAGTCACTCCCAGCTTGAACTGCAATTGTTAATATCTTGTTGCTATTTTTTCTGTAGCAACACAAGGCCTGGAAGATCACATTCTAAAGTAATGATCTTTTCTTTCCGGCTGATGGCCCTGGTTAGAACAAAGAGGTGTTAGGACTTGTTAGGATTCTTGTTTACTGATCGTAGGCAGCTAACGATTTCATTTTTTCCTTTTTTTTTTTTTTTTGCACCTTGCATGACTTCATTTTGAATGAAGGTTCTGCAAGAATATATACGGCAGGGGTCCATTGTAGGAAGCCATAACCTTGTGTTGTGTATTACTAGTATGATGAATACATTGTCTATATTTGTAGGCTATTACTGAATAGTACAAATGTTTCCTAAGGTCTTGTTTATTTCTATATATTTTTAAAAGGAGCCTGTCAGCAGTAAAACGCCTTGAAGGGCTAGCTCAGCTGAATGTAATGATGGCCTTCACTTAACGATCAGTCGCTTCATTCTGGAGAAAAACTACTTTTAATCTATGTGCGATAAATAAGCAGTTAAAAGGGTTTTCTAAGATTTTTTACTGGATAGGCCATCAATATCTGATTAGTGGGGGTCCGACACCCGGGACCCCCACTAATCAGCTGAGAACACAGGAGCACCGCTGCCTTCTCGCATATTACCAAGCACAGCTCCGTACATTGTATAGCGGCTGGGTTTGGTATTGCAGCTCAGCCCCATTCACTTGAATGGGGCTGAGCTGCTCCTAGCCCACGTGATTGATGAATGTGTCATCAGTGGCCTAGGAAAAGCAAAGAGCAGGCTGTCTCGCTCACATGAGTGCTGCTGCCTTCTCAAACAGCTGATCAGCGGAGTCCCATGTGTCGGACCCCACCAATCAGATACTGATAGATAGGTTATCAGTAAAAAAAAAAAATCTCGAAAAACCCCTTTAAGTGCTCCGACTGCGGGCCTGGGCCACTCTGTGCACCTTTGCTCCTCCTGCTTCCTCTGTCAGCTCCTCTCTCTCCTTGATTGACAGGGTCAGATGAGATGACTGCTGGTACCTTAACTTTACATCAAGAAGGAGATGGAGGGGCTGGCAGAGGAAGCATAAAGAATAAGGGTGAACAGAATGGTTTGGGCCCACCCTCGGTGCGCTTAACTGCTCATTTGCACATGGATTAAAGGGGTTGTCCCATCTCAGATATTGACGTAATATTGCTAAGATATGCCCTCAATGCTAGATAGGTACTGGTCCAGCCTTTGGAGCCTGTTTCTATTTCCAGAATGGGGCCACTGAAGTGAAAGAGAACACACCATGCATGTGTGGTGTGCTCTCCATTCACTGCTAAGGGAGTTCCAAAAATAGCCGAGCGGAAGTCCTATAGCATTGAATGAAGAGCACACCATCGTTATCTCTCCATGTACGAAATAGCCAAGAGGTGAATGAGGGTTGGCCGCAGTTTGTTCTGCTTCACTTCGCGGGGCCCTTTCTGGAGACCCACTCCTATCTGACATTGATCACATATCCTAGTTATGTGCCATCAATGTCTGAGAAGGGAATACCCCTTTTAAAGTACTTTTTTTTTCTTCAGATTGAAGCAACAGATCGGTAAGTGACAGATCCCATTACATTCAGCTGAGCTAGCCCTACAAGGCGTTGTGCTTGGTTTAACAGGGAATTTCCTGCTGACAGATTCAATGGATTATACCCAACCTGTGTACTATTTTTATTTTATTTTTATTCTTTATGTATTACTGATTTCTTTCACAGTGCTGCCTCACATCTGTCCATGTGCCCAACGCAGTAGGTTTCGATTTCTTGTGACTGTTTGGTTGCGGTAACTTGTGAGTCACAACACAACCCCATTCACTTTCATTATGTTGCAGTACAGTACGGTAGCTTTGGAAAGCTGCAATTCTTGGCCGTGTAACGCATGTCACCGCTAATGTTTCTTTGTGGCCCTGTCCTTATTCTGAAGGCAAATACAAAGTTCTCTATTATCTGCATAAATGTAGAACTAAAGGGCTTTTTCCATTAACAAATGGGCAGCTCCAAAGAATGAAGTGGTGGTCACGCATGTGCAATACTGCTGCATTCTCATATCATGCTCCTAATCCTCCATTTTTGTGATCACTGGGTAATGAGGGATGTGTTTTTACTAGGAAAACCTCTTTAAAATATAAAATTTGTGCTTCCCAGCCACCACTAGAGGGAGCTACGTAGTTTGTTGCATACTATTTGTACATTGAACTCAACAATAACACAGTATGCAGTAGGCTTCTCAGCTCCCTCTAGTGGCAGGTGTAAGAAGTTTATCTTTTGATGTTATGCCTGAACTGGGGATTTGGAGCTCTTTATCAGAAGAGTGGAGACCTAAGCTCTGTAAAGATGTGTATTTATCTTGTGATGTGTATCAGTACATCACAACAGTCCATCTCGGTGGTCTCGGGTTTTAGGAACTGTCAGTCATTGGTGCTTAGCCTAAATTCCCTGCAGTTGATTGGATCACTTCTGCTGTACAGGGACCTTTTGTGAGATTTAGGTGAGGGAGTGACAGTGGATCATAGGGAAGGTTGAGACTGCGTACGTTGTCGTTAAAGGCACTTGTGAATTATAGGCAAAAGAGGAAAAGTGTTTTTCTATGGCCTAACAGAACTCACCATGATAACAACAGTGACTGTAAGAATAATCAAGAGTGACTGACCATCCCTAGCTTCCTTCCTGCAGCCCAGGACAGATGAAGAAGAGGTGACGTAGCAGTGGTATACGGGGGAAGCACACCCTTGCTTCATGTGAAGACCACACAATGGTTTTTTTTGAGGCTGTGAAGGCCCTTGGTATAGCTAAATCCTTGGCGTCATTTCTGTTTCAGTCCTGTGGATTACAGAACGTTCATCTATTCAGAGCAGATCATTACAACCAATATTTACAGCTCCAGACAAATGAGTCAAGTTTTGTAGAAGCGACCTCTCCAGAATTGCTGCTTTGTAAGTAATTTGACTTTCCTGGTGTTTTGCTGAAGTCAGCGAGGGTAGGTGGGATCAATGCATAAAAGTACATTTTCAGTAAGTGCTGTTGTTTCCAAGTAATTTGGCACACAACTGGGCCGAAATGGTGTTTTGTTTGTTAAATGGCTTAGAAATCTGCAAATGTCTTTATTACGGGAGAGGCAGACGGCGCAGGCTATTGCTGCATGTATATTCATGGACACAGCAAATTGTCCACATTTATAACACAGCGGAAAAAAAATAAGTCTAGATTTATCTAAACTAAAGGGAAAGCAACTCAGTTAATAAAGCGATAGTAAAGGGCCAATATAAATGCATACTTTCAGCAATAAATTCTCTGTTTAAAGAGGTTTTCCAGGCTCCTGACATTGATGAGCCATCCTTAGGATCAGTGAGGGTCCTACACCCCAGACCTAGATCCTCTGGGGCTGGAACTAGCACGTTGAATGAAACAGGAAGCACAGCTCCATTCAAAGCGTAGTGGTCATGCCGGGGTACTGCAGCTGACTACACTTGGAATAGAGCTGTTCTTCCTGTTCCATTCACAATGCTAGTTCTAGTGTCCGCCGCTGCAGGGAACAGCTGATCTGTGGTGGTGCGGGGTGTCGGACCCTCACTGACCAAATATTAATGACCTACCTGAGGACCGGTAATCAATATCAGTAGCCTGGAAAACCCCGTTCACATTAGGTTTATAGTTGACAATGAAGCGAAACCGCTATGCTGAATTCATTTTCAAGTGCTCGCGGGCAATTCGTGATGGACCCTAATGACTTTATTCAGGCTTTTGAGGGTTCGGGTATTTTTGATGCCAAGAATAGCAGTACGGACTGTGTAAATTTTGCCATTAATCCAATTAACGAGCCGATTCATGGTAGTGTGAGCAGAGCCCGTGATTATAATAGTATGTAGTAAGGCAAGTAGCAGGAATACATTGGAGAACTGGTATTTAAGCAATTCTCTTCTGTCTTCAAAGCACTTGAGATAAAAAAAATTGGTGGTCCTGTTGGCAAGCCTTGTAGGTATGCAAGAGATGTTGTCCTTCTTGAAGCCGAACTTGTGTTTTATCATGATCTGGTCAGTGGAGTCATATTTATTAGGACGCTGGAGATGGGTAAATGATACTTGGAGTCAGGAAGGAATTTTTTCCTCCTAATATGTTGGATTCATGTCTGGTAGAATTAGTAACTGTGCTGTTGCATCAGGTAAATGGGAATGTTCTCAATATTTTGGCCCCATGTGGCTCTTCAAGTGGTTTAGTTAATAAAACTAAGCACCTTTTAAACACAGAGCCTTGGAGCTTTATTACTGTATATTCTTATAGTCATCTCCAAGAACAGTACTAAAAAAATATCCAAGATAGGGATAATTGTACATATGTGTATGCCTTTACTCTGTGTTTATATGCGACTTTAGTATCCATTCTCAGACTTTTCTCTGCATCCATCATAGTGTATGGTAGGTTGAATCTTTTCCCAAACTGGAAGTTTTTGACATTATGGGGCAGATTTATTAACGCCGGTTTTAATAAGCCCCTGCACTGGCGATGGATCCGTCGGAGTTATGTAGAGGCGCCGACATCTATATAACTTCGGCGTATCCACCACCGATTCTAAATGTAAGCCATCTACCTTGCTGTCTTGCTGTTTCTACAAGATGATGAATGAGACAGGCCTACCGACCCTGCCCATGCCATGCCCCCTTTTTAAGACCTGGCGTGAGCGGGGAAGAAGTCGCAGATTCTTTCGCAACATGGCGTGCGACAAAATCTGTTTGTAAATGATCCCCTATGTGTTTATGGATCATTTTGTCTTCTCAGTATCAAGTGGATATTGTTATCTGTAATCACTGCTAACAGTACCATTTAAGTAGTGTTGGCCCTTGCTATCCAAGACAAGAGAAGCAGTCTCCTATCCTGCCATATGTAATGGGACAATTTAAGGTGGTCATACAAACTAGATCAGGCATGCTCAACCTGCGGCCCTCCAGCTGTTGCAAAACTACAACTCCCATCATTCCTGGGCAGCCTACAGCTATCAGCCTGCAGAAGGGCATGCTGGGAGTTGTAGTTTTACAACAGCTGGAGGGCCGCAGGTTGAGCATCCCTGAACTAGATTAACATTGGCCGAACCTGCCAGTTTTTAGAACTACAAAACCAAATCACAGATATGAACACATATAGTACATCTTTATTGTGTCTCATATGAAGGACATACATCTAAATAACAAAAAATATATAAAAACGCTGCAGAAAAGTGCTGTGAAGGTGAGAACCCCCTAGTCTAGGGTCTCCATACTTTGAGACCCTAGACTGGGGGACTGTCACCTTCTCAGCACTTTTCTGCAGTGTTTTTATATATTTTTTGTTATTTAGATGTATGTCCTTCATATGAGACACAATAAAGATGTGTTTGCACTATATGTGTGGTATCTGTGATTTGGTTTTGTAGATATGGTTCCACACATGATCTTTTGTTATATGGTGGTTCTTTTTTGGTTTTCCAGTTTTTAAAACTAGTCAACCATCTAAGGGCTCATGCACAGGGCCGTAGCCGTTTTTGTGGTCTGCAAAACACGGTTACTGGCCACGTGGGTTCCCCATTTTGCAGATTCTGCCTTCTATAAAACTGTCCTATTCTTGTCTGTTTTATGTTCTATTTTTTTGTGGGGGCTGCGTTCAGGACATACGGATGCGGTGAAGTGAATGGGTCCTCAATCGACCCTCAAAAAAATGCAGATCGGATGCGGACAGAAAATGCGGTCATGCGCATAAGCCCTAATGTGTATTAAATCTTTGGTCAACATTCGTTCCCGATATCAGGGAAAACTACCTGGCATGTTGAATTTCGTTCCTTAGTGATCAAGGGAAATAAGCTACTGCCAAGGCACCTGTCAGCAGCTTTCTATTGATAACACATGCATGCTCAGCTGAACCAAGTGTGCATGTGTATGGAGAAGTAGCGAAGACTGGCTGTCGTTCAGCTATTGCAGTTGTATGGCCACCTCTGCTCGTGATTTTAGCTCATTCTCAGAGATCCAGACGATGTTCTTTGCTTACTAAGCTTTTGTTTGTGAACTTGTATCAATCCATGCAGTCTTTTAGACATACCTATATATTATTAGATAAAAGAATGAGTCTCTCGAACTCTGCCACTGGCTCTTCCTTACTAAACAAGGTAATGGCTTGTTTGTTTTGCCTGCCTGCACTGACTAGCGGGACACTAGAGAAGAAGCTGGTTAGGCAAAGTGATGTTATTGCTGTGTCTGCTCAGTGTTAATGTATTTAAAAGGGTGACACACAATCTATATTTGTGAAAGACACAAAAAACACCAATGTAGATATTATTTAAGGAACCAATATAAAAATGCAAATTAGGCCACAGCGAGTAACTGATCAAGATGGAAACCTGAGGTTGACGGCTTCTATCAGCCCAGATTGCAATTATTTGTCTTTACAATTATGTTTATAATTTGGAGCATCTGTAAATGAGTCGTTTGGTGTAGCGTTGGGTACGCTGACGTAACATGTTGCAAAATATAAAAGCAGAAAGAATTTATAAACTGAGGTTTGTGTGAGTGACCAGGAATGCAACTGAAGAAAATGAGTAGACCGGCTTGAGAAATCAGACGTGTTTTCCTTAACAGGATAAATCCTTTACATCATTTTTCAACATTAAAAGGAGTGCTTGCCCTTTAAATAGTTTACATTTTATGTACAGCTTTATTATTTATATTGCTGTGTTTTTGATGAGAAAGTGCTTGCATGAGAATTCCCCATTAATTACTTGTGTGCCTCTCTTGCTTGTTTTACTGCTGAAATGAGATTCCAGAAAAAGACTGCCAGATGTAGTGACACAGAAATAATCAATAGCAAATGTATCCGTCCAGCTGTCCTGCTCAAGGTAAAAGGTTTTCAGGGCTTCTCTTTTTATATCTTCTTCTAGTCTATATTGACTGTCTATGTATCTAAATTATCTAACTCTATCCCTCCATTTCATATCTATCTATCTATCTATCTATTGAGTAAAATCTATCTATTTTTCTATCTAAGAAGTAAAAGCAACACTTCCACAGTTGTGCCACAGTATCAGCCTTTGATCCAGGATCAAAACTATCCCAAAATCTGTAGGTCTCCAGAGGTTATAAAATCAAATAAGGCTGGGTTCACACGGGCGTCATGTTTGACACCCGGATAAGAGGCGGGTGCGTTGCGGGAATATGCGTGATTTTTCCGCGCGTGTGCAAACTTTTGTAATGCGTTTTGCACGCGCTTGTGAAAAATCGCCATGTTTGGTACCCAGACCCGAAGCTGGACTTCATCACTGAAGTCTGGTTTCGGGTAGAGTATTCTGGAGATTTTATTATTTTCCCTTATAACATGGTTATAAGGGAAAATAATAGCATTCTTAATAAAGAATGCTTTGTAGAATGAGGATTAAGGGGTTAAAAATAAAAAACTTAACTTACCTTAGCCACTTGATCGCGTAGTTGCAATCTCTCTTCTCTCTTCATGCTTTAGCTACCAGCTAAAGGACCTGTGATGACGTCACATCACATGGTCCATTCACTTCAATAGGGCCTGCGTTGCGTGAAAAACGCCCAATATAGAGCATGCTGCGATTTTCACGCAACGCAGAAGTGATGCGTGAAAATCACCGCTCATGTGCACAGCCCCATAGAAATGCATGGGTCCGGATTCAGCGCGGGTGCAATGCGTCCTCCTCACGCATTGCACCCGCGCGGAAAACTCGCCCGTGTGAATGCAGCCTAAGGGGGTTTTATCTATCTATAGAGTAAAATCAATTTATCTACTGTACCTATGGAATAAAATCTATCTATATCTTTATCTATATATCTATCGTTCTCTCTATCTATCTGAGTAAAATCTATTTACTGTATCTATGGAATAAAATCTATCTATATCTATATCTATCTTCCTATCTTTCTATCTATCGAGTAAAATCTATCTGAGTGATAAAAGCAGCACTTCCACAGTCGTGCCATGATATCAGATCTAGATTCAAGGTCACAAATATCCCAAAATCTGCATCACCCAGCGGTTGCAAAATCAAATAAGAGGATTTTCTTGTTATTTATTAGGAATATTATTTTGTATCTGTCTGTCTATAGTGAGATCCCTTACACACATCTGCTAGTAGGGCAGGGATGAGATCCATGATACTCCCCCCACAGCAGTACAGGGAAAGCAGCTTCAGGGGGCTCATTGATTTCCTTTGTCAAATGTTTTCAATGAGACATGAACCATAGTGGATTCAGCTCCCGGCAGTAGATGCTAGTGGTGGGTCCCTCCTGTGCAGAGACCCTTCTTCTTTATGAGCCCCCACACACCTAAAATAAGACATATAACAAAGCATTTTATAAACTGGACAACCCCTTTAGGGCAAAATTGACATGCGGCAGAAATTTCCTAAACGGAAAATTAGTTCCATACATCGGAATGGGTTGTTTCTGCAGTATGTGAATGAGTTTCATTAAATCCCAATCAGATGAATGATATACAGTTGCATATATCTCTGCAACAAATCTGCCATGTGTGAATATACCCTTGAAATGATCTATGAGTTTGATATTAACATAGGTAATATGATTCTGACATGATATTATAAATGCTTTTTGTAACATTGTTCTGTGAACCTCACAGAATAGAACAGTGTGGTTGATAGGAAAGATACAGTATTGGGGGATAGTAACATAGTTTATATAAGGCTGAAAAAAGACATTTGTCCATCCAGTTCGGCCTGTTTCCTACAAGTTGATCCAGAGGAAGGAAAAAAAAAACCTGTGAGGTAGAAGCCAATTTGCCTCATTTTAGGGGAAAAAATTCCCTCCCGACTCCTATCGGGCAATCAGAATAACTCCCTGGATCAACGATCCCTCTCTAGTAGCTGTAGCCTGTAATATTATTACACTCCAGAAATAAATCCAGGCCCCTCTTGAATTCCTTTATTGTACTCACCATCACCACCTCCTCAGGCAGAGAGTTCCATAGTCTCACTGCTCTTACAGTGAAGAATCCTTTTCTATGTTTGTGTACAAACCTTCTTTCCTCCAGACGCAGAGGATGTCCCCTCATCACAGTCACAGTCCTGGGGATAAATAGATGATGGGAGTGATCTCTCTACTGACCCCTGATATATTTATACATAGTTATTAGATCTCCCCTCAGTCGTATTTTTTCTAAAGTGAATAACCCTAATTTTGATAACCTTTCAGGGTACTGTAATCCATCCATTCCAGTTATTACTTTAGTTGCCCTCCTCTGAACCCTCTCCAGCTCTGCTATGTCTGCCTTGTTCACAGGAGCTCAGAACTGTACACAGTACTCCATGTGCGGTCTGACTAGTGATTTCTAAAGTGGTAGGACTATGTTCTTATCTTTGCCCCTTTTGATACAACTCATTGACATTGCTTTCTACAGTTTAGTTTGCTGTCCACTAAAATTTCTAAGTCTCTTGAAGGAAGGAGAGGCGGAATAGAGTTTACCTACATAACCCAATATGAAACTAAATTGATCATCTTCCGAATGCCTTTTGACTTATTGGGATCCAATTTTGTTCACTTTTAAAGGGGTATTCTTCAATTTTCATATTGATGACTTATCCTCAGGATAGGCCATCAACATGTGATCGATGGGGGACTGACTCCCGGGTCCCCTGCCAATCTGCTGTTTGAAGACAATGCTGCACTCCAGAGAGGGCCACGGCTTCTTCCTAGGTCAGTAACATCACGTACATCGGTCACATGGCCTAGGCGCAGCTAAGTCTTATTCAGGTGAATGGGGCAATGCTGTGATACCAAGCACAGCCACTATACAATGTATGGCGCTGTTCTTGGTAAGCTGCAAGGAGGCCACCATGCTCACCACAGATGATCCCCACCAATCAATCAGAGAATAAGCGATCAATATGAAAATCAAAGACAACCCATTTAAGGCAAATGTCCACCTTTTTGCACCATGTTGTTCTCATATGCTGTAGAATTCTGGCTGCCTGAGGCCACCACTAGTGGTGCAGGCAGATCATGTAAGTATACATAAAATGTACATATAAATTGTCACACACTAGTCAGACTTGTCAGGCAGCTATCTCTCCCAAGCCCTCCACACATATGTATACTTGGCTTAGCCAAACACGCATGTGTCCTTAGTAGTAAAAGGTGGGAAACTGCTGCCAGACTCTTCTGGCAGCAATTTTTCTCCCTGAGAACAAAAGGATTGGGAAGTTGAAGTCCATTTCCCAGTTCTGCCGGTTGGGCTTGATTTGGGAGGCCCCTATACGTATTAGAAAGTTGGTCAGTCCTACCAAAATCAGCAGGTTCGGCTAAGGCCTGTTTCACACTTGTGTTGTTAATTCCGGTCTTGCGATCCGGCAGAGGATCTCAAAACCGGAATTAAACAGATCCATTTTGATTTTGCACATCAGGATGCATCTGTTCCGTTAGGATGCAGTGGTGTGAAATCAAAACAGAATAAACCGGATAAAACGGTACTGTTACCATTGACTTACATTGTTTTTAGTGACAGATCCAGTTCTTCCAGAATCTTCAATAGTGCTGGAACTTTTTCCTGCTGTTTATTTCTATGACTGGACAGAAAACCGTAGCTTGCCGCGGTTTTGTGTTCGATCACAAAACGCAATGCTGACGGAACAGAAGGCATCCTGATGCATCAGATTGGGTTTCTTTCCATTCAGAATGCATTAAGACTAAACGGAACCGTGTTTTTCCGGTTTTGAGAACCTCTGCTGATCTCAATACTGGAAAACAACAACACAAGTGTGAAACAGGCCTAACATTTATCGAATATATATGGGCAGCTTTAGACTGTATACAATATGGTATTTGTGGGATTCACAAAAGTGAGGATGTTATTCACCATGGTGTGGCCCTCATGAGCGCCCAATGATTGTAAACCAACCACACAAGTAACTATATCTGCAATAACAATGTATACATGGAATGATACATTTTGCACAGATTTACTTTTTTAATAGAGTCACTCCCATCATGCGGCTTTCAGGAAGCTTTTGGTACTGAATAATTGAACTAGAGAACATTTTTCTGTGTGCTCTTTACATCATGCGCTTCTTTGTCCTGTTCAGCATCGAGATGTACATTATGATTATTGAGATCAAGCCTCTCGATGAATGAAGGTCTGCAGGTCTCTTATTGATTTCTAAAGGTCTGTGGATATCTTGTTGAGATCAATACTGTATTTACCTCCAGGCACAATTCTACTGACATCCATTTCACTTTAGAAGAGGAATCAAGATGGCAAAAACAATATCAGCAGTAGAACTGGCTCTGCAAAAAATGCACGTGATTAGTTTTTTGCTTTTCTTCTGTAGGAAAAATATAAATTGTAGTAAGAAGGGGTAGAAAAAAGTCTGTGTTTGGATATAATAGACATTTTATAGAAACAATTTTTTATTTTATTGAAATTTTGAGTCTCAAGTGCAAAAATGTTATTTGAATCCCAAAAAGTACACTACAAAGCGGTTTATTGCAGGCCTTCTAAAAGGATGGCCCACCAAACTTTCAGAAGTCAAGGAGAAATGGTTACTGCTTGACGAAGCTTAGGATGACCTGTCTGAGTTCTGGCACCTGCCTAGGCTGCTGCTCAAGCATCCACCAAAAGGCAAAGTCTAGGTTTGGCTCATCCAAAAATGGGAGCCAGGTTACAGAGGAGTGAAGAAACAAAGTGCCCCACATTCCCTCCCAAACCATCAGGACGGGCAATCTACAAATAGTCTTGGCGACAGCCACATGTCAAACCTTACGTGAACTATTTTACCAGGTTACCTATCCTGGGGCACATCTGCACCTCAAGCTTATACATTGCTCAGCTGTGGTCTGGAGACCAAAGGAAAACACAGGGGACTTTTAGTATATTCAATTCAGTGTGGAGATGGTCATATGCCCATGTCAATTACAGTGTTTACAGTGACAGTGAAATGGATGAAGCTTAAAAAAAATCTCATCCACACACTGTGGAGAGTGTCTGCAATGAAGTCCACACATAACTTTTAATTCCACAGCATGTTAGTTTATGTTTTCAGATAGCTGCCATGGATTTCACCTTTTTGCAAATATGAATTGTTTTCGAACTGAAATCTAAACTATTTGGTGCGGATTTCATATACACTGACCAAAAATATAAACGCAACACTTTCGGTTTTGCTCCCATTTTGCAGGAGCTGAACTCAAAGATCTGGAACATTTTCTACATACACAAAAGACCAATTACTCTCAAATATTGTTCACAAATCTGTCTAAATCTGTGTTAGTGAGCACTACTCCTTTGCCGAGATAATCCATCCCACCTCACAGGTCTGACATATCAAGGTGCTGATTAGACAGCATAAATATTGCACAGGTGTGCCTTAGACTGCCCACAATAAAAGGCCACTCTAAAATGTGCACAGTTTTGCCTTACTGGGGTTGATTGTGGCCTGCGGAATGTTGGTCCACTCCTCTTCAATAGCTGTGTGAAGTATTGGCAGGAACTGGAACACGCTGTCGTATACGCCGATCCAGAGCATCCCAAACATGCTCAATGGGTAACATGTCCGGTGAGTATGCTGGCCATGCAAGAACTGGGATGTTTTCAGCTTCCAGGAACTGTGTACAGATCCTTGCAATATGGGGCCATACATTATAATGCTGCAACATGAGGTGATGGTCGTGGATGAATGGCACAACAATGGGCCTCAGGATATCATCACAGTATACCTGTGCATTCAAAATGCCATCAATAAAATGCACCTGTGTTCGTTGTCCATAACATACGCCTGCCAATACCATAACCCCACCACCACCATGGGCCACTCGATCCACAACGTTGACGTCAGCAAACCGCTCGCCCACACGACGCCACACACGTTGTCATCTGCCCTGAACAGTGAAAACCAGGACTCATCCGTGAACAGAACGCCTCTTCAACGTGCCAGACGCTATCAAATGTGAGCATTTGTCCACTCGAGTCGGTTACGACGACGAACTGCAGTCAGGTCCAGACCCCGATGAGGATGACGAGCATGTAGGTGAGCTTCCCTGAGACAGCTTATGGTAGAGAATGAACATTCATTGCACGGGCAACAGCTCTTGATAGACATTCCTGCAGTCAGCATGCCACTTGCACGCTCCCTCAAATGTTGCGACATCTGTGGCATTGTGCTGTGTGATCAAACTGCATATTTCAGAGTGGCCTTTTATTGTGGGCAGTCTAAGGCACACCTGTGCAATATTCACGCTGTCTAATCAGCATCTTGATATGCCACACCTATGAGGTGGGATGGATTATCTCTGCAAAGGAGAAGTGCTCACTAACACAGATTTAGACAGATTTGTGAACAAAATTTGAGAGTAATGGGTCTTTTGTGTATGTAGAAAATGTTTCAGATCTTTAAGTTCAGCT
The DNA here is from genome assembly GCA_033119425.1 of Bufotes viridis. NCBI lineage: Eukaryota > Metazoa > Chordata > Amphibia > Anura > Bufonidae > Bufotes > Bufotes viridis. The sequence goes on along the minus strand of CM065595.1, from coordinate 134,063,821 downwards.
CATTTAAAATGGGAGCAAAACTGAAAGTGTTGCGTTTATATTTTTGGACAGTACATCTGCTGCACACCCAATATGTGTGACTGTACCCAATGTGGAGAATGAGCAGATCATAGGTGCCAGCAGAGATGTGACTGTGCATTCACAATGAACTCTCTGTTATAACCAATGAAGATTACATAAACTCAGGCCCTGCCTCATTAATTCTATAATCCCCATTGACTTCAATGCACATGAGTCGCCACCTCTCCAATGAAGTTTTAAGTTATCAACCAGCTTTCCTAGACTTCTCTAGGGCACACATGGGAGGACCAGGAGTGTTTTACTACATAATGTTGCAGATTTATCATTCCAGAGTCTGGGAAAAATGATGTCTCCATATTGTTCAAGTAATTTATATTGTTGTGTTTTTTAGGGAATAGTGTTCTTTAAGGATTCCAAAATGGTGTGGTTATTGGGGGAAAAGGACATATTTAATGTAGAAGTCTTCCATTTATGCATCGGCCATGAAATTGCTGACATCCTCTCCAGAAGAATACTAATGGTTTAGTCTGGAAGGCAGAATTTTATGGCTAATACTGAAATGTAATTTTCATTCTCAGTCTAAATACTGTGTGAAAGCTACATGGTACAAGGTCACATCAGAAGGGAAGGAGCCTTCATTTTTGCTGGTGAGAGATTATATAGAAATAGAAGTTGTGCGACGGCTCCACGCGATCATATAAGAAGACGAACAATGGACTTTTCTATTCCCAATTCTTTCTTTATGTTACATAAAAGCAACCATTGAATCAGGGTTTGTGATTAAAAATAAGTCAGTGTCAGAAGTTTGGCCCCAGTGCTAAACTTGTATCTTGGCCCCACCTTACTGTACGTTTATATTTATGTGGATGATGTAGATACGTTCTAAGGGGCTGTTCACATTACGCTCTTGTCCCTTGTTTAACATATACATTGGGGAAATAATGGATGCAAAAGCGCAGTACGTTATGCTTTTTCATCCTACAGAGGCTAGCAAAAATAAATATAGGTTAAAAAGGTTTTCCGAGATATTTTAACTTATGATCATCAGTATATGATCGGTGGGGGTCCGACACCCTGGACTCCCCGCGACCAGCTGTTTGAGAAAGTTCTGGCGCTTGCAGTAGCACATTGTACAGTGGGTGTCCTTGGTATCGTAGCTCAGCCCCATTCACGTCAATGGGGCTGAGCTGTGCCCAGGCCATGCGACCAATGAAAAGGACATCACTGGCCGAGGCCAAAGCTGGAAAAGGCGCTACTGCAAGCACTGTTGCCTTCTCAAACAGCTAGGTCATCAGATAAAATATCTTGGAAAATCCCTTTAACGTTTCAATATATATATTTTTTTTCATTGATGGATGCTACTGTGAGGCATCTGTTTAGGCAGGGATGCTCAACCTGTGGCCCTCCAGCGAGCAAAGATAGGTTGTAGGTGTGCTCAACCCTGCCTCACCCAGCACGGACCACGCAGAGAACCACAGTGTTACTGGAGAGGAACAAAGGAAAAGGTCCAGCTAGGTTAAAAATAGTTGCCTTTATTTATTCAGTGCGGTTAAGAGACAGTTACAGTCCAGTCTACGCGTTTCGGATCCGAAACGCGTAGACTGGACTGTAACTGGCTCTTAACCGCACTGAATAAATAAAGGTAACTATTTTTAACCTAGCTGGGCCTTTTCCTTTGTGGCCCTCCAGCTGTTGTAAAACTACAACTCCCAGCATGCCATAATAGCTGTAGGCCGTGCAGGCATGCTGGATATTGTAGTTTTGCAACAGCTGGAGGGCCGCAGGTTGAGCATCCGTGGTTTAAGGCATACAAAAACGAGATGTGAACACAGCCTAATAATGAAGTATCTGCCTACTGGATGCACAGATCACTTAACAGGTTGGCGTTTGGTCCAGTGATAATTTGCTACCACCTTTGCACCACTGCTGCCGGACATTGTGTCGCCCTGCAGCTGACATCATAGCAGAATATAGACATTGATGCTCCTTTTATGGAAGCCTGCATTCAGTCAACAGAGTTCTTATTGGTACTGTTGCTGAGTGGAGTTTTAGATGCAGCCGAGCCGACTTTGCCATTTGGCACAGCTCATCAAGAGATAGCCGCGTGTTATTTGTGGGTTTTATATAGGACTGTAGGTACACCTACTGCATAATCGGAGCTGTCACATTGCAGGAACAATGCATCCTCAGGAAGTGAAATGACAAATTCAGTACTGCCTATATTGTATCTGTATTTTATAAAACTGCTGACACTGCAGATGCACTGTTCTATATAATGTGGCTGCAAGGCAGAGCTTGTCTTCAGATGAGCTGCTAACTAACAAATTAGACTCAGCCCAGAGATCTATTACCAGAACTCTTGGAACACTGTTGGTTATTTCCATTAGTTGACCCTGACTGCATACAACTCTGGTAATAGTATGCTGCATGCTTCATTTAAATTCATTTTCATCTTATAATTCCTCTAAATATCAGCGTTTTACTAATGATCAGCTTTCACATGTTTTTGATCAAACAATAATGCAAACATACTTTATACTTCTAAACATTCTTTGAAATCTATTTAAAGAAGAATTTTTATTCTCTGACCTGTTACCAAAGGTACATGATGTAAACTGTAGGTAATTTTCTTACCAGTGACTGTATTTGTGAGTTATAACCTCCCTTCTGATCCCCAGCTTTGTCATGTGACCAACACTCTGACTCTCCAAATAAAACAGTATCTTATGTGTGGACAGGAAAATAGTTTCTCTATGTATTCCTATGGGAGCCTCAATGTCAGTCTCATAGGAATGAATAGATAAGTAATCGACTTCCTGTCCTGTATCAGTTGGAGATTAGAGAGTTGGTCACATGACACAGCTGAGGAGCAGAAGGGAGGTTATAACTCTCAAATACAGTCACTGGTTAGAAGATTACATTCACTACAGTTTACATCATGTACCTTCCTAACAGGTTAGAGAATAAAATTTTTAGTGGGAATGCTAATTTCATCAAATCTAAACAAATGGAAAATATAGAAAAGGCAGATTTTTTTTTTAAATAATATATCCCGGCACTTCCTTTCTTAAAGGGAACTTGTCACTATGAAAATGATTATGAAATGTAAGCTACAGGCAGCATGTAATAGAGAAGAGGAAGCTGAGCAGATTGATATATAGGTTGGTGGGAAATGGTTCAGTAAAACTTACTTATGTAATTTATTCTTTGAAATTTCTGTTAATTCTGGGCTTTGAAGTCAGGAGGTGGTCCCATTTCTATAGGTGGCGTTCATAATTCTATCCACATCATATCTACAGAAATGATGGATTACAGCTGATATTTCTGAGAGAGTCAGGAGCTCATGAATATAAGGACACTCAAGTGCATGCAAAATGTCAGACTGAGGATCCTTGGGCCCACCAAAGGAATTTATTTTTGGTGCCCAACCCCTATATCATCAATAAAGTCTAATAGGTTTTGATTTAAAGAAATAGATGCTAGCGGCACGGTTGGCTCCAAAAGCAGCTCGAAATGTCTTTTTTTTTTCCTTTGACCTTTGGGGTCCACTATGGCATCAGAGTCTGGATGCACCAGAGGATCTTCTAGTACTCTAGTGGGCCACTCTGACCCTGCCCATGCAGTGTATTGAGCAGACTCCAGTGCTTGGCTTATGCTGAAGCTGCACACTATAAATTTTAGAAACCCAGCAAATTGTTTAGTGTATCTGTCACAACCATAAAACTGGTGACAGATTCCCTTAAAACTAAGAAATATAGAAAGAAATCCTCTCTATGTACAGTGCCGTATTTACAACAAGGCACGTGAGGGCACTTGCCTAGGGCATATTCTGGATAGGTCATCAGTATCTTATCAGTGAGGGTCTGACACCTGGGAACCCCTCCAATCATCTGTTTGAGAAGGTACCGTTGCCTGCAGCCTTCTCTCAGCTTTCCCTAGGCCAAGTGATGTCACATTCATCGGTCACGTGGCCTAGGGGCAGCTCAGCCCTATAGAATGAGGCCGAGCTGGGATACCAAGTACAGCCATTATCAAATGGATGTGGCTGTGCGTGGTGAGCAGGAAGAAGGCCACGGCGCCACTGTGAGTGCCGGTGCCTTCTCAAACAGCTGATCAGCAGGGGTCCTGGGTGTCGGACCCCCACGATCATTATATACCGGTAAGAGACTCGAAAGACCCCTTATCACAGTCTTATCTATATATATCAACATTCGGGAGGAGTGATTGGTATACACTTTGGTTTTATCATTTTCTTCCCCTATTGGCATACTGCATATACTGTACGTTTTATGTGCATTTCATTATTGCATGTCATTTTTTGTCTTTGCCTCACCCATCATTAATTTTAAGATCCCTGTGGTGCATTCTCTCACCTAGACCATATTTAATGAGGTGTCAAACCCACAGACTCCCGTGAGGGAATGAAAGTAAATTCGGGGGATGGTGGGTTAAGCCATTTTGCCGTATTTAAATAGCGAAAATGATTTTTAAAGCGAAGATTGAGAGTATTGCATTGGCCCAATGAGTGCGGAGAGAAATAATTGTGCCCCCCCCCCCTTCTTGTTTTGCGTCCTTACACTTTTCCACCAGCATGCACTCATTAATCAAAGACGCTGCACTCCTGCTGAGGGCAGAGAGGTTCATCAAATTGGCAGCCGGTTTGGTGTAAAGAACGGTGTACTGAAGCTCTTAACGCACTGGGACATAAATAAATCTAAGGTCTTTGTATGCAAACCCTGGAGGTTAATACTGTATAATTCAATGTCCTGTCTTTGTTTTTATGATTGATGTTTTTAAATGTTTGAAGCTCCATGCAAGTCTTTCAGCGGGTCAGGGCTGACAGAATCTCATTGGCTGAAGCGGAAAAGCATTAGGTTGGCAGCATAGGCTGTAAGTCTACTGCGGAGATTTAGATTTTTTTTTTTTTTTCGTCTAGAAGATCATTGTCATTGCCTGAGATGTTCCAGTGATTGACAATCCCCACTGTGATAATGGGCCTCGCGCACGAAATGCCAATACTCTACTCCTGTTTGTTCCAAAGCTTCCGACTATTCGTATCTTTACCAAGATAACGGATTGAACAAACAAAAGCCACTGGGACCAGTATGGGGAGATAGTACTGGGAGTTGGCTCTTTACATGAATTGGTTGCATATTCATAATTTAAGAACAGCTGCTTACAGCTAGCACATAGTGATTTGCAAGCTATTATCGACCATTCCGCGCTCGCACATGCCTGGAAACCCCCTTTCCCTTTTTTTTTTTTTTATTATATTGATCTACCTGCATTTAAAGTCTGGTCACTGCTGCAACGGAGAGGTCTTTTCATTTTTAGCTGCGTTGGCAACATAGGACGGCTGTAATTTTAAATATTTAATTTTTGACTAAATGCTGCGCCAAATGATAAAGGCTTTGAAGAAGTAACATGTAAAGGTCACCGTGACACATTAATCTCTAGCGGAAAAGAAAAGGGAGAAAAAAAACACAGGGAGAAGGAAGAAAACAGCCTGAGATGCCGATCAGGAACCTTTGTGCAGTCTGCTGGCGTCCGACTTCGTGTTTTGCTCCGTTCTATTTTTGAAATTGCATGTGAGAAAATTGTATATTACAGGGTTTTCACAAGGATCATCTTTGTGGGCAGTGCTCATAATTTATCTTCAGACAGGATGGGTCACAGCGGAGATTTCTGAGAATTGTGTTTAAATGGAAAACAAGGATATTCTGGTTCAGGATGATTAGATCTGTTTTCTGCATTTCACTGTATTTGATGCTTGTTTTCCAGTATGTCTGATATCTGTGCCTCATATACTCTCTGATATATCATATAGACCTGTTTATCCATCCATCCATCCGACTCTCCCATATCTGTCTGTCTATCTATCTATCTATTCATCCATCCCACTCTCCTATATCTATCTATCTATCTATCTATCTATTCATCCCACTCTCCTATATCTATCTATCTATCTATCTATCTATCCATCTGATATCTATCTATCTATCTATCTATTCATCCATCCCACTCTCCTATATCTATCTATCTATTCATCCATCCCACTCTCCTATATCTATTTATCTATCTATCTATCTATCTATCTATCTATCTATCTATCTATCTATCCTCTCTACCTTTATCTCTCTCTGCCCTCTCTATCCTTTCTTTCTTTCTTTCTTTCTTCCCACTCTCCTATATCTATTTATCTATCTATCTATCTATCTATCTATCTATCTATCTATCTATCTATCCTCTCTACCTTTATCTCTCTCTGCCCTCTCTATCCTTTCTTTCTTTCTTTCTTTCTTTCTTTCTTTCTTTCTTTCTTTCTTTCTTTCTTTCTTTCTTTCTTTCTTTCTTTCTTTCTTCCCACTCTCCTATATCTATCTATCTATCTATCTATCTATCTATCTATCTATCTATCTATCCTTTCTACCTTTATCTCTCTCTGTCCCCATCTATCCTTTCATTCATTCAATCAGTCTATTCTCTATATCTTAATATCTCTCTGCCCCGGTATGTTTGTGTCTGTTATTATATATTTATATGCGCACACACACATATTATAAAATCAAAATAGACTGTACATAGATGACATGTATTTAAAGGGGTTCTCCCCGTTGGACAATCCCTACTTGTTAGAAGGGTCCTTTGAAAATAGGCTGATCACAAAATGTTTTCCTGCTGGATTCCTCAGCAATCAGCTGTAATCTGGCAGGAATCCTGACAGTAAGTGTTCAGTTTCCCTGCAGCGCCACCGCAGGGGAAATGAAGAATTACACAGTGTCCATTCCAATCAGCATATTGTCTGTGTCACACAGGACAGCTCCTCCAGAGCGAGGGGAACACTTTGTAGCTTCTCTCCACTCTGGCCAAGTGATGAAGTGTCATTGGTGTCCTGTTAATTTGAAGAAAGGTTTAGAGTCTTGACCTCCAAAATGTGTCATCATTAAAGACTTCCACCTACTGATTTTGGCAGATTGTGTGCCTCACACTTTTTTCTGCATTCAAGTAAATTGGACTGAGCTGTAAAATAAGGCACAGTCACTAGTAAAAGTATGGAGCTGTGCTGAACTATGGAGGGGACGCAGAGCACACACAGCATGGGGCCCCATTGAACCCACTGACTGGTAGGATAGGACCATGCACGCAAACGTATTTTTCGTCCACGTCCGATCCTCATATTTTGCGGCTTGGATGAAAAAAATACGGCCCCGCAAAAAAAAAAAAAAAAAAATAGAACATGTCCTACAGTATCATGGACTGCAAAACATGGTATGGCATGAGGCCTAACTCCTTTAACGGTTCTTTATATTTAAGGGTATATTTTCACATGGGACCCCCTCCTATCTCCTGAAAGGGCCCCTGAAGTGGAGAAGCGCACCCATTGAAAGCATGGGCACCCTCCATTCGCCACTTGGCTATTTCAAGCAGTCACATAGCGAATAAGTTAAAGGGTTATACCATGAATAATGTAGAAATGAAAATCGGACATCATATAGTACACAAAGTCTCTCAAACTTAGAACCAGCCCTGTACCACGTGGATCCAGAGATCTCCCCATTCATTGCTCTAATTGCTCTGCTAGATGTATTTCAAGCTGACAACTTAGGGAGGAATGTCCTTTCTTAGGGGGGGTGTCCTTTCTGCTGCAGCTGATGGAAGTTGAAGGATGAAACTGAGCATGTGCTTCCATATCAGTGAGCTGGACAAAGAATTCTAAAAAGGTCAGACAGAAGGTGGCGCTACACAGATTTAAGTGAAGCGTTCAGTGGCTTTACAAAATTTTTAATTACATGCAATTGCAAAAGTATTCAGATGCAGGTGCTGGTTTAAAAAATGGAGAAAAACAATTTGTGCGACAAATATGCAGGTGTAGCCATCTATACTGCCCTGGAAATGCTCTATACGATATGCAACATGTACCAAATCTCAAAAGATAACCAACAAAAAAAGCTAGCAGATATAATATGGTTTATTGCAATAATCCCTGGTCTTTAAAGGGTTTGGCCCCTCTGGGACATTGATGGCATATCGCTAGAATATGCCCTCAATGTCAGATAGGTGCAGGTCCCACCTCTGAGACCCGCTCCTATATAGAGAACAGGGCCCTGAAGTGAAGGAGGGCGCACCACATATGCTCTGCATGCTCTCCATTAATCGCTATGAGAGTTTGGAAAATAGCTGAGTGAGTGCGCTCGGCTGTTTTTGGAAGTCCTATAGCGTTGAATAGAGAGCGCATTGCAAGCTCCATCCACCGCTCCATTCACCGCTATGGGACTACCAAAAATAGCTGAACCGCCACTCTATTTTTAGGACTCCCATAGCAGTGAATAGAGCCTGGCCACATATATGCGGCTGCTCTCCTTTCACTTCTGGGCCCCCGTTCTGGATCTAGAAGCAAATCCCAGACGTGCGACTTGCACCTATCTGACATTGATGGCATATCCTATGGACCAACCCCTTTAACATAAGGAATAACCTGCTTGTCCTTGGTGGTGGATTACTTTCCATTTTGAGCGGCCAATTCCGTCCTCCTGTTTTTCAGATATTTAGCTAACATGAGGCACTCTGCTTGTAGATAGCAGGCGATGCTGCTGTGAATTGCTGCAGACATCTGCAGAGCCAGAAGTTTATCTACCTACTTTCTGGAAGCATTTAATCCTGAATTCCTACAAGTCAACGGCCGCTCTGCTTTGCATCAAACACAATTGTGACAATGACATTACTTCTTCTCCCTAGCCGATCGTCATGGCATCACATCTTCTTTCCCGCACAAACATTTCCAAATGTCTGGACAGAATGCATTTAGACCCAGATTTACTAAGCAAATGTCTGTGGTCTCCAAAGGGGCATCGTTTTTAGATTACTAGATGCCAATCACTCCTTTACTCAGTCTACTGTGAGAGTAAAGAGTTAAAGGGTTGCTGCTTGTGGACACGTCACCACTGAGGCCAGTGATGGCAAACGAGACACCACACTTAGGGCTCATGCACAGGACCGTATGAAGTTTGCAGTCTGCAAAAAAACGATCTGCAAAAATTACGGATGACGTCCACGTGCATTCCGTATTTTGCGGAACAAAACAGCTGGCCCCTAATAGAACAGTCCTATCCTTGTCCGTAATGCCAACAATAATAGGACATGTTCTATTTCTTTGCGGAACGCCATACGTAATGCACACGGAGTCATTTCCGTTTATTTGTGTGACCCCATTAAAGTGAATGCTTCCGCATACAGGCTGCAGAAAAAAAGGAACAGAGACGGAAACAAAATATGTTCTTGTGCATGAGCCCTTACAGACCAAAGGGAACCGGCAGTGACGGACCACGCAAACCAAGCTTCAGGAATTAAGGGGCTCCCTGCTGGCCACAAGTGGTTGGCTGAAAAAATGACTAAAATAGTGGATGTACCACCTGTGTATCTAGTTTAAGTGCACGGGGGCAAAGGATCGGCCCTTCCTAGCTGTAGAGCAGTAGCAAAAATGCCCAGGCTGTACTGCTAAGCTGAGTGTGGGGTTTAGTGGTCCGACGAGAGCAGAGCTTAGTGGACTGATGGGGTTGAAGCTTAGCTGTGCAACAGGGCAAGGTTTGGAAGTGCGATAGGGACCCCCAGACTTAACTTTGCTTGGGGCTCCATAAAAGAGGTAAGAGGCTTTATTTTTTTGTGTTGCGCATTCTGTCCTTTAGGCCTCATGCACACAAACATATTTTCTTTCCGTGTCCGTTCCGTTTTTTTTGCGGACCATATGCGGAAACATTCAGTTCAATGGGTCCGCAAAAAAAACAGATGGTACTCTGTGTGCATTCCGTTTCCGTTTTTCCGTTCCGCAAAAAAATAGAGCATGTCCTATTTTTTCTAGTTTGCGGACAAGGATAGGCATTATTACAATGGATCCGCAAAAATAACGGATCCGCAAAAAAAACGGATGCCATACGGAACGTCATCCGTTTTTTTTTGCGGATCCGCAATTTGCAGACCGAAAAACTCAGACGGTCGTGTGCATGAGGCCTTAATAGTATATGGCAGAGATCTACTAAGAATAATGCATGCCTTGCACCACATTTATTATGTGTTTTAGGGTACATTCACCCGACTGTATGAAAGAGTCCGCATCCGTTCCGCAATTTTGCAGAACGGGTGCAGACCCATTCACACACGTTGTACTGTCCGCATCCGTTGCTCCGTGCCACGGGCCCGCAAAAAAAAAAATAGAACATGTCCTATTCTTGTCCGCAATTGAATAAGAATAGGCATTTTCTATGACAGCCGTGGCATGTGCGGTCTGCAAATTGCAAAACGCACATGGGCCGGTGTCTGTGTTTTGCGGATCGTGTGAATGCAGCCTTAGACATATTTTGTACCTATATCATGGTTTAGCAGGAAGATACAACAATCAGAAAAATCTTGGTGCAAAGTAAGCCAAGCGGTAGGTTGTATGGACTAAGCTTGGTGATGTCTTAGTCTCTGATATATAATTATAATAATAATAAATAATAATAATATTAAATATAATTGGCTTACAGACAGTACAACCTATTTTAGTCTCCATTCACACATCAATAATTTGTGTGCCCTAATATGGCATCTGTATAGTGTTGTGAGCCTGTGCCCCTGGTTTTATATGAATCTGTAAGAAATTGTGGCGTGCTCTATTGCATGCCGTATTACAAAAGTATTGTCCAGTATAAGTATTGTCCAATATAACCATGTTGGCACACGGAGTGCCCGTAGGTCCATAACACAGGGACCCTGAGTAACATATGAATGTGACTAATTATGTGCTATTACAGTGCTGTCTCAGGGTATAACACTTTAAGGGTTAACTCATTTAGCAGTAATTACTTTTTAAAACAAACATATAGGATATATGACTACAGATGTGGGGATTTTTGTGGTCATTTGTCCTCCAGATGCTAGAATTCACGACACGTAATTTATTTTTGTTCTTTTAAAAGCCCGAGCAATATGTTATATACGTCATTTTGCAGTCGGAAGGTTTAATTGGTGTTTATATCTCTTCCTATGTTTTTGGATCTACATGTGCTTTCAGTCACTATTTATCAAAAGATCATAGATGTATTCAGAAGATAAAAAACTGCATTCTGACTCTGGATGTAGACAATCCATATTCTGATGTTGCCATATGGCAGTGCAGTGGAGGCTGCCATTAAGGGGCTTGTATATTATGTAACATCAAGGTCACAGAATTGTGCGACCAGATTGTTTCTCTCACTTCAGTCGATTTGTTTCACAAGAGAGATGTTAAAGGGGTTGTCCAAGATTCTGATATCAATGCCTTATCCTCAGGATAGTCATGAATATCAGATCAGCGGGGGTCCGACACCTGCACCCCGCAGATCAGCTGTTTTTTACAGGTCGCCGCGCTGTGACCTCTTTCCAGGCCAGTAATGGCTCATTTATTGGTCATATGGCCTAGGTGCAGCTCAGTCCCATTCATGTCAATAGGGCTAAGCTGCCTTACCAAACACACCCACTATCCAGAATGAATTACTGCCAGTTTGCAATGAAGGTCCAGATGGGCGTTACCAGTTCGAGGTGTCTTCCTTCACAGTCTGGCACTAGCAGCATTGATTGGATAGTGTCAGACTGTGCCCCTCTTAAATGCTAACACCCATCTGGACCTTCACTAGAGTCATAAGAGTAGATGCTTCAGAATTTTTTTACATGGGGAGGTAAGTAGTTACTAAAACAGAAATGTCAACCTCTTTAAGGTTGAATTCAAATTTACAGATTTGTTGCAGAACCTTAATTGCCTGATTTCCAGGAATGTCGGTGATAAATGCGCCACATGTGAAAGCTTTAGATAGGGCAGCGTAGGGGACCTGAGAGAGTTATGGTTCTTGTCTCCTAAGCTAGGCATACACATTTTCTCAGTCAGACCTGTCCAACCATCTAACATGTATCAGATGTTCGGCTGATGGTCATTCGACAGATGTCTGGGGAAAAAAGGGATCAGGCCTGTTGAGTTTCAGCATGTCCGAGCCTTTGTTCTGAAGGAAGTTAAGCGGCCACCAGCAGTGTCGGACAGTGGCCATCAACTCTCTCCCTATTGAGAACACATACATGCTTGGCCAAACCGAGTGTGCATGTGTATTAGGAGGAATAGTTCAGGTGACAGCTATAGAAGGCATATGGCCAGGACTTAAATTCAGTAGTGTTTTCTGCCACTGACAGAGGATCTTGCATATTAATTTACCTGCCTTGTATCCTAATTGCGACCCTGACCTGTTTTATACATATTCTCCTTGACCTGTCGGTATACAAGGCCGGTGAAGTAAAATCAACTTGATTTTATTAGGAATGAAAATGATTATTATATTCATTCTTCAGAGTGTCCCGCTCATTAACACACCAGAAGCAAACCTATTAAAAATATTGCAGGAGCTTCCCGCTGTAGAAAAAGGAGCCATAATAATTGCATTTACCAATAAAACTTCGTTACAATGTGCAATATTTTTTTCCAGCCTCCAGCTCTAAAATAACGCCACTCGCATTAATATTTGTTGCAAAGATTTTCATCAGTGATAAACACCACAGGCCATTAACTGTGCTCATTACACTGGTTTATGCCGTTGCAGGTAGGCAGACATTAATTCTTGTTTTTTTGCGGTAAACCGTTGACTATGGAGTTGCTAAAATCAGCAAACATTCGCCGTAGTGATTTACTTTTCTTTTATGCTTTCACAGGTACGAGTCTCTTGTGAAATGTACAAGCAACCATACAGTAAAATAGAGGCTCTTGAAGAGCGGCTTCTCGCTGGCAATGCTCTGCAGTGGTTCCTTGCTACCAAATGAGGACATTTTATCTTTCCACAATATATTTTGACCTGCAGAACATTAGATTTTTTTGTGCCATAGACGAAGATTCTTTCCAAGGGCGGACTGACCATAAACCCTACAGGGAAATTTCCCAGTGGGCAGATGCCTAGGGGGCCACCCAAGTGCTCCTCACAGGAACCAGCCAGGTACATAAAGATCTGATGCTCTCAGCATTAATTACTGTAGGAGCATCAGGCACTTATGCATCTGGCCGCCGGCCGCACGTCCCCCTCCTTAATTCAACTGTATTGGCGTCCTCAGGACGATCAAACAGTTTCATACTGTGGCACAGATGGTAGTATATTGTGCTGCACTGTGGTATTTGGTTCTGCAGGGGCAGTATTTTGTTCTGCACTATGGTATTGCTGGCCCTGCCTACTTCTGTTGTCCCTGCCTACATGGGTTGGACCTGCCTGCTTGTGTTGGCCCTGCCTGCTTGTGTTGGCCCTGCCTGCTTGTGTTGGCCCTGCCTGCTTGTGTTGCCCTGCCTTCTGTCAATTTTGACCTTCCTACAACATGGGGCCACTTTAAAAAAAAATTCCAGGGCCAGTCCACCTCTGATTCTTTCCCTAATTGCTTGTTTGTCATGGCTGTAGTAGTCGTAGACAAGTATGGTCTACATACCACACTTTGTGTTTACAACCTGTGTGCAGATACCCTATTAGTACATATGAACCTCAGAGTGGAACCCCCTGTAGTGGAGAGCAACTAACAAGCAACGGTTCTTGCTCTGGTGGACTCGGGTGGTCCAAGTTTTGCACCACCATGCAATTCTATATGGCAAAATCAGTTGTTTATCAGAAGTCTCAGGTTGATTTGCGACAATCAGCCGATCACAGCAACGGTTCTCGTATTTAAGGGGTGGTCTGCCATGAGACAAAGGCTGTAAGTAATTAAAGGGGTTATTAATTAAGGGGGAGGGTGGAAAATAAAATATAAAAGAGCCACTTATAAAAGTCCTACTGAGGCCAGTGATTGGCTGCAGGGGTCACATGAGGGGGAACAACAAGTCATCAATTTCCATCCGGCAGACACGTTGGACTCTGTTTAACCTTTATTATCGTTGGACAACCCCAGACTATTGTCCAAAAGATAGTGTTCCCACTGCAGATGTGGTATTCCATATTTGCCACCCATAATTATATTTTTATTGTAACCCTTATCTTTTGGATCTAATGACAGTTTTAGCACAAAAAAAGTCAAAATATAGACCACTGTGCTGCACCAGGTGGTAAGTATGAAGCCGTAAGGCACATGCAGACTGCTGTATTTTATCTGAGTTGTTCACAGAAGTAATACGATGCCCATGCAACTGTATAGGCCCTTTACTGTACATCCATAGGCTTCTGATTTCATATAAATCGATAAAATAGGTTTCATCTGTCACAACTGGTACAAAAACAACAGAAAAAGGCTCTAAAAAGGGTTATGTCATATGTATGGAAGCCCAGCCGAGCATGCATGTGCTCTCAATGAAGAGGGGGGAATAAGCCGCTGCCAGACGCATCTCCTTCCTCATTTCCAGATCTGCACTTCTGCATCCGCACTTCAGTTTCCGCAAAAAAATAGAACATGCGCAATTGCGGAGTAGATTAGGCATTTTCTATTATAGTGCCGACAATGTGTGGTCCGCAAATTGCAGAATGCACATTGCCGGTGCCTGTGTTTTGCGGATCACTTAGGGACGTGTGAATGGACCCTTAGATATATGTTTCATGTGTTTTTCCAAATGTAAAAAAAAATTAAAATATACGCTATGTGTTTTTAGGACTATGGCTTCTGAGGCACATACTTATCCCAGCGCATGGTCCAGAGTCGCTAATATTTTAATATGTTATCTTTGTAATATAACAAGATTGTTCTTGGCAGGAGCACTTTACTGGCGATGGCATAGATGTGCCTCACATTTATAAAAGCCCAAAACAAACAGTATGTCTGAAATCCATTACAGACCTTCTGGCACTTACGAGTTTGATGCTTACAAAGCACGGGGCTAATTCTGGAAAGCTTAATGTGTACTTTCAGGCGCTTTCATCTCATGAATAAAATGATATGGATAGATAGACAGATAGACAGACAGACAGATAGACAGACAGATAGATAGATAGATAGATAGACAGACAGATGATATAGATACTAGAGTAAATACAATTTGGCTTTTTTTAACCTGTAAATGCTAGAATAGGCACACGTTGGGTTTTTTGCCACCTTTTTTCTTTGCTGCAGTTTTTGGGGTATTTTTTTGCACACATTGGAGCAGATTTCCTAATAGTGGTGCACTAAGAACATCAATCACATTCTTGAAGGGGTTGTCTTGTTGCTACAAATGGCATTTATCATGTAGAGAAAGTGAATACAAGGCACTTACTAATGTATTGTGATTGTCCATGTTGCCTCCTTTGCTGGCTGGATTCATTTTTCCATTACGTTATACAATGCTCGTTTCCAGGGGTTATGACCACCCTGCAATCCAGCAGCAGTGGTCGTGCTTGCACACTATAGGAAAAGGCGATGTGGGAGTGTGCTTAGGCACGCATGCGCAGTAGCTTCCACCCTGGTCACTTCTTATCTGCGCTGCAGCGGTGGCCATAACCCCTGGATACGAGCAGTGTATAATGTGATGGAAAAATGAATGAAGCCAGCAAAGGAGGCAATATGGACAATCACAGTACATTAGTAAGTGCCTTTGTTTTAACTTAATAAATTCTATTTGCTGAAGTGAAACAACCCCTTTAATAGACACATTTACTATTCTGGCTCATGGACCTTTTTAAATTTGGAATAGGGTAAATCCTGAGCCAGATTTACGATAGAATACTGTCTGTGCGACGAGAATTTGTCTTTAAAGGGCCAAGTCCGCTGTGACTGGCTTTGGACTCTTACGTTTGACCGCTGTGTTCAATCATTTAGGGACATGAGTGACAGTGGGATGACCCCTGTGTCCAAGGCATTACAGTGGTCATAGATCACTATACAGCTATCATGCCGACTGGAATCACACATCATGTAGTTTCTAATGCAGCTTTCTGTGCCAAATCTGGAAGTGGACCCAGCAGGAAGCAGGAGTATAAACCTTTCCTCTCCATTTCCCATTCCTATGGAATCTAGTCCTGGCTGTGACTCAAAAACTGCATCAAAAACTGCAAGTGTGATCCCAGCCTAATAGCAGAGAGAGGTCAGAAGAGATGCATCCCTCATTAACAATGGATATATTCAGGACCTGCAAAAAATTGGGTGATTTTGGGCACTTAAAGGAGTATTCCGTTTGGTTGACGTTATCCCCTATCCAACGGATAACTATTAGCTCGGTGGGGGTCCTACCACTGGGACCCCCACCAATCACGAGAATGGGGGCCCAATACCTTCTGCAGCCCATCCTGAAATGAACAGAGCGGCCGGTCGTACATGCGCGTGACCTCTCCATTAATTTCTGAGGGAGTTGCGGAGATACCCGAGTGCAGCGCTCGACTTTGTCCCATCCTGTGGATTTCAACCAACCGTAATTCCCCTTTAATCTATGCAGCAAACACCGCCAAACCCAATTGGTCCATTATATGTCCGTGGCTCGGGGGAAGATGATGGTAGCACTGATATCTTTACTCATTTTTTATGCCAATTCATATAGTAGATGTGATTTATGTCCCTGACCCATAAGATACAATGTAGCTTTGAGATGTACATCTGTGCAGTAGATGCCAAATGCAGGTCTGGTCTTTCTCAGCAACAACTCCATGCGCAAATTTGCCACATGTCACTGGTAACAAAGCCAGTCCTGCTGCTCCGACCTCCCATTAAATCACCAGTTAAAAGTCCAACTTGGAAACCTAATCAATGCTCTTAAAGGGGAACCTGAACATGATCGCGGCTGGATTCTGTCTGCAGCGTCCATCGCAGACAGCAGTGAAAGTTCAAACACCAATAGTCAATTTTGGAAGATGCTTGTTGAAAAGACACGGAAATGCAAAGGCACGTTAATGTTTCACAGCTGTGAGCTGAAATGGAAAAATATCTTTTGCCTGAAGAAACTTTCTTCAACTTGGAAAGTTATTCATTATTCATAAGGTCTTACTTGTTTTTCTAAATTTCAGGCGCCGCCGTTAAAACAGAAACTGTGAGGAGAGAAATATTCATGATGCCCCTTCTCCTCCAATTTAGTGCTCTGCCACCTACATGTTCCTCTACAAATGAGTTACGCCTTGAAATCGTCACAACTGCACTGCGTATGGCAAGGTCCTTCTAAGGCCTTTTTTTCCGTTTACGTTCCGTTTTTTGTGTTCCGTATACGGAACCATTCATTTCAATGGATCCACAAAAAAAAAAACAGAAGCTAATCCATATGCCTTCCGTTTCCTTTTTTCCGTTCCGTTCAAAGATAGAACATGTCATATTATTGTCCGCATAATGGACAAGGATAGGACTGTTCTATCAGGGGCCAGCTGTTCCGTTCTGCCAAAAAAACAGAATGCATACGGACGTCATCCGTATTTTTTGCGGACCCGTTTTTTACGGACCGCAAAATACTCAAAAAAGCCATACGGTCGTGTACAAGAGGCCTTACAGTCAGACGTTAGGTCTCAGGCAGATGATCTTTTTTCTTTCATCCGAGTGTTCTCTACATTTTTTGCGGATATCACACCGACCCATAAATTTTTCTGGGGCCATGCGCACGTCCACGTTTTTTGGCAGATCCTTGTGGCCTTTCCACAAGTTATAGAACGTCCTATTCTTAAATCTCACCAAGGAAGATCCAGCAAACAGACCGCGGGTAAAATCTAGCTTCTTTATGATATCCTTTTAAAATCCATAGGCTGCTCGGAGTATACAACGGTCTACGTGTTTCGACAAAGCGTCTTAATCATGACCATGTCCTATTCTTGTTCGTTTTCCAGATGAGAATAGTCCTTTCTATAGATGGGAGCAAGAACAATGTGAAATGCACACTGAAGGTATCCATATTTTGTGGATCTGCTGTTTGTGGACCTTAATATGTACTGTATATGGCTGTGTGCATGAAGCCTTAGGCCTCTTTCACACGGGCGTCATGTTTGACGCCCGGATAAGAGGCAGGTGCGTTGCAGGAATATGTGCGACCTGATCTTTATTATTTTCCCTTATAACATGGTTATAAGGGAAAATAATAGCATTCTTAATAAAGAATGCTTAGTAAAATGAAGATGAAGGGGTTAAAAATAATAAAACTTAACTTACCTTAGCCACTTGATCGCGTAGTTGCGATCTCTCTTCTCTCTTCAAGCTTCAGCTAACAGCTAAAGGACCTGTGATGACGTCACATCACATGGTCCAATCACATGGTCCATCACCATGGTAAGATGGACCATGTGATTGGACCATGTGATGTAACGTCATCACAGGTCCTTTAGCGGAAAACTCACTCGTGTGAAAGGGGCCTTAGAGCAGGGGTCTCAAAGGCGCAGTCCCTGAGGCAATGATCTGTGGCCCCTGACAGCAGAATGACAATGTTGGGGCACCAGGAGGGGAAAGATGATGGAAATGTGAGAAATCTAAGATGTATGTGTGACAAAGTCTGCATAGATGTGACACACTTGAAAGAAGTTGCCAACGCGGTCTGGTCCGAATTGAGAAGATGAGGAAAGAGAACGTCTACATGAGAGGAGGCAGCACTGAATGGAGTAGAAATGGGGTGCAGTATTCTATTAAGAGTATTTTTGTATCATATTTGAATTAAAGTGGCCTATCAAATGGAATTTTTTTTGTGCTGCCCATATATCTGGCCAAGTTTGAGACTGAGTTTTTTTTTTAAACATACTGTACTTATAGACTTCCTTTATGGCCCAGGGCAGCCATCCATTGATTATTAATTGGTAACATAACAAAGTGTCCAATGGCTTTACAACACCTCAAAGAAATTTCAATTTCAATTTCCACTATATTTTCTTAAAGGAAATGTGTCACCAAAAATGTTATCTGCCAGTTTAAACCAGATAGCAACACATCATCTTATTTTTTTTTTTTATAATCTGTATTTATTTTCTAATTGAAGATGTATTTATTCTCTTCCCTGAACATGATGATGTGGCAGCCATATTGTCCAAGTTGTTCTTAACAGCATTTAGAAAGCATTAAGAAAATTGCTTTACGGCAGCCCCATGGTCCGTAGACCCAATGGTCAGGAGAGGACCTCAGTGACTTCTATGGGAGAGTTTTCTAGTCTCTGTGACCTGAGGTCATTGTACAAGGAGAGAATAGATAAGATCTGACTATCACCTACTGTGAATGGTGGATCCTGTCTTATCTCTCATTCTAATCCTGCCTGTAATTACTTCACCTCTGTGTATAGAAGATAAGCAGATAACTGCAGTAAAGTGATCTGTACAGACCAAGAAGTGGCGACTATTATTAGGCTTAGTGGCCAGTGGGGAAACCGCAGGATTTTATGGTTTTTATTTAAATATAGATAAGGACATGGAAAATTAGAAATAACATCACCATTAAACGTAAAAATGTGATTTATATAATAGGTCATCTTCAGATGACACATTTCCTTTACCCTCAGTTCACACTTGCGCGTTTTACACTATCGCGCTGTAAAACGCATAACCGTTGCAAACCAATGCTTCCCTATGGGACTGGTTCACATTTTCGCGTTTTACAGCGTGTTCGAACGCGCTGAAAAACGCCCGACGCCCAAACAAGTTCTTGAGCTTTTTTGGGGGCGTTTGTCACGCGTTTTGGCCCATAGACTTCAATGGGAATGCGCAACGCTTGTAATTTGCGCGTTTTTGACACTGAAAACGCGCGTTCGAACGCGCGTTTATGAATTTGCAACATGCTGGAAAGGCCAAACCCCAGCTCTGATTGGCCAAACTTCATATAGACAGGGATATTTGGTCATTGGACAACACTGCAGTCAATCACACAAACGCGCGTTTACTATTGCCAAAAACGTGCATAAAAACGCGCGTAAAACGCACGACAGAAACGCTCAGGTCTAAACCCAGGGTTAGGGTACTTTCACACTGGCGTTAGATGCTGATCCGTCTGGTATTTGCACAGACGGATCCGCACCTATAATGCAAACGTTTGTATCCATTCAAAACGGATCCGTTTGCATTAGCTTTAAAAAAAATTGTCAAAGTCAAAACGGATCCGTTTTGAATTACATTGAAATCCGTTTACATTGAAATGCACCATATTGTGTCATTGAAAACGGATCCGTCCCCATTGACTTACATTGTAAGTCAAAACAGATCCGTTTGGCTCCGCTTCGTCAGACGGACACCAAAACGCTGCAAGCTGCGTTTTGGTGTCCGCCTCCAGAACGGAATGGAGGCGGAACGGAGCCGAACTGATACATTCTGAACGGATCCTTATCCATTCAGATTGCACTGGGGCTGAACTGATCCGTTTTGGACCGTTTGTGAGAGCCCTGAAACGGATCTCACAAACAGAATCCAAAACGCCAGTGTGAAAGTACCTTTAAAAGACACGGAGGTTGTTCAGAGGAGTTGATATTATGCCGAGTTGTCTATGGTGATTATAAAGTGCGGGTTTATCCTTTTTTGGACCTCCGTGGAATAACTACCTAAGAGATTATTATTCCCTGTCCGTCCCCGATAATGTGCCCGACAATCGGACAGTGTAAAGCCATCTTTAACGCTGTAAATAATTTCTCTCCATAAACAGGACTGGATCCCGGAAGGAAATGTTTTTTTCTGCCCCTTCCTAAAACGTACTTGTGGAAATAAGCTCTAAATTACAGATGAGGGGAGTTGAAAAACTTTCATTACCTCAAAATGTTACTTCCATATCTGGCCTAAATGTTAGCGCCTAAACCTTCCATTATGTTAATGGCGCTGGCTGGGATGCCTCGTCTGCAGTGCCAGCCCTAGTTTCTTCTGGGCCAGGAGATTGTTATAAAGAGTTTGAAACCCTGGGGACAAAAGCATAAAATCCCCAGCGCTACAGGTCAAATGCAACATGTTCCAGGCACGAAAATGCCATTTAGGATGCTTTGAAGCTGAGCTGTTGGGCAATACTGAAATTATTACCTTTTTTTATTTTTTTTGCAAATCCGGGTCTCCATGTTTGCTCTGAGCCTCATTCATTCCAGCTGAAGTCGGAGCCTAAGCTATCAGCACTGTCGAAATTGTTCTCTGGCCGCGCGCTGCTTTCTGCATAATTTAAGCAAAACAGACAGGCTGAAGAAATGTGAGTGAATTTAATTGCAAATGTCTGAGATCAGATTTTTACTGGCACCGAATTTTTTTTCAGCATTTCCCAGAAACCTTTTCTATATACAGTTGCCACTGAAATAGATTACATCCATTGGGGGTCATTTACCACTCATACGCGTAAAAAGAATATCAAGACCCTGTTTTGCGATGTTTTTGATCGCCTGTGCTCGCCACCTGGGAGTGACGGGGGCGTGGCCCATGCGCACAGAGTGCTGTGCCTGAGTCTTGTCATAAATTAGGCCAGCGCAGAGGGCACAGTTGCCAACTGTCCCGAATTTGGCCGGACTGTCCATGATTTTCAGAGACTCTGCAAATTTGCGTTGTCCTGGGCCAAAAATGGACGGGGCCAACACAAACCCCCACCCATAAGTCGGGTGTTCTCAGGTGCAGGGATTAGATGCCTCAATTTTACCAACTGAAACAGTAAGTGAGGGGAGGGGGTCAACAAAGACTAGTGTAAAATGCCGGTTTGCACTGGTGTAAAGTAGAACTGGCTTAGTTGCCCCTAGCAACCAATCAGATTCCACCTTTCATTTTCCAAAGGATCTCTGAAAAATGAAATGTGGAATCTGATTGGTTGCTATGGGCAACAAAGCCAGTTTTCCTTTGCACCAGTTTTAAATAAATCTCCCCTTGTGTGTTTCTATCTCCAGTACCGACCTACATCACAAGCATGTAAATGAGCATTTGCCACCATGTTTACAGTTTTCAATAAATTGCTGTTTGAAGAGGCCATGGTGCTTCTGGTGAGCGCTGCGGCCTCCTCACAGCATACCAAACACAGCGCCGTCCATTGTATAGTGGCTGCGTTGGGTATTGCAGCCCAGGCCCATTCACTTGAATGGGGCTGAGCTGCACAGAAGCCATGTGACCAATGAACGTGACGTCATTGGCCTAGGAAGAGGCCTCTTCATACTGCCGATCGGCAGGGATGCTGGGTGTTGGACCCGTACCGATCAGATATTGATGATCTGTCAAAATTCTACTCCCAGAAAACCCCTTGACTAAGGTACTATAGGTTTTCATCTCAAAACACAAATTTGGAAATAAATTGGTAAATCAGAACTTAGAGCAATGGCCAGCGTTTGTTAATTAGGTTTTATTTGCTTTCAGATCTATTGGTATTTTTCTGTTATGTTGTGGCAGCCATTTTTTAACTAGGACAGCAGGAAGTGCAGCCATATTGAAATTAAGTGTCAGTTATCTAACAGACTGTCTTTGTTGCCAGTAGCAACCAATCAGAGCGCAGCTTTCATTTCTTAAACTGCTCTGGAAAAAAATGAAAGCTTACTGTTTTGATAAATGAGGCCCAATAAATTCCCAGAAACCGGTGGCTGCATGTTCATTCAATCAACCAGAGCAACCAATCAGATTCCACCCTTCATTTTTTAGAGGTCCTTTGGAAAATGAAAAGTGGAATCTGATTGGTTGCTTAAGGCAACTAAGGCAGTTTTTCTTTACATCCATACGTTTCTTAAAAAATAAGGGACCGTGAATATGGCTGCACTTCCTGATGTCAGGTCTGTTTTGTGCCAAGTTTACATTTTAGATTTATTTCTCTTTCCTCACATGAGGTGACATGACAGTCCAGTCAGCTGTTATCATATAGGGCTGAGCAGGGGTGTGACCAGTCAGCTGTTACCCTATAGGGCTGAGCAGGGTTGTGACCAGTCAGCTGTTACCCTATAGGGCTGAGCAGGGGTGTGACTAGTCAGCTGTTACCCTATAGGGCTGAGCAGGGTTGTGACCAGTCAGCTGTTACCCTATAGGGCTGAGCAGGGGTGTGACTAGTCAGCTGTTACCCTATAGGGCTGAGCAGGGTTGTGACCAGTCAGCTGTTACCCTATAGGGCTGAGCAGGGGTGTGACCAGTCAGCTGTTACCCTATAGGGCTGAGCAGGGTTGTGACCAGTCAGCTGTTACCCTATAGGGCTGAGCAGGGGTGTGACTAGTCAGCTGTTACCCTATAGGGCTGAGCAGGGTTGTGACCAGTCAGCTGTTACCCTATAGGGCTGAGCAGGGGTGTGACCAGGCAGCTGTTACCATATAGAGCTGAGCAGGGGCGTGACCAGACAGCTGTTACCATGTAGGGCTGAGCAGGGGTGTGACCAGTCAGCTGTTACCATGTAGGGCTGAGCAGGGGTGTGCTACTCAGCTGTTACCCTATAGGGCTGAGCAGGGTTGTGACCAGTCAGCTGTTACCCTATAGGGCTGAGCAGGGTTGTGACCAGTCAGCTGTTACCATATAGAGCTGAGCAGGGGCGTGACCAGACAGCTGTTACCATGTAGGGCTGAGCAGGGGTGTGACCAGTCAGCTGTTACCATGTAGGGCTGAGCAGGGGTGTGCTAGTCAGCTGTTACCCTATAGGGCTGAGCAGGGTTGTGACCAGTCAGCTGTTACCTTATAGGGCTGAGCAGGGGTGTGACCAGTCATCTCTTACCTTATAGGGCTGAGCAGGGGTGTGACCAGTCAGCTGTTACCTTATAGGGCTGAGCAGGGGTGTGACCAGTCAGCTGTTACCATGTAGGGCTGAGCAGGGGTGTGATCAGTCAGCTGTTACCATGTAGGGCTGAGCAGGGGTGTGACCAGTCAGCTGTTACCATGTAGGGCTGAGCAGGGGTGTGATCAGTCAGCTGTTACCATGTAGGGCTGAGCAGGGTTGTGACCAGTCAGCTGTTACCCTATAGGACTGAGCAGGTGTGTGACCAGTCAGCTGTTACCCTATAGGACTGAGCAGGGGCATAGCCTCTAATAAATATTCATGAGCAGCCATTTTGATGAAAAAATAACAGAAAATAATTCAAGAGGATCACAGTGTAAGCAATATATAGAGAATAATGGCCGCTTAATGTAATTTTTATTTTAATCTGCAATGACTGATTTATTCCATAAAACAGAGAATTGTGGTAAATCTTTGGCTCTGTTCACACTACCGCCATGCAGAGCCATGTAACGGATCTGTTACCTGACAAATCCAAGCAATCTCATTGACTTCAATGCGGTTCAGTAGGAATGGCTAAGGTCCTGCCAATTGGAGGCCCACGCTATATTTTTTATGAGGCCCCTGTTGTCACATCAGATGTGATGAAGGCACCCTTAGGGCTCATTCACACCTAGAGGTGTAATGAAGGCATGAAATAGGGAAATCAGAGTGTGAGCTTCCCTGGGTGCAGGGACTGGGGAGATAGTTGTTGGTACAGCGCTGCAGTATGTGCTGCCGCTATGTAAATATTTGGTTATAGCTTTTTTATTTTTACACTTTGCTTTATGCATATTTTGCTCATTTGCAGTCAAGGCATTGTTTACTAACACTTCCCGAATCCGTGTTAAGAAATTCCTACATTTTATGCACAGTGAGCTCATTTACATGACAGACACAAATATCCCAGTGCCTGCCGCTGGAGAAAATGCCATCATTATCTACCAGATAGGCAAAACTATTCCTAAATTATTAGGGGCAATTAGAGCAAGAGCGGGCCCTGGAAACGTGTATTCAGTGATTAGCTGTGATGCGTACCTAGTGTCTGTGATGTCATCATATTCTTACTTGCGAATACATAAATTGCCTCCCCACGAAGCAAAAAATCGAATTCATATAACGGACGGCGGTCACCGAGAGGTTATTTAATTATATGGATTTAGAAGAATTATGGAGAAAAATGATGAAAACAGATTTGTGTTTTGTGGACAGGACCTGGGTTCCCAGGGAATCGCTCCTTCATAAATATAACACTCCGACCTGCGGTAAAGGCTACTTTCACACTCGCGTTTTGGGCGATGTATTATCTTTAAAATAGCCAAGACGGATCCGTCATGAACTCCATTGAAAGTCAATGGGAGACGGATCCGTTTTCTATTGTGTCAGGATGTGTCAGAGAAAACTGATCCGTCCTCATTGACTTACATTGTGTGCCAGGACGGATCCGTTTGGCTCAGTTTCGTCAAGCAGACAGCAGAACGCTGCAGGCAGCCTCCAGTGCGGAACGGTGACTGATTGGAGACAATCTGATGCATTCTGAGCGGATCCTTTTCCATTCAGAATGCATTAGGGCAAAGCTGATCCCATGATGGATCTCACAAACAGAATCCAAAGTGTGAGTGTGAACGTAGACTTACTGTGTGGGGAAGGGGTCTGGGCACGGATGAAGCACCCACATTCTCTCTTGATTACTATTCTTTTTCCCTTCCATTACTTCTGGCGCCCTAAGGCCCCTTTCACACGAGCGAGTTTTCCGCGTGGGTGCAATACGTGACGTGAACGCATAGCACCCGCACTGAATGCTGACCCATTCATTTCAATAGGTCTGTGTACATAAGCACTTTTTTTCACGCATCAGTTCTGCGTTGCGTGAGAATCGCAGCATGTTCTATATTCAGCGTTTTTCACGCAGCCCTGGCCCCATAGACGTGAATGGGGCTTCAGTGAAAAACGCATTGCATCCGGAAGCAAGTGCGGATGCAATGCGTTTTTCACGGATGGTTGCTAAGAGATGTTGTTTGTAAACCCTCAGTTTTTTATCACGCGCCTGAAAAATGCATCAAAACACATTGCACCCGCGCAAAAAAAACTGAACAACTGACCGCAATCGCAGACAAAACTAACTAAACTTGCTTGCAAAATGGTGCGAGTTTCACTGAATGCACCCTAAACGCATCCGGACCTAATCCATCATGCTCGTGTGAAAGAGGCCTAAGGTTCCACACTCTCTCTAAGGCCTCTTTCACACGAGCGTGTCCGGATTAGGTCCGGATGCATTGCGGATGCGTTCAGTGAAAACTGTGCAATTTCACAGGCAAAGCCATTCACTTCTATGGGGCTAGGGCTGCGTGAAAAACGCAGAATATAGAACATGTTGCGTTTTTCACACAACGCTCATGTACACAGACCCATTGAAATGAATGGGTCAGGATTCAATGCGGGTGAAATGCGTTCACATCACACATTGCACCTGCGCGAAAAACTCGCCCGTGTGAAAGGGGCCTAAGGAATTCCACCTATCCCTTGAGGATCTGTTTAACCTCCTCCCTTTTTCTTTTAATTTATCTACTGCATGGATGAAGAACCCAGTTTTAGTGTCGAAACAGATAATGAGATTTTTGTAGGCTGTTATCTAACTTTTCATGGATAACTCATTTCCTGAAAAAAAATGTAAAAAAAATATAAAAATGACTACTTACCTCTTCAATCCGTATCTGATCAGTGTGGGCCCGACACCCAAAACCCCTAGCGGTAGCGGCGTGGCCTTCTCGCAGCTTTTCCTAGGCCATGTGATGTCACGTTCATTGGTCTCGTGGTCTAGGAGCAGCTCAGCCCCATTCAAGTGAATGGGCCTGAGCTGCAATACCAAGAACAGCCGCTATACAATGGACGGCGCTGTGCTTGGTGATCTGAGAGAAGGCCGTGGTGCTACTGTGAGTGCCGGTGCCTTCTCAAACAGCTGATCGGCGAGGGGCCCGGGAGACGTACCCCCACTGATCAGATACTGATGACCTATCCAGAGGTTAGGTCATCAGTTAAAAAAATCTTGGAATCCCTCTAAACAACTTTGCTTACAAGTGGCGATTGTTCAAAGCGGACAACCCTTAGGGAGGGCAAGCTAATATCGGCTGCCACTTTGTATATTTCTACAGATGAAGTTGAGCTGAATTTGCCCCATTTGGGCTATATTACTTGTGTTCAGGGGAAATACTCTGCATTAGGCTGCATTCACACAGGCGTGATTTCCGCGCGGGTGCAATGCGTGACGTGAACGCATTGCACCCACACTGAATCCTGATCCATTCATTTCTATGGGGCTGTGCACATGAGCGGTGATTTTCACGCATCACTTTTGCGTTGCGTGAAAATCGCAGCATGCTCTATATTCTGCGTTTTTCACGCAACGCAGGCCCCATAGAAGTGAATGGGGCTGCGGGAAAATCGCAAGCATCCGCAAGCAAGTGCGGATGCGTTGCGATTTTCCCGCATGGTTGCTCAGCAACGGGACCCGATCTCTATTATTTTCCCTTATAACATGGTTATAAGGGGAAATAATAGCATTCTTAATAAAGAATGCATTGTTAAATGAAGTGGAAGGGGTTAAAAATAATAAAAGTTAACTTACCTTAGCCACTTGATCGCGTAGTCGCGATCTCTCCTCTCTTTCCCTGCATCAGCTAAGATCTACAGGACCTGTGATGACATCACATGGTCCAATCACATGGTCCATCTTACCATGGTGATGGACCATGTGATTGGTCCATGTGATGTGACGTCATCACAGGTCCTTTAGATCTTAGCTGGGTACCAAACATGGCGTTTTTTCTCACGCGCGTGCAAAACGCGTTACAAATGTTTGCACCCGCGCAGGAAAAACTCGCATATTCCCGCAACGCACCCGCCTCTTATCCGGGGCGTCGCCCGTGCGAACCCAGCCTTAGGCCCCATTCACCTGACCGCATTTTTGCTCCACATATGATCCACACTTTTTGCGGGTTGGATACGGACCCATTCATTTTACTAGGACCGCATCCGTATGTCCGTTCCGCAGACCTGAAAAAAAGGATAGAACATGTCCTATTCATGTCCGTTGTTCAGACAAGATGAGGCATTGTTACAATGGGTCTGCAAAAAACTGATGTGACACGAACATCACACAGATGTCATCCGTATTTTCTGTTAGCAAAATACATACGGTCGTGTGAATGCACCCTTAAACAGTCTTGTGTAAAACCACTGATATCATTGTGATGTCACTATGAGCGGTGCTAAATGACAAACTCCATACTACCGCATGTCAGTCTCAGCCCTACTACATCTCTTACTGTTTCAGTACCGTAGGAGAATCTTCCATTGCACAGAGAACACAATAGTCCTCATCCTGTAGTCTAGATTTTCCATTTCCCCTCTGAAGATTTGTGCTCATTTGTATGTTTAACCCTTTCAAGACCGGGTGACTTTCCGTTTTTCCATTTTCATTTTGTACTCCCAGCCCTCCCAAAGCCATCATTTATTTTAATTTTTTAATTGACATAGCTGTATGAGGGCTTGTTTTTCATGCGGAACAACTTGTACGTTCTAATGGCACCATTTACAGTTGCAGACAATGTAGTGGGAAGCAGGGAAAAAATTATGTTAATTTTTAAAATGATTTATGCATTTTTTTTTTTTTTTTTGGGGAAAAGGTGGTGATTAGAATTTTAATATTTTTTCATATTTTGAAAAACTTTTTTTCTGGTGGGATTGTCCACTGGTAAAGCGTAGATAAGTATGAATTTTAATGTTGTTTTGCTGTGTCTCTGTGATAAGTTTCCCTTCAAGAAACAAGCATGGTGCTCAAGCGGGTTCAATACGAGAAACAGCCATGTGTAAGCGTGATTTCCTTCTCTGACAGGATCGCATGGCATTATAATGATTTGTAAGGCTGTGTGTCCCTGCCAGACCTCTATCTACTGAATTACACTGACTGTATTATGTCAGAACAAACCAGCAGATTCGAGGTCTGGCAGGGACACACAGCCTTACAAATGCGATCCTGTCAGAGGAGCAGAGGTCAGAAAAGGAAAACCCGCTTACACATGCAGAGTGCTTCTCTCATTGAACTCCCTCGTCTGAAACTAGCTTAAAGCTCGCCATCCATATAAGGCTACATGCACATGAACGTATTTTGTTTCAGTGTCCATTCCGTTTTTTTTTCCTTAGGATGCGGACCCATTCATTTCCATGGGTCCGCAAAAAATGCTGACAGCACACAGTGCACTATTCGCATCCGTACGTCCTTTCCGTAGCCCCGCAAAAAAAATAGAGCATGTCCTATTCTTGTCCGTTTTGCAGACAAGGATAGGCATTATTACAAGGGATCCGCAAACAAAACGGACGTCATCTGTTTTTTTTTTCGCGGATCCACAATTTTCGGACCGCAAAACACATACAGTTCGTGTGCATGTAGCCTTAGTCTTTTGTTGGCCGGACCTGCTTAGAATGGCGAATTTGTCGGACACAGTGGAGCTCCCAATGAAAGATGATGTTGAGAGAGACAAGGATCAGGCAAAATGAATATTATTGCCCAATCCTTTTGTTCTCCCAGGAGATCAGCCAGAGGTATCTGGCAGTAGCTTTCTCCCCTCTCTCCATACAGAGCTGTTTGGCCGACAGCTTTTGAATGTGTATCGGCAGCTTAAAAAGGGCATCTGTCGGCAGATTTGTACCCATGACACTGGCTGACCTGTTACATGTGCACTTGGCAGCTGAAGGCATCTGTGTTGGTCCCATGTCCATATGTGCCTGCAATGCTGAGAAAAATAAAGTTGCAAATCAGCCTCTAGGAGCAACGGGGGCATTCCCATTACACCTAGAGGCTCCATACCCTCTGCACTTTGATTGACAGGGCCAGGTAGGCTTGATGACGTTTATACTGCTTAGCCCTGTCAATCAAAGTGCAGAGGGTGCGGCAGTTGCACATTGAGCAGAGCCTCTAGGTGTAATGGTAACGCCCCCGTTGCTCCTAGAGGCTTATTTGCATATATAAAAACTTTTTCTCAGTAATGAGGGCACATATAAACATGGGACCAACACAGATGCCTTCAGCTACCAAGCGCACATGTAACAGGTCAGCCAGTGTCATAGGTACAAATCTGCTGACGGATATCCTCTGTGTAAATTCTACTAGGGCCACATCTCTATGGCGTCTTTGATGAAGCTGCCCTGATCAATCAGTAGTCATCCTCCCTGTATTCACTGACATGGGCTCACTCCTTGTACTACGCTGAGGAATATGTTGGCGCTACAGGAATAACAGATAATAGAAAAGTGACTGTTGTACAGCTGAAGGTTGCCCGAGCTTGTCCTAACCACTAATAACTATTTTTAAGTATTTCCCCAGAAATAAGATTAGGACAATCGGTGACTTATTTAAATGGTTTTATATTCAGAGCAGCCGCCAGCCTGAGCAGAATGCAGGAAAGTATCATTTAAATTGAAAATGCAGACACATCCAAACGGTGAGGAATGGAACAGGCAGCGTCGATGATGATCCAATTATATATTATCTGTGCTAAGATCTGCATTAACCATTTCAATGGCCTACATAAAAGGATTATTAGAAAAACAGAGGAGGAAGCGTTCAGTACGATGAGTTGGGGCTGCACGCCTGACATCTATAGAGTTACACTATAAACACCGCTTTGTCTCCATAGATACAGCTCAGATTTCACTCTTACCACAATTCATTTTTTTTTTTCAATTTGGCAAATTAATTCCAGGGTCGGGCCAGGAACAGTGATGTATACATTCTCCTGCAGTGCGCACAACTGATCGCATTAACCTCTTACAGGACAGGGGAGCCGAACATTCAGCAGTGAAGAATATGGACGATGGCTAGCAGTTTAGCTAAATATCAGCTAACGTGTAGCAATCATTCACTTTCCATAGCTGTACACAAACATGAACGTCTCGGCTGAGCATGCATGTTTGCAACGGCGAGAGCGGAGAAATTCACATACCAGACACCTCCGGCGGCTGCTTTTCGTCCCATCCTATTATATCTGAATGCAGTTAAAAACGTGATGCTGTTCATCCATTTACACGCGCTGACATGTGGTAAGATAAAACATTAATGGAGTTTTCCAGGAGTTAAATATTGGTAACCTATAAGATCAATGGATGCCCGACTCCTGGATCCCCCGCTGATCAGCTGTTGGAAGGGTTTAGTTTTTTAGTCCCAAAGCCATTACCACAGTTTTATAGGTTTTGTTTTTACAGCGTTCCCTAAGCGGTAAAACTGACCCATCCCCCTCATTCATATACATTTATATAGTATTTCTTGTTTTTTAGTACTGAAAGAAAAATAAAAACCCTAGTTAGCTATAACAAGCAATCATTAGATTGCCATTTGTATTCTGTAACGGATTTTTATCCATTTCAGACTACAAAATTTAGAATATTCCGATGCAGTGCTGCCACCTGCAGGCCAGCATTGGAATATACTAGTAATGGGCCTGGAGGCCTTTTACAGACTTCGGCCTATTACTACAATCGAACGGCTTCCCTGATCTCAGCAAGGGGAGGCATTCTAGAGCAGGAGGCTCGCTGCTCTCGGTTTTAGCACCCTCAGATGCCGTGGTCACATTCAACCACTATATCTGAGGGCTTAAATGTCTGCAATCAGCGTTATTGCCAATCGCAGACATTAGCCCAGGGTCTCTGCTGTTTAACACAAGCAGAAGCCCGGCAGCTATGGCGCTAGCTGCGTTCTCAACCTGGGTGCCATTTTTGCGAACCGGACTTCACTGTAGATGTAGGGCAGATGTCTGAAAAGGGTGGGGTTTTCCAATTTTATGTCAACATCCTTTAAAATATTAGTTTTTGAAGGTCTCTGGAATTTTACAGTATGTTTCTTTTACCTTTATTGTGCCTATCTCCCAGTATGGGCTGTGGTCACATGACCATGTCCATGCAGCTCTTTATTATTTTCTGGGATTTCTTGTCCATGGGTGGGGCACTGATAGGGGAGTGTCTATGTAATTAGCTGGGTGGGAGGAGCTGTAAACTAGCTGGGTGGTGTTAGGGGCGGTGCTAGAACTTGTGGCAGGGAAAAGGAACTGCACCATGGGATTGGTTTGATACAGCAACAGCTACATACAGGATGGAAGCAAACAAGAGGGACAGGAGGATCCAAATTATAAAAAAAAAAAGAGGCCAGATGTGCATGAGTAAGGCTACTTTCACACTAGCGGCATGGCTATCCGGCAGGCTGTTCCGGCGGGTGAACAGCCTGCCAGATCTGCCATGCCGCAAGTACCTGTGCACTGCCGTGCTGCCGCTCTGTCCCTATTGACTATAATGGGGCGGGGGGCGTAGCTACGGCGCAGCACGGCAGTGCACGGCTGGAGATCGCCGGACTAAAAGTACTGCAGGTCCGACTTTTAAAGGGGTTATCCAAGTTATATTTATTGATGACCTATCCTCAGGATAGGTCATCAATATCAGATCGGCGGGGGTCCGATACCCGGCACCCCCGCCGATCAGCTGTTTGCAGAGCAGCGCATGCCAGCGCTGCCTCCTCGCATGCTTACAGCTGGCCGCTGCATCTGCAGCGGTGAGCATGTAATACAAGCCGGCTCCATTCATTTCCAATGGGACGGCTCTGTGTCAGAGCCGTCCCATTGAAATGAATGGAGCGGCTTGTAATTACACATGCTCACCGCTGCAGATGCAACGCCAGCATGTAAACAATGACGAGGGAGGCAGCGCTGGCACGGCGCCGCTCTCTTCAAACAGCTGATCGGCGGGGTGCCGGTGTCGGACCCGCTGACTCGATATTGATGACCTATCCTGAGGATAGGTCATCAATAAATATAACTTGGATAACCCCTTTAAGTCCGGCGATCACTGCCGTGCTGCGCCGTAGCTCCGCCCCCACCCCATTATAGTCAATGGGGACGGAGCGGCAGCCCACGGGTACTTGCGGCATGGCGGATCTGGCAGGCTGTTCACCTGCTGGATAGCTATGCCGCTAGTGTGAAAGTACCCTTAAGCGACTACATAGCATATCTGTTGAAAAAACATATACTCCCGGAAAACCCCTTTAAGGGTGGCTTGGCTGAATACTAAGTATTTGAAATGCGCAGTACATTTTTCGGATGTCTAGTACTGATGCGGTCATACAAGGAGAATACATTAATAATTATTGTGTTTGGAGTCCGCTGCCGCCCATCGTGTGTCCTTGTAAACAGAAAATAATATGGATACTGGTAAAACGCAGCAAAACTATGATTTCTGAGCAGATCTTCCATTGTCTCTGCCAAAAGTTCTCAAGACAGCGGCATGACATTTCGTTTTGATTCCCCGTTGCAGAGCTGAGATTTGGCGGATGTTCAGTAAAGGCTAAATTAGGTCGCTTCTACATAAAGTTGTTCCACAGATAAATGAGCCTTTGGTGTCCACTGAATTACAGACACTGCATTGTGCGGATATTTACAGTAAAATCCCACCTTCAGAGCTTCTTTTTGGAAACCAGTTTGTCTTTAGGATTAGGGAGTCTTTGCGGAGAACTTATTTGCACTTATATGTCTAAGGAGGGGCAGAGTATAGGAAAGACAAAGGAACAAATGCCCTACGACCCCCATCACCAGGCTTCACTCCCCCCCACCAGTGTGTTTATTATTTACGCTATGTAGGATGGTACTGTATGGGCGCTGCACGGTACCAGGCAGACCATGGACCCTGGATAAATCGAGTTCCATCCTGGCTGGCGATGAGACCCTGTATAGGACTGTCCTGCATGTTGGATTGGACCAAGGGTCAATCAAACACACAATGTAGGGGGAAAACACCAATCATCCGGTGCTGAAAACCTTCTAGGATTGCTCTAGACCAGGAATGGCCAACCTGTTGCAAAACTACAACTCCCAGCATGCCCAGACTGCCTACAGCTATCAGTCGACGACAGGGCATGGTGGGAGTTGTAGTTTTACAACAGCTGGAGAGCCGCAGGTTGGCCATTCCTGCCCTAGACCTTCAGTAGTTGTTGGCCAACAGCTGTTCCTCCCGACTCCCCCATTCACATGCACACTCGGCTTGGCGCATGTGTTTTCAATGGGAAGAGGGGATAGAGATGAGCATACACATTAATGTCAGCCATACCCGGACCAGTCAACCATCTAATGTGTATGGTGGTGTCCTGGCAGCAGATGTTGAGGAAAAGAAGGATTGAGTTGTTGTATTTCACTATATGGTGAGATTTGATCTTTCTCCTATCATCTATAGGAGAAGAATCAGCACAATCCTATATATATATGATCGACAACCTGACCCTGTTAAATCAGCAGGGTCCCTAAATGGGTTTTTCCGGTAAAAATGATGTTTTAACAAGTTCAATATGCCACAAGTGTTGAAATGGGAATACCCCTTTACGGGTAAATGGAAAAAAAAAGTCACATTATATTTACTTATTTATTTTACGCACTTATATAGCGCTGACATATTCCGCAGCGCTTTACAGCCATTAGCCTGGAGCTGCCCCCAATGGGGCTCCCGATCTAAGTTCCCTATCAGTATGTCTTTGGAGCTATTGTATGAAGCAGTCCTGTCTCCTTCTCACGACCATTTTGTAAACGTTGCTGGCATTGTCCTTGTTCCCTGCACAGTGAAATAGATAATTTCCTGATTCCATCACTCGTCCTGTGTTGTGATAATCGGCCATAGAGACAGTCCAGGGCCCTGCCAGCTCTGCAGCTCTCGGCCCCGTGTTTCAGGCCCGGCTAACACACAGCAGATGTACTGGGATTATTTATGGCGTGCTTTACAGCAGGGATGTTGGCTGACAAGTTAATGGTGCACCCTAAATGTATTGTTTTGCATAATAAAATGTATCATGTGGGTGATTAGAGCCTGCTGTAACCCTTTCATTGCCCTGGAGTCCAGCAGTCACTCTTCATTGGTCGCCATAAGATTGTAAGCCTTAAATACAGTTGAGCTGAAAGCATTGTGTGGATCACTAATTATAAAGAATAGATGTCAGCTTGGTTATATTTTCATTTATTTGGACATATTAGTCACAGGGGGGAATGAAACAAACATTGGCATCTGTAGGATTTGAGTCAAAATAAGCGAGGGTATTGTTCTCAAGAGCTTGCAATTTGCCTCCTTCAAGAGCATTTCCTTTAAAATTCTTTGCATTGTCTTCATGGATCAACATCTCTTTTGTCTGGGAAAGCTGAAGGCAACCGGTATATCCACCATTCCAGCTCCCAGGGGGATCATTATCCACCTTTCCTATCCTTCTGAACGGCAAGTCTGCCTAGTTCTGTAGGTGTGCATCCAGTCTTCATTCATACTTGATATATAAGATTTGCTTTTCAGGAATCTAGAAAAGTTGGGTGACAACCTTTTTTTTTTAATAGATGACAAACATTTGAAGGATTCATAGTTAAATAATAATTGTACTTTGAGACAACTTTGCATAAATCAAGTACAGCCAATTATGAGAAACTTTGTAGTATATCTTATCAGAGAAAAATGCCTTGTTCTGAAGGTATCAGCTATTTTAGTGTTCAGTTACTCCTTGATCCTTGTTGCGCCCAAGGATTGCACTGTAGCTGTGCTAGAATATAAATAAATGGGTTCACGGCGCATTTCACGATTATGTTGTGACTACAACCCCAGAATCGCAAAAAATCCAACACTGCTGGATTTTCTGAGATTCTGGGGTTGTGGTTGCGGCAAACATGCAAGTCACACTGAGACCCCACTCATTTCTGCTACACTGCAATCCCGCTGCGATCGTTTGGTGCAATAAGCTGTTATGCAACCAAGATCTCCATGTAGCGGAACCCTTATCCCCCCCTCCCCCTTTTCTTAACGCCTCCTCTCTTTCTGAAACTTATCTGAAATTCACCTTGAGAAGCTAAAATGGTCTGTCTTCTCACTAAAGGATCAAATGACTTAATCCTGTTGAAGTCTATGGAGAAGGGAGGTGGGGAGGAAGTGTATTGAGACCAGATGGCACAGGAATAATTCAGCAGCTAATAGTATGTCTTTTATCTCTCCCCAACTGCTTTATTCACATCTATACTGCTCAGTACTTCTCTATAATGTCCTGTATGCTGTTTCCGACTGATTTTGGGTGAATGAGAATGGGTTAGGAAGCAAATTCTGCTGTCTCCATGTGTATGTTATGGGCAGGCAGGATAAGCAGCTAGTTTTTATCAGCTCAGAGACACCTGAGAATTATAGATGCAGCATTCAGAGTGCTGAAAAGTGCCAGATACAGTCATATAATGGCCAGATATAGCATTATCACTCATATATACTAGTTTTTATCAGCTCAGAGACACCTGAGAATTATAGATGCAGCATTCAGAGTGCTGAAAAGTGCCAGATACAGTCATATAATGGCCAGATATAGCATTATCACTCATATATACACGCATGAGAGCTTATTCTGAAAAATTATCTGCCAGTTCAGGTACGCTTGAATGGTGTTTTTATTGTTTTGTTTTTTTTTTTTTCATTTGTTTTTGGATTTGCTCTTTATAAAATATAGGGTTATGTTATGCTGCTGGGATCATTTGCTAGTTGTTGTGACGTTATAAATTAATATAGCATACTCACGCATTTTATTTTGACTTCATACACACAGACGTATTTGTTTTGTGATCCGTCCATGTGCCATCATATTTTTTGCTGACCTATTGACTACAATTGGCTCATGGACCGCATTTTGCGGACCAGAATAGGACAAGTTCTGTAATTTGCAGAACGGACATACGGATGTGGACAACACACTGTGCCTTGTCTGCATGAGGCCTTATTTTGCTTTTTGTTAATTATGTGTTAAGTACATGTTTCAGATTTATCAGATTATTTTGGATCGGTTCTTTACTTGGTGCAATAAAAGTAAAAAGCACTGACCTTGTCTCCCGTCCGTTTTCATTTTTAATAACTAGCTGGCAAACATAAAAACATACAGATTCATAATAGGTTTTTCTTTATTTTCTGAGATTTGTTAGTCTCCTGCGGCCCCATTTAATGGCCAGAATTGACCAGAAGAATCGTTAATTTCTGTAGGGCAGACTGGCTTTGTATCCTAGAACATTGCTTCGCATCTTTTAGAAGGCAGGACAGGAGGAGACTACACTGTCACCCTCAGTTCACACTTGCGCGTTTTACAGCGCGTTCGAACACGCTGTAAAACGCATAACCGATGCAAACCAATTCTTCGTTATGGGACTGCTTCACATTTTCGCGTTTTACAGCGCGTTCAAACGCGCTGAAAAACGCCCGACGGATAAAAACAAGTACTTGAGCTTTTTTTGGGGCGTTTGTCGCGCGTTTTGGCACATAGACTTCAATGGGAACGCGCAACACTTGTATTTTGCGCGTTTTTTACAGTGAAAACGCGCGTTCGAACGCGCGTTTATTTGCAACATGCTGGAAAGGCCAAACTTCATATAGACAGGGATATTTGTTCATTGGACAACACTGCAGTCAATCACACAAACGCGCATTAAACTCGCGTTTACTATTGCTAAAAACGCGCGAAGAACGCGCGTCTCAGAAACGCTCAGGTCTGAACCCAGCGTCAGACTACTATGCAGCAACTACTGGTCATAGGATAATGTTAAAGGGGAAATGTCAGCTTGCCTGACATGCCTGTTGTAGCAAATACTTGTATTTCCCACAAAATAAATATTTTAAATTTTTTTTCCTTAAAAGTCTGCATTGTGTCGTTCCTCTGTTATTCCCCTTAAAATGTTTTGATTAAATTGACAGCTGGGCGTTTCCATTCCCCGTGCAGTCTCACACACAGTCACCTCTTATTGGAGAGTGTCCCCCAAACTGGTCACACCCAGTTGTCAATTTAATCACACATTTCCAGTAGGACAACAAATGGGTATAAGAGAAGATGCTCCAGCATTGTTATAGTATGAGGAATACAATTATTTACTACAGACAGGAGAATTTACAGACTCGCTCTTTCTCTCAAAATAATAAAAAATGATGCAAAGGCTTCACAGTATCGCAAAATTTTCAACATGACCAGAACATTTTTGTGATAGTTGTATAGGCATTTACAAATCATTCTCTATGTAAACACTCAATGACACAATGTGACTCAGGAGCGACTTCATGTTGGCGGGGAACTATAGCCCCATGGCTATTGCCACAATATGAAGAGTCAAAGTGCAAGAAGAAAAGTAACTGAAGTAACTTTGGGACTAATCTCACAATTTTAATGCGACCAGACTAGAAGGCAGCCGGTTTTAAGGTTTGAATTTTATATTTCCTTATTTAATCGTTTTCTATTTCTGTTGCAGTGTGCAAGAGTGATGTCACAGAACTGACTGCATATCTTAAAGTAAGTGAAAATTAATACAAACAGGCACTTGTATGTTAGGTTTCCTTTACATAGTCCTCCTTTTCTTGGTCTCGCGATACCGTAGCAATGTACTGGCCGTGCTCTACTTCGGTATGGTGTGTCCAAGTATCAGATAGTACCTTAGGTCAGATGGTGACAAGTGGTGACATCACTTCAAGGGGTTTTTTTAAATAAAGTTTCCCATGTCCAAATTTGAACAATATAAAATACTGCAATATACTTACCATATTGATGCTGTGCTGTTTCCTCACCAGTGATCCCCAGTCCTTCTTGTTCACCACCCGTGCGTGATGACGTTACATGGTGACAAAAATGACAGTGACGGAAAATGTTTGCATTAATTGCTTATGCGCACATCTGTATAATACTTCTGCTCTAGAGGCGCAAGAACTGTCTGCTGTACCGCCACTCGTCTGCAATTTACTATAATACAAAGCACTGTGCATCTGGAGTCCGTCCGGGACTGACAGTTGTCTAACAGTTATCAGTCACAATTATCAGACCTTTTTCCCGATAAACTTTGGGTAAATCAGTGGATTGGACAGGGGAAACCAATCCTGTCCGATCTATGGGCCAGATTTATTATTAGGACACGCCATTTGTGGTGTGAAATGCACGCAAACTGCATGTTTACAACTTTTTCAAAGCCACTTGAGCAACATAAAAATTGCCGCAAAGGGGCTTGACAAGGGAGGGAAGGGAAGTGGGTCGATGGCTCCACCACATTTATCATCTTCTACTCCAGTTTTCTGGCGTAGAAGAATGCTTAAAAGGATTTTCCAAGACTTTACAACTGATGACCTATCCTCTGGATGGGTCATCAGTATCTGATCGGTGGGGGTCTAACAAATGGGATCGGCTGTTTGAGATGGCACTGGCGCTCCTGTGGGCCTTCTCCCCATTCACCAAACTCAGAGCCGTACATTGTATAGTGGTTATGCTTGGTATCGCAGCTCAGCCTTATTCATTTCAATGGGGATAAGCTGCTCCTAGTCCATGTGACCAATGAATGTGACGTCACTGGCCTAGGAAAAGCTGAGAGAAGGCCGCAGCGCTACTGCAAACGCCGCTAGCTTCTCAAATAGCTGATCGGCAGGGGTCCCGGTTGTCCGACCCCCACTGTTTAGATACTGATGATGACCTATCCTGAGGATAGGTCATCAGTTGTAAAGTCTTGGAAAACCCCTTTAAATCTACGTCAGCCCCTAAATTTCCGTTGAGGTGCACAGACTGCCTATGACAAGGTGTACCCCTCCGGCAGCCATCAGCAGGCTCTAATAGATCCGGCAGCCACCGGGCTAAGATATATCATCCCTTATGTTTCTACTAATGTATGAAGTATGGAAGGCATCTTCCAGTCCATAGACTTTGATCACAAGTTGCTTAAAACAAAGGTATCCACTAGTAAAAATCTATTGCCTATGGGCTTTGATAGTCAAAAGTGCCAATGTGTAGACAAAGCAAATGTTTCTCTGGGATTGTAAAATACGTGTGGCAAACAAATTCTAAAATCCTCTCCAAATGTAGTGTATGTGTTGATTGCAGTGAGGGATATATCAGGAGGGCTCACCAAAAATGTTATAAAAATAATAATTCGATTTTAGTCTTCATAAAAGTTGCTTGATAGCAATAACAATATAGTAATCAGTTCATCAGTATATGGTCCATATCAGTGTGTCTGTTCTGAAGATGGCCTACTGGAGGTCAGAGACCCCTTCTCCGGCCTCTGTGTGACTGCCTTGTCTTATTGGTCTTCTTATAGCAGCACCCCCAACAGACATACCCTCCCTCTCGTCCGTCCCTGTCAGTCATATAGATCATAGATATTGGCGTGTCTTACACATATAGGTGCTTCTTCCTCTTCATATATATGGAAAACTTCAAATATAGGCTTAGACATACCTGTACAGAATTTCCATCCCCTTGTGTATTCATATACATGATGTCAGTAAAGTGCGTAGTGAAGCTTTTACAATATATACCATTAAATTAATACTGTATCACATAATATCTATCCGAGATCTTCGGAGGATGATACACCTTTCCCAGAGCTCATTTAACTGTGTGGAAATTGCATTGCAACCCGCACTTCTCCACAATATTTTGTCAGATGATGATATAAAAAAGATACATCTGAAAGGAGACGTTCTCTATAATTTGCCAGTCCTTTATATATCCTTCAGTGTTTTGGCTTTTTGCTGTTTGCTTTTTTCTTTTATGTGGATTTGTGCCAGCTGAATGCTTGCTTCATTGTGAGCTGAATAAGACAATCACAAGTCAGGCATGCAAGCCTTCTAATGCAAAATAGATAAAGGGGAGTGTTCAGACAGATCACTGATTTTATATGTAGAACGAGGATGGGCAACATATGGAAGGCAAAGGCAGCCATTCCCAGACAAGGGCTCGTGAATAAGAAGTTGAGTAGATTTTCACCTCTGCGTTCGGTAAATCCAGTAGTCAGTTCCGGCGAAGGAGCAGACTGTTGGGATTACTATATCTGGCATAGCTGGTCACTGCCAAGGTCCGCCAGATCCCCATTCACTGTAACAGGATCCAGCAGGAATGATGGTTTTCTGATGGAAAAATACCACTGCATTCTTGCCGGAAACCTGCCGGAAACTCAACGGATCTTATTATAGTAAATGGGGTCCGGCAGTGTCTGGGTACACCGGATATTGTAATTCCAGTAGTCTGCTTCTCTGCCAAGACAGAATACCGAACACAGATGTGGACGAAGCCTTAGCTGAAAAGAACTGAGATGAACTTTGATAGTCTGAAGAATTTGCATGGCTTTACCATATTTACCATATTTTCTTTTATCTTATTTTCTAGTAGGACTAACCATTGAAAAACATGGTAAGCCTGATGGTCTAGACCAGGCATGGGCAAACTGCGGCTCTCCAGCTGTTGCAAAACTACAACTCCCAGCATGCAAAGGCTGCTTACAGCTATCAGCCTACAGCAGGGCATGGTGGGAATTGTAGTTTTACAACAGCTGGAGAGACGCCGTTTGCCCATCCCTGGTCTAGACCATTGATGGCGAACCTTTTAGAGACCCGGTGCCCAAACTGCAACCAAAAGCCTATTTATTTATTTATATCTTCCATGTACTTTATCATTTAGCTATAATGGCCTGCCTACATTCAGTGCGCTGCCTGTGCCGTTCATAGCATGCCCTGCGCTGATGAATGGCAGGAAAAGTCTAAAGCATATTGGCACGTCTTAGACTTTTTCACTAGTGGCAGGACAGATCCGACAGGCTGTTCCGTCAGGTGAACAGCCTGTCAGATCCATCCTGCCGCTAGTGTATACCTGGGTTTGCCTTGGGCTGGGGAAATCATTGTACTGGACTGGGGAGGGAATGGCAGGTCCCTCTATCAGCCTACCCACCATTCCATAAAAATCCAGGCCCATAAAACAGGTTAAAGAAAAGTGCCTCAGCAAACTACACATTGCTGAAATCACCCAGCTTTCCTGGATTCTTTTACCTCACCCATCTGAGCATTCTGGCTGAGATATACACCCATTCAGTACCTGCCACCATGTTACACTTGGGGTTATTTATTAAGAGACTTGCGACTTT
The DNA here is from genome assembly GCA_033119425.1 of Bufotes viridis. NCBI lineage: Eukaryota > Metazoa > Chordata > Amphibia > Anura > Bufonidae > Bufotes > Bufotes viridis. Next base: position 134,022,305 of record CM065595.1, on the reverse strand, counting down.
TTTTGTCATAAACATAGTCTTAAGTCCCTTTTTTGACAGGCCGTTGACAATATTTGGTAGAGGTTTTATGCTGTGTTCGGCAGTTTGTTAGAGCGGGGGCGTGTTGGAGGACGTGCTAGGGTCGGGACTACTCCAGGGGCTAGAGTCGTTTTTATGGCAGTGTAGGGGGGTATTTAAGACTGGAGGAAAAAGCTGGTCTTAATAAATAACCCCACTATCTTCACAATATAAATTATTTTTTAATTTATTTTTCAATTATTTTTTAAAAATAATAATAATGATACTTATATTGTGCCATTCTAAAGTAATACATGCAAAAAACATTAAAAAAAATGTATATTCTGATTTCTACAAATAGGAGACAACATGACTAACATAAAGAATAGATTAAGGTCCCCATGAGTTCATTTTTTGTTCATCTCGGAATTTAACTCAATCCAAATGCTCTTGTCTGTGGCGAGGAATAAGTCATAACTTGTAGTACCGTCACCCCGTCACAATACTGGCCTCTTCTCCTCGTTTCCACATGGGGAGAGGTCTACAAGTGAAAATAGCGCCCTGTCACCGGCATATTGAAGACACATGTACTCTGCTCTGGTTTTCTTTCACAAATGCTGACAAATGTATAGCAGGCTTAGAACTGGGGCCCAGTTAATCAGGGAGAGACAAATAACACATTTCTCGCAAATTACACTCAGGACCTCGCAGGCAGCTATGGGGTTAAAATGAGCGCGCTAGGAAAAACAAAAGATTATGCTAAGGAATGCAGCATCTAGAGAGGGATATGTACTATATATGTGCTTTGTGTGCCTTCTTATATAGAAAGCAACAAGGGCTCTTCAGGATGTCTCCAGGATTCCTGCAGGGATATTTGCGCAGGGGCCTCTCAACAATCCTGCGACGATGAAATGTAATAAAACCTTTCTATTTTCTCCTGAACAGAATACCCGTAGTACTCTAAATCCATTGATCTGCTAAGGGGGCATTCACACGACTGTATCCGTTTTGCGGTCCGGAATTTGTGGATCCGCAAACCATGGACCACGGCCATGTACGTTACGTATTTTGCTGATCATCACATCCCGCCCTTTGTTTAAAAGGCTTATTCTTGTCTGCAAAACGGTCGGACAAGTATAGGATATGTTCTATATTATTATTTTTTTGCAGGGCCATAGAATGGACACCGTGTGCTGTCCGCATCTTTTGTAGCCCCCTTAAAATCAATGGGTCTGCATGCGGACTGAAAATATGTTCATGTGAATGCCCCCTTCGTCAGAGGCTTTCCAATATTGAAGGGCAAAAATATAAGTTTTGCAATATATTTTTTCCTTTGTAGTTGTTTTGAAAAGCGCAGTCCACTGGCAAACGTAAGTTGGACTACTAAAGTCTGTGGTTACATGTATAGATCAGGCTATTTTTCCCAGGGTGTATACCCAAAGATGTGGTGTGCACCTATCACTACAGTGTCAGAACCTAAGTCCAATGCTCTATTTAACATGTAAGGCGATAATGTATCTGATGTCAAGGGGAAATGCATTGGACAAGTTGTATCGCCTTCTGTCTGAATCTATTGATTCCCTGGAGATTAGTAGCAGCAGAGGTGCCTGGTGGTCAATTATCCCTTCTACCTTTCTCTCCATAGTCTCAAAGCCCGCACATTGGATAGCATAGCTGACCTCCGAATGCTTGTTTGGCCGACAGCTATCACTTCTGATATCTGGCAGGGGCTTTTCTCCCAGGAGAAAGGAAACCCATATGGAGACTGTCATGCTGCACCCATAAGCATGAAATTGCCGGAATATAATGGATATACTCAAAAGCTGTAACTTCCAGAGTGACTGCAGTTATCCCCAATGACATTCTTTCCTTCCCCTTCTTCACACCAGAATCATCCAAAAGCTTGGACTAGGCCCCTCACGCTGTATATATGCTTAGCAGTGCTCATCACGTAACTCCCATAGACTTCAATCAAGGACGGCCACCTTTCCATTGATGTCAATGGGATAATACTGGTGATTTGAATTTACATATTTAGCCTGCACCAGGTTTATCACAGGGGCTCAGGCTGGATATATTAAAAAAAAAAAAACAGAAAAAGGAAATATTCCGCTCACTACATTATGTTGTAGCAGCATATCCATAGGAAATGTCAATACTCTGTGTCCAGGAAACGCTGATTTGGCAACAGGTTCAATAGATTCCAAAAAGTTGGAAAAATTCCGGCGCTCAAGCTGGACTATTAACAATATTTATTGAACAAATCCATTAAAAAAATAATAACCCAATTAAGGGGTTGTCCAGGTTCCGGCCCCCTGATTTCAAGGTTCAGTGATTTTGAGGTTTTAACTAAAGCCGTGTGTATACTGACGGGGGTGTACATAGTCACATTTATAATAGTCTCCGCCGATTCTACAAACTCGTGCCTCAACTTTGTTCCTCTGTGTTTTCTATTGTACATTTCTGTCTAGGAGGTGAAGTGATGGGCCGCCTAGTTGGCCTGTTTTTAATAAACCTAACATATGCTTATAAATACCACACATGGCCGTCAGGTCAGCCCAGTCACAGGTCCATTAGAGTCTAATTTATGTTGTACCTTATGCTAGTTTTCTACATTTGATCCATCAACTGTCGGGCACATTTATTAAGACAATTACATTTTTACCGTAATTTCCTTAAAAATATAATGACATTCATTCAGAAACAACCCCATATTTTTCATGTCCTTTTTGTAAATCATGGAAAAGAGGGGGCATGCAATTCAGGCGGCCCTCTGTGTGACTTCTTTACAAAAGTTTGCATGGTTAGAAGGTGTCAGAAGGATGTCATGTCTGAGATGCTACTGGTCATGGTTTGTCAGCTGAACCCACAATCTAATGTGTCGGGGGCCTTCCCAGTCCCATCATACAGCCTAAGAGACAGGTCAGACATTTTGGATTTTTAACATACCCAAGCCTTTTGTTCTCAAGGGAGATAAGCTGATACTAGAGGTGTCTGACAGCAGCTCATTCCCCTCTCTTATTGAGAGTAGATACATGTTCAGAAGAGCCATGCATGCATGTGCCTTAGGGGTTAGAAGAAATAGCTGTTAGCCATATGAATGGTCACCTTAAAGAGCATCTGTCACTATGGGCAACCCTATTAAACCAGGCACACAGCCTTTAGGGTTGATCATGGTGCCTAAAATGAGCCCCTTCTCTCTGCAATTGGTATTACTGTTGCAGAGAATTTCTTACTTTTAGTTATATGCAAATGAGGTGCTTGTAGCACCGAGGGGCTGGCCTTGCCCCTTTGAGCAACACTTCACCTCCGCCTCTCCCTGATGCCACTTCCCCTCCCAGTGCAATTGACAGGAGCAGGCATCAGAACAGTGAGGATTGATTTGCCGGTATAGTGAAGATCTCATTGCACATACACCAATGGTATTGCTGCGCGAGATTTCAGGGCCAGGCATCGAAAGAGAGAGGAATGCCCGGCCCTGTCAATGGCACTTGGATGGGAGTGGCAACAGGGAGTGGTGAGGTTGAAGTGGTGCTCTAAGGGGCAAGGCCAGCCCCTTTGTGCTACAAGCGGTGCTCCGAGGAGAGATGAAGTGGTGCTCCGTGCACCTGATTTTTATATAAATAAGAATTTCTCTGCATTGGTAAGTCTAATTGCAAGGAGAAAGGGCTTGTTTTAGTCACTATGATTTACCCTACCAGGCAGTAAGCCCTTTAATAGTGCTGTCTTGATGGGTACCAATCCCAGTTGTCACATACGTGGACTGGAGAGAGCCTCTATATACTTGTATATATATGTATGTCTGAGTGACCAAAGGCAGCTCTCCATACCCTGCAAAAATGGCTGCCTGTTCTTGCTACTTCCTGTAGTACAGCTCCGGAGCCCGAACTGTTTGAATGTTTGAATGTTGCCAGAGACTATACTATTTTTGACTATTGTGCTTAGAGCCCTGGATAAAAATAGCTTGCATTTCAAAAGCTTAATTTTTAATTTCTGACGTTCTCAAATTGTATTAAACTGTTAGAATATAATTCTCACATTGCCTTTGTGGCAAGTCAGAGTCTGTAATTATTATAGCAGGGTGTAGTAATTGTATATTTATTTTAACTTGCAGAACTACATTCTGCTGCAGCCAGAAGGGTGCAATTACAGCTTTCATGAAAATATTCTCAGCAAAGCACTGTTATTTCAGCAGAGGTGTCGTCGAAAGTGGCTCCGGCTCTGCGTGTTTAACCACTGCGCACAGCTGTTACAAACTATGTTAGGAGCACTCCAGGGAAAGCCTGTGCATTGCGTTATGCCTAATGCGGGGCCTGAGGGGGCGGTGCCTGACTCAAAGAATTTAAGGAACCCCTGTGTCATGCACCGCCCTCCCAGCCCCTGCACTAATACAGTTTACCCCAGTGTGTTCCTTTACACCATCAGTATGTTTACCAAAGAGTAAAATATGCATATGTAAATTCTCCTGACAACTAATAAGGTCAGCAGCTTCAATAGTAGGTTGTCAGTCAACTGTTTGTAAGCTCTAAATGTAAATCTGCCTAATTATAAACCAGAAAGGGAATGGGGGGCGTTACCTATGAATATCTAAAGAGATGCACCATGCATGACGCTTGGAATTAAAAATATCAAGCGTATTGGTTGTCAGCCTACATTCTGAAATACAAATATGACGAGAAAGAACCGAATAGAATTTGTCAGAAGCTGACAGTCTTTTAGGTCCTTGTATTCTGTTAGCTGACTACCAACCAGTAACAACAACTGTGCAACATGGAGTTGTCACCCAGACTTTCCAGGCATCTGCATTTCTAGGCAGACTTGCATTTTCCAGCCTCTCTCTATCTTTTACCATCCATGCTCTGTGAGTTTCACATTAATTCTGTATTTGTGATATATTCATGAAACAGGAAGCTCAGGATGATTTAGGTCACCCATATGGTGAAATTATATATATTTTTTTTTACAATTTAATTATCATCTTTCTGTCTTTGGGGAGCACTGGACTACTTCAGATATAGATAAAGTTTGACTACCAGCAACCACCACTGGGGAAGGTTACAGAGGTTGTGTCTCAAGACAACCCCTTTTTAGGAGAAGTCAGTGCAATGAGCACCTGGTTACCGCTGGTCTGGCTTCTCGCACCCCTGGAGGTCAGCTGTTTTCACCGGGTGAAGTCATGTCTAAGCTTACATTTAACGAATAGCCATCCATGTAAAGCATGGTCACACTGCGCCCATCAGAGCTCTAATAGGGCAAATAGACAGAACTCAACCCCCTAAATAGGTTCTCTGTGAATAATGATATTTTTACAAGTGCCCTCAGCCTGCCACCGTAAACACCCTGCATCCCGCCTCTCCGGTCTTTCGAACTGCCTCCCCTGCATGTTCTTGTTCCAGTCCCCGTGCAGTGTTTACACCTGTCGCAGCATGGACTTTATCACATGCTCTGCTGCAGCCAATGACTGGCTTCAGCAGTGCATGGCCACAAGCAGCACCTTACTGCTAAAGACAGTCATTGGCTGCAGTGGGGCATCTGACCATGCCCCGGCAGATGTAAACACTGCATAGGGGCTGGAACATGGACATGCAGGAGGCAGTGCGGAGGACCGGGGCGACAGGCTGGGGTACTTGCAAAAAAATAATGATTCCGGGAGAACCCCATTGAAGGGGTTGTCCCATGACAACAACTTATCCTCTATCAACAGGATGTGTCTGATCAGCGGAGATCTTACTGCTGCGGTCCCTGTCGATCACCACAACGGAGCACATGTTCCCTGTTTGAATGAAGTGCAGCCATGCATGTGTGTCCACTGCTCCAATCAACTCTCTGGGGCTACTGGAGATAACTGAAGAGCACTTGGCTATCTCCGGCAGTCCTGAGCGATGGACACTCATGGATGTCTGCCGCTCCATTCAAATGTGGGAGCACAAACCCAGCAATTGGTCACCTGCTGATCAGAGACATCCCCTGCCCTAGCAACACAGTTTTTTCTAAAAGCTTGTCGGTGGGGGTGCCGGGAGTCAGGCCCCCACCAATCAGATGTGAATGACCTTCCAGAGGAGAGGTCATAATATTTAATACCTGGCAAACCCTTTTAATACAGTGAACTCCTTAATAAACAGCATTTGGTAAGCTCCCCCTAGTGGTGGCTGCAGGCATCTAGAATTGTATTATTTAAAGGCTGTGTACACCTTCAGGGGCAATTATTTTTTGATGATTGTATTTTACTAATTTTGTGTAAAAATCATTTTTTCAATAGGCCTTTATTAAAAGTAGCCAGCTGTTCTGTCCCAAAGCGTCAACTGTTTGTCTACCTGAGTGAATCGTGCTTTCACTTTGTGTTGGTCATCTATTAACCCTTATCTCTAAATTACTAAAAGGTATTAAACACTTATTTAAGACACTTTCTTATCAGTAAGATAAGAACTGAGCCATAATGAGTGTTTAGGAGGTCAGAGAGCAGAAATAAGGAGTCGTCAGCCAAGTTGCCCCGACGGGAAACATTAAAAATACGGAGCCTGCTACTAGAGAATCTCAAAGCTGTATAGAGAAAGGGACTCAATATTTTAAAATTAAGACCAATTTAAAAAAATTGCTCCCAAAGGTGTATATAGCAAGTACGGACACTCAGTATCATAAAAACAGATTAGATCTTCTGTAGAGATATATTAAGAAATTGAACCTAAAAACCACATAAAAGCTGTGCATTTATTTCAAGGATATGGCTTGCATATAGGAATATAAATCCACATAGGAATCCCCCCATTATATGACAATGTTTATACAGTAACCATGGCACTGGAACAGAGACAAGCCCGTAAAGAGGATCACACATCCAGTACCCTGGGTATTGGGTGTTCATACACTCTGCTTGGTGCCCGGATCTGTTTGTGTTTATCACTACCTATACATATGTTACTTTTAGCACCACTCACACTGCGCCTGTTTGTGGTGTCAGTTTAATATGCGAGTCACATTAGATGAAAACACTCTGTTAACCAGAATTGTTACAGTGCAGCGGATTGCTAATTTCTAGTCACGTCAGGACATAATGTATTCAGCTTTCTAAGCAATCTTTCTGAATAAGAATCTCTATTTGTGGTAGGTGTTGTAAAGGGTGGAGGGTGGCCAGAGGGGATGGGGAGGAGGGGTAGGGATTATAATACATAGTAGTATGCATTTGTATAAATATACTATATATATATATATATATATATATATATATATATACACACACATACACGTATATCATGATTTTTTTTTCTTTGGTCAAGCAATACAAGACACAAAATTTATAGACCTTATTAATACTATAACCCACAACAGACAATGCCAAGCATCTAAGCCCTTCTATTCGCCATCTGTACAGTAAGCCTGATAAATGATTTATTTGCCAGCAAAGGCTGTCTGACTGATGTCACCACAAATTCCAGCCGCGACTCTCGCCCTTGATTGGAGATCCATGAGCTGGGCTGATAGTCACAAGTAATTAGCTCCTCTAATTAAAATGGCAATTTATGTGTATATGTTTGCGCAGACAGGACACAAAAAAAAGTCATTTTCGTTGACACTGATTACTGAAATCCTGCAAGCAGAAAAAATATGGTTTAACCTCATTTTATAGCAATGTTTTCTACATAACATCATAGATGAATGTGCTCAGGAAAACAGACGACAGCTGCAAGGACAGTTATTTAGTTAGATATATATTAATATATAGTTAGATTATCTATATTAGATATAGATATCTACTATACATAGATATTTATCCATAATATAAGTAACAGTATATACGTGTGTGTGAATACATAGCAGATATATAGTGATATCATATAAAATAACTGTGTATGTGTGTGTGTGTGTATATATATATATAAATATACAGGTATATATATAAATATATATATATATTTAAATCTATCTATCTATCTATTTTTATATATATTTATCTATAGATATTTTTATATATATATATACATACACACACATATACACAGTTATTTTATATGATATCACTATATATCTGCTATGTATTCACACACACGTATATACTGTTATTTATATTATGGATAAATATATATGTATAGTAGATATCTATATATTAATATATATTAAACTATATAACTGTCACTATACAGATATATACATATTTACAATGTATTCATTGATGTACACGTCTATCTATACACTTGGTAATATATACACTATTGGGGTCATTTATTCAGAATCTCAATACCTCTGCACTATCTATCTATCTATCTATCTATCTATCTATCTATAATCTATCTATCTATCTATCTATAATCTATCTATCTATCTATCTATCTATCTATCCATCTCTATCTATCTATCTATCTATAATCTATCTATCTATCTATCTATCTATCTATCTATCTATCTATCTATCTATCTATCTTTCTACCTGTCCCATGACCATACACACATCATGTACTTTGTATACACTCAGTACATAAATAAACAAATAAATCAATGCAAATATATTTGTTATAAAAGACACAACTCAATCAAGGAAACATAGAGGAAATACAATTATTTTTGGGATCTGTAGGTATTTTATTAATCATGTAATGTTTGGTTTATCAGTTGCCCCAAGCTAACAAACTAATTGCGGTTTCCAGCCGTGTTAATAATCATGCACATAATTACTACACGTTTGTGCATCGTTTTCTGTTTTGTTACTAATGTAGGATATTCCCAGAATGTCACAAGATGCGGCTGTCTTCTTCATACTGGGGTGTATCAATGTGCTGCACAATAAAGCCTCTGGTACACCGTATTCATGAGTGCATTAGGCCATGGCAGCCCTGACTGCTCCGCCATTCTATCTTGCTTGGTGTGGATCCAGAGATACATGTGATATGACATATATAAAGTGGTACACCATGAAGATAATAAACACAGAGCTTTAGAAATCATAAACTCTATATATATAAAAAAAGAGACTGGGCCTCATTCACCAAATTAACTACATCGTTATTAAAGTTAATGTCCACCATTCTGTCTAAAATTCTGTGCTGATATATGTGATATTGTACTTGTTTAGTGGAGCTGTGATTTTCACGCTGGATGGAATAATTTTGGCAGCGTGCAGTCACCACTAGGGGGAGGTAACTGCATATGGATTCATACAGCTAGGAACGAACTGAACAGAAGTTTTATTTCTAGATTCTATTTTATATCCTTCTACTCTTAAAGGGGTTGTGTCATTGCAAGGGTATGCCGTCAATGTCAGATAGGTGTGGGTTCCACTTCCACCTCTGGGAACCACACTTATCTCCAGAACAGGCCTCTGGAAGCTCATGCACAGAATGTTCTCCATTCATTCTACGAAATAGTCAGAAGTCCCATAGAAATGAATGGAGAGCGCCACGCTCTGTACACTTCTATGGGACTGCTGGAGATAGCAGGGATCTGCACCTACCTGACATTGGCGGCATATCCTAATGGTATCCCAACCAAGTTAAGAGTAGAAGGTTGGAGCATATAAAATAGAATCTAGGAGAAGAGGAATGAACTTGGATGATAGGCCACCACTCTGAAGCGGCTGCTTTGGGGCCCCATTTGTCACTCGACCAAGTATTTTTTTTTCATCTTCGGTCCAAGACCCAGCTGTGTGAGTTTTTTGCAGGACAAATTGTATTTTTCAAGAAAACAAAGAAGGGAAAAATAGCTAATGGTTACAGGCCCACAGCTGCCATTTGCTTTTCAGGATGCCGATGGCCAGAGAGAGCCCCCTCATATTTATCTATCTATATATTTCATTCTATCTATCTATCTATCTATCTATCTCATTTTATCTATTGATCTCATTCTATCTATCTATCTATCTATCTATCTATCTATCTATCTATCTATCTCCATCTCATATCTGTCTATCTATCTCATATCTATCTATCTATCTATCTATCTATCTATCTATCTCATATCTGTCTATCTATCTATCTATCTATCTATCTATCTATCTATCTATCGCCTATCTATCCTATCTATCAATCTATCTATTTGATTTTATCTATTGATCTCTATCTATCTATCTATCTCTTTTCTATCTATCTATCTATCTATCTATCTATCTATCTATCTATCTATCTATCTACCTATCTAATTGTATCTATTATCTATCTATCTATCTATCTATCTATCTATCTATCTATCTATCTCATATCTATCCATCTCTCGTATCTTTATCTATCTATCTATTTATCTATCTATCTCTTTATCTATCTATCTCATCTATCTATCTCATCTATCTATGTCACTCAGCTATCGGTACGCTCTTGTTTGATGAGGGATAAATGTCTGTGTGTTAACACGACTCTGTAGATGTGGATGACACTGAAATCCTCTGTCTGCCAGATAAAGCCGGTGCCCAGAGCTTGATGCAGAGCCTGAGCTTTCTGTGTATTTCAGAGGTGATGTCAAGGTGAAAGCAGACTAGCCGAATGGTTAGATATCATTGATATTCTGACTCGGAGGCCACAAATGGGTCTGTGGCAGATGGAGTCTGTGTCGAGGAAGAAAAATGGCAGCTTTGGAGCTTCGTCGCTGTGTTTGCTCACAGCTCTGCTCGCTGCCTGTGACCTTCCAGTGTTCCAGAGTTCTCCTGCGCTTTAATAAATTGTCCTTCCTTTCTATCACCTAAAAGTAGAGAAATGGCAGACCCATAATTCAGTACAAATTGAGTTGTTTCATTACAAAGCAGCATAAACATGTTTTACTGCCACTATTTTAGGAGCGATCTTTTATAGCCACTGGTATTTGTAGAAATGCACCGTGCAGCTGCTTTTAATAGGATTTTCTCTTTAAATGGAAATATTAGCCGCTGTAAATGATTTATTTTCATTAATGTACAGTCCCAATAAAGCTGTTGTCTACCGCCATTACAGTAACTATTCTCTACGGTTATTGCTGATGTAGCGTAAATGGATTGCATCCTGAGCCGAACACCAGTTTATTCTATGAATATCGTAATGATTTGTTCTATGGAACCATCCGATGGTGGTTGTGATAGCAGAATATTGAACCTTACATGTTAGTACCTATAGGTGTCTGTAGGTGGAACCAAAAATCGGGGGATGAACCCTTTTCAGTGTAAACTTTAAAAAAAATGTTAACACATGATAAGGATCAAGTATTAAACGCCCGTCGTTAGGGGAACTGTGAGTTTTGGAAGATGATGCGCAGGAAGCAGGAAAATTCAGTGAGCAGAAGGATCTGAGCCACTTTTGACAAGTGAAAAATTGTGATGTCTAGATGACCATCTCCAAAATGGCCGGGTTTGTAGGGTGTTCCCAGTATGCAGTAGTTTAGAACCTACCAAAACCAACAAGTAAAAGCGGTGCACCAGAGCCAGGGTCATGTGCACCCAAGACACAGCTGGGGACGTGGAGGCTAGTCCACCTTGTCTGTTTCCACAGAAGAGCTACTTTAGCACAAATTGCTGAAAAAGTTAATTTTTACACAATATTAGGCAGTTGGTTATATATATATATATATATATATATATATATATATATGTATAGTGCATTATCTGTGGTTTGTACTTCTGTCCTGCAGAGCTGGTCCTGGGCTCAAGTCCGTCCAAGTCCAACACCTGCATATAATTTGTATGCTCTCCCCGTGTTTGTGAGGCTTGTTTCTAGGTTCTCCAATGTTCTCCCACACTCCAAAAAGTGATAAATGACTGATAAGTCATTGTCCTGTGAAAATTCCACCCTATAAGACGCACCTAGGTTTTGGAGGAGGTCAGTAAGAAAAAAATATTTTTCATTAGACATCAGATCAGACCAGCAATCAGACCTTAAATGTTAATAAGACCCTCAATCAGACCTCAGATCAAACCCCCAATGTTAATAAGACCCCAATAAGCCCTCAGATCAGACCCACAATAAGACCTCAGTTCAGTCCCCAATGTGAATGACCCCCATTCAGACCTCAGATGATACTCCATACCTTAGATCATACCCCCATGCCTCAGATCAGTCCCTCTGCTCGTTTCCATGTTTACGACCACCCTGCAATTCAGCAGTGGTGGCTGTGCTTGCACACTATAGGAAAAAGCGCATTTTACTTTAGTGCGCAACCTCGACCACTGCTGATGGATTGCAGGGTGGTCATAAGCCTTGTAAACGAGCAGAGTATAATGTGATGGAAAAATGAGTCCAGCCAGCAAAGGAAGCAACATGGACAATCACAATACATTAGTAAGTGTGTATTAACTTTCTCTACATTATAAATGGCATTTGCTGAAGGAAGACCTCTTTAAGTATCAAGTATCCTCACATGTATGATTTATGCAAGTGCATGGACATATTGTGTGAGCATTGACATAATACGTGTGCACATATGGACTTTGTGAGGCTGAACATATGGGCCTAGAAGGCTTAACCATGCAGCTCTGTCATGGCAGCAAATCTCTTGCCTCCTGCATTGCCAGTCATTGTGGGGACTCTGGAAAACAGGTGTCCAGGTAATTGTACGGATAAAGAATTGTAACCTGCTGCAGCGTAATAAACCCTGCATCTGAGATGTAACGCTGCATGTGAGACTTCCCAGTATCAACAATCGCTGCATTTAAATGACCCGGAATAAAACCTCGTGTTGTCAGACGAGGCATGACTGCCCCCCCAATGTCAGACTGAGATCAGGGATATAGAAGAATCCTCCACATCCCAACCGTAATTCACAAATATCATAATAATCGGCTCATCAGTGATATCACAGCGTGATAACAGGTTCATTCACTCTAAATACTTGATTATAGGTTGCCGAACCTTTTATTAGACTGTGCATGAATTGTATTGACCCATGCAACATAAAGGTGAACGGGTTCTGACCCGTATTTTCTGCTTTCTGGTGTTAAAACATTTTTCCAGCAGAATTTCTATGTATGTCTGACTACTACCGGCAGTCTCTACAGTGTACTTAAAGGGGTTGTCTCATTTCACACAATGGGTGCATATCGCTACAATATGCCCCAATGTCTTATAGGTACGGGTCCCACCGCTGAGACCCGCAGCTATATCGGGAACGTAGCCCCGCAAAATGGTGGCTGGTCCAGCCACCATCAAGCGGTCTCCCCATAGAAGTAAATGGGAGCGCTCCGCGCATGATCGGCCACCGCTACCATTCACTTCTATGGGCCTGACGTAAATAGCTGAGCTGGCTCGGCTATTTGCGCTTGCCCTTAGAAAATAATTAGGGGGCGGCTGAGCATGCACCAGTTCTCGATAGAGGTGCGGGTCCCAGTGGTGGGACTCACGCCTACAAGACAATCAGGGCATATTTTAGCGATATGCCCCCGATGTCTGAGACGAGACAACCCCTTTAAGAATAATCACCCAGCTTTCTGCAGACCCTGAGTGACATATACAATAGCATTGTTAGCATTGCATTGCTACCCCAATTGTCCTGTGTCGCAGCAATTTTAATACTGTGTTTCATAGATTTACACTGGGCAGATTTACTAATCCTGTCTGAAGAAGAGCCAAATTTACAGTAGCACAGGGGCTCAGGCTGGATAAGAAAATTGATGCATATTAAAGGGGTTTTCCAGATTGCTTCGACTGCCATTAAAATAAGGTCGCTGTAATGTTCTTTTACCTTTATTGCCCCTATCTGCCGTTCTGGGCTGTGGTCACATGACCCTGTCCATGCAGCTCTTTCTTATTTCCTGTGATGTTATGTCCATGGGCGGGGCAGTGATAGGGGAGTGTCTATGTAACTAGCTGGGTGGGAGGCGCTATAAACTACTTGGGTGTTAGGGACGGTGCCAGAACTGTGGCAGAGGAAGGAGAAGTGCATCATGGGATTGGTTGGATACAGGAACAGGAAGTGCTACATCCAGGATGGAAACAATCTGCCATAGTAACCTGAAACAAGCTGCCATAGTAACCTGAAAGCATTTCGAAGACTGATCAGGATCCTGATCAGTCTTCTAATGCTTTCAGGCGACTTGCGTTCTGACGTATCCAGCGGGACGGAAGTGCTTGCCGGATCCTCAGAACGCAAGTGTTAAAGAGGCCTTACACAGTTGTAATAGGGCATGCATAGAAGTCTTTAGGCCCATACTGTTACTTCTTATGGATCTGAATACATATGAACTACAGATGCCGTATTACAGAAGTAATCTCCCCTAGACGCATCGCTGCTAGGAGCGAGCACCTCCATAATCCGGTACCATACAGAGACACAATGTGGTTGCTTGCAGAGTGCCTATGGCTCAGTAGTTGGCTGGGGTTCTAGGTTCAAATCTGACCAAGGACAACATCTGCATGGAGTTTATATGTTCTCCCCGTGTTTCCTCCCATACGCTAAAGATATACAGATAGGGAACTTAGCTTTTGAACTCCTCTGGGGACAGCGAGCGATGATGATGTCTGTAACGCGCTGCGAAATATTTCAGCACTATGTACGAGGGTCAAATAAATAACTGTGGTCATAGGGCTCTGGTTCCTACTATACAGGCTCTGCAATGTGCATGTGGCCTAAATGTGTGAAGGAGGTCGTACACATTAGATCAGAGATCCCCAAGCTTTTGTATGTTGTGAGCCACATTCAACTCTAAGTGATGGTCAGGAGGAACAGGCAATTCAAAAATGGAGGAAAGACATTTTAATTGGGGAGAAGCAAAAAACATGAACTTGCAAAAATTTGCTGCTAAATATTTCAGTATAAAATTTGACTCTAGTATTCTACCATCTGAGTTGGCGCTGTTTGGTGGTAAATCTAAGATAGGTCTGCAATAATGTCAATTGCCAGTGCACATGGTCATAACTAGAGATGAGCGAACATTTAAAAAAAGTCCGTTGTTCGGCGTTCGGGTGGTGGTAAGTCGCGCATCCCGTTATGGATTCCACTATAGCGCATATGGAATCCATAAGGGACGGCTGCCACCTACCCGAACTGTTGCACAGCCGAAGGACCTGTGGTGACGTCACTGTCATGTGATCAGTGCAGGGGGCGTGGCTCAGCACGGGATTGATGCGCTATAGTGGAATCCATAACGGGATGCGCGACTTACCACCACCCGAACGCCGAACAACGGACTTTTTTTAAATGTTCGCTCATCTCTAGTCATAACTCAGGACTACCATGGCGAGCCACACAGCAGGGAGCCACGAGCCACATGTGGCTCCTGAGCTACTGGTTGGGGACCGGTCCATTAGATGAATGTCATCAAACCTATTGATTTTGATGGAACTGGTTGACAATCTAATGTGTATTGGAGTATCCTAACTCTCCCCAATGGGAGATATTGGGGGAAAGAAGATCATTATGATCTCAAGGGAGATAAGCAGCGCCAGAGGAGGTCCATATAATTGCGCTGTTGATCAACCGATAAACGAGCAAACGCTGATTTGCATCTTTCATTTCATGCAGTAGCATCTCCCTGCGTCATCAGGGATGTGCTGCCGATAATCATTAAAACTGAATGGTGGAAGAACAATTGCAGTAGCGATCATTACTCCCCCATTCACTTCGGATTTTCCTGATGCAAACGAGCTACCATCAACATCTATATCGTTGATCGGCCCTCATTCTGCCCGAAAATCGTGCAGTCTAATAGGACCCTTATTCTCCTCTTCCTGTTGAGGTAAGAAGGACTATCTGTCAGCCTCTAATCTGACCCGTTATGGTGAATTATAACCGTCACAAACATCATTTCAAGGGGTTCTCCAGCAACATGTAAGTAAAGTCATCAGAAGACGTGGGCAATCCTTATGTTCAGACAAAACATACTGTACAGAAGCATCTTAAACTACAGTTCTTGAAATAAGGAGTTTGGGCACCAAACTAATACATACATCACAAAAATGTGACTACTTCCTGTGGCTTTATCAATAAACTTTATTTACATAGGCTGAGAGAACCAAAATAACATAAAAATTAATGTGTAGTTAAATAGAGGATATAAAAAAATATTAAGGAGATGTTATAACGTGTCTAATTACTATATGCTACACTGAGTGTTACATCGTGTGGTTTCATTCTTTGCGTCTTCATTTTTGCAGTCAGATGAATAATCCACTGTTGTATAAAGGGATTAAAGGGACGCGTGAATTGAGTGCTGCTTAGTACATAACCCAGATTTGGGCAGCATCTTGACCCTCCCCCAGTTCTCCACTCAGCCTCCATTGTTGTTATTTTCACTAGCCCCCCTCCCCCATCTGCTTACTATTTAACTGCAATATGCATAAGTACAATTGGCAATTTTGTCCCTAGAAATGTAAAAAGTCAAACACTCCCTGCATTCAGAAAATGTCTCGCTTGGAGCAATAGAGACAGAAATATTGAAAGGTTTAGAGGAAAAAAAAGAGAGCGAGCATAGAAATGATGCAAAAAGAAAATGACACTGAGGTCTTGGTTTAATACATATGTATTCCAGGTTGATGGTTGATTTCATTAGCAAATCTCATTGTTATGCAATGTCTGTTCTTCTGCAGCAAAATGAATATTGTATTCTCAGAGGCTGAGTGTGTGTGCTCCTCATTTATGTGAGCAGATAGACTGGATGTCCTTCCATTTAACACTCTGTGCATCTATTTATTTTAAGAAACATTCTGGAACCTCAGAAGGATCTGGATAGTGTCTCTCCATGTACCTCATATTCTATCTGTATATCTATCTATCTATCTATCTATCTATATCGAAGAAGAGATCACAGCACTCCAACCTCATTCATGAAAATCATGGATTATTCTCGTGTCCATAAATATGCAATGTTTCAGCTCCCATCTGGAGCTTTTTTCAAGCATGTAAATCTATCTATCTATCTATCTATCTATCTATCTATCCATCTATCCATCTCATATCTATCCATCTATCCATCTCATATCTATCTATCTATCTCATATCTGTCTATTGATCTATCTATCTATCTATCTATCTATCTATCGCACATATGTCTATTGATCTATCTATCTAGCTCATATCTATCTATCTATCTATCTATCTATCTATCTCTATCTGTCTATCTATCTCATATCTGTCTATTGATCTATCTATCTATCTATCTATCTATCTATCTATCCATCTCATATCTATCTCTATCTATCTATCTATCTATCTATCTATCCATCTCATATCTATCTATCTATCTATCTATCTATCTATCTCTCTATCTCTCTACCTGTCTTTCTATGGTGTCTCACTGTAGCCTCATAAGTGGAGAAGTGGCAGCACATTTTGGCAGCTCTACATTGTAGTCTATGGTAGTTATAGAAATATCTGGTTAGTTACACTTTTGGGAAGAAGCATTATGGCGGCCACTTCCCATCAAAGCTGCAGAGGCAGGCACAGAGGAGAGCGCATCCCATAGCAGGTGTTTCATGTCCGCATGCCATCCTGGTAACAGGAAAGCTTGGTGCTTGTGGATTCACCTGCTCATAATTTCAGAACAAAAGAGACGCATGCTCCTCCGGCATCTTTCTTCTTATATTTTTTACTAATGCAAAGTTCTCCATGGAGAAGAAGGCTTATACAGGTTTTTAATGGAAAAGACAGGGGGCAATCAGATACGGCCACCATCATGGGCTCCATTGTAGCTGCTTTGGCTATCTGTATGGTAAATGCCCTTGCACTGCAGTTAGAATAAAGGTAAGTACAGTAAGTGTGTTTTTATTTTAAGACATGAATTTTAAAGCTGACAAAGTCATAAAAACACTCCACGGATCGGGACATAAGACAGGATTCTGTTCACTGCAATATAACTTCATTCCCATAAGGTTTAACTGTTAGGAAAATCGTTACCTCTATGGCCGCCTTTAATAACGGGCATCTCATATTAACCAAAATGTCTTCCTGTATGTCGCTAATATGGATTTCCTTGTAATTACCAGAAGCCCTTAAGAGCTGATCACAGCTGCTAGAAAAATGGAGTATGTGCTTTTTTACTTTGCAGCGATGCTGCAGGGAATTGTGTGCATGGCAGAATAGATGTACAGTAACACCCTCATGCTTAAAATGCAATTCCACGGGATGGTGTAGATTCTGGACATTGGCGGATTGGGAATTTAAAGTGGCCCTAGAAAGAAAAATAAAAGTGGCCCTATGTTGTAGGTGGGCCCAGATTGACAGAAGGTGGGGCCAACACAAGTAGGCAGGGTCAACTCAAGGAGGTGGGGCCAGAAATACGTATATTGCGCTGCAATTTTTTATTTGGGTCAGTGCAGCACAATGTACTGCCCCAGTAGAACCCAAAACCTCCCTAGAAGCTGCCTTTCTATGGTGACCAGTACCAACTTCCATGTTCTGTCCTCCTGGAGAAAGGGGATGAGGAATTGAAACACAGGCCACAGCAAAGAGCCAGCCCTACCTTCAGCATCCTGCCTGGCCTTTCAGCGTTACCATACATACAGGGTAATACCGCACCACATACCTCTTACATCAATGACGTCTCTCCTGTGATTAAAATGTTCTCTTTCCTCATCTTTTTCGTTAGGACCAGACAACAGATCTTCTAGCCGTGCCCCGTCTCTGCAGAGTTTGACACACACACAGCACTTACAGTCCTCAAATTTCCATCATCCTCCCAACCATGGTGCTCCAATATTGTCATCCTGTGCTCCCCAATGCCCACAAAAAATATACTGTAGAAAAAAGTCCCTCAGTAATAATAATGTCCCCCTATAGTGCTCCAGTAGCAATAATGCCCACCCCCAGCAATAACAATGCCCTGTTGTGCTTCCAGTAATAGTAACGCCCCTACAGTGCTCCCTATAATTCCCCTGGTAATAATAATTCCCCTACAGTGCCCCTGTAATTCCCCCAGTATTAATAATGCCCCATAGTGCCGCCAATATTAATAATGCCCCCGACAGTGCCTCCAGTAATAGTAATGTCCCTACAGTGCCCCTATAATTCCCCCAGTAATAATAATGCCCCCACAGTGCCCCCAATATTAATAATTTCCCAGTAATAAAAATGCCACCCTCTTGCCCCCAATAATTATAATGACCCCAATAATAGTGCCTCAAGCAATAATTATGCCCCCATAGTGATAGCTGTGGTGTCTTCTTTTCCCCCCTCACTGAATTCAGTGCAACACTATATCATACAGCAGGTGGGTAGGTTTAGAATGGCAGACACACAGGCAGTGAAAAACATTGTATGGACTTCAGGTCACACTGCGGATCTTGAAACCTATAGAATGTGCCCTATATAGGGCATTTGCTTCTTTGCAAATTTATCACACACTTGCATAAAGGCAATCGTTCGTCCCCTTAAATATCGTCAACCTGCGCTCATTGTTGGCCTGAGAGAACCCTTATACAAATTTTTAATTTGGTTTCAATGGGGGACCTTTGCTTCCAAGATAATGCCCCCACGTCCTTGCATCTAGTGGATGCTTCTAGCCAAAGCATGGGTGTACCTTTAAAGCGGTTATCCAAAATTTTGATATTGATGGCCTATCCTCCAGATTGGCTGGGGTCTGACCCACGTCACCACCGCCGACCAGCTGTTTGAAGAGACTGCGGTTCTCGGGACTTTTCCTGGGTGACGTCACGTTCTTTGGTTACATGTCAAGTGAATGGAGATGAGCTGTAATACCAGGCACAGCCACTATCCAATGGACAGCGCTGTGCCTGGTAAACTGCGAGGGGGTAAGCTCTGAAGAGAGCCGAGGCATACTCAATCAGCTGATTGGTGGAGTTGCTGGGTGTTGGGCCCTGCTAATCTGATGTTGATGACCAAGAAAACTGCTTTTATGGAGGCTGACTACTCGGCAGCTATGAGGTCCATGCCTCTGTTTGCATCCTTCAATACCACAACTGTGTGAGTTGGAGACTTGGAAATTGAAAGTCATCCTCCAAGTCTCCTGTTCAGAATCACCCCTGCTCATCACAGACAGCCAGAAAGTCACTAGGCTCGTCTGGCCAGTAAAGCAGAGGCACTTGGTCTTGGGATTTTTGGATCCAGCTGGCACTGCCTAAAAAAAGTGGCGCCTTATTGGTGATCGCCGCTGCCTACGTTGCACCTCCAAAACTCTGCTCCAGTTTATGGGGCCTTGTGATTTCGATCTACATCCCCTTGCCAAGTTTAGGAGTACACGAAAATATTAAGCTAGCGATTTTGTCTCTAGACCTTTTTGAGAAGAGAAATCTGAAAAACCTGGAAACTGAAGCTCTGCGACACCTCTGTCATTAATCATTTGTCATTTTATTTGCAGCTTCTGTGTACGTCTCTGTGGAATTGGCTTTCTTTATGAATTAAAGATTAAAAAAAAAAAAATCTCCCGTGCTGGTAATGCCTTTAATTCTTCTTACTGCTATCTTTATGCTCATCTTTTAAATATATTTTTTTTGCATATGCAAATTGCTGCAATGCTTTGAGGTTGGGGAGGGGGGGGGGGAGGGAAGAAAAACTTGGCTTTCCGTTTGGTATTGACCTTTAGGAAATTGATTGTAGGTGATATGTCTTCCAAATGGATTCTCATTTGTGCTTTGCACGTTTTCGATGTCACAGATCACATTACTGCCAGCTAAACAGATCCTTCTTTGCATTCTATTTATACATTTGTCCATCCATATCCATTACCTCATCAGAGCAGTAAGTGCGGAGATAAATTAACGCAATTCTCTGGTAGCCGCTTTTTTTTTTTCCTTCCGCGCACAGCGCGTCTCAACAATATTTTTCAGCCGTCATTTTGTCATCTTGGCATCTATGTTATTGCTGTTAGGTCTCATCCACCTCCCCTGCAGATGCTAAGCATTTATCCTTGCTCTTCTGCATTCTACATGGATGAACGCTGCCTTTTGTCTTCAAGGTATCCTTACATTTACTATAAAAAAACACTAGAAGCGGCCATTTTGGGGGCCGAACTGCAATTCTACAATTATTCTACAATTATAGCACATTTCATGCTAGAATGGTATCAAATAAGTTGTTTTTTTGCTGATGACCCATATAACCTTCATTTTCTTAGCAGCTATCTGCTAGGAACCGCTAGTATTCTTTAGCATTGTATGGAGGTATTATTGGAAATTGAACTGCTCTGTTCATACGGGATGGGTGAGTAATAAATGTATGATCTGCTGGGACCCCCACCAATCACAGGAACATGAGTCCCCTATGCGAATGACGGGGCATTTATTATGCTATTTCTGCCATTATCGTGACGTTAAAAAAGTTGCAAATTATGGTGCACACTATATTTGCTCCATAATATGTGCCTTTTAAGCTTCTCAACAGGTTTGTTAAATGGTGAGAAAAGGGTGGAGCCTATCAGGAGGGGCAGAGCCTACTGTGGTCTCCCAGATTTACTATAACTTGCGACAGAAGCTGGTGTAAATTATAGCTTAAGCCTATGCCAACCACTGGCTGACGTAGATTTGAGCTTTGACGCACGAGGGACCAGAGATGCTCCTAATTTATTAAGTGGCATCTGCCTCTTAATAAATTAGGTGCATCATACTCCAGCGCAAGGGGAGCAAGACAGGCCTATGGGAACGCCAATCTTGTTAAATGTCCCCCACAGTGCACATCCATGACCACGGCTTCATTCACTTCTGTGGGATTCCGGGAGATAGCTGAGCGCTGCACTCTGCACTCCTATAAACAGTAAATAAAGAGCTGTTCCTGTATGTGCACTACTGCTCCATTCACTGTGGGAACTCGGGGAAGCCGTTATCATGATTCTGAAGAATCCATCATACTTTTATCTTCTGTCCTTTTCTGTTGTGGACAACTCTTTTAAAGGAGTATTATATGGACTCTGCATATTATTTGGGCACTATCGTAGTGTTATGTGGACTATTTAAGCTGATATTATGTGGGCTGAAATTACAAGAAAAGCTCAAATTGGCCCAACAAGACCCTACTTGTTACCCAGGGTATGCTGCGGTATTTTCTTCGGCCAAACAACGTTCCGGTCCTGAATGGAAGACATCCTGATGCATCCTGAACGGATTTCTCTCCATTCAGAATGCATTGGGATAATCCTGATCAGGATTTTTCCAGCATAGAAACCCGACGATGGATCTCTATGCCGGGAAAACAAAAATGCTAGTGTAAAAGAGCCCTAAGTCTCTAGACCAGGGGTGCGCAATGTTTTCTGGTTGGGGGCCACATTGTCAGACGGAACCAATAACAAGCATGTCTATTACCAGATGGTTTGGGGCCACACAGAATGCTATCAAGGGCCGCCCGCATGTGATACTGGGCCGCAGGTTGTGCACCCCTGCTCTAGACACATCTCGAGGAGCTGAATAGGTTCTGGACACTTAAAAAATCCTGCAGGCAGGGAACGGTCTTCTGGAAATTTGAAGAAAATACTATTTTGGTTAATAGGCTGTATTAGAAGAGCAGGAATTAAAAATAATACTTAGTCCTCTTTCACACAAACGTATTTTCTTTCCATGTCCGTGCATGCGGAACCATTCATTTCAATGGATCGGCAAAAAAAACAGAAGGTGCTCCGTGTGCATTCCGTTTTCATATTTCCGTATATCCGTTCCGCTAAAAGTTAGAACTTGTCCTATTATTGTCCGCATAACGGACAAGGATAGTACTGTTCTATTAGGAGCCAGCTGTTCCGTTCCGCAAAAGACGGCATGCACACGGACATCATTCGTACTTTTAGCGGATCCGTTTTTTGCAGACCATAAAATACATACGGTCGTGTGAAAGATGCCTAAATTACAGTATCAAGGGATATTGAATCTATATATGTCTGCTCACCTCCTGCTCTATAACAGGCTGCCTGGAGCTCAGACGTTATGTTTAACGTGACAGATTTATTCAAAGCTAGGCCTACTCATCGTATCGATCAGCCCTGTCTTGTGTGAGATTCTCGGTTACCTAATTGTGCATTTTATAGGACCATGCTCTGCATGTCTGGGCCAACTTAATAAGAACCAATGTTGAGTAAATTACCATAAAAAGTACTCGCCAGCGCTAGACTGCAAATTAATTTCAACACTTTAAATTTGGAAGACAAATCCCTGACTGGTAATATGGCTATGTTTCACCGCTGTATTTTTGGCTGTGAATATTTCTATTCTGACCACAGTACCGGTAAGGGATCATTTTCTTCACTGCCCTCTGTTTGTGCCAAGGCAAAATTTGTGTTGTGATGGTGATTAATAAGAAATATGAGCCACCTGCCCATTTATGCGCTGGGCCTTGGAAAACATTCATTCCACATTGTATGTATTCTTCCCCGAGGAGACGCTCCAGAGGTGGTTTATTTCCTGCTGTTTACTAGACAGCCGATACGTGCAGCACTGATTTTTTAATGTGTTTTTTTTTGTGTTCATTAATTGATATAGTAATTATAGGATATTTGTTATGCTGTGTATCTGGTTATTGTATTCATGTGTGATGTGCTGTGGTGGTAGCTGAGGTTTTGTAGAGGATTTTGTCATAGTTTTTATCTACTGTACTGTGGAAGGTAAAATCCTTGGCATACAATGTGTTCGGAAAGTCTTCACGCTATTTTTTCACATTCTGTTATGTTAGATCAAGTTATCCTCGATCAATCCGCACTCTAGTCTCCATAATGAAAAAGTGAAAACAGAATCTTAGAAATTTAGCAAATGTATTAATAGAGGAAAAACATAAATTTTACATGGAGATAAGTATTTATGACATTTGAAATTGAACTCTGTGGCCCTCCAGTTTCTCTTAATCATCTTTGAGATGTTTCTATGCCTTGATTGGAGTCCACCTGTGATAAATTCCGTTGATTGGACATGATTTGGAAAGACACAGCCCTGTCTATATAAGGTTTCACAGCTGACAATGCATATCAGAGCAAAAACCAAACCACAAGGAGGAAAGAACTGCCTGTAGAGCTCAGAGACCGGATTCTGTGGAGCACAGATCTGGAGAAGGGGAAAAATATATTTCAGCTTCACTGAAAGTTCCCAAGAGCACAGAGGCCTCCATAATTCTTACATGGAAGAAGTTTAGAACACCCAGGAATCTTCGTAGAGACAGCCAGCCCACCAAACTAAGTAACTGGGTGGAAGGGCTTTGGTAACAGAGGGAGCCAAGAACCTAATCGTCACCCTGGGTGAGCCCCATGTCAGAAACTTCCAGAAGGTCTACCATCACTGCAGCACTCCACCAATCTGGGATTTATGGCAAAGTGGCCAGAAAGAAGACTTTCCTCAGTAAAAGACACATGAAAGCCTGTCTGGAGGATGCCAAATAAAAGCACCTAAAGGACCCTCAGACTGTGAGAAACAACATTCTCTGGTATCAGTGAAACTTTTTGGCCTCAATTGTAAGTGTCAAGTCTGGAGGAAACCAGGCACTGCCCAATACCATCCCTACAGTGAGGCATGGTGGTGGCAGCATCATGTTATGGGGGTGTTTTTCAGTGGCTTGGACAGGGAGACTGATTAGAATTAAAGAAAGCTGAATGGAGCAAAGTACAGAGGTATTCTTAATTAAAACCTGATCCAGAGTCTTCTGGACCTCAGACTGGGCTGAAGATTTGGCATCCAACAAGACAATGGCTCTAAGCCTCACAGTCAAGACAACTCTGTGAATGTCCTTGAGTGGCCCAGACAAAGCCCTGACTTGAATGCAATTGAAGATCTCTGGAGAGACCTCAAAATGCCTGCCCACTGATGGTCCCCATCCAACCTGACAAAGCTTGAGATGATCTGCAGAGAAGAATGGCAGAAAATTCCCAAATCCAGGTGTGCAAACCTTGTGGCATCATCCCCCAGAAAGACTGGAGGCTGTATTCACTGCCAAAGATGCTTTAAGTCCTGAGGAAAGGGTGTGAATACTTACGTCAATGCAAGATTTTAGGTTTTCCTTTTTTATAAATTAGAAAATATTTCTCACATTCTTTTTTCACTTTGTCATTATGGGGTATGAAGTGCAGACTGAGGGGGAAAAATAGAATTAGTTTTTATTTTAGCACAAGGCCGCAACATAAAATGTGAAAAAGTGAAAGGATCTAAACACTTTCTGAATGCATTGTATACTTATGTACTTAAGTTACAGTAGATTTTAACAGTGTGTTAACCCAGGCTCGTAAGCTGTATGGATCCCCATGGAGTCTTTGAATCTCTGTAGTAGAGAGAGAAATAGGCGCTCTGTGTGCAACCTTATAGAGCTCAGTATGGTGCTATATGAAGGGGGTCTTCAAAGGAAAGACAAGTATTGAGGAATAATTTACACATCTCATTTTTGTTTTGCCTACAAAAACTGAATATTTTTTTTTTTTAAACTGCACTAGAGATAGATAGATGGCTAGATAGATATATATGAGATGGATAGATAAATAGATAGATATGAGATAGATAGATATGAGATGATTGGATAGATATGAGATGGATAGATAGATAGATAGATATAGATAGATAGATAGATAGATAGATAGATAGATAGATAGATAGATAGATAGATATGCGATAGATAGACTACACTTGTAGTTTGGCAACATCTATAACACATGCAGCTTCATTGCTGCGTGTGTTGTGCAAAATGCCACAAGGGGGCCCACTAAGGCTTTATCGCCCAAGGGCCCACATGAACCTGGAGCCGACCCTGCCTGTCCCGAGGATGGGCCATCAATATCAAAATCTTAGACAACCTGTTGAAGGGTACATACATACCCAGTCCAGCAGAATATCTACAGTGTATCTGGCTGAAAGCTGCAGTGGCAAAATTGGCACCAAATAGTGTGGATTTTGGTATAGAAATACTGTGGCTTTGGATCGGATATTACTCTGTGCATAGCAACAGGATACAATCTGTGCCAGAAATCTGCAACCAGAACTTCCATGCTGTGTCATTATGTGAGGACTGTGGAAAATGTCTGCAGTGTGCGGAGAAGATTTGTGAAACTCTCATCCACTTCACTGCTACTGTAAATGGTGTAAAATTTCTACACTGAATTCCACTGGGGAAAATCCACCATGTGTGGCCGTACCCATAGATGGCAGATGTCTCACCGTCTCTCTCAACTGATGACAGTAAGCAGGTTTGGATTTCTGCCCATTGTCATGTCGAGGTAACTTGCAGGTTGCAACGTAACCGTGTTCACTATCATTAGTTGTGATGTAGTGGCGTGACCCTGAGTCACCATGTAGACCAACCTGTACCTCGGCACCATATTACAGGGTTTCATTATTGTTTTACTGGATTACCTGGGATGCAAAAAGTTAAGCGTTGATAGACTACATGTATACGTCTTCCAGGTGGTTCATATATCTTGGTGTGTCTGCAGGCTTAGGGTCCATTCACACGTCCCTATGAATGGTCCGGATCCGTTACGCAATTGTAGGGAACGGGTGTGGACCCATTTATTTTCAATGGGGCTGCAACTCACTATGTGCTGTCTGCATCCGCACTTCCGGATCCGTTCCCAAAAAAATAGAACAAGTCCTATTCTTGTCCGCAACTGCGGACACGAAAAAGCATTTTCTATTATAGTGACGGCGATGTGCAGTCTGCGAAATGCGGAACATACATTGCCGGTGTCCGTGTTTTGCGGATCCTCAATTTGCGGACCGCAAAACACCTACGGACGTGTGAATGAACCCTTAGTATGTAAAATCAAGTAAATGAAACCAGAGGACAACAACAAGTCTTGTATTCTTCTCTATGTGTTATATGGAGATCTCAGTCTGGCTCAGGAGATCTACAGAGGTTCGATATCGTAGGCGTAATATGGACTTTAATATCTCCCAGCCTCTCAGCTATCAGCATTTCACGGAGCAGCATAGAAAAGCAAACACATTTCTTTTATAATTTGATATTTTTGTCCCGCTCAGTCTTATCAACCACAAATTTTCCACTTAAAGCGATTCTCCGTGTGAATTTATTTTTAGAAATACCTGATTAATTACTCACCCAGCGATGGAGAATGGAGTGGCGAGACCGCTGCCAAGCTGCTTTTCTCCTTCTCTGTTGTTAGCACGGTGCCAATCCAGCCCCGAACTGGTCAACAGAGCGCTGACTGACAGACTTATCTCTATGGATGTAGTGCCTGACAACCACAGTCCTTTCAAGGAAGTTGTCAGACATCACATCCCTAGCACCCAGACTGTCTATGGCAGGGGTCAGCAACCTTCGGCACTCCAGGTGTGGTGAAACTGCAACTCCCAGCATGCACACTTACTTGGCTGTTCTCAGAACTCCCATAGAAGTGAGTGGAGCATGCTGGGAGTTGTAGTTTTACAACAGCTGGAGTGCCGGAGGTTGCTTATCCCTGGTCTATGGGCTCTTGCACATGACCATGCTACTGATGTGTAATAAGGAACCCATGGCTTGCTATGGACCTATACTGGCCCTCTGTGTGACTATTATTTTATGTCGAAGCACACTCTTTTTCCCTTTTCCGGTTGTAGCATTGGGGTATTAGGGCCACATGTTGAAGCTTCCTGATGCAGTTTTGGAATAATAATCTTTATTGATATAGCGCCACCATATTCTGCAGCGCTTTACAAATTCAGAGGGTTTATGTACAAAACAAAAGACATCACAACTTAACTGTCTAATATACAACTGAAACACTAGGAGTGAGGGCCCTGCTCGCAAGAGCTTACAATCTATGATGGGCAAAACCAGTGAATTTAAAAAAGAGAAGAAGTATCTATCCTAGGTTGTCCAGTGCCAAGATATTGATGACCTATCCTCAGGATAGGTCATCAATATCAGTTCAGTATTCCTGGCACCCCGCCGATCAGCTGTTTGAAGGGGTAGTGGCGTTCGTGTTTCCGCTTCAAAATTACTTGTGCGCTGTCTCATTTGCAGCATCCGCAACTCCGCAGAACACTCCGAATCGCGATGCGGATTCATTGACTTGAATGGGTCTGCGATCTGCAAGATACTGCAAAAGATAGGACATGGTCTGTCTTTTGTAAAGTGGAGGCATGGACATGGAAGGGCTTACGGGTGCGTGTCTCCACTTCGCAAAATATAGGACATGTCCTGTCTTATGCCGTATCTTGCGGATCGCAGAGCCATTCAAGTCAATGTGTCCTAACTGCGATGTAGAGTTCACACAGCCAGTGCCACAACACAGCCACGGCGGCAGAACGGTCGTGTGAATGCCCCCTAGGAGTTAATGTCTTTTAATAAAAAACTTTGCTGGTGATGTTTTGAATAGACTCTACAAAGGAATCCTCTGTACGAAACTGATATATAGTGTGCAAGGTCTGGGGAAGGGGGGAGCTCATGACAACGGGATTCGTAGAACACCAATGAGAGGATCCCTTAAGGGCTTGAACTAAACAAGACACGATATTGTCTGGAGTATTCCTTTAAGAAAATTGTAGCTTGTAGGTAAGAAAACGTAGCACATTAGTACATTACCATCCAGCCTTTTCATCACCTGTAAAAATGAGAAACAATGTTATCATCGCCTATAATAATTGTTTTTATAAAGCAAACTAATTGATTGACTAAAATATAAGGAAGTAAAATAATTCCACGCGCTACAGAAGTGCTTCTGGTATAATACGGTATAAATCCACGGTTTGTAGAGGTGCAGGTGATCTTTCATATACCAGTGTTGCATAATTAATGCAATTCAGAGCATATGAGACACTTGCAAATGAAAGAGCTTTGTTTTCAAAGTCTGCGTGAGCCGTGGCACCCAAGTAAATTAATCGAGGCCCAGGATGGGAGCTTATGGAAATTTGAGCACACGGGGGAATTCCTCACTATGATGGACTGTAAACCATTACAGTTCGAAGTACTTCTGCACCTCTGACTGACCTCAATGCAGCGGAGTTATCCAAATGGGAATTTTTTATTTTTTTTTTAAAGTGGTCATCGATGGCCGTAAACAGCAGTTATTGATGATTGTCATCTCTATGGCACTAAGATGATCCAGCTCCATGATGAAAGTTTGGTCCCTTCTGCAGGAATCATATAGGACTCGCTTCCATATTTCTTATTCATTACCATTCAACATCACAATCGTAGCAGATATTGGAGTCCGAAAAAGTCTTCAGTGGTGCACATGGACAGTCTTTGTAATGGTGGCAATGGCACATGAAAAATGCTTCTGACTTCAGAATTGAGAACCCCATTAAAGAGGGTCTCCAGGAATGAGGACATTTTGGCAAGTGCCCATAGCCTGCCTCCCTAAGCTGAAAATGTATACTCACCTGCTTCCTGCCGTCCTGGTCCTCTGATCATAAATCGGCAGGCTTCAGAGCTGAAATCTCTTAGGGTATGCCCATACATAGCATATCTGATGTTATTCCACAGCAGCAAAATTTGCACCAAACGATGCATATTTTGATGCAGAAATTGGATGAAATTACAGCATAAATATGCATTCTGCGGATTTAAAACCCACACCAAATTTGCAAAGCTCGTGCGTGAGATGTTTTAAAATCGTATCTACTTCCCGTCCACTTTAAATGTTGCAGATTATCTGAACACAATTCCTCTGCAGGAACCGTGCCATGTGTGGCCTTGCCCTAAGAAAGAATATCTGTTCCACAGCATTTTAGGTGCTCAACTAAGCTGTTAGGGGGGGGTGTCAACTAACTTGTCAACTGTTTCCAATGGCAACCAGCAGAATTGTGTGTTGCAGCTCTGGATTATAACATGGGCTATAACCTTGCAGATTATATTTAGATGAAAACTGTTAGATGGTCAAGGACGAACTAGGACTTAAGGTGGCCCTTGAAAAAAAAAAGGGACAACACAAGTAGATGAGGCAACACAAGTAGACAAGAGCAACAGAAGTAGGTGGGCCAGCAATACCATAGTGCAGAACAAAATACCGCCCCAGCAGAACCAAACATCATTACAGTGCAGAACAAAATACCGCCCCAGCAGAACCAAATATCATTACAAGGCAGCACAAAATACTGCCCTAGCAGAACCAAATATCATCACAGTGCAGAACAAAATACCACCCCAGCAGAACCAAATATCATCATAGTGCAGAACAAAATACCACCCCAGCAGAATCAAATATCATCACTGTGCAGCACAAAATACCGCAAATATCATCACAGTGCAGAACAAAATACTGCCCTAGCAGAACCAAATATCATCACAGTACAGAACAAAATACCACTCCAGCAGAACCAAATATCATTACAGTGCAGCACAAAATACCACCCCAGCAGAACTAAATATCATTACAGTGCAGCACAAAATACCACCCCAGCAGAACCAAATATCATTACAGTGCAGCACAAAATACCACCCCAGCAGAACCAAATATCATTACAGTGCAGCACAAAATATTTCTACCCTTGACACAGTATTCAACTGTATCACCATCCTAAAGGGCAGTGATAAAGTTTAGTTCAGGAGGGCACCTGCGGCCGCTGACCAGCTGCTTAAGTATGGTATCTGATGCTGCTAACATTAATTAATGCTGAGAGCATCATATCATTATGTACCCAGCTGGTAGCTATCAGGGGGTCTCCGATGGCCCCCTGAGCATCACCCACTGGGAAGTTTCCCTGTAGGGTCTTTGTCCAGTCCTCTCCTGAAGGTGATGTTCAGAGGTGAGCATAGCTTTGTCTACAAACTCATGTTACCTAAATCTGTAGCTTTTTATGGTTTAAAAAAATTGATAAAATAACTGACCCGAGCATTACTCTTCATGTGCTATCTAGATTTTTGCTGTGGTTATGTATCCAACATTTTTCACAACTAGCAATGGGGTATCCCTAAAAGAACATCTGCAGGATAGCAGGAATATCCATGTGGGTGGTACCCTAAAAATCTAATAAAAACCAATACAATAGTTTGTCAAAAATTACAAAATGCCAGAAATGTTCCTGTTTGTAATGTAATTGTAATATTTTATTTATGTCGTCTCAATATATTGCACAAAACTGTACACAGACTGTTTTCATTTACATCGCTCCCTGCAGAGCCTAAAATGTAATTTTCTAGTCCCCCAGTGGAGGCCCTTGCAGAGACTGGCATGGTCAGATTTAAGTCTAAGAAGCATTAATGATCCCCTCGGTGCCACCATGTGACTGGGGAACGTCGCGTAGCTGACTTTGCGGTCATTTTGCCATGTTTCCAGTGGTAGACTGGTGACAGCAATGTTAAGAAATGGACTTGAACGATGTAGATAGCACAGCGTGATCTGAATATTCATATACCTAAGTCTTTCATTGGCAAAAGCTGCTATCCGTCAGTACATCTGAGCATTGCAGCGTGATGCAGGGAGGGCGAAATAATCAGCCTTGTTTTTAGGTTGCCAAGTAATAGCAGAGAATCTAGTACAAGATAACATACTGCCGAAGCAGAAAATCAGCGCAGGGTGTATATGCAAGGATTGATCATAGGTAAAACATAAAATACTTTGGATTTTCAACTTCATTCGTTTGTGTTGCATTTTTGGTGCAAATGGTGAACGCACCAAGTAAGGCCCTGTCTTGATGGCGCCTGCGCTGCCGGAGGAGCCATGTAATAAATTGCCATGAACTGCTGTAGATTTCAGTCATTATTTACTCCAGTTTCTATCATAAATAATAATGAATGAGCTGGGTGCAATGGCTCTGCCCTCACCATGTCCCTTTTTGTAAAAATTGGCATAAAATGCCAATTGTGACTAAGAAATTTGCAATGGTAATGCTATGGATTTGGACTTTTCTAAGCCAAAAACAGGCGTAGGGGAAATAATGAATTTCCGCCTAAGTCTTTCCGTTACACGGTTCCTATGTTTATCTCCCAAATTATGATTTGCAAAACAAAATAAAAAAAATAGGTGAAAAAGTAGCGCCAAATCTGGTCTGTGTGAACAAGCCCTCTGGGACAGATTTTCTAAGACTGACATTTTCTATACCAGTCTTAGTCTAAAGTCCATCGAAGTGAAATGCGCTGAATTTATCACGACATGCACGAAAAAAAAATCAAATCTACAATGCTTTAAAAAATGTTGAGAAGCGTGGAAAGTTGCAAATTTTTGCACAAATATGGCACGTACTTGCATTTGCAACTTTTTTTTATGCCATAAAAGTGGCGTAGATCTTTTGCTACATCTGCCCCCCTTTTGTTTTTGCTGAAAGCTTTGTATTAACCTTGACAGCTTCTTATGGTGTGATCACATATGGAGCTGCATAAAGACCGAACACTACAGCACTGAAAAAACACAGCGTGACACATTCATTTTTTGCAAATGTTTTGCCTTGATTAGCTGGCATGAATTTTCGGAAAACATATTTTAAATATTTGTTGATGGAACAGCTTATGTAAAAACCACATCCAACAACTGTGGTCAAAAAACCTGTGCTTGATTGGCACACTCATAGAGATTATTTTAATGACCTTGTTACCAATCCATAATGCAGCGCCCATAGCCTTCTATGGTCTGGACTGGACATCTGTGTGTAAACTGAGGAACACGTTTTTTTTGCATCTGTGTGCAAAAAAATGTGGTGTATTCCAATAGTTGCAACTACATGACTTTTAAAAAAATAGATAAGCCATTAAAATTGTGGAAAAGTCAATAATGCAACTCATGCCCCTATAATGGCTGCCATTGTACAGCCATAATGTATTATCAAGCCCCAGTATAACATGTGAAAGAGGCCTTAGATGCTGTGGTCACATTTAACCACGGCAATCCGAGTAGTTAAATGTCTGCCGTCAGTATTACCACTGATCACTGACATTATGAAACAGCAGGCACCCGGCGGCTATGGCAGATCAAGGGAATCTGTCACCAGTTTTGGGGTGTCCTAACTAAGCCCAACGTAAACAAGGGACAGATCACCTTAGCAAAATGCTGGGTCACTCTCTTTTATTGACGCAGCGGTTTTGCTAACATCTTGTATTAAACAGCTCTAGTGCATAATGATGAGTTCTTGAATATTCATGAGCTCCTGACTGTCCCCGCCCACCTTCTGCTGATACAGTTCAGTCAGTCAGGGGCAGGTAGGCGGGAAGAGCCCTGAGCTCATGAATATGAGGACTCATTGGCATGTGCTGGAACTGATAGGACCTAAAAGTGAGGGCAGCATGAAACTGGTGACCGATTCCTTTTAATATCTGATTTATTTATATTTTTTGTAGCAGACTATAATAATTTGTTCACCTCATGTGTGCCCCTTGGTACCTCTTCTAATCTGTGATGCTAGGAGGGAGGGTATTCTGAACAAAATCAGTCTCCTTCTTCCTCTGGCAGCTGACACTGTAGTCCCTTTTAACTTCCCATATAGGAGTCTTTTCAGTTATACTGCCATGCTACCTATAGGATATCATAACTTTTTACTGGATAGTTTTTTAACAGTTAGTAAATGGTTAACATTGTTTATTTTTCATGACCTATGCATTGAATAAAATATAATGG
Source organism: Bufotes viridis (assembly GCA_033119425.1). Taxonomy (NCBI): domain Eukaryota; kingdom Metazoa; phylum Chordata; class Amphibia; order Anura; family Bufonidae; genus Bufotes; species Bufotes viridis. The sequence goes on along the minus strand of CM065595.1, from coordinate 133,989,040 downwards.
AGGAACAACCCCATCTAAGGGCAATTAGATTTACCGTAATTCCTGATATCAAAATGTCACTGTGAACTGCATATCATAGGGCAGTTATTCTTTCAACAAGTAGGTGGCGCTGTTGCAGCCATTACAGCTATAGTGTGAAAGCAAATTCTCATGCAGGAATGTATGCACCGGGTGTATGAACACGGGGCCTTTTACCTCCACAAAAGGAAAACTCCATTAAACCTATGTCTACTTCCCCCCACGTCTTAAAAAAAAAAAGTGGCAGTAATGTTTTTTTATTTAACTGAGAAATCTATAATCACTGACTTTTCTAAGACTTCCCCATCGTGTCTTGTAACTGAGGTATTTCGTGGCAGACAGTAGTCCCCAGCCAAGCCGGATAAAAATAGTCCTTTCAGTGTTCTTCTCCCGGTAGGTTGTGTTATTATCATTTAATCGTTAACTGGGATGTGATCAGACCTCTATGAGATTCCAGATAATTAAGTAGCGAGGGCCTCTGCGCTCCCAGTGTTTTCTGTGTCTTTGTTTTCTTCTCCTGACTGGTCATTGTGACCACCATCCCCCATGAATGCATTTCAAGATGTCATTAGTACAACCTCTGTGCTATGTAACGTGTGATTAAATCCTGTTTGCTGCTTGTTTTATGCTTATTTATAGTAAAATACCACAGCTAAAAAGATGAAAACCAAAATAGCACAACCCTTAGTAGCTCATCATCGGTAACAAAAAGAGGGGATCCACTGCTTGAAGCCTTTCCTGTTGGCTATGCGGTTCTGGGAAACCACAAGGTGTCCATTCGAGATAATGCTCAATATAAAGCAGATCCCAGGACCCGCTGTATAGACTGAATAGACTTACCCTATATTTTATTGCATTCAACAAACAGGTTAGTGGACGCGTTTCGGCCCGTCCAAGCCTTGAAATGGGCTGAGGTGGGCCGAAATGCGTCCTGTAATGTTTGTTGAATATAATAAAATATAAGTCTACTTTGACTATACAGCGGCTGCTGGGATCTTCTTTATATCAAGCATTGGATTTATCCTTTCCCGATGCAGCACTATAAGCGAGATCGAATGCTGATTGGCTTTACACAGTCCATTCAGGATGATGGACACGATGGGTATACATTGGTCACAACATGCTTACTGTCATACTTTGAGTTCCCTAACCCTCGGACTGTACGGGACTGTACGAGCAAAGTTTTTAGTTCAGGCTAAAGAAACTTCTCATGTATTTTACGGCAATTATGTCGAGAAAGTAGGAGATGATTAACCATTTGGGAATTAGGACAGAACCCAAGGGCAATTGTCCAGAGCTTGCACCCAGCCCCTTGATCAATAAAATAGCTCCCGAAATGTATAACTGCTCCCCAGATGCATTTTATTTATCCAAATCCAATGTACCATGGCCATAATGGTTGGTAAGGGGCACATGACCTTTAGTGCCTGGGAGATCCAGGTGACTCTTGGCCCGCCGAGGCCAAAAAGACTAGCACTATTATCTGTACATATCATTTCTATGTGCACCGGTAAACAATCTGCTTCATCAGTTGTAAAGTTCATCTCAAGAGCAGTTTTGCTGATGGCCATTACCAGCAGGATTGTGATTGTGGTTTTTGGCCGAGAAGACACTATTTTGTAAATGTGAAGCTGAAATGAACCTTCTCATTAAAAAAGATATATCAGGACACTTGTAAGTTTGTGGTGCACATTGTGAACCCAGCCTTAGGGTCCTTGTATAAGATGGGTGGAAAGAAAGTCCCACCTTACTAAGGCTACTTTCACACTAGCGTTATTCTTTTCCGGCATAGAGTTCAGTCGTCGGAGCTCTATACCGGAAAAGAACTGATCAGTTTTATCCCCATGCATTCTGAATGGAGAGAAATACGTTCAGGATGCATCAAAATGTCTCCGTTCAGTCTTTTTGACATTTCAGGACGGAGATAATACCGCAGCATGCTGCGGTATTATATCCGTCCAAAATTCCGGAGCACAGGCATTTTTTCCCATTGGAATGTATTAGTGCCGGATCCGGCATTCAAAATGCAATCCGTCCTTCCGCTCTGCGCATGTGCAGACCAGTAAAAATGGGAAAAAAATATATAACGGATCCGTCTCTCCGCATGACAAGCGGAGAGACGGATCCGTTCTTGCAATGCATTTGTAAGACGGATCCGTCTTCAAATGCTTTCCATTTGCATGCAGATAGACGGATCCAGCAGGCAGTTCCGGCAACGGAACTGCTTGCCGGATCACTCTGCTGCAAGTGTGAAAGGGGAAGTAGTTATGCTCCTTTACGAGGATATGTTTAATCAAAATCTCTTTAAAGTCTAAGCACAAAAATTACATTGAAAAAAAGATTTAAAAAATGATGTCTAAAATCAGACCACAGTCAGGCCGAAGCTGCGACTACTTCTGCCCCCGAAACCCAACAAGATGACCAAATACATGATAGCAAAGATATTCTCACCCTACGGGGGTGTTGTCATTCTGTGTCCTGGACCTATATTTGCTGCTCAGCAGGTTAGTCAAAAAATTATTGTCACCATAGAGGGGCAAACCATGTCCTCAATCAGATATATGGATTTGGAGCAGGGTCTCCCCACAGGTGATCTGATGGTTGTGTGACACGCTGTAGGAGCCCCGTAGGCCTTGTAGACGTTCTTTTTTCAATTTAATTTTTCGATGTTTAGACATTTAAGAGATACCCATTAGATACCCATTATGTTTTAATACTCCCCTCTTGCTTGACTACATATCAGTTTAGTCCACTTTTCGCCTGTGTAGTGATGTTATGTTTCATGAAATGCCTATAGGGGTTGTTGTCGTTGTAGCAGGGTTTGCTGGCAGAACCCTAAGGATCATTAGTATCATTTGGTAAAGTGGGGCTGTCTAGTGGTGAAGTTAGGAAAGGTATGGGGTATGTAGTACTCTTCTGAGCAATATGGAATTGACGAGTATCTATGATTAACAGGAGTGAGGTATGTGCCGACCTCACTAACTAGAGTGGGGTGTTGACGTGTGGTGACGTTGTGTCTCCAATGTGGGCTGGGACCAGTATTGAGCGTATGGTGGGTCTCGTTTGCTGCCATTTGGGTGACGTGACAGGGCAACACACAGATGGATGAATGAATCCAAGTTGGGGGATCTTCAGCTAAGTAGAGTGGGGACCAACTGAGAACAGGGAAAAGTAGCCAAAGAAAGTACCTCTGTGAAAACCCGCTATAATGTGAACCTGCTCACCACATTAAAGAACTGCTGTCTGAGCAGAATTGTTCCTGCATTTATGTTGACTTGTACCCGAAGTTCGTCTAGACAAAGCAGAGTATATTTGTGTATTTACTTATTTTGCGCTTTTATATAGCGTTGCTATATACTCCATGCAGATGTTGTCCTTGGCCAGATTTAAACCTAGGACCCCAGCGTTGCAAGGCACCAGTGCTAACCACTGAGCCACTGTGCTGCCCGTGTAGAGAACTCAGGGGTGCACCCAGGTAGGTGCGAGAAGGGGGCAGCAGAAGAGACATTGGCAGTGAGCGCTTTCAGTGTGGCAAAGGGGTTAGGTTAAGAAATTGGCATGGGGGGGGGGGCATTTTAGATTTTAGTGTTCGCCTCAGGCAGCAGAAAGGCTAGGTGCACCCCTGAGAGAACTTGTGTGGGTCCTTCATCCTTGCAGTCCTCTTGGTGAGGGACTTTTATCCAAAAAACCTGGCTGATACACTTATAGATGGGAAAGTTGCGTGAGCAGACCTTACAGTCCCTATAGGTCTTTATTACTACTCTGCGTGCCGCTGTATGGTGCGTCTGTGGGGCACCCTATTTTCTCGTAGAGAGGAGATTACAGCACTTTGGCACTCTATGGACATCCATACAACACGGATCCCTATCATGCCATGGTGCGTGAACTAACAGTGACTGATGGCTGCAAAAACTGCTGCGTCCTAATCGGCGGCATTAGGTGTTACAAACATGTCCTAATGATCGCTGTTCATCATAGTGTTGAAAATGGTGACTGTGAAAAGGAACGAAATTGTGTGCAAACCCAGCCAGAATGGATTTCGTCCAGATCTGTGTAACCCGAGCTGCCCCTGGCATGTCATATGCACAAGAACAGACAGAAGGCAGAGATACGGGGCTGTAAAACACACCCAATTACTAGCTGGGTAGCTTGGTCCTGTGTGTGAGTCTACGCTCCTGTGTGCACACAGACAGTAACCATTGTCTTGCCGTGTCCTGAATGCACTTTCCTGCTGCGAGAGCCTATAAAAAAATGTTTTTGTTCTCCTCTTTTTTTTTCCGTCCCCCTTCTTTAAACCGAGTGTATGAAAGCTGCACACTTCACCATCTCGCCCGCCTATCTGAGTTGTGCTGATGTGAGCACTATCCCTTTGCAGCTAATCCTACTGCTCCACCTGCCTTTCAGTCTGTTTACCAGGAAATCAAGATGTGTAAACTGCAGGAAGCACTATTTGACCCTCATCCGACAGTGTCTCATTACAATAATTGCTAATCTCTGAATAAGACAGCCATGTTCTGAGTGAGAGAGAGACACACACAGGCAGGGAGATACAAGAAGGAAGCGGATTGCATTAAATGCATACTTGTTGTGCAAACAAGCAGATCATTGTCAATGGCTTCTGCTCGCCTGCATTTAATATAACGCTCCCTGAGACATCTGCTGACCTCTGGGGTCAGGAAAAGCAGGACCTAATAATAATATTAATATGTGTTCTTTCATCCTTCCTTCCTCACCGAAGACCTCTCTCGCCTGGAGTGCCCAGCCTGCTCAATAATGGCTACTTCCTGAGTAATCCACTGGCCACAGTAAGCACCGCAAGAAGTTCAATTCTTTATTCTGTTTTTTTTTTTTTTACCTGGGGGGAGGAGGGATTTTTCATTCTCTTTTTCATCTTTTGCGTCTGGAATGTCTCTGTTGTAGTTTAAAGGAAACGGCGTGTATTGATAGTGTGCTGGGCGCGGATACTTTCTCTTTGCAGAATGAAAGTTTTTGATTATTTTTTAATAAGAAGATTTGATTTTTGTTTATGTTTTGATGTGTTTTGCTTTGGGTTTCGATGAGGTTTGACTGATGTTTTATACAATTTATTAGCGTGAAATATTACAGAATAATGATACTTTGTTGAGAGGTGACAGAAGGGGGGAGTGCACTTTCCTCTCCTCAATCAGCTGTTTCCGGTGGAGGAGCTACAACGTTAGGCCTCTTGCACACGACCGTATGGCTTTTTCAGTGTTTTGCGGTCCGTTTTAAACGGATCAGTTTTTAAGTTTTTTTTGTTTCAGTAGTGTTTCCGTTTCTGTTCCGCTTCCGTTCCGTTTTGACGTTCCCTTTTTCCGTTTGGTTTCCGTTTTTTGCGGATTGCAAACGGAAATGGAAGCATGGCATATGCAGTATACAGTAATTACATAGACAAATTGGGCTGGGCATAACATTTTCAATAGATGGTTCCGCAAAAAAATGGAACGGATACGGAAGACATACGGATGTATTCCATATCCATTCCGTTTTTTTTTACAGCCCCATTGACTTGAATGGAGCCACGAAACGTGATTTGCGGGAAATAATAGGGCATGTTCTGTCTTTGAACGGAATGGAAAAACAGAAATACGGAAACGGAATGCATACGGAGTACATTCCGTTTTTTTTTTGCGGACTCATTGAAATGAATGATTCCGTATACGGACCGTATACAGAACGCAAAAAACGGCCCGTAAACTGATAAAAGGCCTTAGGCCTCTTTTACACGACCGTTTTGCTTTTTAAGTGTTTGCAGACCATTTATAACAGATCCGTGGTTCCGTTTTTATTTTCCGTTGTGTTTCCGCTTTGGTTCCGTTGTTCCGTTCCGTTTTTCCGTATAGCATATACAGTATACAGTAATTCCATAATTAAAATTGGGCTGGCCTTAAAATTTTCAATAGATTGTTCAGCAAAAACGGAACGGATACAGAAGACATACGGATGCCTTTCCGTATGCTTTCCGTTTTTTTTGCGGACCCATTGACTTGAATGGAGCCACTGTACGTGAGTTGCAGACAAGAATAGGACATGTTCTATATTTTGGCCTAATTCACACGTCCATATTTTTTTTCCGCATTATTACCGCAAAAATGCGGAAATTATGCAGAAGATATGTGGACCCATTAATTTCAATGGGTCCGCAAAAGATGCGGAGAGCATTCCGTATGCTCTCTGCATCCGCAAATCCTTTCATTTCCGCAATGCAGAACCGTAAAAAAAGTAGAGCATGTCCTATTCTTGTCCATTTTGCAGACAAGGATAGGCATTATTACAATGGATCCGCAATTTGCGGACCGCAAAACACATACGGTCGTGTGCATGTAGCTCCATATGTATTTTGTGGTCCGCAAAAATACGAATGATGTCTGTGTGCATTCCGTATTTTGTGGAACAGAACAGCTGGCCCCTAATATAACAGTCCTATCCTTGTCCGTAATGCGGACAATAATAGGATATGTTCTATTTTTTTGCGGAACGGAAATACGGACATACGGAAACGGAATGCACACTGAGTACCGTATTTTCTTTTTTTTTTTAAATGAATGGTTCCATATACGGACCGTATACGGAACGCAAAAAAGTTTTACCCTCAGTTCACACTTTCGCGTAAAACGCCGCTTTTGAACGCACATAAAAACGCACAACAGTAAAGGAACCATGCATTCCAATGAGGGTGGTTCACACTTGCGCGTTTTTATGCGCGTTCATAGGCGCCTATAAACGTCCGACGCATAGGCAATTATGTTCGCGTTTAGTCTTAGGGCTCATGCACAGTAACTTTTTTTTTCTGTTTACGTGCCATTTTTTGTGTTCCCTATACGGACAGTATACGGAACCATTCATTTCAATGGATCCGCAAAAAAAACGGAAGGTACTCCATATGCCTTCCGTTTCCGTTTTTCCGTTCAAAGATAAAACACGTCCTAAGGATAGTACTGTTCTATCAGGGGCCAGCTGTTCCGTTCCAAAAAAAAACAGACGTCATCCGTATTTTTTGCGGATCCGTTTTTTGCTGACCGGAAAATACTGAAAAAGCCATACGGTCATTTGCATGAGCCCTTAGCGCTCGTTCACACGACTGTATGGTTTTGCGGTCCGTTTTTAACGGATTCGTTTTTTCATTTTTGATTTCAGTAGTGTTTCTGTTTTCGTTCTGCTTCCGTTCCATTTTTATATGGTTTCCGTTTGTGATACGTTTTTTGCGTATCGCAAACTAGAACGGAAGCATATAATAATGTTTTAACAGTAAGTACATTGTAAAATTGGGCAGTGGAAAAATTTTTAATAGATGCTTCCGCAAAAACGGAACTTATACGGAAGACATGTGGATGCATTCCGTATGGATTCAGTTTTTTTTACAGCCCCATTGACTTGAATGGAGCCACGGAACATGATTTGCGGGCAATAATGGGACATGACTCAAAATGTAGCGGAACAGAAAAACGGAAATACGGAATCGGAATATATATGGAGTACATTCTGGGTGTTTTTTGCGGACCCATTGAAATGAATGGCTTCTTATACGGACGGTATACTTAACGCACAAAACGGCCCGTATACGGAACGCAAAAAACGTTCGTGTGAACGAGCCCTTAATATTTTTTCTCAGTTTAAATGGGGTTTTCTAGAATGTAAACCTGTGTCCTGGTTGTCCCTCCGAAAGTGAAAACAAATCAGTGACCACAGAAGAAACATCACAGGGGAACCTCACTAGGATGTCCAGTGATTGGCCACTGTGGTCACCTGACGCGCCATTACTATAAATGTACAGAGGGACAACATGAGTGACGAAGAGGGCATATGCAGCCAAGACGGGGTCCATAATACATTCTAAAAATTTAGCATAAGGACAAATTTATCGATTTACTCCTGGAAAACGTCTTTATAGCAAATAAGCTTTCTTTAGCTACAAATATCCTAAAAGTGCTTTGCTATATTATATTCAGCTGCTGGGGCTAATGACGAGTCAAAGTCATGTACAAATAGCTGTAAAACAGTCATCCTACTTAAAGGGGTTCTCTGGGAGTGATTCAAAATGGCCGCCAGCAACCTGTCCTAGAATGTAAGCAGCAGGGCTGCCTAGGTGAAGTAAGGGGTCGGGCATCACTACATTGCTGTACAACAGATGGTGATGATATCATTCTGACTACGATATGCCATCATGGCTGAGCAGCCTGACAGGAACGCTCACCAATGTGTAATATATATAGAAGTGCCAAAGTGTAGAGTGGTGTGAGGCCTCAGCCCCCTAGGCAGCTAGACAAGTGGTGGCAACCAGTCATGTTCATATTCTAAGACAGGTTGCCTGACGCTATTTTATATTATTTGTGGAGAATCCCTTTAAATTTTTTTAATTCAAAGAACTTTAGAATTTTTTATGCTAGTCAAAATTTCACTTTTTACCCTATAAGGAATGATGGAGAGACAGTGGCTTCTGCAGCCCAAGCCAAAGGAAAATAACCAGTAGCAATAGCCTCCTCGCAGCTCAGCTTGGTATTGCAGTCCAGGCCCATTCACTTGAATGGGAATGAGCTGTGCCTAGGCCGTGTGACCAATGAACGTGACATCACATGGCTTAGGAAGAGGTTGTGGCACTCACCGGAGCACCATGGCTTATTCAAAAAGCTGATGCTTAGGATAGGTCAGCAATTTAAAAATCTCAGACAACCCCTTTAAGACCTTTTTACATGTACTGAGAGTCAGGGAAATTATCAGAGTTGTAAATCTGTATGAACACTCTTTTCCAGTAATTGGCTCTTACAAAGGTGCCACCAACCACATTTTTGTTTGTCGGGTGATTGCATTTTTATGTGGCACTTAAAACCTTGTTTGTCAATGGCCCATCTATAAATATGTGCTGCCGATCAACAAGTAAAGTGTATGAGGATCAATCGTAGTAACAACCATCCATCCCGACAGAGCCCCAATCATTGCCCACTCTCTCGGACCCTTTAAAAGGGACCTCAGACTTTAAATTTGAAAGTTGTGAACTCTAATGACAACTCTGAGGTAGGAAAATCTTAGTGATGTTACTGGATCTGTGTTTTCACTTCCCATCGCACGACATGTCCACCGCTGCAGAAACTCACTGCCCTCACTAGTGACGTGTGTGCCGGAGCAGCATGGACACGGAGCATCAGGAAAAAGGTGACTGGCTCTCTTTTTTATGTTGAATGCATTCCGGTCTTTAAAGGGGTCACGTCAGAAAATGGCATTTATCATGTAGATAAAGTTAATACAAGGCACTTACTAATGTATTGAGATTGTCCATATTGCCTGCTTTGGCTGGATTCATTTTTCCATCATATTATACACTGCTCGTTTCCAGGGGTTACGACCACCCCGCTGTCCATCAGTGGTGGCCGTGCTTGTACACTATAGGAAAAAGTACCAGCCTCTCTGGTAGCCAAGAACATGGGAGCGTACATAGACACACCTCGCATCTGCCCTGCAGAGTGTTTATATTGATGACCTATCCTCAGGATAGGTCATCAATATCAGATCCGGGGGGGGGGGGGGTGTACAACTCCCGGCACCCCCAACAATCAGCTGTTTGAAGAGAAAGCCGTGCTAGTGCAAGTGCTGCCTTCCCTTCATTGTTTACCTACTTGCCGTCACAAACGCAGTGTAATTACATCTCAGCCGCCCTATTCATTTCTATAGGATGGCTCCTTCCTATTCACTTGAATGGGAAGGAGTCATCCAATTGAAGTGAATGGGACGGCTTAGGTGTTATTACACCTGCGCATCTCTGTGGTTGCGGTGACGAGTAGGTAAACAAAAAAGGGAAGACAGCACTCGCCCGAGCACTGCCTTCTCTTCAAACAGTTGGGGGTGCCGGGAGTTGGACCCTCGTCAATCTGATATTGATGACCTATCCTGAGGAAAAGTAATCAATATAAATAAAGCAGACAACCCCTTTAACATTTTTTGGACACAAGCCGCAATGTCTATAATTCTTTATAAGGGTACTTTCACACTTGCGGCAGGACTGATCCGGCAGGCTATACAGCCTGCCGGATCCGTCCTGCCGCAAGTGGCCGTGCACTGCCGTGCAGCCGCTCCGTCCCCATTGACTATAATGGGGCGGGGGGCGGAGCTACGGCGCGGCACGGCAGTGCATGGCTGGAGATCGCCGGACTAAAAGTCCTGCATGTCCGACTTTTCAGTCCGGCGAGCTTTGCCGTGCGCAGCCGTGCTGCGCCCCCCGCCCCATTATAGTCAATGGGGACGGAGCGGCAGCACGGCAGTGCACGGCCACTTGCGGCAGGACGGATCCTGCCGCAAGTGTGAAAGTACCCTAATTTATGTGACGCAGTGCAGTAATGTAATTATGTATAAAAGTATAGTTTTTCTATATGGATATTTTTAAGTCACCCAGGTTAAATATGGCTGGAAACTTTCCTCATTTTTGGTGGACTTTCTGTTAAATAATAATTTTCACCCCATTTTTAGAATTCAACCTCATGTCTAGCCAAAAATGTGAAATGGGGCAGGGTGTGCGCTCTGGCCACTGGGCTTATGTATTCTGTATTGGCATCCTGTTATGAGCAGCATCTCCCCGTTGCTTTATGCTCACCGCATTACTACCCTTGTTTGGGCAGCTGCTATTCTTCTGCCTTGCACCTGATTCTAGATTTGGTCATTGCCTAGCTTGGCCTGGTTAATTAGGATGGAGTTAATGGAGTTAATGATTGTTTAGCCTTTATATTTCCAGGCCTAACTTCACTCTGGTTGCCAGGTATAGCATTTTCATGGTGCATTCCCTTCCACATATTTTGTCTCTTGTTCTGTATTCTGGTTGGTGTTCACAATTGTTTCTTCCAGCATCTAGTCTAGTTTTTGCAACTTTACAGTTGTTATACAGTTCAAGCTTTATTTTAAGTCTTGGGGGTAACTGAGTGTCAACAGTGTTCATTACTAATTAGGAAAGGCGACCACTCAAGGTGAAGTCCAGTTCTTTGCTCATGCTTTACAACACGTATTCATTGTCCTAGCTGCTGTACACCAAGGCCACCGATGCAGACTACAGAAGGAAGGAGACAGAGCGTAGTCTATGCTTAGACTTACGGTAAATAGTTTCTGCAGCGTGCAGCACCAATCCCAGGAAGTTCAGCTGTAATATCTTTCAAATGAAGCCATTTCCTCTGATTAAATATATTAAAAATTTCATCATCAATTTAAGTCACGCCATAAGTACAGTCATCATATATATGAGTTGTAGCAATTGAAATAGCAGTGTCAGGATTTCCTGTTACATTTAATGGCATCATTATTCATTCACATAAACACTGTGTACACACGGTTCTAGCTTCTTCTTCTACAGGTATCACATAATACTTTTCCCGTTGCGAACCTATTGCAAACGATAAAAGATTTGACGATCATAAAGGTTATTGATTGCTGGGGCAGACATTTCACATAAGATCCTCAGTCAGTACTGTATTGTGCATTATCGGAATGGACGACACATAAGAAGACATCAGTAGGCAGGGGCCTTGTTACTCTACTTTCACGTTTGCGGCATGTATTCCGGCAGGCTGTTTCGGCAGAATCGGATTCGGATCCGGCACTTCTACATGCAACTGCTATGTATTAAGTATAATGGTGTCTGGCGGAGATGCAGCCGCATTCCGGCAAAAATGCTAAGAACTGGCCGGACACAAACTGCTGCATGCTGCGGTTGGTATCCGGCCAATTGTCGACATTCTCTGCCAGAACTGGCGTCTGGATCGTAGTGCCGCAGATGTAAAAGAAGCCTCACAGATTTTTTCCCGGGGCTAAAAATTTATAAGTTACAAGGGCTGTAAAGGATCAGTAAAGCATGTTTACTTTCTTCCGAAAACAGTGCCATACCTGTCCACAGATTGTGTGTATTGCTGAGTGCAATACCAAGCCATGGACAAGATTGACACTGCATCTTTAAGAAAGTAGCTATGTTTTTCTAATCATGGACATCCCCTTTAAGCCTCTTCCTGGCCCTCAGAATAATGATATGTAAGATTTTACTTTGTTGGAAAATTCCAGTAAGACCTAGGTGAGTGGTAGCGAATTTATGGCACGGGTGCCAGTGGTGGCACTCAGAGCCCTCTCTGTGGGCACCCGGAAAAAGTCTATGGTGCACTAATATGCCTTAGACCTTCCCTGCAATCAATAGCGCAGGGCGCACTATGAACGGCACAGGCAGCGCACTGAATGTAGACAGGCTATTATAACTAAATTATAAAGTACCTGGAAGATATACTATATAGACTGTAGTATTCAGGTTAATTTGCCATGTTGGCACTTTGCGATAAATAAGTGGGTTTGGGGTTTCAGTTTGGGAACTCAGTCTCTAAAAGGTTCAGCATCGCTGGCCTAGGTGGTCCAGTAAAATTGTGGTGCTGAATGGTTCTGGTTTTGGTGCTGGAAGGAGCAGTGCTCTGCTGCCATGCGCATGCGCTCCACAGATTCATTTTGTTAAATTATATTTAAGGAATTTCCTTAAATGCTATTCCATAACTATTTCAAAGGCGTTGTTCCCGGGGGTGCATCCAGCCTTTTTGCTAGAAGGAAATGATGCTCCATCTCCTAAATTGGACATGAGTATTGGATGTCTCTGCAGTCAGTGAGTGCTGCCTGCCTTTTAACCTTTACTTCACATAGGAGGTGCAAAGGTAGTGATGGCACCCTGTCTCTAGGGGATGAGCCGCTCTGAAGTTCCAACTGCCACACAAGAAGATAGTAGATTTGGCATTTGTAGATGCTGTCATTCTTGCTAAGCTTCCAAGTTAATTCAATTAAATATAAATTTCAAAGCAATGATAAAAATATATTTACAAACTAAAGCTGGCCATACACATATATTTGCACCTACAACACACCCGTATATGACGGCTCTGCCCCAATTGTCTCATAAATGTGCACTCCGCTGATACTGCTAATCTGAAAACAACAAGGGACCCCGTTTGCTCGAACAGGTGTGGGTTGACCTGCCACCATACACATAAGATCCCCCTGATTTTCTCAAGGTTGGCATGGCAACTCAGGGGATGTGTCATTTCACATGGGTGTCATTTCCTTTCTGCTGCAGTTCTCTCTGTAAGGCCTCATGCACACGAACGTATTTTGGGTCCGCGTCCGAGCCGCATATTTTGCAGCTCGGGCGCGGACCCATTCACTTCAATGGGGCTGCAAAAGATGCGGACAGCACTCCGTGTGCTGTCCACATCCTTTGCTCCGTTCCGTGGCCCGCAAAAAAAATATAGCATGTCCTATTCTTATCTGTTTTGTGGACAAGAATAGGCATTTCTACAATGGGCGGAACGGAACGCGGAACAGCTTCCGTGTTTAGCAGATCCGCGGATTGCGGACCGCAAAACACCTACGGTCATGTGCATGAGGCCTGACAGCTTATGCTCATCCAGCTCAGTAGGTGGACGCACACATTACTATACAGATTAAACAGCAGGGGCACCATTATAATGACGTAAAGAGAATATCTCACAACTGGAGCATTTTTGTAAACAGAGCGTAAATGACATAAGTAATTATTTTTTTCATGCTGAATTATATGAAAATAGCATTTAATGGTGGCACAATCCCTTTAAGGTTTCTCTGCTTTAAAATGTGTTAATAATTGTATTCCGGAGCTTTCACTACCTATTATTCACAGTCCGTTCTTGAGCTCCTGGGAGTGTATGTAAATTCTAAAAAAAATCTATAAAAAATATTACAATTTAAGCTTCTTCCTCTTCGATATCTGCTACAAAAACAAGCTTAGTTTACATTGATCAGTATGAAATATATCCAAATTTTTGTAAATATGGAGGCGCTTTTATAATTTTACTATGGGTGAAATTTGTTGTTCTTTAGCACAAACAATATTTTACCAACCATTTCAAAATATTTTTCTTTTAATGGGTTTTATTTTTCAGCGCATTTGGGTTGAAAATAACACTATAATTATTTTCATAGGAGAAAGAATAAAACTGCTCCTCTTGATTTCATTTCTGTAACCTTCGCCTTAATGTTTTCATCTAATTAGTGGTTACAGTGAATTTTAATGGTTCAGAAACTGCCGATTTATTTTATCTCACGTTTCTATGTTGCTTACACTTATAATTACTCCATATTTAATCAGCCCACTTTGCTGTTCAGCTTTTAATTTAATAAAGCAACCTAAGGATTTCTTTTTTTTTCACAAAGCCTATAAGGTTTCATGACAAAGTCGGCTGAGGTCATATTTGTGACATTGTTATACTGCATTCCATGTATTATATTCTGCAGCATTTGGTGGTCTGAGCGTTAAAGACTGCTGCATTTATCATTTGTGGTAGCTATTGAATAATAAGGTATATAGAGATTAGGTTTATAGCATTTACATTGTATACATTGCCAGAAGGTTGTCTACTATATACTTAATGGGACTTATCATCATTTTCTTACATTTTTGGCTTTGTCTCGTCTGGCTATATTCGCTAGTCGAATCCCAAGGCTTGCTGTAAAGTCGTATTTTGCCTCATAAGAAGCAACTTCCACTAGATAGCGCTGGCGAGATGGTTCTCTTTCTTGGGAGATACCTTTTTGGGTATTCGTTTCCCATGGAGCATTGCCAATAAGTATCCATACCATGGAGTACTTTGAGTAAGTCTCCATACAGGAAGGGTTTCCTTAAACGGGCTTTTCCGATATTTTAATATTGATGACCTATCCTCGGAATAGGTCATCATATCAGATCGGTTGGGGTCCGATACCCAGCACCATCGCCGATCAGCTGGTTGAAGAGAAGGCGATGCTCTGTGCGAGCACAGCCTTCCTTTGTTTCTTCTCCTACTCGCCGTCGACAGCGCATCGGTAAGCAGGTGTAATTACAAGCCCTCCCATTCATTTCAATGGGACAGCTCATTCCTATACACTTGAAAAGGAGCGAGCCATCCCATTGGAATGAATGGGACAGCTTGTAATTACACCTGCTCACCGCAGCGGTTTGTGTCTGACCAATCCAGAATGTGGCTGGATCCCCGACCGACCCCATTATACTTAATGAGGCCGGCGATCATTCTGTCAACATCCGGTTCTCTGCCAAAACAGCCTGCCGGAATTCACACTGCATGTGTGAAACTCGCCTCAGCGGCTTTGAGAGAGAATAGATAGTTTGGGGGCAGGGAGGAGGGAATATGGATTCCACTTCACATTTTAAAGGGGGGGGGGGGAAATAATGTATAAGGACAAGGGCGCCCCCATATGCATGCACCCTAAGCTGACTAAGCTGCAGCCATACCATAATACTAATCAAATACAACATGTCTACCAATTTTTTATGATTATGTTTTCTGTTGTTTCACGTTTCGGTCATTTTTATTGCCATATTTTAAAGCGTATGTTTCATTTGCTGTCAAACTGTTGGTAATACTATTGTCTTATGTGTCATTGTCACTTAGGGGTTTGGGACCCCCCAAAAAATCTAAATAAATGACCTAGCCCAATGTAAGACAAGATATACTATGAATAGTCCTATTTGGCGTAATCAAAGGTCCTATGCTAGATCATACAATGGAGATTGCTCCATGATTTGACTCGAGAGCCTTAAAGGAACCTGTCATGGTGGGCATGGTGTCTGAGTTGCAGGCCCCATGTTATAGAGCAGGAGGAGCTGAGCAGATTGATATATTGTTTTATGGAAAAAGATTCAGGAAAGTTATAATTTATTCATTTAAATCTCTGCTCATTCTGGTCTTTGAAGTCCAGGAGGCGGTCCTATCAGTGATTGACAGCTATCTGTGTATACACAGTCATAGATGGCAGGCTGTCAATCACAGATAGGACCGCCTCCAGGACTTCAAAGCCCAGAAGGAGCAGAGATTTAATGAATGAAATAGCAAGTTTTACTGAATCTTTTCCTATAAAACCAGATATCAATCTGCTCAGCTCCTCCTGCTCTATATCATGGAGTTGGCAGATAACAATGCATTTTCCTGGTGACAGGTTATTTTTAAGGTCTCCATACATATTAGAGTATTATTGGCCGAGCCCGCCGAGAATGACTGTTGGCTGACTGTCTAAGGCTAGGTTCACACGACGACATTTGTCGCGCGACAATAAGTCGCCCGACAAATAGGGCACAACTTCACTGCAACATTTGTTGCGCGACATTTTGTCGCACTATTGTCGCGCGACAATTGTATATGAGTCATGGTATGCATTGCGACATGCAACATGCTGCGACTGCGACGCAACAGTCGCAGAAAAACCCATCTTGAATAGATTTTTTGTGACTGTTGCAGTCGCAGCATGTTGCATGTCGCAATGCGACACCATAGACTCCCATTATAAAAATTCGCGTGACAAATGTAGTCGTGTGAACCTAGCCTAATGCATAGGGAGCTCCCGACATCATCTGTCAGGGGACAGAAGGATTGGGTGAAGTGAATATTTTCAGACGATCCTTTTGTTTTCCCAGGAAATAAGTCGTCTCTCTCCCCATTGAATACATATACATGTTCGGCAAAACTGAATGTGTTTGAGGGAGTTGGTGGAGACAGCTATCGGTCTTTAATTTGGTCTCGTTACAATAGTGTTGATATCAATCACCTAACCTCTCACTGCTATGCCTGGCATAAGTCTAGTCTTGACAGAGCATGTATCTTGGGATAAGTGGGCATTAAGTTAGGGATGGACCGAGAGTAATTTTAACCCTTGGGCCATAATGATCATAGAGCGCTTGTCAATCACCCTAGATATGATGCACTGGAACTGGGTTAAAGTATAGCAGTTTAATAGTTTCTATCATACTTATCTATTGCATGTTTTTTCAGACCCTGCACTAAAGATGCTCATACACCTTAATTAGCTGTCGAACAAACTAATTTGATTGACAGCTCTTTCTCCTGACTCCCCTGTATGCTTGCACACTCAGTTCATCTGAGAGTATATGTGCATTCTATGGAGAGAGAGGAGAAAGCTGCTGCCAGGAGTCACTAATCTCCCAAGAGAACAAAAGGAGTGGCTTCTTCTCCTCTGCCCTGACATTATCTATAAGGGGAGAATCAGAGGGCCCTATAGAAAATAGATTGACATCTGGTCCCGCCAAATACAACGGCCGGCAGTAGACTAATGTGTTTTTAGCGGCCTGGATCTGACTAACTGAGTATGGGACCCTTCTGGCCTAGACGCCCAGATGCCCAACTGAGCAGTCCTTACTGGTGTCAAGCCATTATGTTTAGATCATTATTTATAGAGAAATTAGTCTATATTTGTCACAGTGTGTGGCCCTTGTTGGATTTAGGATATACTATAATATGGTGGGAACATTTCACCTTGGTGAATGGCAATGTAGTGAGCATATTTACATTTAGGAGAATTTATTATTGGGGTTGTCTAGGGGCGACCTGGAAACTTAAAGTGGCCCTAAAATAAAACAAAAGCCTAAAAGTGGCCTCAAGTTGTAGACGAGCCCAAATTGTCAGAAGATGGGGCAACATAAGTAGGCAGGGACTTTACGAGCCATAAGTAGGCAGGGACAACACAAGTCCTAAGTAGGCAGGGACAACACGAGCCATAAGTAGGCAGGGACAACACAAGCCATAAGTAGGCAGGGACGACACAAGCCTTAAGTAGGCAGGGACAACACAAGCCATAAGTAGGCAGGGACGACACAAGCCATAAGTAGGCAGGGACGACACAAGCCTTAAGTAGGCAGGGACGACACAAGCCATAAGTAGGCAGGGACGAAACAAGCCATAAGTAGGCAGGGACAACAGAAGTAGGTGGGGCCAGGAATACTGTTATGCAGCACAAAATACCGCCCTGCAAAACCAAATACCACTGTGCAGCATAAAATAGTGCCCTATCACCATACTGAGGATGGGGATGAGGTTGAATTCAGGAGGGCACCTGTTGCTCTTAGCAATAATTAGAGCATCAGACCATTATGTATTAGTGGCTTTGAGTCATACCGAGGGATCCAGAGGGTTGACCATCTCTGAAGCTAGGTTCACGCAGCAAAATCCGCAGCAACAAAAATCAGTATCAGATTAGTAGTGGAAAACTACCTAAAACTACCTAAAAACCTACCGGGAAATTTCCCTGTAGGGTATATGGCCAGTTTACCTCTGGGGCTTTCTGATATTAAGTACAATGGGACAGGAGTCTCCAAATTGCTTAAAACATTAAAAAGTATTCAACCTTTAAAATGCCCACAGTTAACTCTCTGAATGTGTCTCATCGGATCTTGCTTATGTCCTTGCCATAATGACATCCCATGGGGCTGTGATATCATCTATTGTGAATTGTAGATCTTGTGTTATCAATACACAGAGGTGAGATCTGTCATTGTAATCCTGACTGCAATGATAAGCAGATCATTTCTATAAAGTGATCTGTACAGACCAGGTTTAGGTGCCGGTATAAAAACTTCAGGATTTTATGTTTTTTGTTTCAATATAGATTAATGGCATGGAAAATTAAAAATAACATCATCAAAATTTATTTAAAAATATGTTTAACATAAAAATGTAATTTAAACAATCCATTTAAGACTGGACATTAATTGTGCAGCGGGCGCTATATTGTGATAGACATTTCCATTTGCCTACTCTCCTCCTTGAGTGTCTGCAGCTCCACAGTAACAAGAAGTGATAGCCAATAAATAACCCATCGTAGACATGCATGCTTTGCACACTGTTAAATTGCAAAAATGTCATGAATTGGGCAAAGAAAAGAAAAACATATTCTATGGTATCATTCCCGAGCAGTCTATACACAGTCTATAGAAAACAAAGAGAAAATTCTTGATAAGGAATAAGAAGGATTACAATAAGGAAAGTTTATCTTTAGATCTTTTATCTTTTTTTTTCTCTCAGAGTAATTATTAATTGCTACTTAATATAGTGGTTTATGTTTAGTGCGACTGGACTTTCCCAGCACGATGACATTCTTTCAGTATTACATACAGTATATGATAAACAGGTATTATAATACAACACACCTAGAAATCCTAAATATCTGAGCCACAGATATTTCAACACAATATATATTGGTGGCAATTGGCTTATAGGCACTAATAAACACGAAAAAACAGATACTCGCCTTCACTGATTAAACACCCCCCCCCCCCTGCTGCCGATTTCCTGCTGTTCTCCACTCTCTGTCCCTGCTCGGCATGCTGGCGATGCCAGGAAAGGCCTGCTCAGCCAATCGCTGGCCTCAGAAGTGACCCGCCTCAGACAGTAATTGGGCAGGGACCTACTGCGTATGCGCATATTTTGCAGATGCTCTGAGCCTTGAATTGGTAGGAGAGAAAAGCATGTGACCAAATAGGCCAATGGCCTTTGGCCAAGCAATAGTCAGACTATTTATTTATTTATATACATAGTTACACAAAACTATTTGTTATTTTATCAACACTTGAATCAATGTTTCTGTTCTCATATTCTGCATTGATACATTATATTTCTATACATCAAAATGTGTTAATTGTGGTTTTACCACAGACACTCTCTGTATCCTGACCACCTGTTCAGTGTATTGGCACCATTTTTCTATATACATTCGATGTATGGTACCATATGTCTATACATCCTGTGTATCTGAATAAGGGGCAGATAAAATGTATATTGTTTGAACTACATGTGGATAGCGCCATTGCCGTGGATGTTTTCTGTACACTTAGCATTCACAATATTAGGCTTCGTGCACGTGTTTTGTGGTCCGCAAATCGCAGATCCCGGCCGTGTGCTTTCCGCATTCTGCAGAATGAAAGGTCTGGCCCTCAATAGACCAGGATATGGACAAGAATAGGAAATGTCCTAGACTCCTATTATTTTTGCGGGTCCGAGGAACGAAGGTACAGTTGCAGACAGCACTCAGTGTGCTGTTGCAACTTTTGCAGCACCATTGAAGTGAATAGGTCCGAATCCGAGCTGAATTTTTTGCAAACAAACAACGTTCGTGTGTGCATGAGGCCTTACAGAGGTAATCACTTCTAAGGAAAAATATTCTGTAATATGGTTCTGTATGAAACACCATGGAGGGCCTACAGCCCCATATGCCCCTGTATCAGTAGGATATGCTGGATATAATTAAGGATATTCGTTTTTCAGAATTGATCTGTGTAGTATAGCTAGATGGAAGATACTATATACCAGGCATGCTCAACCTGCTGCCCTCCAGCTGTTGCAAAACTACAACTCCCAGCATGCCTGAACAACCTACAGCTATCAGCCTACAGCAGAGCATGGTGGGTGATGTAGTTTTACAACAGCTGGAGGGCCGCAGGTTGAGCATCCCTGCTATATACTGTAAGCTGAGCTGTGGAGGTTTATAGTACGTTCCCCTTTAAAAAAGTTCTGTCTTTTGACCTGTTTGCATTGTCATTTTATCTGAGAGGGTGTTGTCTGTGAGCTTCTACTGTGATTCACCTGAATGAAGACATACAGTTCCCTGTACATTTGGGCAGGTCACTTACCTTGTTTATTACATACATAAGTATTTGCCATTCAGCCCAGAGCTGCAGACATAGGCTGACATAAATCTAGAGGGAGCTACATTAGTGCCTGCGAAGCATAATTGCAAAGTGCTTCAGTAAACGGGAGATGGTATATAAATACTAAATATTATTACTATTAATAGGCGCTTGGACGGTTAAGTCAGCGCTAAATCACAGCGCACACTCCTGCTGTCATGCTCTCGCTGAAAGGGAACCTTTTGTTCAGCTTCTATATCAAGATTTCTTTTTCTTTTAATACCTATTTTGATTTTTGAAGGGTGTAGAAGCAATTATTTTTCTATCAGTGATTTTCAAGGCCCGGAGAAACTCCGCTAATTCTTAGGTTTGGTCTCAGGAACAGGAAATGTTCTTTGTTGTGCAGAACTAGGACAATAGCTGCAAAGATATTTCACAATTTAACTGTAAAACTGACACTTTTTTTTTTTTATGTTTCATTTGGCATAAAGACACATCAACCGGCAAAGGGTGTGGGGGAATTGTTGCAGCTTGTATAAAGCAAAAAAAAAAAAGAAAAGAAAAATGTAATTCAAACTGCGGGTGGGTAAAAAGAGGAGAGGTCACAAAGGTGTCTGTAGAGGAGACAAAAATCTTAAACAGTTTTTTATTTTTTATTTGTTTGAGTATAGAAAGTCATATGCAGCACCGTTTTTGTGTGATATTAATTTATGGTTTTCTAATGTTGTCCTGAGATAGCAAAGCCTTAAACAGAGGACAAACAGAGAACTTACATGGTGACCTCCTTTTCACCATTTACGGTGCAGATTTGCTGGTTCTCAGGTTCCTCTTCAGTTATCCAAGATGGCCACACCGCTTTTCAGACTCATGTATACTGTGCATCAGTATTCAAAGACCCTTCATGCTTGTTCCGTCTTGATCTTGGATGTGAGCCGTTTTGAGGGCAGCAGGGAGTGTCTTAGACTACGAAATGTACAGAGTCTATCAGGTAGTCTGAGAATTGGTGCAGCCATCTTGGATGGCAGAAGTGGACCCTGGGAATCAGTAGGTCTGCAGCTGAAAACATGAAAAGGAGGTCACTATGCAAGTGTTCTGTTCACTCCCCAGTTAATGTGATCTTTATTTTTAATTGAAGTAGAGAGTCACCTTAATTTACACTCTGTTGGAATATGTCTTGCAGCAGATTTACGCTGTAAATTGCAAAGGTTTCTGGCCAAAGGAATAATACATGTGTTATTCTCGGGAGGTCCTGTCCCTTCCACCTAAATGTGGCCACTTTTATTGCCACTTTTGAAAAGTGGTGCAAGGTGTGAAAAGTCGCAAATCCTAGCACAAATATAGCATGCAACATAATTTGTGATTTTCTGCCCCATAAAAGTAGCATAAAGCCTTTAATAAGTTTCTCCAAATAGGACCTGTTTTGTCCAAAAAGTTCCACTGGTTGATTTGTCTGTTCAGCTTGAGGAATATCCAGGTTTTTTAGTGTCCCATGAATCCTATTTTTTCCCCAGTTCATTCCTTATAATACAGTCATGAACACTGCCTGTAGGTGAGGTTAGAGACATTTAATATCTTTAATATCTTGTTTTATAAATTCTGTCATGTTCTATTGTTGTGCCTAAAGGCTGTATTACACAGTCCGATTCTGCAGGCGATTGCTGGGAAGGAACGATTCGCCTGCTCGCTAGCGGAGGAGACCACCGCTGTTATTACATGCTGCAATCTCCTCCACAGCATGGGGAGGAGCGATCGTTATGCCATCGCTCGTCCCCTTGTTGTCTAGTTATTTTCCGGCAGCAGATCGTGATTAGACAGAACGATCTGCTGCCGGCAAATCGCGATCTTTCGGCAATCTAAAAGATCACGGTTGCCCTATGAACAAGCGTTTGCTCGTTCATTGGGTAATCGGCGGCAGTATTACACTGCCAGATCATCATTAATGAGTGTTACCTCGAACACTCATAAGTGATCATCTGGCCGAAAATCTGCCAGTATAATACAGGCTTTAGGGTAAATTTAACAGTCCGATCACTCCTGGGAAGATCCGACCGCCATTTGAAGTTAGTCACTATTAATGTAGTCTGGTTGAGTCTCAAGGCATTAAAAATGTCTTGTAACTTTTTTCTGGAATATTTCCTAGACCTTTTGTGTATTAACATGTGTCACCCTGCGCTTCCCAGAATACAAATCACCATGACATGCAAATACGTGCTGTACAGATAATGAGCAAGTGTTCTGGGATGTCAGAAGATTTTTTGGGATTGGGGTGTTTGTATACTGCCCAAGGTGGGTTTTGGGTATACATAGTGTATTAGACATGGGTACAGAAAATCAGTACATGGAGTAAAGTTGGGTTATGGATCTATTAGAGGGGTTCTCCTATGACGTAGGTAAAGAATGAAAATCAGACATCCTATAATACATGACAGTCTCTTTCTAACAAAGCTAGAACCAGCCCTGTACCTCACATGAACATGGAGCCAGAGATCTCCCGATTCATTGTTCCTACACCTCTGCTAGATTTATTTCAAGCTGGCAGCTCAGGGGGAGTTGTCCTTTCTCAGGGGCCGGGCCATGTCCCGTCTGCTGCTGCCCAGGGGGCGTCTCCTCCATGCTTCAGCTGTCTCCTTATCACAGCTCAGGAAGCAAGGATGGAAGTGAGCATGTGTTTTCACTTTAGCAAGGTGGACAGAGAAATAAGAAAAGCAAACAGCAGGTGGCGCTATACAGATACATTTTGTTGAATCACTCAGTGGCTATACAAAATTTTTAATTACATGCAGCTACAAAAGCACTCAGATCGAGGTGCTGGCTTTAAAACTGCAGAATATATTTAGTGGGACAAACTCTTTAAATTAGACCTACTGAAGAAACCTAGACCACATTTCTTAAGCCATTGCACTGTAATATCAAAATAAACGGGTCATTTATAAAACGAAAAAAACACATTAATTCTACATAACTAGTCCCATAGGGTGTTATTACACGTGTGGCCGACCTGTGGTAACAGCACCATGGGGCAGCAAACCAAAGCATGTGCAGGTACAGAATGCCAATTAGCGGTGGGTAATGTGGTGCAGTTACCGCTGCTCAGACGCTCGTGCCACCACAGCAGCATCAAATTCCATCAAACATTGTGCCGTAAGATAAACTAGAATGTAACCAGGTACTTGATAATGGTATCAGGGCCGCCAATAACTCTTTAGTCTCTGCAGAGTTTTTTCATTATATTATATGATACTTCTTCAAATTTAGGAAGTTGCACTGTCATCGCTCTTCGTCCTACCCCAAGTAACATTAAGACGGAGACGTGCTAGCATTCTGCTGCAAATTGTGCAACATACAGTATGTTCAGCTCTGTTGAGGTGTTGTGCAAATATTTTCATACCTTATAAATACATAAGTTTGACTTAAATCTTTCAGGAAGTTGGCAAATGCTCACATAAAGTTGTATCTAGTTCTCTATAGAAGACAGTCAATGAGTCTTTTTCTTCCTGCTCTCTTTCTCTCTCTCTTAGAGAAGGGGATACAGCCCCGAGCCCTGAACAGGACAGATTTGAAGCTTCTGCACTGAACCCATGAACATATCTCCAGTGCTCATGTAGGATTATCATGATACAGTAAGTGTCATTTGATTTTATTAAACAGTTCATTACTGATCATGCAATGCTGCCTATCAGTAGACTATAGCAAAAAAGCATGTGCAATGTACTGTCTTTTGCTGTATTCTTGAAATTTTGGGTCCTTAATAGCACCCATACCGCTTTAAATACAGCGTTTGAGTCTTCCTTTTGAAAAATTTCCTGGCATTTACCTGTTGCAGAAGGTTGTTACTAGTTCCACTGTTCCTCCATACCTTTCCTCTTGGCTCACCATATAGTCAGATGAGAGGCAAAAAGGACTGTACATATTTAGTTTTGTGATATTCTATCATGAGATGCTTATTCTGTATGTGTCCTGGTGGCCACCTAGTGGTTGTGATTTGAATTGCAGGATGGCAAGAGATTTGCTCACCTGTTACGATAAAGTGTTGAATAATGAGAAATTGGAATCCTTAACCAAATTCAGGTAAGGGTTATTTAAAGGGGTATTCCCATATGAGATAATGGGGGCATTTCGCTAGGATATGCCCCCATTGTCTGGAAAGTGGTGGCCGGAGGACCCCGGGTTTTCCGGAGTCTGGCCACCACCAAGTGCTCTCCCTGTAGTAGTGAATGGGAGTGAACTGCTCTTGCGCGGCCACCGCTCCTATTCATTTCTATGGGGCCGACAGAAATGGCTCAGCCAGTGCTCGGCTATTTTCGACGGCCCCATAGAAATGAATGGAGGGTGGCTGCGCAGGAGCAGTGCGCCCTCCATAACTTTGGGGCTCCAGAGGTGGGACCTGCACCTATCAGACAATGGGGGCATATCCTAGCGATATGCCCCCGTTGTCTGAGATGGGAAAACCCCTTTAGGGTAGACAGATCTATACTTAGGGTCCAATGTTAAAAAAAGAAATGTGTCCATATTTATACATTTTTTGCAGGGTGCTTTTGTATAGCCAGACATAATGAGTCAAGCTTTTTTTTTTTTTAAAAAAAAGTATAACAAATACTAGCCTTGCAAATTACAAATGTGCACAGTCAGGTGAATGGAGCCCTATGGATATGTTTGGCATGCGCGCTTTCCTAATGCATATATAGAACATATATGTGAACATCGCCTTAGGCTACTTTCACACTAGCGTTTTTGCTGGATCCGGCAGGGTTCAGCAAAAACACTTCCGTTACTGATAATACAACCATCTGCATCCGTTATGAATGGATCCGGTTGTATTATCTTTAACATACCCAAGACAGATCCGTCATGAACTCCACTGAAAGTCAGTGGGGGACGGATCAGTTTTCTATTGTGTCAGAGACTTTCATTGTGGGTCATGACGGATCCGTCTTGCTCCGCATCCCAGGATGGAATGCATTTTGGAGCACTCCGTTCTGTTCAGTTACGTTTTGTCCCCATTGATAATGAATGGGGACAAAACGGAAGCGTTTTTTTTCCAGTATTGAGACCCTATGACGGATCTCAATACCGAAAAATATTAATGCTAGTGTGAAAGTAGTCTTACTTTACCTTCTCTATATTTCTTTGTTCTCTCTGGATGCCTCCTCCTTCTCCATACATGATCATTGCTTTAATCCTTCATTTTATGGACTTGTGGCCTAATCGGTAGAGCACTGGCCTTGAACAATGAGGGTCTGAAAGAGTCATGCTAAGCAAGTAGAATACCCATTGTCAGTATTGTCATTCAATATGTTTAAATATTAAAAAATAAACCTGATATTCCTTAAAGGTGCAGGGAGTCACCTGTCAGCAGCTAATAAGCAGCCTCTCACAAGTCACTTCCTCCTTTGGCACCAACATCGATTATCAGAGATTAGCGCAGGGTAAAGTTACTTTCACATCTGCGTTTTTCTTTCCGGGTTTTGAAATCTGGCAGAGGATCTCAAAACCGGAGGAAAACTCATCCATTTGAATGTTACAACCGCTGCATCCGTTAAGAACAGATCCGGTTGTATTATATCGAAAATGAACATGCTGGAGCCGGCATCAAATACCATTGTAAGTCAATGGGCGCCGGAAATGGCACGCAAAAAAACGGATCCGCCACCATTGACGTACATGGTTTTTGATGCCAGATCCAGCATGATCAGTTTCCCATGGAGCACACAAAAAAAAGCCTGCTTGCAGCTGTTTTGTGTCCGGCATGTGAACACAATAAAACGCAACGGAATGCATTCTGGTGCATTCCATTCCAGTTTGTTCAGTTTTGTCCCCATTGACAATGAATGGAGACAAAACATAAGCGTTTTCCTCCAGTTTTGAGATCTTCTCTCGGGTCTCAAAACCGGAAAGGAAAACGCAGATGTGAAAGTTCTATGTTGGAAATAATTTCCAACTTTTCGAGAGTCGTAGGGGAGATTTATCGTATTTCATACGCTGGTATTAATCTAAATCTGAAGTAAGCTGGAGTAAGACATGCTGAATTCAATAAGAGGTGCATGCTTCATTGGTGACTCTCTGCCTGTCCATGCGCCAGAACAGCAAACCTATATGTGCACAGTAATTTTGTAAATTATAGTAAACCTGTCGGTGGTTGGGAGGCCTAAATCCCATACTTTTTCTTTACACTTTTATGTAGTTTATGCAAGAAATTGTAACTGTGTATGTGCAATAATGGACTAAAGAGGTTTGTGTGTCTGATTGGTGGCGGTCTGATACCCTGATCAGCAGTTTGAGAAGGCTGCAGCGCTCGCAGTGGCGCAGCAACCTTCTCTTAGCTTTTCTTAGGTCAACCACGACATGTTTATCGGTCACATGGCCTAGGTGCAGCTCAGTCCATAGAATTGAATAGGCTTGAGCGGTAATACCAAGCACAGCCGCTATACAATGTACTAGGTGACATCATCCCTCGGCGCGGGAAGAACCAAATTTGATTCGTGTTGTATCAATAAATTGCGTAGATCGTATTTGGCTATTTTGAAGAAATCTCCTCGGTTTATTTGCAAAAGAACGACACATTTCGGTTATAAAAATGCTATACAATGTGCGGCGCTGTGCTTTGTAAGCAGAGAGAAGGCTGTGGCGCTCACAGGTGCGCCGATTCCTTCTCAAACAGCTGACTGGCAGGGGTCCCTGGTGTCCCCACCGATCAGATACTGATGACCTGTACTAAGGATAGGTCATCAGTATTAAAGTCTGGGAAAACCCTTTTATTGAATTCCCTTCTTTTTCCATGAGATCCCTAAACAATCCAGAAGCGTTGGCTTGTACAGTATGCACTTTTGTATGTTTACCGCACTTCTGTGTGCAGAGACGCTGCTGCAACTGAAGGTTTTTCGTGTCTGTATTACAGGACTGTAGACACACATGTGCCATGCAATTGAGCCTCCCGGGAGAATGAGTCTATAATAATATAGCGATGGAAGAAGCTACATTTATCTCATGGTTACATAAAAATTGAAGGCACATGCATGTAACAGTATGAGCCCACATCTGGTGATGGGCACCACAGTATGGATCCGTAATGCAGCCACGTGTAAGGTGTCTTACATGTAATAGGGGTGGCTCTAATCAGTGGCCCTTGTGAGCTTGCAGTGTGAATGTTCCTCTGGCTAAGGCCTCATGCACACGACCGTTGTTTGATTCCGTGTCCGTTGCTCCGTTTTTCGTGATTTTCTGCGGACCCATTGGTTTTCAATGGGTCCGTGGAAACCTCGGCAAATGCACCGTTTGTCCTCCGCGTCCGTGGTCTGTGATTCCAGTCCGTCAAAAAAATATAACCTGTCCTATTCTTGTCCGTTAAAAACGGTTCACGGACCCATTCAAGTCAATGGGTCCGTGAAAAAATGCGGATGGCCATCCGTGTGTCATCCGTGTTCCGTGTCCGTTTTTTTTGCGGATCCCTTGGCAGGCACTTGGGAAAAATTGTCAGCCTGTCTTTTGGTAAAATCTTTTGGGTCATGTCCGCTAAAAAAACGGAAGACACACGGAAACACAACGGAAGGCAAAAACGGACACGGATTACTGAACAACGGAACCCCTTTTTGCGGACAGCATAAAAAAACGGTCGTGTGCATGAGGCCAAATACTGTGGATAATATGCTCATTTATAATTTATGCATGCTATTTCTTTTAGGTCTTTTTGGGGGTGATTCACGAGGGAATACCCCATTAATATAGCATTAGGTTCTGACTATGGAATGTATTCTACCTTCCCCACAAACGTTTTTGAAAACGATCGACTTTTTTTTCTGCAATTGTCTTAAAATCCATTGTCTTGAAATCAGTCAAAGCTGTCAACTTCCTGAAGCATTGAACTTATGCAATCGAGACTTGATTTTCTGTCCTCAGATTAACTGTGCCCTTTCACAAACTGCACAAGTCATGGGGAGGAACACGTGCAGAGGTGCACAACTTAAAATATTTGTCTGCATTTATTCTAGGCCAAATGTACGCTAGTATACAGTCTGCTGTACATAGTTCCTCTCCAATAAATGATGATATTTAAAGCCCCCATCAAAAAAACACTAAAAACATACACATAATATATGGAAAACCCATTTTTTTAAAACTGGTCTTTTGTGTTTAGAATATTATGGGGTAAATGTATCAATCCCCTGCATGAGAAATGTGCTGCCAGTTAGTCAATTTTTGCACACAAATTTGTAACTTTTTGTGTTTTTTTTTTTTTGGTACACTCCTCTTTTGAAAAGTGGACGGGAAAGTCAATGTGGTTAGCCATGTTAATGCAGTGTATTCAAGAATCTATCAATTGCAACTTTTTAAAAATCGTAATCTTACTTCCGTACAGGGATTGTATAAAAGACTGGAATAACATCTCTAGAACAAAGTCCTGTTTTTTAAAATAATGTGCAAAATTTATCAAACAGTGCATAATGTTTGATAAATTCAGCACATTTTACACCAACACAGACTCAAGCAAAACTGACCTTTAAAAATTCCCTCATGATAAATTTTGTCTTTTCCACATAAATAGATTTTAGTTTTCACTACTACCTGAACACTGATGGCCAGTCTTTAGAGATGAGCGAATCGATTCATACAAATCAATTCATTCATCAAACAGAAGTTCTTGAGCAGTGAGGGGCTGCTCAAGAGGATACCCGGAAGTGTGGTGGCACATGCACAGTTGGGAATCTGCGATGTTCTGGTCGCAGTGTAAGCCGTGTACCGGGGTGGGCTCCTCAGGATACAGTGAAGTCACGAACGAGGAAAGCAACCCCAACACCAGCTTTTGCCAAAACAGAATTTTACTTAAATGTGGCAATAAACACAACCACAAATACACCCAGCCCGAAGGCTGAGACGCTTGTGCTGCAAAGCATGGCACCCTCCAATGGATGCAGGAGGAAAGTGCAGTACCTACTGGCACCCTCCAATGGATGCAGGAGGAAAGTGCAGTACCTACTGGCGGGCACGAGTAAACTGCCACACCTTACCTGTTATTACCCTAAAAAAACAAGAATAACTGTATGGGTGTGTGATACGGGCTAGCCTGCAGTGCAGCACAACAGCATACAATCTTTCAAAGTCCTACAGTATTCCCCCTCCAATAACTGGTCCTGAAGCACGTGCCTGAGTATTCCTTCTGAGCAAAACGCCAGTCTGCGTATCAGTTCTCCAATGTGAAATGTCACTTTAAGGTATGGAGTCCTTGCAATGAACAGTAGTAACACTTGTCGTCTGACACAAACAGAGACCATAACTAACTAACTATAGGCCTGGGCTCAGTCTCTAGGAGCCAACAATGTAATTAGGTGCGTGCACAGTCTTAGCAGTATATTTGCAGTCTGTTAGCTGTGTTTTGGAAACATCGGCATCTTGTGGCCAAACAGCAGAATGTCAGTCCAGATAATTTAATTTAATCTATACAAACAGTGTTCAGACAATGAGAGTTGTTTCCCCATCTCACATGCCGCCCCACTAGTGGTTGTTGTCCTTGGCAACCCTCCCCATACAAACTCATCCTGGGCATAACGCTGTGGGGGCACACCATCATTGGGCCTCGTTGACCTTCGTAGAGTGATAGGCTCAGAAGCACTGGAGACTTCAGGCACATCTAATGGGAGAGGAGCTGCTGACCGCTCAACACTTTCCCTGGGTGGCAAACTTGCCACGGCTAGAGCCTCTGTGGGTACTGGGGAAGGGGCAACCCACCATTCCTCCTCCTCCTCTAAGGGGACTTCCTTTGTACTCTGAGCAGGAGGAAGCATCTCCTCCACGCACACTGGCTCATCAAAATTACAATGCCTTAACATGTTACGGTGCAAGTTTCGTGAGGGCCCCCCAATTCCTATTGGCTGTACCTTATAGACTATGATGGCAGAGTCTACCCTCCTCTTCACTGTGTATGGGACCGCCTTCCACCGCCCATCCAACTTCCCAGACGAACGCTTGGCTTTGACCATCACTCGATCACCCGGGGCATATCCATCCCTCTGCACTGGTCTTGGGTTAGGGTGTACCACTTGTCCCAGGCGCTCCTACACAACCTTGTGGATCGCTCTCATCCAGCCTCCTGGGTGACCAAATATCCCAAATATTCTATCTCTATATTCTGCTGTTGAAACAGTTGACACTTCTTGGGCTTGATCTTGAGCCCATGGTCTCGCAGCTGTCCTAGAACCTGTCGCAGCTTCTGGAGGTGATCCTTAAAGAAGGCCCCAAACACTACTATGTTGTCCAGGTATATCAATGCCGACTTGAAATTGAGATCCCCCAGACAGTGCTCCATCAACTGCTGGAATGTTCCTGGGGCACTAGAAAGGCCGAATAGCATCTGGTTGAACTCGTAAAGTCCCATAGGTAGGATGAAGGCCGTCTTAGTTTTGTCCTTCTTGGCCACCGGTACCTGTCAATACCCACTGGCCAGGTCAAGAGTCGAGAAGAACTTCGCATGACTCAGGGCAGACAACAGCTCCTCAATCCGTGGAAGGGGGTAGGCATCCCGGACAGTCTGGGCATTTAGCTTCCGATAATCCACGCAGAACCAGAGACTCCCATCTTTCTTCTGTACCAAGACTACTGGAGCAGCCCAAGGACTTTGACTCTCCAGGATCACCCGGTTTTCCAACATGCTGGCCACCGTGTCCTTCACCTCTTGGTACATTTTAGGCGGGATTTGCCGCTAACGCTCCCTAATCGGTGTAGCATTGCCAGTGTGGATTTCGTGCTTGATGGAAGACGCACACCCAAAGTCCTCATCATGTCTCGAGAATGCCTCCTGAAATTCCCAAAGGGTGTCTTCCACCCCCATCCAGGCCATGATCACTCAACCATTGCACTCCGCTGTTGGGGTCTCCCCTTGATGGACCTCTACAGCATAGGTCCAGGCTGAGCCCCTTCGTCGAGTGATGTCCCATTCGGACACATACACTTTGGCCAGCAAGCTGAATGTGCGTCTTTGCTGACAGATCCTCTAGAATGATTCTATTTATCAATAGTTTTGATAAATCAGGACCATTGTATAATTAGTGCGATAACGCACCAGGGTGTCAGGGCTTTAGATAACTTGCTTTTGGATGAATACAAGTTAGTGGAGTGGATTATTCAGAGCCTACAAGGCACTTCTGACTGGTAGCCACTAAGAGGCTTTACTGTGGCAGACAGTAGAGTGCCTTGGGCGGCTTAATGAGTTTAACCCTCTCTTTGCAAGCTTTACCGAAAAACACCAGGGACAAGCGTCTTATCCTGAAAAATAGGACAATGCAGCCATCTTTCTAATTAGTCTTAATTATAACATTGCTGTAAGCATACAGTGGAGTCTGCAGAGTTTCAGTGCCCCCTGGCCATGAAGAGGATAACGCTGTACATATAACTCACAATGTTTTGTGTATGGGTTATGTATATTGACACATATTAGATTATCGCCTTGACCTATGGTTACTAAAGATCCACTAGATAAATAATCTGAATTCAAGGCCTTAAGGTACTATTACACTAGCAGATGTCCTACAGATCACGATAAATGATCGAAGATGTAGCGCCGACGTAACCTTTGCTCATTTGTATGTGCGATTGTCCCTCGTTCATTTTTAAATAGTTTGTTGTTATTCCATGTAAAGATGGTGGACAGATGCTTGGTCGAGAGGTTGGTCTTCAGGTGGAATGAAAGGTATGACAATTGATGGATGACGTTGTGGTGATGGGTGTACACCACCTGATAACCACCAACCACCACCACCTACTGTACCACCAACTGTATGCCCATTCCACATCCGGTAGCGCATTTCTGTTTCAAGGTAGCCCATGGGAAAAAAACATTTCAAAGACACACCTATTGCCACTTAACGAGTAGATAACTACATATTATACAAACAGATCTTTTAACGACGAACAACAATTGATTTGTATTTAGACAGGGCACGTTTTGCACTAGCGAAATGGCTAAATTTTGGTCCAAAGTGGAGAGGACGCAGCAGTTGCAGAGAGAGCAGAACCTCTAGGTGTAACGGCAACACTCCTAGAGCCTCATTTACTTACATTAAAACATCATTTTTCTCAGCAATGCGGGCACATATGAACATGGGACCAACACAGATGCTTTCAGCTGCCAAGTGCACATGTAACAGGTCAGCCAGTGTCATAGGTACAAATCTGCTGACAGATGCCCTTTAAAAAATAAGTATAAGAGTATATTAGTAACATAGTAACATAGTATAGAAGACCGAAAAAAGACATTTGTCCATCCAGTTCGGCCTGTTTCCTACAAGTTGATCCAAAGGAAGGAAAAAAAAACCTGTGAGGCAGAAGCCAATTTTCCCCACTTAAGGGGAAAAAAATTCCTTCCCGACTCCAATCAGGCAATCAGAATAACTCCCTGGATCAACGACCCCTCTCTAGTAGCTGTAGCTTGTAATATTATTACACTCCAGAAATAAATCCAGTCCCCTCTTGAATTCCTTTATTGTACTCACCATCACCACCTCCTCAGGCAGAGAGTTCCATAGTCTCACTGCTCTTACAGTGAAGAATCCTCTTCTATGTTTGTGTACAAGCCTTCTTTCCTCCAGATGCAAGAGGATGTCCCCTCGTCACAGTCACAGTCCTGGGGATAAATAGATGATGGGACAGATCTCTGTACTGACCCCTGATATATTTATACATAGTTATTAGATCTCCCCTCAGTCGTCTTTTTTCTAAAGTGAATAACCCTAATTTTGATAACCTTTCAGGGTACTGTAGATCCCTCATTCCAGTTATTACTTTAGTTGCCCTCCTCTGAACCCTCTCCAGCTCTGCTATGTCTGCCTTCTGCCTTCACACAATACTAAAAAGGAACCTGTCACCATGTTCTGACATGTATAACCGAATGTACCTTAATGCTTGTTTACCCTGATAGTTCCCAGCGATCGATCCATAATCTTCTCAGGACTAACCTGTCCTATTTTATCGCCCTATAACGCTTTCCTGCATTTTATGCTAATTAACATAAAAGAGTCATATCATACATGCTTGACCAGAGAAGAGTCATAGTTCCTTCGAGTCAAGCGCCTCAGCTCCGCCTAAGAAATGCCTCTTTAGATAAAATCTCGCGCATGCGCTGTATTCATTTCGGGCAGAACTATGTTGTGTAAGTATCGCAATGCTACCACGTGATGTACGTAGTGCCCCTGGGCGGGGGGGACATACACTAAGCTAGCTGATTGGCCTTTTATAAATAGGGCGTGTGCGCAATTTCAGGGATTTCAGGGATTACAAGCAGTGAGGGCAGAAATTGGCTGTCAATCAAAGTCTAGGGGGAGGGAAATAGGCTATGATGGTGTGAGGGGAAGGAATTATTTATCTAATGAGTAGAACGGCGGGAAAGCATTATAGGGCGATAAAATAGGACAGGTTAGTCCTGAGAAGATTATGGATCGATCGCTGGGAATTATCAGGGTAAACAAGCATTAAGGTGCATTTGGTTTCATATGTCAGGACATGGTGACAGATTCCCTTTAAACATGGCCTTGTGTTGGCTGTTTTTTGTAATGGCCATCACACTGCCGTTTTCAGAACCATTGCAGTCTGTGGTTCTAGTCACACTGCCATTTTTTTAACGGCCAGTGAGCGTAGAAAATTAGGACATCTCCTATTCTGTCTATTTTAACAGAGTCCGAACAATTCAAAGGGTTCGATTTTATTGTCCGTTTTCCAGAAAGGCATCCGTAAAAAAAACAACCATTAAAAATAGACAATTTTGCCTTTTTTAAATGGACTTCTTTTCATTTTTGTAGCCTAAGGAACATTTCATTCACCCCCTCCACAGTTACAAAAATATAAAGAGCTAAGTAAGCTAAGATCTTTTCTACATTTTATAAGCAAAAAAAAAAAAAATGGGTTGAGAGAAGCGCACTCTTTAACTCCAAGTCTACAGTATGGCAAACTTCTCAAGTACCTACTTCAGGATCGCAATTCTAATTTCAGGAAGATTTTGCAGCAGTGCATGAATCTTGTATTCATTGGAAAATTGCATATTCTTTTGGGATTTCTAGGGCCCTTATATTTAGATAGAATTTTTTTTTTCCTTTATGAATTTTGCT
This sequence comes from Bufotes viridis, assembly GCA_033119425.1. Lineage (NCBI taxonomy): Eukaryota > Metazoa > Chordata > Amphibia > Anura > Bufonidae > Bufotes > Bufotes viridis. Next base: position 133,954,471 of record CM065595.1, on the reverse strand, counting down.
CAATTGTAAATTAAATTTACTAAGTTGTAATTATGATGATTAAGACATTTTGAGAACATGTGTAAGAACAATGGAGCTGGGCGTCACCCCAAACATTCTGCTTAGCAAAACCTTGTTCATCCCTGACAAGAGTGATACTCTTCTATTTATTTAATGTCCCTTTAATGTCTACAGACACCATGTGATGATACCATGGCTAACTAAATGGATTGAAAATATCAGCTGAAAGTAGAATGTTCTTGTTAAAAGGGTTGTCTGGGGGCGTATAAAGTTATTTTGTTAGTTTGTAAATATAATGATAGGTCATGAGTATCTGATTGGTTGAGGTCCGGCACCCGAGACCCCTGCCAATCAGTTGCTTAAGAAGGCAGTGGTGCTCGCAGCAGGGTCGCAGACTTCTCCAGCTTTTCCTAGGCTGTATGATATCACATTCATCGGTCTCACGGCCTAGGTGCAGCTCAGTCCTATTGAAGTGAATGGGGTGGGCTGCGAAACCAAACACAGCCGCTATACAATGTACGGCGCTGTAGTTGGTGAGCACAGAGAAGGCCACAGCACTCACAAGAATGTCAGCGGGGGTCCCGGGCCTTCTATATCTGTACCACTGAGTGATGGCTTTCGCTTAGGAGGGATACAGAGGAACCAGACAAACCTGCATATGCATTGTGACAAGAAGATTGGACAATCTGGCCAAGATTTGAAGTTATGAAGGAGTTATGCCATGATTGATGTAAAAAGTGGAAATCAGACATCGTATAGGACATGATAATACCTTTCTAACAAAGCTAGAACCAGCCCTGTACCTCAGATCAAACCAGAGATCTCCCCGTTCATTAATCCAATGACTGTTAGATTCTCCTCAGGTTGCCAGCTCAGAAGGCGTGCCCTTTGTGCTGTAGCTCTTTTCGTATTACTGCTATAACTTCTAATAGTAGAAAGGGCTTGTGACAGTTGAAGATTTAAAATAAGCATGTGTGACCACCTTGGTGAGGTGGACAAAAAAAAAGGAAAATAAACTACAGGTGGCACTATCTAGAAACATTTTATTGAATAACTCAGCGGCTATACTAACATTTTAATTACATGCAATTACAAAAGTTTTCCGATCCAGGTGCTGGTTTGAAAAATGTAGAATGTTTTTCGGGGCACAATCCCTTTAAATTGAGAAGTAGTGAATACCTACGAGAGTATCTATTTAGGAAGTGTTCATTATTCGTTTTACCAAGATTCTGGAACATATCCATGTAATAAACTGAAGCCTAAAGCAAGGTATACTCCTTAAGGTTTTGACAAGAGTCCAAGGTCTCCCCAACATCTGAACGTCGTGGTTCACCATAGACTTTTAAAAGGATATGTTCAAATTTACACCTTCAGGTCCATGGTCCAAGCACGTTTTTGGATAATTAGACCTGTCTTGTACAGCCTTTGAGTAGTCGCGTTCCAAGTTCCCCGTAGAGTTTAGTACATTTATGTGTGAAATAAGATTATAGGCACTTGTTCCATCTCAAGCTAAACCAATTACCTAACTAAAAAGAGCCTTGGCAAGGAGACAGACATTTCTCTTCTGTTCCCAGCCAATGCCACCTCCAATGGGCTTAGAAATAAGCCCATGTCTCTGGACATTGTCTGCCATATTCCTAACACTAGGATTGATAGCAGGCTTGCTTGTGACACGTGACACACAAGTGCCCTCAGCTCTTCTGCTGAGTAGTAAGTCACTCCTCAAAACTTCATAGTGGCATCTATCACCTTGTGTCACCCATCGGTGTCTCCTTCTACTGAGCTTTGCAAACCGCAAGCTCAAAAAAATGAGCAACCAAAGAAGAACGTTTATCTTTATGATTGCTGCTCTTTCCCAAATATGTAGAGCACATACAATATGTCAGCTATTATAATACACTATATTTTTTTTTCAAATGAGTGCCTTATATCTTTTTCGATTTGCTTCATGATATCAAATTTTGCCTTTAGTGCCTCATAAACAGAAATGATAATTATAGCAAGCTGGGATCTAAGTTTACACAGAATATTTAAAATGTTCCCCATGTAGCTTGTACCAGCCGCTCTTCCATCAATCACACGTTGTGACATGCTGCGTTCTTGTTATCAGGTCTATCTGACTATTGGCTAATGGTTTGTACACTGGAGACTGACGGGCTTGGATCTCTTGTGATTGACATAGGTGCTGAAGTATGCAACCTTTTGTCTATTTGGGTGTGTGAGCGACAGTGATGGTTGATTCTGAATCATCTGATGCACTTTAAGTAACGGAAGTGAAAATATTCTGATATTCTGAGAATTTTGAGAATAGATTAGGTATGTATATAATATCCATAGTATTAACACAAATGCTAAGGGCCCTATTACAAAGGCAGATAGAGCAGATGATTGTTGGGAGGGAAGCGTTCCCTCCCGTCAATCGCCTGCTCGCTAGAGGAGGAGACCGCTGCTAATACATGCAGTGATCTCCTCCTCAGTATAGGGACAATCGATCGCTAATGCATCGCTCGTCCCCATACTGTCTCATTGTTTGTCAGCAGCAGAGTGCCCATTACACGGCGCGTTCTGCCACCGACAAACCAGGATTTTTTAACATGTTAAAAGATCCCAATTACCCGATGAATGAGCCCCAAAATTTTGATCTCGGGGAACCCCCCACAAATTAATTTTTTAAAAGAGAAAACAAGGCTAAAAATAAGTAATATATAAGATATAAAAATTAATTCAGGTCCTAGATGTTAGACTCCTCAATTAAGTCAGACATCAAACCTGTAAATTAAAGTTTTCTACGAAAAGTGGCACAACATAAGGAAAACAGCGAAAAGGCCTTTTTCAAAATGTGAGGTCGATTTCTTTCCCTCCTTTCCAAAGATTTTTGGGAAAAACTACATTTATGCTTTCAGACTACCATTTGGCATCAGGAACAGCATCTGGTGGGTAACTTACCTACACATTTGATGGATGATTAACCATTGGTTGAGTGAGATAAGTGGTTTGATAGATTCCTAACTGGGAATATGATGATCAGTCCACTGTATAATATATTGAGGGAAAGATCAGAGTGTCAAAATCAAGAGGTGACGAGACCAGTTTAGCTGTGTTGGATGTTTTAGTTGTTTTTTCAAGAAAAAATATACATTAATGCAGTTGGTTTATTTTATTACATCTTTATACATCTATACAATGCTAATTTTTGCTTTTAGACAATAGAGTTGGTGAGTGACATAGAAATGACCATAGTCTTGTTGTTGGTTCTCCCTTGGAGGGTGAGGACATGTCTTGGAAACTTCCTATGCCCTTGTAGGACCTAGACATGGATCCTTCTTGTTGGGATCTTGGTCACTGGCTTTGTACACTTTGCATCTGATTTCTCCTGTTCTGTCATGACCTGGTATGCAACACAGCACACCAAGTTCTGATGCTGCTTAGTGTCAGGACCTTGTATGAGCCACATTGGGCAACATCAGAACTTAGCTTGCCGGGGTCTGATGTGACAGGAGGTCCTGTGGGCTTTCTGAACTAAGCTGGTGATGGGGGGTCACAGTTGCAATAGTTACTACACAGATAAACTTCTTTGCGCTGGACATGTCACCGAATGATACTTGCGCATGCGCAGTGGGAAGAAGCACAAAAATCATTAGCCTTGTGAAGAACCCCTGTTGGGAACCACCGGGTTGATGGTTATTGTATACCTCATTCTCTGGTTTTCCTCAGTGGAAACTTGAAATCTAAAAATATCTGATGAGAAAACATTGGTATAAACAAGTTAGCAACACTCAGTAATGATTTCCTGGAATTCCGTTCACATTACAGCTTGCCGTCTCAAGCTTGTTTGTAGTTCAGATTTGGCATTTGCAGATAGAGAAAACGAGGTGGCACATGGGTTCTGTAAATTGTATATATTTTTTTTCCGTGACTGGCGCAGGTTCTCTGACACGGAGACAGGGAGTGCAGCAGGCGACAGGGCTTGTCCTGACAAAAAGGCTAGTGATAGAGAGACATTTGGTCTAATGTCTAATTACTATTCATCCTTACTAATTACTGCTGCAGGGATTATTTTGGTGGTGACCGTCTGTTCTGATTTGCAGTTTGCAAGCGATGAAGAAAAATACAACTTCTACTTCTAAATGATACGTAAAAAGCTGCAATCAAATTCTGTTCTCTGTATTGTTATGTAGAAATAGGGATTCACGTAGAATAATCAGATGTGTTAACGCCGCCTGATACGTGTCTGGATAATGGTGATGAAAGCCATGTACTCTTTGATAGTGACAGACAGAATGTATTCAGGACATATTTTCCTGAGTCTTTCACCCCAGGAGATCTGTGTCAGGCGTCAGTGTTGGGCTTCCAGTTATGGTACCATGTGTAATGGCTATTATTTTTTTAACCCTTCAATGCAGAGCTTGTTTTTCTACTGAAAGTAGATCCAGCATGAAATGTTTTTTTTTTCTTTTTTAAGAAAAGATCTACTTATTTTGGGAAAACTTGGCAAAGAAGAAAGATTTAGTGGGCACTAGTCGGGGAGAGCGTCTTCCTCTTGACTACATAAAGTGGCAGGCTAAGTTGAGCATGCATGTGTTTTCAGTAGAGAGAGGGGCATGGCAAATTTTCCAGTAGCTCAATGCCCGGGGGCCACTTAAGTCCTCCCCATGGCTGCCAGCCAGGTACATAAAGATCTGATGCCCTCAGCATTAATGAATGTAGGAGCATCAGGCAGTTGTGCACCTGGCCAGCAGCCGCAGGTGCCCTCCTGAGTTCAACTGTATTTCCATCCATGTATTAAGACGATGATATAGTTTCATACTGCGGCACATGTGGCAGTGTTTTGTGCTGCACTGTGGTATTTGGTTTTGCAGAGGCAGTATTTTGTGCTGCACATTGGTATTTGGTTCTGCTGAGGTGGTATTTTGTTCTGCACTTCAGTATTGCTGGCTGTCCTACCTCTGTTGTCTCTGCCTACATGTGTTGGCCCTGTCTACTTGTGTTGCTCCACCTTTGGACCCACCTACAAAATGGGGCCACTTTAAGTTCCCAGTGTCAGACCGGCCTGCCAGAATACCAAGGGATCCTCCAGTGGGCCCTGGCTCTGATACAATAAGGTGCAGCAAAAATATGTTTAATTTGGAGCTTGCTTTAGAGCCAGTCGCTTACCCCTAATGTCTGTTTCTCATGCAATGAAACTAGAAGTAGATGTGCACATGTCGTGTACAAATTGATGGTGGCCCCTCAGAGTCATTAGCTTCAGGGGCCACAAGGAAGCTCAGTCCAGCACTAGACATTGGCTTAAAACCTGCTAGAACTAAGGATTGGCATGATGAAATCATCATGTTGTATCCTTCTTTCCCCCAACATCCACTATCGAGGGATAGTTGGGTCACCACTGTGCTCATTAAAAAGTCAGCTGATTCCTTTAAAATCTGTGGGTTCAGACGATTTTCATGGCTACTCTAAAGCTGACCATACACAATAGATGAATATAAGTTGAACCTGACAGTTTCTACCCAACTGGGCCCCACCTATATGCTTAATTTACAGAACTGATCTCTAAACGTGGGTAAAAAAAAACCTTTATGGGTCGACTCAGGGTGCAACCAGACCCCCTGCCCTCCCTAACCAGAACTTGATTCTTTGTATGGTTCCATATAAGAGCAGATTTATTTATTTTTCCTTCGAATTTTGTTGACTGACATTCTAGTAAAAACTGCATTTTGTACTGACACATTACGCCAGACTAGCCTCTCATGAGACATTTAGCTTCCTAAAATGTATTCACAGTTATATTACAAGAATAGGGTCACCAACATTTAAGGACATTGCATGCAGTTACAAATGCTCTCAAGATCTGGAATGACTCCAACTTTACTACCCATACTTTTACTTTATAGCAATCTGTCTGTCTGTCTAGCTGTCTGTCTTATTCTTCTGTCTATTATGATGAGAAAAGAAATGATAGGAAACATCTTTGGTCTATTAGCATGCCGAGGAGACATAAATGTAGCTATAGGAAGAAAAAATACTGACTGTGCCACCCTCATATACAGCAAAAACAAGGTTTAGGTAGGTTGAGGATAAGCATTGGTTTTGGTGACGAGGCCCTCTGGAAACCTATATGTGTGCGAGTGGGCTCACGTGCTGCCTTCATGCTGTCATGCCATTGTCTACTGCTATTTATACCGTCTAGTGTATGAATCTACTGTTTCCATGCTTCTTTCCACATGCTGTGATTTCCTCCCATGGTAAAATGATAGGATGATTGTATGATTGATACTTGATTAAATTGATCTTGTCCTAGAAAGGCAGTGGCTAACATGTGAGCATACAATTACAATGTAACTCAGGGATTAATATTCTGGTTTTCTGTAACTGATACTAAATGCAGAGAAATTCTATTTAAAAAGCTGTACTAATAACATTTTCTTCCAGTGCCCAAATAATAGTGCCACATATGATCAAACACTGAGGTACCTGAGTGCTCTTTAGACTAGACCTACGTGACGACTTGTAGAAATGTGCAGCATCGGACTGAAGTCCCTTGGGCCCACCAGAGAAAATGATTCAGAAGGCCCATCCTATTTTCAGAGCTTGGGCTCATTGGAGGATCCTCTGATAATCTACTGGGCCAGTCCGACCCTGGAAATGTGGCATAAAATTGCAATCTTGCACTGCTACATTGTGACTAATGAATGTGGGTTTGTTATTGACCAAAAGTTACTGTGACCACGACATGAGTCTGCAAAAATGATTATTATTCATATTTATTTTACAGCACCATTCATTTCAGACCACTGTCCATATGAAAAGCAGTATACATATATAATACACTACAAAGACAAGTACAATAAATATGACTAACTTAGTGACAGACTGGTATAGAGGGGTGAGGACTTCTGCAGATGAAGTATCCCAGAATAGGGTACCTTAAAACTGTTCTTGTTGTATAATGTTATTTAATATGTTAACACCTCTTAATGTACTAGCTTATCTCTGTATGGACCCGTCGGGGTTAATAATCCTGACTCTGCCCCTGCAGGCAGTTAGATGTTGGACTTAGATCCTGCCCTAGCTCACTCTAGTGTTAGCTGAGGAAGTGAGAGTAAGCTACATGTTTTCACTCCCCAGAGAACTAGGCCTGGTTTCTAGAGAATCACTATCTCTGAGAGATCCAAAGGAATGAAACTATATCTACTTCACAGTACTCTAGAGAGAGAAAGAAAGAACTAGAAGGTCAAGAATCTCCATGGCCGTGCACTGGAGTCAGTCAGTAAGGTATTCGTTGTTTAAGGCTGATGGAGACTTTACTGCAGTGAGAAGAACATTGTTAAGACACCCTTTACACTTAGACACAGTCTGGCCTACCTTATCTTAATCCTGTACCCCTCAGCTGCCTTGGCAAGAAAAATAAAAAAGAGACTTTGGGCTTTAAAAACTTCTGAATAAATTGACAACCGGGTCTTACTAGTTGGGGTGTGTGCCTACATTCACTGACACAAGGAGAATGGTAACACCCAGTTGTCAATTTATTCATACCTTTCTAGGAGGAATAACAGAGAAACAGCACAATGCAGAGTTCTAAGAACAGATATTTCTTGATAGATACTTATATTTACTAAAAACAGACATGTCGGAGAGATGACAGGTCCTCTTTCAGACTGACTTGGTTCTACATAATGGATAAATGGTTGGAAAGAGTGTAGTCCCTTGTTACAGAGCTCCACAAGGCTATTTTGTATCGCCTGATGCTTCATGGATTTTGATTGTCTTCATGTGTGAATATGTTTTAGGTTAAATTAAACTTAGAGTCATTTTAGTTGGGAGGTGACAAGAGCCCCGAAAAGAAAAACACAAAAAAAGTAAAATCTTACAAAGAAGCGAGAAAGCTGCACATCATGAATGCAGGCACGCAGAGGTCAGCTCTCCATTTACTCGAAAGTGATGTCACACCGCCCCATCCTGATAAGCTTCATCCACCTCTCCGTCAAGTCCAGATTGCTGCATACAAATGACATTTTGTTTGGCTGAGAATGTTATATTTCCATTGACCTTGACAGCTGTGCACACTTGGACTTAATAATATTCATTTGAAATGTGAGTGGAAAAAAGTTGAAGCTTGTGTGGAATAGCATTGGTAATGCATGACGTTACAAGCTTATCCGGCCTGTTCTGTAAATACTGAGGAGCTTTATTTTTTTTCTTGAAGATGTAATAGAGAGCGCGGGAGAGGGAGAAGGGGGTGTTAAGTAATAGCTTGTCACCGAAAGAATGATACGGCGTGGAGAGATCCCTTTAATGATAGTTATTTGAAAAAAATATTGTTTTGTGCATTTAAATATTTATTCAAAGTATCACATGGTCCAAGGATCTGCTCATTCTCCCCCAAAAAAAAAAAATTACGTTTTCCATTTCGACTCATTTATACGGATGTGCATTGATTGCTTTGTAGCCATCAGAGGGTTTTAGTATATTTATATAAATGCATTTATTTTAATTTTGAATAGTTTTTTTCCTTTATTTCAATTCAAAATCTAGTGCTCCAATGTGGCATGAAGAGATTTGCATAAGGCTTCTTGAAACTAGTTTGATATTTCCCTTTTTCTATGTTTAATACCTAAAACATACAAGATCTGCGAGGAGAAACTATGGCTATCGCATGCTGTATTAGTGAGGCCTAAGGGCTTGTTCACATTTCCGTATCCTTTCGACGTCCATGGTAGTCCATGTTTGGTCCGTTTTTAATCCTCCCGGTGTCACCCTTAATCCGCGGACACTACTTAGCTGAAAATTAATTTCCAAAGCATTTCCTATCAGTGGTTATTGAAAAACAGACCAAACAAGAATGTAACACGGATGCCATCTGTGTTGTGTCTGTGATTTTCATGGACCCATAGATTTCAATGGGCGTGTTTGTGTCACGGATGTTCCCGCGACAGGTGGCAGGAGATTGGTAAGACTGGCAACACGTGGTTTGAGCTGACATGTTTTCCGTTTGGATCTAATGACATCTGTGTTGTTTCTGGTGCTTGCCACACCTTCTTTCCCCAGGTGTGGCTATTATGGTCATTTAACCTTCTCTATTTATAATTACTTCTCCCACTATGCTGTGCGGTTTATAGCTTCTGTTTGGAACTTTGGATAGATTGTGGTTTGATCTCAGCTGAGTTCCAGGTGCTTCCATTGCTCCTTTGAAGTTAAGTCTTTACTTTCCCTTTTGTATTTTGTTTGGGTTCTGTGTGTTGCATTTCCCTATTGTTTGTATTAGGCCTGAAGTAGACTCCTGTTCATCCTTCCTTTTGGAGGAACAGGTAGTCTCGTCACTGCCATTAGTTCAAGGGTCCTATAGGGCTTGAGAGGACTCTATGTATTCCTCCGTATGAACTCACCTACCTTTGGGGTCTGTTCATACTGGTAGTCAGTCAGGATTTTGGTTAGGGTTTTCACTAGGAAGTGTCCACTTTCCTTCCCTAGTTCTCAGGCCTGATTCCCTGTTCCCCCCCTTCCCTCCTATGCTCGGTGTGGTGTTTCCCTCCCACACCGAAGCGTGACAGTTTGGTCCACATCACTGATCAAAGTAGTGCATGTCTGTGTGATTTTATTCACTGATCCATGGTCAGTAAAAACAATAATGATGTGTAAACAGACACAAATCAGTGGGTACATGCACTATCTGTGGAAAATGCGGACACAGGTCAGTGAAAAACGGAAATGTGAACAAGGCCTAAAGGGTGGAAACCCACTTGTAGTTTTTGATGCTTTCTTTTGTTTTAACCAAAACCAGAAGTGGATCCAACAGGGCCGAAAATTTAAGTTCTTTGTTTATATTTCCCATTTCCCACACCGATATTGTGACTTGTTTTTTGTTTTTTAGCACTTACTGTATTAGGATTTGCTTTTTCCGTTAGAGAGAAAAAAAATCTATTTTATTTCTTCTTGATGAGAAGATGAAAATAATTCTAATAATATTGTTGATGGGATTTTTTTTAAGGACAGATTTTTGATCTAGAGTGCCCCCAAAAAACCCACAAATGCAAGCCATAATGTGCTGAGGTTAAAAAAGGACATGGGTTCAATAAGTTCGGCCTGTAATTAATTAGACATGTGTTATGTTGATTAAGAGGAAAGCAAAGCAAAATCTCCAGTGAGCCATCTGCCAATGTAACCACAAAGGGAGAGAAAAAAATCCTTCCTCACCCCGTATCTAGCTGTCATGTCATTCTTTTGTTAATTCTTCAATTTAAAATTGATAGTCAAATCCAATTTCTCATCCGGCTTCTCTTTCATTCGTGCCCCCTCTGCGGTGAATTCCGCCATCTATCTGTCCAGACAGTGAATAATCCATTCTTTTATTGGCAATGAAGATGTGTTTCCTACGGTTGCAGTCAATTGTACAGTCCTTGGTCTGATTAGTTTGTCGGGCTAATCCTTTTACATTACCCTTCAGTATATTTTTAGACAAGAGCACCTCTAACTCTCCGTCACATAGAACTTTCAATCATAGTCTCCCTTGTTTTTATTTTTTTATTTTTTTTAAGCAGGTTTTTAATTCTAGAAAAGAAGGAACACTAAGTATAATTTTTAGACGTCCACAATGCATATTAATGCTGCCGATCTCAAACCTCCCTCTGTTCTGAACTAGACATAGATCACCAGTCTGTTTCAGCAGACGTATAGGAGGTCCGTGTATATCACCTGAAATATTGACACTAAAATATGTCTGTATGCAGGGGCGTAGCTAATAACTCATGGGCCCTGGAGTTGAGCTTGGGGCCCCCCTTTCCTCAGTGCTTTGTGGCCAGGGGTAGGGAAGCACTTGGCATTTGTGCTGCCTAAAGCAAAAATTGAAACAGCATCCCCCCCCCCCCCCACCATGCCAAATTCTTCACCTAACCCCTTCGCTCCAGCTAGAGTTGTAACTTGACCAGCATGCACTTTCTATAATACCAGTGTCTTCTTATGTGGCACAAAGGTCTTTGGGCCCTCTTCTCCTGGGCCCTCTGCACCCCCTATAGCTACGCCCCTACCTGTATGTTGGGAGCCTGAACTCAGCCTTACGTTTGGTTTTCATAGTATTCTGCAGTCTTTTTAGACTGCAGCGACTGATAACCCCCTTTCTACAACATTGCAATGACAGTAACCAAAAATAATCAATACCCTCCATACAAATAAAATACTCACACTGTAATAAAGTTTGAATGATTACAGCTTTATTAACAAGACAAATGCACACTGAGCTTCCAACTTGCAATCCCTCGTTAACGCTGAGCTGCTGGGTCAGCAGCAAATGTGTAGGTATGACTCGAACACCTTCTTCAGGGAAAACTTAATTTTAAAGGGGTATTCTATACTACATTATATACTTATATAGTTACTTACCTCATGTATATCTTCCCCTGCTTTCTCTTTTTCAACTTGGACTCTACAGACTCCATTTTTACCATGTAAACCAATCATCCTGGTTTGTTTCCATCCTGTATGTAGCACTTCCTGTTTCTGTATCCAACCAAACCCATGATGCACTTCTCCTTCCTCTGTCACAGCCCCAGCACCGCCTCTAACACCCAGCTAGTTTATAGCTCCTCCCACCCAGCTAGTTACATAGACACTCCCCTATCACTGCCCCTAACACCCAGCTAGTTTATAGCTCCTCCCACCCAGCTAGTTACATAGACACTCCCCTATCACTGCCCCGCTCATGGACATAACATCACAGGACATAGGAAAGAGCTGCATGGACATGGTCATGTGACCACAGCCCAGAACAGGAGATAGGAGCAATAAAGGGGAAAGAAATACATTATAAAATGACAGTGACCTCTATAAAGGATTATTTTAAAGGATGTTGATACAAACCGGAAAACCCCTTAAAGCTGTAAAACCTGCAAAAACAAAAGAAGCGAACAAAATCACACACAGCCAGAACCTACAGCAACCAGATAAAGTAAGGGTGAGCGGACAACGTCTTGTATCAGAAAGGACAAGATTCCTGCAACTCCAGGTATTTAATCCCTACCCCCGCCCACTAGCCACATACTAGCCAAATCAGAAACACCCCTGCACAACACCTCTGCAGTCCCTGGCACTTTCTCTATACATTTAAGTTTCTTAACCTCAGCATATGCAGTCCATTATGGATTCACCAGGGTTCTTCCCATTCACTTCCATTGGGAAACCCCAAACATTAACAATCACAGCGCTGTTTTAATAGCCGTGTTTTCAGTTCCATTTTTTTAGAATTGCCTCTTTAATAAAGCCACATACTCTATTGTAGCAGAGCCACAGTCATATCATTATATATTATTAAAGCACCATTCATTGCATGGCGCTGTACATGATAAGCGGTGCACATACATAATACAAGACTAGTTACAAACTGGTACAGAAGGAGACCCTGCCGGCGAGGGCTTACAATCTACGAGGTATGGGAGAAGGACACCGTGGGTGAGGGTAATATAATTACATGCGACTTTCGCCTTCTAAACCCTACAAGTCATCAACCCCATAAGGCTTTCATTTGGCGCCTCCAGTTACAGTGCTAAATTTGACCCCGTATTAAAGGGGTTATCTATGCCCAGGCCCCTCACACAGATAGTACTTACTTCACTCCCTGGCACCCATGTAGTTTCTGATGCCGGCAAGGCTGCCGCTGCTTCTCCCCGTCGCACAGATGAAAACATCTGGCGATGGGGGGAAAAACAGCCAATAGCAGCCCGCGACGTGAACGAGCCTCCCTAGCATTGCGGGTGACGCTAGGGAGGCTCGTTCCCGCCGCAGGCTGCTATTGGCTGAATACCCCCCCTCCCCCCGGCGCTGGATGTTTTCATCTGCATGACGGGGAGATGCAGCAGCAGCCGTGTCGGCATCAGAAGCAATGCAGGTGCCAGGGAGCGAGGTAACTACTATCTCTGTGAGGGGCCCAGGCATATGGCGGGGGGGGGGGCATTATAGGCCTCGGATAATCCTTTTAATATTGAGTCATATTCTGTTGCGTTCATGTTATTCATTACATCATTAAATTGGCTTTCTAAGCAGCTGCCTGACACTAAATTCTGCCAATAATGTCTGCTTCTTCTATACCTAAATTCATTTTTGCAAAAAAAAAAAGCTAATGCTAGTAGATGCAGAAAGGCCTGGACTGTATAAAGGCTAATAATAAAACAGAGATAGGAGAGACACGGCATGCTTTCAGCAATGTACAAACCTATACTTGAACTAATTAGGTTTAAATGTACATCTCTGGTGAAGTTTCTGCCCCCCTCCCCCCAATGGAGGCTTCTGCTCTTAGCAGAGAACATACTCACTTTTTCCATTCATTACTCACATTTTAGAAAATCAATCACCTAAAATAGCGCAAAGGCTGATGATAAAATGTCTCGCATATTCCCAAGAAATGTTCTACTAACTGCCTGATTAATTACTGACCCTAGTTTTTTTTTTTTTGTTTCCCAACTTTGAAAAAGGGCCCCGCTTTACATCATTTGTATCATGATAAGGGCATGTGGTGGGCATGCCAGCTGGTGGCTCTCCGCAGCAGTCCTGCGCTCCTTACAATAAAGCACAGAGGTGATCCTTGCGGAGCAGGAGGGATTACTAGAGTTAATAACCAGATTGCCAGGGCATTTCATAAGGCACCAACTCCAGGCCCACGATGACTTTGAGAATCCCTCTAAAATATATACGGTATTAGGATGTGTGATATATTTCTGGCCATCCGGGCAGGTCAGGTAATGCTTCTGATTTATGGAGCAGAAGTGCTGAAACCGCAGTCACTAACCTGAATCAGAAGAAATGATGTGTTTATGGGGTAAAGAGGTGAAGCATCCTTACAGGGAGCAGGCGCTAAAAGGAGAACTTTATTTATTTATATTTTTATTATTAATTATTTATTTATTTATTTATTATTATTAACTTTATATATTTCTGCCTTGATCTGTGTTGCATTTTTTTTTGTGCAGCGGATTTGCTACACATGTCGGTTACATTTCTACTATGGTTGGTGCAACTATATGAGTGCAATATATGAAGCTTTTATCTTGCAAATTACGGTATGCAGCTGGGCATTATGCCGATGCTATTATATGAGCATTCTATGATGGTGTGGCGCTACTGTTTGGGTAGTACGTGGCAGCACTGTTAGGCACTCTGGACAGTGTATTACAGCATTGTTATCTACACAGCTTGTGTGGTATATTTTATTATTATTCAGGAGGGAAGACAGTATTCGGCCATATGTTGCACTACATGACCGCGGTGTACAGCAGCACTATTTGAGCTCCGTATGGCGGAATTACTCGGGCACTGTATGATAAGACCTGCACCTGCAGCCATCTTCCTGTAGACTATACCCTGGCACAAACAGGAGTCGCTCATCCCTTGGCTGCCATGCTGCATTTCCGAATATTGACATTTTATGGAACTGTTACTTATGTAATTCCCTCCTAAGTAGATTCAGAAGTGAAGATACCATTTAACTACATTAATAATGCATCTGGCCCCATGTGTTCTCTAATGCTGAATATTAATTGCATCTCTTACTCAAAGTGTCGGAGCGAAGAACATAAGCGTAAACCAGAGACCTTTATTATGCGGTTATGGTTTAAGGGGTGCGGTTTAGAGACACATTTTTATTTTACATTCATCCCCCACATGTTAACCACACATTCACAGCTGGTAAACCACACACACTGGTTTTTAAGGTTTAGCAGAAAAATAAAGTTCTACAATTTTTTTTTCTTTTAAAGGGAATGTGTCATTTTTAAAGAAGTTTTGATGATGTAATTTTTAATTTTCCAGGTAAGGGCTCATTCCACAACCGTGTGTGCCCCATGCCCATGCTGCTAACCGAAAATTGCAGTCTGCAATGCACGGGCATCGGCCGTGTGAATCCCGTATCATGGATGTGGAACCATTGACTTGAATGGATCCGCAATCCTCAAGATTCCGCACGGTGTGGAGGCACAGGTGAGAAGCCCTTGAAAGTGCTTCTGTGGGCTTTTTGGTCCATGCCTCCACACTACAAACGATAGGGCATATTTTTGCCATATATCGTGGATCACGGATTTGCACAGCCGGTGCCTGTGCATTGTGGACCGCAAATTGTGGTCCACAGCACAGGGCACACACGGTTGTGTGAATGAAACCTTATCTATATTTTAGCAAAAAACATAACCAAAAAGTTTTACCACTGGCCTAAGCCTAATAATTAGCACAACTTCTTAGTCTGTACAGATCATTTTACTGCAGTTATCTGCTTATCTGTCATTCTAATCCTGCCTGTAATGATATCTCCTCTGTGTATAGATAAGACAGGATCCACCATTCCCAATAGGTGACTGTCAGAGCTTATATATTCTCTCCTTGTATAGGTCACAGAGCCTAGAAAACTCTCCCATAGATGTCAATGAGGTCCCCTCTTGACTATTGTGCCTATGGACCATGGGGCTGCCGTAAAGCAATTTAGTTAATAATTATATTCAGGAAAAAGAATAAAAAAATTAACAATCAGAAAATAAAAACAGATTAAAAATCTTTTAGTGACACATTTCCTTCAAAAACTAATGCATGTTTAGTAATAATTAAAGGCCACAAAGCTGGCAGAAAAATAAAGTTCTTCTACAAACCCTGACTCTTATTGATCGGGGAATGTGAGAATCTTATTAATAAACTATCCATGCTGCATCACACAAATAATTGTAATGAAGTATTTTTTTTCCTAAGGGTGTATTCACACAAGCCTGTTTTGTGGCCTTCTAAGATTTGATTATTGCAAAGATCTTTTTTTTTCTTTTAAAAACTGCTGCATGTTTTGCAATAATTGAGGCAAAAATGCCACAAAACTGTCACATGTAAAGTAGTGTCAAACTAGGTGTCAGAAATATGTAGATAAGGGCACAGTCCCAGCAGGTTCATGGGCCTCGGTGCAAGAGTTCAGCTTCGCCCCCCCCTTCCCTCAGTGCTTTGTGGCCAGGGGCAGGGAAGCACATAGCCTTCGTACTGCCTGAGGCAAAAATTGAAATCCCCCCCCCCCCTTCCAATGCCAAATTCTTGACCTAACCCCTTCCCTCCAGCCAGAAGTGTAACTTGACCAGTATGCAGTTTCTATAATACCAGTGTCTTATGTGGCACAAGGGTCTTTGGGCCCCCTCAGGCTCCTGGGCCCGGTAGTGACTTCTACCTCTGCACCCCCTATAGCTACGCCCCTGGGTCCCAGGGAGCAGCTCTCCGTATGTTAAACGGATGCTTCAGACTGATGCCATACAGTGGCATCCCTTCATCCTAGAGTTCCATTATTAAAAAAGTCTACTTTTTTTTACCATTGTAAAAAAAAACTTGGATACAAGACCGTGGTGCTCTGCATTATTGTATCCTTTTTTTCTAACATATACGTCAAACGGAGGCATAAAACGTGATGTGAACCCACCCTAAGCAAAATGTAGCAAATTCCGGTGCGCCAAAAAGTGTATATAGTGTGCGCCACATGTATTATGGGACTGCACCTTCCTTAACAGTTTTGGAATTGGATGTGGCTAAGAAGAATTGTAAAATGCACCCAGTTTATTATGTGCGCCATTTATTGGAGCGAAAATTGCGATAAAAGGTATGCCAGCCATGACACAGAGAAAAGACGAACCAAATAAGATGTTTTGCAAGTTGTGTCAAAATTATGATTGCATGTGCACTATTTTTTATAAATTTGGAGCTGCTTACACCATTTTTACTTTTTTACGAAATAAGTCATTTTACCTCACTATGGATAAATCTCCCCCATATCAGCCTCCTTATTTAAAACTAACAGAAAAAAACTGTCTGTGCCCATAACAACCAATCACAGCGCAGCTTTAATTTACCCAGAGCAGCTTAAGAAATGAAAGCTGTGCTCTGGTTGGTTGCTTTGGGTAACAGGATGCATTTTTCTTTTTGACCAGATTCAATGCTTTATCTGCAGTTCGCACCCACAATAATTTGTGTCTCTTTTTTTAATTAGAATACAGATAGACGTTTCCAACATATCTTAACATTTTACGTGGCACATATTGAATTTTACCAAAAGAACAATGGCGCCCGCCGACCAAACACTTTCGTCTCTTGTAAGTCTTTTTGTAACGCTGCTTGTTAGTCGTCTTCATCTGTTACTTGATGATAGCTTATCAAATGTGTATGAGGGGGTCCTGACACTCACTTGATGTCAGAGCTTGTTCTCCCAAGAGGTCTCCACGGTGTACGGTCATCTTGAAGGGGTTGTCCCATTCCGACAATTTATCCGACAAGCCTACAACCAGTGACACTGCTGCCTCTATACCGCCATGACCAGCTTCACCCGCGCCTACTGTCTCCTTCCCCCATACCATGTAGATTGTAAGCCCTCACGGGCAGGGCCCTCTATCCTTCTGTACCAGTCTGTAACTTGTCTCGTTCATGCTTAAGGCTATTGCCTGTATTATGTATGTGCACCGCTTATGATATGTACAGCGCTATGGAATGAATGGCGCTCTAAAAATAAATAATAATAATAATCCGTCATCCACAGAATAGGGCATAAAAGTCTGATCATTGGGGGTCTGAATGCTGGTGCCCCAGCCAATTACTAGAATGGGAAACCATGTTGCCCTTTTAAATAAAGAGGAAGACACGCATGCATGTAACTCTATGGGACTTACGGACATAGCAGAGTAAGGCCTCTTTGACACGAACTATACGGATTGGCTGCGGATGCGTTCAGGGTGCGTTCAGTGAAACTCGCACCATTTTGCAAGCAAGTTCAGTCAGTTTTAAAGGGTTTCTGTCACTAGAAATGTGCCTCCTAAGCTGTCTGACATAAGATATGGATTAATGTCAGACTAACCTAATAATGTAAATCTAATGCCTCTCTGACCTATAATAACTCTAAAAAACCATTTTATATCATATGCAAATTAGTCTCTAGGAGCAGGGAGGGCGTTGCCCTTGCTCCTACAGGCTCCGTGTTCCCACCTGCGGGCACGCCTCTTCTTCTGATTGACAGTGCCGGGTAGTGCAGCTCTCCTGCCTCCGGCCCTGTCTTCATGCAGAAATCCCGCGCCTACGCTGTCTGCTTGTGTATTCGGCGCAGGCGCAGTTAGCTGAGGACAGCAGGCGCCAGCGTCCTCAGCTTACTGCGCCGAACACAAGCGGACGGCGCAGGCGCGGGATTTCGGCATGAAGACAGGGCCTGAGGCAGGAGAGCTGCGCTGCCCGGCACTGTCAATCAGAATAAGAGGGGCGTGGCCGCAGGTGGGAACACGGAGCCTCTAGGAGCAGGGGCAACGCCCTCCCTGTTCCTAGAGGCTAATTTGCATATGATATACATTTTTTTTTTAGAGTTATTACAGGTCAGAGAGGCATTAGATTTACATTATTAGGTTAGTCTGACATTAGCCCATAGCTTATGTCAGACAGCTTAGGAGGCACATTTCTAGTGACAGAAACCCTTTAACTGATAAAAAACTGAAGGTTTACAAACAACATCTCCTAGCAAACATCAGTGAAAAATGCATTGCATCTGTGCTTGCTTCGGTATGCAATGCGTTTTTTTCACTGAAACCCCATTCACTTCTATGGGGTCAGGGCTGCGTGAAAAACGCAGAATATCGAACATGCTTCGATTCTCACGCAACGCAGAACTGCTGCTTGAAAAACAACGCTTATGTACACAGACCCATTGAAATGAATGGGTCAGGATTCAGTGTGGGTGCTATGGGCTCATGTCACACATTGCACCCGCACGGAAAACTCTCGTGTGTGAAAGGGGGCCTAAAAGCGCTTGGCTATATCCGGCAGCCCCCCATTCAAACAGGGAAGCACAGACTCACATTTTAGTAATTGGCAGGGACCCCAGCAGTCCAACTTCCACCAATCAGGCACTATTGGAAAGGAGATAAGTTGTCGTAATGGAACAATCCCTTTAAAGGGGTTGTCCCATGAAAATTATTTATGACCTATTGACAGGATAGGTGTTGATACTGGAGGGTCCAGCCATTGGGACCTTCAATGACCCTGAGAACAAGGGGTTTTGGGTCCCCTGTCTAAATGAAGCAGTACTGCACGTCAATCTACCGCCCCATAGAAATGAATGATTAAATACTAAATTGTGCACTACTGCTCCATGCACAGATAAGACTCAGGACCCCTTGATTTCAGGATCACATTAGCGGGGTCCCTGTGATTGGACCCCCTGCTATCTGATATTTATCGCCTATCCGGTTGATCCTGAAGCATAGCTCAGAGGGAAGCTGAAGGGCTCATTCATTGTGCTGATCCACAGGGGTTCTGGAGGTCGGACCCCACTGATCAAACATTCATCTTAAATTCCTGAAGAACCCCTTTAAGCTCAAGCCAGAAAATGGCATCCACTTGTATGTGGGTGCCATGTGCTCTTCCAGTTAGTAACCAGCATTACTGAGTTGATGGCTTTAATAGTTGCTGCTCGCTCGTAGGACTTTACAAGGTGAAAGCGCGTTTATTGCGGATAATAGGAAGTTTCATTTCACCTTCCAAAGTCCTGTCTTTTAATTCTCCACACTGCAGCCATATGTTGAGCTATCAGGAGGCATGACTAATGTGTTAATGTTCTCCATAGCATAAACAGCTGCTGGACACCATGCATATATACTGTAGATATAGTGCAGGACACCGATATACATGACAGCATTTGCATCATCTCAGTAGAAAAAACGCCTGAAGAGGGACGTTCTGCAATGATAATATGTTCTGCAATGTATTATATATGCAAATATATTTAAAATATGGTGTAGTTATGCTTATAAAGAGGAACTCTAAGTACAAAACTGCAGTAGTAATTCAATTGTATTTTCATTGACAAACCGGACAATATGGCCCCATCACGTAATAGGGGCGTCGATTGACCACACACCTTCCATTGTCATAACAGTGGAGGGACCTCAGAGAAGTAACAACCTACTCGTATAATGATTAATCTCTGCCTTGAATATAGGATGCCTTGGAGATGAAAAATACAGTAACATGGCATTGTAGTTAAAAGCATTAAATATGAGTCATCTAAGGGAGGACATGATAAATTTGATTTGTGGTCGGATCAGCTATCAGAAAGGTGTACCTAACCTATCTAACCCTATCTACAACAAGCAGTAGAATTGTGCCATAACTGCTGCGGTAGGGCAGCCTAAAGGGGGCCACCCTAATATGAAGTGACTGTAAGATGGTGTGGGTGGGTGGGTGAAATCAGCTGAATCGGCGTCAGCCTGGGCCCACATGTGCCTATAAATAGCCTAGTAACCAGCCAGCCTGGGCCCACAGGTGCATATAACTAGCCTTGTAATCAGCCTCCCCTCCCACAAATACAGCAAAGGTCTTTGCTTAATACTAAAAATCATATTTAAATGGCTCATACAAAAAAATAAGGGTAAAAAGCAGTTTCCTGTAAAATCCTCATTGCTCTTAACACAAAACGTAATTCACACCAGCCAATAGCTGGTCACCTTTCGGGACTTAAAGGGGTTGTCCCACGAAAAATATTCTGCAGTTTTCAAACCAGCACCTGGATCTGAATACTTTTGCAATTGCATGTAATTAAAAATTTTGCATCGCTACTGAGTTATTCAGTAAAATGTATCTGTATAGTGCCACTAAATTTATTATTTCTTTGTCCAGCTCACTTAGTTGGCCGCACATGCTCAGTTTCATCTTCCAACTGCCTCCTGAGCTGTGATAGGTAGAGCACGGACACGCCCGCTTAGCTGCAGCAGAAAAGACACTCCCCTTGAGCTGCCAGCTTGATATAAATCTAGCAGAGCAATGAATGAGGAGATCTCTGGACCCATGTGAGGTACAGGGCTGGTTCCAGCTTTGTTGGAAAGAGGTTGTCATGTACTGTATGATGTCTTAATTTTTTACATTATTCATGGGATAACCCCTTTAAAGCACCTTCCCACAGGACAAGATGTCTGAGCAATAGGTTTCCTAGCTTGCTAGTGTCCTGAAGAGGTGTACTGTTTCCATTGTCTGCCCATGTACCAACTTTGTGCCCATTTACAGGACTGTGACCCTCCGCTGCCTGACCTTTACCTGACTTCTATATTGACCCTTTGCTTCCTGCCCTAACCTCTGACTGTCTGTCAGATTATTAAAAATTAGCCGGTACCTGCCTACAGTTTTGCCTGTTTTCTTAGTGCTCCTGACCCCCGTGGGTCAGATCTCAATCCCAGAGATTGTTATAAGAGGTAGCGGCCTGGTGGTTACCCTGCAACAAAGTCCATATGCCTGTACAGGGGCTAAAGGTTGAATACCAGGGAAATGCCAGGATAATACCCTTGGAATTAGCCCAAAGTCAAACCTGTTGCTTGACACACTGGTTCCACACCCATTGCCGTAACATATGCCTATACAGTGGGATGCCTTGCAGTCTTCTAGCAAAGGTAGACATCTGAAGATTCTCACAATATACACTTCCAATGTAGCCTCTAAGGGCTCATTCACACGAAGGTATCTGTTCCGTTCCGTGCATTGGGGCCGCAATTTGTGGCCCCCAATGCACGAGAACGTTTGTGAGGCCTCCGGGACGGATCCAGACCCATTCAACTTGAATGGGTTCGCATCCCTGTATGTGCAGTATGTAGGCAAATTAAATGAAACCTTTGGTACATTGGATGACCAGCCTTCCTTAGTGATAAGAGAATATTATTTACTCATCAGCTACACAGTGCCAAGATATCCCCCACTAAGTATAAGCAAAGTGGTCCCTGTCCTCAGACAGATAACCATGTAATTTTCCTAATACATGTGCTCTCACACATGGTACGGTTTCATAGGAAGCCAGTAATCCAAAGTGCAGCATGTTTTAAGAGTATGCGAGAAAAGTGGATTATCTGGAGGAAAAACACACAGACCTAGGGACTTTAAACAGCAGAACATGAAAGTCTATGGAGATTATGGTTAGCGGACCACGCGCTAGTAAACCTTATACATGGAGATCATCTGCCCACCTAATATCAAAACTGCAATAATCATCTTTATCTGTTAACATAATGTATTTGTTTCTTGGACGGTTCATTTTATTTATATTTTTTTATTTTATCGGATATCCTTGGAATATGATATGGTTTTTTTTTCTGAGTTATAAGTGTCACTGTCACCAGCATCTGTCTCTATCTTCTAGTCACGTGTAATGTAAAGTATATATGTTTAAATTACCATAAAGCGTATCTGGTGGGACCAATGGAGTAATGAAAAGCCCCACGGAGATGCATTGATATCCCTGCTTAAGAGTATTCCCATCTTATGCATTTATGGAATATCCATGGGATATGCCTTTATGACTATTGATGGGGAACGTCTGAGATCTTCTTATGTCTATAGCCAATTGGTTGTCCAATAGTTATCTCCCGCAACTGCTAGACTGTGTATATGACCAGCTTCACTCATGCCTAATGGCCGGTCTTCTGCATTTAACATGGGGTATGTCCTTAGCTTTATACCTTTGTCTTCATCAGGTTTCTCTGTTGAAATATATTACATTTTTAAATTCTTTCTTTCAGACATGGAGTCTGCAGAGAGGATAACAACATCAAACCCATCCGCAGTGACTTCTTCCTCACCTTCTACCCCATCTGTAGCATCAGTGGTGACTAAAGGAGGCCTTTCCACAGGAGTCACCCCTCTGAGCTCCTCAATTTGTGGTAAGCGTTCTTGGACAAGTCTGAAGAAACACTGTACACCAGGGTTGACGGTCAATGATGTGGGCTACCGGACCACAGTTTACAGCATGTCCTAATGCTTGGTGTCCTTGTGTAAGTGGTGTTGATGTCACACAGTGCTGCTTTCCCCTTTTACCCAAAACCTTTGAACTAGAGAATTGCTGGGAATGCAGTTTGCTAATATACAGGCATGTGTGCCCAGTTTGAGATCATGTTGTTTTTAGGTCTAAAATGTTTTAGGTCTATAGCTGCCCTTCCTCCTACTACCCTTTTTGTGCGAACCTAGACTACTTCTAAAGCTAACACAGTCACTGAGTAGTAAGAGATATCGTATATAACAAGGCAGTTGTTAAGTTTTAGGAAGTTGCTCTCAGTGATTCTTGTTTTGATTTAGTAACTGCCTTATTATATACCTTACTAGTCAGTGACTGTGTTATTCTTCTATGGCTGGATTTCTGTCAAGTACATTGTTTACGGAAGGAACTTATTAGGGAAGCACAGGATATTTTTTTAGATAAGGAGCTACCTGGTTTGTCAAATTCAGTTACTTGCAAACTTGCGTTCACTGACTTGTATGATGAATATAAAAACAACATCAAATCATGGTGGGAAATTAAGACATTAGAGAGCTATATAGAACATAAAATTATCCCCAAGGGTCTAAGTATCTCCATCACCCCAGCAGAACGCATATGGTCACCAGAACTACTGGTACAGTGAGAACAGGAACTAACTAATATTTCCCTTAGGCTTATGAAGTTACTCCTAGTGGAAGAAAAAGTCTTCTTTGAAAAATCTTCAGTAAGACTGAAAGAAATAATTGACCTGGTTGTAACCTTTAAAGCTGACCCTGATTTCAACAAGAGAGAATCATCACTACAGACTGAAGTAGAAAGATTCCAGGGCCAGATTAAAGAATGCAAACACAGGCAATTTAATAAAGACCTTAGGGAGTTTAAAGAAGACAGAGAGTACCAGCTGGTTAATAAGCCCCCTCTCCCCTCTGAATCTAAGGTTTCATCCTCGGAACAGGAATTTTCAGACGTTGAACCCTCCAATTTGAGGGGTAAAACCAACTACAGATGGTGTCAGAGGGGCGGCGGTAGAGGTCAATATAACAAATAGAGATGGCCAAGGTCAGGTGGCCAGAGGGGAAAGGGGAGGGAGTCATCATCACCCTCCTCCTTACCTCCCTCTGCTCTTCCTTCCTCTACACCCAGTACTCGGTGGATTTTTTTTATCCAAGGGGACTCCTTATGAGCTACGGGATTGACCAAGGGCAGGAGAAGAATAGAGGAGGATAATGAACTACAGATAGTCAATCTCTCCTAGCATGCTCTCAGTGAGACTGAGAGCAAATTGCTTAAAAAGGGATTATCATTGGTTCCCACCACTAAATTCAACCCCTTTACTTGGGTCAAAGACCTCCATCTGTTTTCAAGAAAATTGAAATGGCATAAGTTTATGAAGTATAATAATAAAGTCACGTGTGAGCAACTTGTTATTTAGGATAGTGAATTTTCAGACCTTAAGATTTTTCTGGATTTGTTGGATGAGGGAACATGCAAGCCAGGACATGGACCATTTACAGACCTTCGTCCAAAGAGCAGTAAACCTCCTATGAATTATGATCACATTGATATCTTCCTATAAATGGTTGTTGAGGATATAGAGAAGCTATCCTTATCTGTACCATCGTATTGTAATCTCTCTGGTTTAGAGATGGAGGATTTAATAGGCCTGGAGAAAGACTCCTCGATAGTAATTTAAATTAAAGGAGGTGATCTTGTTATTATGGGCTGCAATCAATACAGACAAATGTGTGAACGCCTGTTAAGTGACAGGGACTGCTACTGTATATTAGGCTCTGACC
Organism: Bufotes viridis; assembly: GCA_033119425.1. Lineage (NCBI taxonomy): Eukaryota > Metazoa > Chordata > Amphibia > Anura > Bufonidae > Bufotes > Bufotes viridis. The sequence goes on along the minus strand of CM065595.1, from coordinate 133,929,916 downwards.
CCACAGACATCTTTCTTGAAGAATTGGTGTCCATGCTTGATTGTGGTCTCATGGAAGGGGTCATAAGTGAGGCCGAATACCACCTTCTGAGACCGAGTTCACCCCAGATAGCTACTTTTTATGGATTACCTAAGGGTTTATCACCCCTAAAGGGTCGTTTAATCGTGTCCAGGGTTGACTCAATTTCTCAGAATAGTGGTATTTTTATTGACAAGGTTCTCAAGGGTTTTGTGTCAGCCCTTCCTTCATTTACAAGGGACACGATGGATTTCCTTAGAAAAATTGAGACCATCAATGTGGAATCGTGTTCCCCTGCAAGTATTGATGTGGAATCATTGTATAGTTCGATTCCTCATTCTAAAGGGTTGATGGCAGTAGCAGAGTTTTCTAAAGACTAGGGCAGTTTGTTATTAGCCCCATAACAAATTTGTGTTGACCCTCCTAGAGTGCGTTTTAACACATCATTTTTTTCTATTTGACTCACACTTTTTCGACAAGCTCAGGGGGACCGCAATGGGTAGCCCATGTGCGCCCACTTATGCTAATCTCCTCCTGGGCTGGTAGGAGGACAACTTCGTCTTTCCTGACAATAAAGCTTGGTGGTGTGGCAAAATCACCTTCTGGACACGTTATATTGACGACATTTTTTTAATCTGGTATGGTCACTGGAATGGAGGAATTCAATTTGTTTGTCAGGACATTGAATAAAAATGAGTTAGGCCTGACTTTCACTTTTGAGTTTCATCCAGATACATTAACATTTTTGGATGTCAGGGTCACCAAGTAGGGGGATAGGCTTGTCACAACCACCTTCAGGAAAATCACTGCGACAAATAATCTTCTTCACTGGGATAGCTATCACCCGGTGAATCTAAAGAAAGGTATACCTCATGGTCAATACTTGAGGATGAGGAGGAATTGCTAAGACCTAGAGAATTTTTATCATGATTCAAGGAAGCTTCAGGACCATTTTAGGAGGAGAGGGTACCCCCAACAGGTTCTTAGAAAGGCATTTCAAGAAGCTGAGGTACAAGAGCGGAGTACCCTCCTAGTCCCCAAGGAATCTGAGTCTAGGGGGGGTTGAAATTATTAGAATTATCTTCACTTTCGATGTTAAAAATCAGAGAGTAAGAGAGATAATCGAGAAGTACTGGCCCATCCTCCGGATGGATCTGGATGTGACTGATGTACTTTTACTTTATCCAAATATGACTTTTCGACGCGGCCATTGTTTACATGACCGGTTGGTTCATAGTCATTTTTCGCGTCTGGTTCCACCTGGGACTTGGTTAGACAGAAAACCAATGGGTACTTTTCGGTGTGGGGCTTGCTCTGCGTGTCGTTTTGTCAGAACGTCAAAAAATAACATCTGTTCAGCCACAAGTAAAAGCTATGATACGAGGGACTTTATAAATTGTAGGACTAGAGGGGTAGTGTATCTCTGTCAGTGCCCCTGTCCCTTGGACTATGTGGGGAAACAGCTAGGGAATTCCGTTGTCGGATTCTTGAACATGTCAATGACACCAAAAAGAAGAAAAATACTCCCGTGGCTAATCATGTATGGGAGTCTCATGGCGCAGACCCTAGATCTCTGACCTTTTCAGCACTGGAACTTCCCTGATGAAAGGTGACTGGGACTGTAAAATCCTTAAAAAAGAAACAGAATGGATATACAGGTTCCGGTCCCAGTCCCCTGGGGGATTAAATGAGAGACTCACATTCTCTTGTTTCATATGATGGCTAGCTCCCTTTGAGAAACATTTGCTCCAATTCCTTTCGTTGATTCAAAAAGTTATCGATGCATGAAGCGTCATTTTTACTGAGTATATTGAAAACGATCCTTTATCTGATCATTACAGAAATTTAATCTTATGTTACATTAAAAATTATAGTCATGTATTTTGCCTTGGGAACATTAATTTGAGTAGATGTCATCTCGCTCCTCCCCCCCACTCATTTTACATCAAATTATGCCCCCCCTCCAAATATGATTAAGGATATGACTATTTTATATCCTCTGTTTCTCCCTATATATTCTCTCCCCCCGCGATATGGTAACCCTTATGTTTAACTAATGATGTGTGTGCACCGATTGCATAAAAGAAGCCATGTGACTACACTTTTGGATATATAATGACCCACCACTGCTGAATACAGGATTTATTCATCTATCTGCTAACCGTCCTTGATTTCTGACAGCTTTTTTGGACTATAGAGATTGAGGTTCTTATTGAACCATTTTTATTTTTAACTATATTTTGATTAAAAGTTAAGTTTTAGGAAGTTGCTCTCAGTGATTCTTGTTTTGATTTAGAAACTGCCTTATTATATACCTTACTACTCAGTGACTGTGTTTTTCTTCTATGGCTGGATTTCTGTCAAGTACATTGTTTACGGAGGAACTTAGGGAAGCACAGGATATTTTTTTAGATAAGGAGCTACCTGGTTTGTCAAATTCAGTTACTTGCAAACTTGCGTTCACTGACTTGTATGATGAATATAAAAACAACATCAAATAATGGTGGGAAATTAAGACATTAGAGAGCTATATAGAACATAAAATTATCCCCAAGGGTCTAAGTATCTCCATCACCCCAGCAGAACGCATACGGTCACCTGCTAACCGTTCTTGATTTCTGACAGCTTTTTTGGACTATAGAGATTTAGGTTCTTATTGAACCATTTTTATTTTTAGCTATATTTCGATTAAAAGTTACATCGAAAGCTAAGTTCCGCTCCTTTATTGAGCATATTGGCGTGTGGCTCATACACTAATATCCGCATGGTTTGCTCACCTGTAACTGCACCTATCTATACTTTTTGTCTCAGTCCGGCACCTATACGTGTCCCCTGATGAGCTCTTCTTTTCTCATCTAAAAGCGAAATGTGCATGTAGGGAAAGAATAGGATAGGGCCAACTAGAGTTAGGTTATTTAGGGAAAGGTTCCGGACGGGATTGCTCTTGTCAGGGTGGGTGCTCTGTGGTTAGGACATCAGGGCCAGAATAGCACCCGTTTTGCAAGGCAATTTTAGGGACAATCTATCCCATTCTCCGTCACCTTCTCAGCATCACCATCCAATATAGGGATAACGCTTTGCTATCTTCCCGGGATCATGGATGCACCACGGAACCCATCAACGAACTGGTAGGACAAACGGTCTTATTTTTTACGTGCCGCCGTGCACTTATGGTCCTACCTTGACTTTTTTTTGCTAGTATATGCTTGTTGCTTTATTATCATATTTCTTGATTTATCTTAAAGGCCATCTATTTTAGAGATAATGGTATTAAAAGTTTTAGCTTTGTGTTAATTCTAGATCACGCTTACGCTGTAAGTTTTGGTCAAATATAGGTGATCCTCAAGCAATCTCATCCATTTTGTTTTCAAAAATAAAAACAAACAAAAAACAAAGCTTTGTCATGACGTTATAATAAGAAATGTATCAGTACAGAGTTCTGACCTAGAAAAAGCAGCTGGACCCGTTATCTGTGAGGGAAGGAGTCACCTTAGCAACTAGGCCCCATGGCAGCTTCTTATCGCTCAATACCGCTGACTTCCCAAATGTCACGTCCACCCCTGTAAAAAATCCTAAAAGCTTGCATAAATGAAATAACTGTAAGGTATTAACGCAGATAATAAGCATCCTGCGTGTTTCTCCTTTGTATTCTTTGTTTTCTCTTCTCACTTCTGTACGGTTTTCTAGATCCCATCGAACACATGGTGCAGTCGCCATTTATTTACCTGCATTTCTGTATATTTCTGTGCGTGCGCCGCCTGTTCACAGTGACATTTCAGAAGGGAATAAGTCTCATCAACGTTACAGGAAAAACAGTATTTAAAATGTCAGCTCTCTGCTAGAACATTAATCATGAGCTTAATATACCTATTGAGAAGTAAACTCTGCCCACAGGAATGTGTTTCATCGGGGATTAGGGAGTATTTCAATAGTTACATTTAAATAAAGAGTTTTTTTGTAATGGAACGCCTGAAATGGATAAGTGAAATGCATTAAATGTTACCTTGTTTAAGAAAAGTTCCTAACGTCTTTAAAGGGAAAGCACAGTTTACTGAATTCCTCTGATATATTTCACAGGTTGGAGTAGTGAAAAGCCTAAAAGGCACCTAAGCAGTCCATACATAGTAGACCAATATCAGCGGGACCAGCCAGTCATCCAATGTGTATGATGGTTTCCTGACTTTCCTCGACAGCAGATGCCAGCGGGAAGAAGGGATCAGGCATATTGAGTTTTAACATGCCCCTTCTTTTTCAGGAGAGATAAGCTACCGCCAGAGGTGTCTGGCAGCGACTTATTCCCCTCTCCTTGTTGAGAATACCCACATGCTCCGTAAAGAGGTCGGCTGAACAGGAACAGTGTGCTTTATTCAGTGTATTGAGAAAATGACCTCATTAGGACCCTCCTTTAGTGTTACACAGCACCACAAAATCGAAAAATTTACCCTCAACACTGAACCTCCTAGAATTTATATTCATCACCATCACCTGCAAAATTAAAAAAAATCTCTGTGACTGATTTAAAAAAATAAAAATAAATGATGATCTGTTGTCGGAATTATTTGAGACATTGAGACATCATCTTTAAGACTATCCATCACCTCTCCTGACATGTCAGTTTTAATAACTACTTGTATTATTCCTCATGTAATAACTATTCTGGAGCTATCTATTTGTAAGAAACATAGAATGTGTCGGCAGATAAGAACCATTTGGCCCATCTAGTCTGCCCAATATACTGAATACTATGAATAGCCCCTGGCCCCATCTTATATGAAGGATGGCCTTATGCCTATCCCATGCATGCTTAAACTCCTTCACTGTATTTGCAGCTACCACTTCTGCAGGAAGGCTATTCCATGCGTCCACTACTCTCTCAGTAAAGTAATTCTTCCTGATATTACTTTTAAACCTTTGCCCCTCTAATTTAAAACTATGTCCTCTTGTAGCAGTTTTTCTTCTTTTAAATATTCTCTCCTCTTTTACCATGATGATTCCCTTTATGTATTTAAAAGTTTCTATCATTTCCCCTCTGTCTCTTCTTACTTCCAAGCTATACATGTTAAGGTCCTTTAACCTTTCCTGGTAAGTTTTGTCCTGCAATCCATGTACTAGTTTAGTAGCTCTTCTCTGAATATCCTTCTGCAGATATGGTCTCCAGTACTGCACACAATACTCCCAATGAGGTCTCCCTAGTGCTCTGTAGAGCGGCACGAGCACCTCCCTCTTTCTACTGTTAATGCCTCTCCTATACACCCAAGCATTCTGCTGGCATTACCTGCTGCTCTATGACATTGTCTGCCCACCTTTAGGTCGTCTGATCTAATGACCCCTAATTCCCTTTCCTCAGATACTGAGGTTAGTACTGTATCACTGATTTTATATTCTGCTCTTGGGTTTTTACGCCCCAGGTGCATTATCTTGCACTTATCGACATTAAATTTTAGTTGCCAGATTTTTGACCATTCCTCTAGTTTTCCTAAATCCTTTTCCATTTGGTGTATCCCTCCAGGAACATCAACCCTGTTACAAATCTTTGTGTCATCAGCAAAAAGACACACCTTACCATTGAGGCCTTCTGCAATTTCGCTGATAAAGATATTAAACAATATGGGTCCCAGAACAGATCCCTGAGGTACCCCACTGGTAACAATACCATGGTCTGAATATACTCCATTGACTACAACCCTCTGTTTTCTGTCCTTCAGCCACTGCCTAATCCATTCAACAATATGTGAGCTCAAGCTCAAAGACTGCAGTTTATTGATAAGCCTTCTATGCGGGACAGTATCAAAAGCCTTACTAAAGTCCAGATAAGCGATGTCTACTGCACCTCCGCCATCTATTATTTTAGTCACCCAATCAAAAAAGTCAATAAGATTAGTTTGACATGATCTCCCTGAAGTAAACCCATGCTGTTTTTTTATCAATCAACCCATGGGTTTTTAGATGTTCCACAATCCTCTCCTTGAGTATGGTTTCCATTAATTTCCCCACTATTGATGTCAGGCTTACTGGCCTATAGTTGCCCGATTCCTCTCTACTACCTTTCTTGTGAATTGGCACAACGTTTGCTAATTTACAATCTTCTGGGACGACACCTGTTACCAGTGATTGGTTAAATAAATCTCTGTGTTAAATAAGACTCTATGTTGCACCTATTATTTCTTCTAGAAGGTTATGAATCAATTGCCAGCAGTTCCAGCTGGGTGTTACAAGTTGCGGATGTGTCCCTGCATAGTATAACACTGTCCAATCGGTGCTGCCAGTATCTGACTGTGCAGGGACAACCCCCCCAACTGGTCACACCTATCTGGACCTTCATTGTAAACTGCGAGCAATTCATTCATAACTTCTAGCAGGAATAATAAAGGAATGGCACATCATAGAGTCATAAGAATAGATGCCACAGAATTGTTATTTCATGGGGAATGTAAGTAGTTACTACGACAGACATGTCAGGAGAGGGGACAGGTCCTCTTTAAAGCACCAAGACACATTTAATACCTGTGGGCCAAACGATTGTTCGGCTGACGCCTGTCTCCCAACTCCCTCATACACATGTTTGGTTCGGGTGTAATGACTGGGACAGCTCCTGGGAGAACAAAAGGATGGGATGAAGATATTAACTTCATCTGTCAGGATCTCCTCATACACATTACACTGTTGGCTGTTCTTGGCGGGTTCGGCTGAACATACACTAATGTGTTTGGAGTCATTAAGTCCAGCCAGTAAATAGTTATACATGTATAAATATGACACTTTAGGGTGTTCGCATGCCAGTAATTTTTGCGTATTCTGCATGTAAATACTTTCAAAATTGGCTCCTCACTGGGAAGCTGCGTTGCAGCTAGTATGACCACAGATTTATTTCCACGTGGATTTGAAATCCACATCAAGAATCGTCATTGAATGGGGCTAATCTGTGCTTTGGACGCATGGCAGTTCTAGATGTGAATCCGCTGCAGGAATCCAAGGGTTAGCTTCGCATTTCTGCCACGTATTCAATGACAAATACACATTGGATTTTTCCTACGTGTTTTTCTGCTTTGTGGCTATAATTCCTCCAAAAAGTTTTACTATGTGATCTGCTTCCCCACTATGCACAGTAGTATGGGGTATGAGAAATGACAACAGCTTTTGGCATCACACGGTACTGTGTATGACTTTTTTTAGTGTGTATATTTTTATTTTTTTCCCATTTTGACTGTTATTAGGACAAGGCAAGCAACATTCACACTGCCACCTAGTGGTGCCCATTTCTTTGTTGTGAATTTTATTTAGTGGTGGAATTGCTCTTCAATTAAATGGGTGTTCCAGGACATTACATTGGAAAGGCGGCCATCAATATCTAAGCTACACTATGGTCATCTCACCCCCAGCACCCCCTACTGTCAAGAGATAGTATGTGCAGTGCCTCTCGCTGGGGCACTGGAGCCCCTTCAATGCCGCACAGAAGACGGACAAGACGGATCCGTCATGAACTCCACTGAAAGTCAATGGAAGACTGATCCGCTTTTGATTGTGTCAGAGAAAACGGATCCTTGCATTGGGGGTCATGCCGGATTCGAGGACGGAAAGCAAACTACAACATGTTGCGGTTTGCTCTACGGTATGGGAACGTAACTAAACTGAACAGAATTTTGGAGCACTCCGTTCAGTTCAGTTCAGTGTTGTCCCCATTGACAATGAATGGGGACAAAACTGAAGCATTTTTTTTCCGGTATTGAGCCCCTATGACAGATCTCAATACCGGAAAACTAAAACGTTAGTGTGAAAGTAGCCTTCGTCACATTTACTTCTGTGGAACTGAGCGGTAATATCAGACACAACATGTAGACATGTGCGTTGTTTTTTTTTTTTTTATAAGGAAGTGCAATCCCCCAGACTTCTGCAAATGTTTTATAATGTTTAGTTGTATATTGTTATATTATATTTTTGCCATTCATTCCAGCAAGAAGTGGTATGGTTGGCAGGAATAGGGCTAACCCCCTGTTCCTCCCCTCTTGGCAGGAGTGGGCTGGTTGTACTTCCTGCCAGGAGGGAGAGTTTGAGTCCAAACACAGTGGAGGAAGGAAGCACATGCCAGAGCTCCTACTCCAAGGGAGTATATCCAGTTCTCCTAGAGACCATTACTCCAGGGGATTGCCAGAATCAAGAACACTACTTCCAAGAAGCTTCAGTGTGCCCAGACAGCAGAGTGATCAGCAAAAAAATGGCTTCACAGACCCTGCTGCTAGTGAGGGAAAACAGGTCACACACCCATCACTGACAATAACCATAGGCCATACTAATTTCAAGCCTATATCACACAGTGAACACCTGTGGCATAACTACAATTGACTGGGCCCCACAACAAATTTTTGAAGGCTCCCCCCCCCCCAGCAACTTCTTTGCAACCCCCCAACTTACGTGCAACCCCCACTCCTGTGGCTAGTCAAGATTGAACTCTCAGACAAGGCCCGGAAGCTGCTCCGTATGTTTTCTACAGTGTCTCTGTATATAATGTCATTGTATAATACTGTTGAGGGGGCCATAACAATAAAATCTTTTAGTCTTCCTCCTGAGTGGCTCCTTGTGGGTGTGGGCCCCAGAGCAGCCGGTTTTCCTGCTTCCCCTATAGCTATGCCCCTGGTGGACACCTATATCCATCAATTTGCCATCCAACCTGAAACATACCTTTTCATCTGGTGCCAGAAACTGCACTTTGTACTTAATACTGCTGGATGTAAGAAGAGACTTTTATACTTTTACTTCTAGCTTCATTCCTCAGTACTACATTTCCACTGCACCGATTGCCAGGGGGCAACGGCCTTAGAGAGTGCACCGTGACACAACACCTCATGAGGGCCACTACCACTCCCATCCTCTGCACTGGCTCCTCGGGGACTCGCTGCAGAAGCAAGCATGGTTTTCTATTTTTAGGCATGATTTTACTATGACGGTGGCTCCAAATAAACTACCGCTGAGGCACTGATTTCAGATTTCCGTTCTATGTCGTTTTCTCTTCTGTATTTTTGGTTCTCGTTCTGTCATTTTGCTTCTCATATTACCATAAAAGCTGTTTTATTTCCTCTCAAAGGACCTTTTCAGTGACAGAAGTAGTATATTAAACATCCTGGCATTTTATTGACGTGCCATAAAACTACTCCAGCATTGAACGGCAGCGCACTGTACATAGAGCTAATTTAGGAAAAACAAACACTTTCTGCACCCCCCTCCGTTTAATGCGCAAGCGTAGCTCCATGGCTCTGAGCGCTGTCGTTTTATATCGCTAAAGGAACATGTAAGCAATTCTGTTTGCTGATTTTATTTTTGATTCTCTATTCGAGGAAACAGGTTAGCAGCTTAGGCAAAAAAAAAAGATCCTGAGATTTTCACTGACATGCAAAGTGCTTACTGATGTCAGCAGAAGTCCTTAATGGAAACGGCCATTAATATACATCCTCCCGGTACAGGAAGAACAGCATAAATTCACTTAGTGTCGCTGAGGAAGCAGGCTCGCCGTCACATGCTCAAATGTACGTTTTATCCTATATATATTTATCCTGCTGATTCTGAGAACTAAAGAATTGTGACAATTTAAAGGGACATTACTCATTGAAATGAACAAGACTCGAAGGGATTTGCCGAGAATAATTTAATATGGTCGCAAGCAACTTGTCCTAGAATATGAGCAGCATTGATTGCATCCAGCATGGGGGGGGGCCCTCACTATGCACTACACTGCTCTACAATAGATGGAAATGTTGTGATCCTGCCTACGTTATGCCATCATGGCTGAACAGCCTGACAGGAACGCTTACCAATAGGTAGGTGATACCAGTTGAGGGTGAGTCCCTGCTCAGTCTGACACTGGAAGCAATAATTGGATAGTATCAGACTGTGCAGGGACACACCCCAACTGGTAACCCCCATCTGGACCTTCATTGCAAACTGCTAATAAGCAGGAATAATAAAGGAATAGCACAACATAGAGTCGTAAGAATAGATGCTGCAGAATTGTTACTACAAGATTAGATGGAAGTAGTTGCTAAAACGGACATGTCAGGAATGGTTATAGCTCCTCTTGAACAAAGAAGTTTTCTTTTACTGCTTCTTAATAACCGAATGTGACATAAAATGATAAAAAAAAAAGAGGAAGATATCATGCTAAGTGTTGCTAGTTTCCTGTTTTATTCATTTTCATGTCCCTTTAAGGTAGGTCGCTGATGTGGACAACCCTGACTTGTTAGAAGGACCCTTTGACACTCTTGATCAGCTGCATTCTATGGGGAAACCTAGCAGTAAGTGTTCAGTTTCTGTGGAGCGCCACCGCAGGGGAAATTAGGCATTACACTGTGTCCATTCTAATCAATCGGTTGTCAGTGAAATGCAGGGACAGGACAGGTCCTCCAGTGTAAGAGATGCTTTTTGTAAGTGCACCCTCTTTATTAACTCTTCACTAATAGAATATATGAAAACCAGTCTCCTAAAGTAGACAACCCCTTTAAGATTATTCAGCATTCAATGGAAAAGGAAGGCTTTATGGCTTTCAGTGCATTAGTCTAAAAGGAATGCTTCCTCTAGGTCCATTACCACTATCAGAGATAACACACAGGCAGACATTATCAAGAGACCTTCAGTAGACCCCAAGATTTAAAGCATCATTTTGGTCACCACGGAATTTTTACAGAACTGAATGGGAAGTATGAAAGTGCACATGGTGCCAGCCGGAGAACAGGTGGATCCTGAAAATGGTGCATTTTTAATAATATAGTTATATGAGGTTATTTAACGCTTATAGACGATATTCAGCAAATAGGAAATGTGCAGAGTCCCTTACAGTATTACATGATATATTAAAGTACCCAAGATAATCGGTTAGGTTAAAGGGCATCTGTCAGCAGTTTTGTACCTATGACACTGGCAGACCTGTTACATGTGCGCTTGGCAGCTGAAGACCTCTGTGTTGGCCCCATGTCCATATGTGCCCGCATTGCTGGAAAAATGATGTTTTATTATATGCAAATGAGCCTCTAGGAGCAACGGGGGTGTTGTCATTACTCCTAGAGACTCAGCTCTCTCTGCAAATACCGCACCCTCTTCACTTTGATTGACAGGGCCAGACTCTAGTAATGCTGCCCAGTACACCCCCCCCCCCCCCACATTTTGTTTGATTGACAGTCCTTGAGATTTCAGAGTCTGTAGTGAAGACACAGGGGCTGCCACGTGCACAGAACGGAGCAGCCCGGCCCTTGGTGCACTAAAAATAAAAAGAAGCATGTCTCAGGATTAGAGGAGCCGTTTTTTTACAAGAAAGGTAACTGCCCACATAGCAGAACGCTTAGGGGATGTTCACACAACGAATTTTGAATCTGCGCTGATTTTGCCCTTTTTTTTTTTTCAGTTTCCTATTTTTTCCGCTCCCCATTAATTTCAATGATAGAGCATGCTGCTTCTTCTTTCCAAGGCGAGAAAAAAAAGGAAATTCTTCCTTCCATTTCGATGAATGAGAGGTTTTTAAGGGGCAATTTTTGGCCTGGAAAACGTGTGAAAAACAACTGTGTAAACGGACCCTTAGTTTGAAATTAAGGGGGTCATTTATTATACAGGAATACACCTAAATTAGGCGTATTTCAGGTGCAGATGGCGACGCAATGGTTAGTTGTGCTGCTATCTGCGACTTCGCCCTGCTCACCCCAGGTCTAAAATTGTGGGCGAGACAGGCCGGCAGGCTCACCTCATTTACCATTTTCTATGCTTGCAAGCTGTCTTACATTACGGAGCCTCTTCCTAACTTCGGCGGACCCTCTGCCAGCGCAGGAGCTTTATTAAGACCAGCGTCTCAATGTGCCCCCAAGTCCCTTGCCTACGGAGAGGAGCATTTCCAGTACAGTATATACTGCATTGCTCCTGCACACAGGGGCATTTCTCCCACAATGACTGCCCCCCCAGTACGGAGATAATTAAGGCCATTTTACCCTGTAGCGGGGGAAGGCGGGGGGGTTATCAGTTTATTATAGAAGCCATTTTGCACACAGATCTGCTTTGTGTAGACTGACATTTTGGACTGGTAATGAGCGATTGCTTTGTGATCTGAAGCTGATTTCCTCAGCTGGATTCAGAGATAAACCTGATATGTCTTTTCTGGTACACGTCTTGGCTCACTGCAGCGTATTCATCTTCACACCAACAAATAATTTATGAGTTTACAAAGAAGAGATTCTTTCATGCATTGCAGCCAAAGTGACCTCGAATTCTTCTTCCCGTACGCCATTTAATGGTCCTGCCGCTTCCATGCAGATGTGTTTCTAGCAGATGCAGTCACCTTTAAAGGTATTTGTATCTTGTGTGCAAATTGATGTTTTCCTGTCCTTTAGCTCCTTCAAGTGACTGCATATCGGCTAATTAAGTATCCGCGGATGACTAATGATGCCATTTAAATTCTATACACATAAAGATCAAAGCAAACCGGCAGCTTATTGGTGACAAATTCGGATACAGCGGGGGAGACGCTGTAACATACAGCACAATATGTACAGTCATTCATTTTGAGGAACGGGATTATAGATGATATCTGCCTGAAAAATGAACCCCAGACAGACCCTTCCTGCACTGTACATGCGCCATGGAGACATCTCGTTTAATGATAGAGCGCCTCTGCTGGAGAAATTAAGCACTGCATGACATTAGGGGCTGTCCATATATTACATGGACAATGTTGGGTTCTCCGAAGAGAGTATCTTCGGATTGGTTAACATGTGGATCCTGACTGAGCGAGCCCTGTCTATAAATTCTGAAATCCATAAAGGGGTTTTGCAACCTCATGATTTTTGCCTGACAACGGTATGAAAAACCGAAAGGATTAATGCTCACCTTAGCAATCCCTAGCCGCCCCTGTGCCAAAACTTCCCTTGCCGATTTCTGTTCACTCGGCTCCAGAGATGATGTGTCGATATGATATGTGATTGCTGCATCCAATGATCGGTCAAAACATCACTGCTACAGCCTGTGATTGACTACAACAGTGCTATGTCGATGCGCCAGTGGAGCCTGGGAGGGATGCAGAAATAGTCAATACTAGTGATGAGCAAAGTTTTGGAAAATTAGATTCGCTGCTTCGCTGAATCTTACAAAAAAATTTGCTTTGTGACGAATTACTTTGCCACGAAGCGCATTTTTTGTAAGCAGCGGGTGCAATGACAGGGAGTTACGATAGCGCCGCACCCCATCATTGTACCCCTCAGATGCCGGGTTCATATATGATCGCAGCGTCTGAGCTAAAAACTGTGTAAAATTAACAGAAAAACTTAAATAATCTTGCTTGAAGGTCTGGCGTGAAATCTCACGCGGCCTGAGATGACATTGTCACTCTGGCCGGCGCACAGTATTTTGGCCAAGAACTTCAATCAAGATGGCGGATCGCATCGCAAGCAAATGGAGGAGGTAAGTATGATTTTTTTTTTTTTTTACATTATTTCAGGTTAAATTGATTTGCTACCACGAAGCACAAGAAAATTCAGCTTTGCGGCGAATCTAATTTATCCTGACATTCGGATCGAATTCCACTTTGTTGGATTCGATTCACTCATCTCTAGTCAACACGGGTGCGGCAGAGTTTTCTACAACCCCTTTTTAAAAGGGTTTTCTAGTTTGCATCAACATCCTCTAAAATAGTCATATATTAAAGTAGCTGTAATTTTGTAATGTATTTCTTTTACCGTTATTGCTCCTATCTCCCGGGCTGTGATCACATGACCATCTCTTTCCTATTTCCTGTGATGTTATGTCCATGGGCAGGGCAGCAATAGGGGAATGTCTATGTAACTAGCTGGGTGGGAGGAGCTATAAACTAGCTGGGTGGTGTTAGGGGCGGGGCTGGGGCTGTGAAAGAGGAAGGAGAAGTGCATCATGGGTTTGGTTGGATACAGGAACAGGAAGTGCTACATACAGGATGGAAACAAACCGGAGGGATTATTTACATGGTGAAAACAGGTCAGGAGGGTCCAAATTGAAAAGGAAAGAGCATGGAGAAGATGTGCACAGTTGTTTAAATGGGACCAAAGGAGATAGATAACCCTAGAACCATTATACGGTCTTGCCATAAGAGAACTGAGCCTAATCACAGTGTAATATGACCTTACTGTGGATAGGAAGGATTGGTAGGACAGAGGAGACTGCAGGCAATGTTAGCATCTTCTCTTAAAGACTTCCAAGTACACCAGGTAGTGAGAAATGGGTCAGTTTTTGTTATGTTAATCAATGATCGGCTCTTCCATGCGCATAAATTGTCTGAGGAGGTCAATAAATGATGCCAGGGAGGGGGAGAGGAGCATTCTCCATTGTCTGAGCCTCTGCAGCAGGAAGGAGCTTCAGCGGGTCACGGTCAGCCTATTTCATTGCACCAAGTCAACTCACTAATTGTGGGCTTTTCCTCTCTGAGACTCTGAAACAAATTATGAGAAGCAGTAGATCAGCTATGATGATCTGGTGCAGGGGCGTAACTATAGTTCATAGGGCCCCATAACAAAATTAGATGGGACCCTCATTACCTAGTGTAAGAAAATGTAAACAGCAGTATAAGTAGCAATAATTAAAGGTATGCATAATAGCACTATATATCAGAAGACCCACATTACAGCAAAAAGCCACCATATGGGATACTGTGTTTTTGCACCTCCTCAGCCTACGGCCCTATAGCAAGTGCTATAGCTGCTATGGGTATGGTTACACCCTTGAATCTGGGTATGTCATCTGTTGAGACTTAATTTAAGTAGTAGAACTTTTTTTTTCTACATGATTTAGGTATGAGGCTGATCATTTCATAGCATCTAACAAAATAAGATGACCAATTTCTTTTTTAAAGGGAATCTGTCGCTAGCGATCAAACTGGTTACATAGACATATAGCTGTGGTGGGTCACCTGATTAAAACACTGTTTTGCTCCGCTCTAGAGTTGTGATACTTTGTCTTAATATGCAAATTAGGCCTTTGGTGTAATGAGGGTGTCGCCATTGCTCGTTTTGCACACAAGCATACTTACCAACATTTGAGTTGGTAAATTCTGGGCGTATAAGCCCTGCCCAGGGAATGCCCCAGACCGGCCCAGAAACAACTATTTGTGGGCGGTGTTTGCATTAGCCCCCGTCCATTTTTCAGACCGAGACAGCGCGGATTTGCTCGGACTGTCTCTAAAAATCAGGCACAGTGTCAGCAAATTCGGGACAGTTGTCAGCTATACACAAGCTCTGCTCCTTTCAGTGGCCAGCCCCTCCTTCATTGCTTTGATTGACAGGGCCAGGCAGTGGCAAAGCAGTGAGGGAGGGATTGGCCACAAAAAGGAGTGGAGCTTGGGTGCAACAAGGGTGTCACCACTGCTCTTGTTGCACCCAAGCTTTGCTCCTTTTTTCATACTAATTTGCATACTAAGAAAAAGTATAATAAGCCGTGAACTGAGCCTTGGGTCAACAAAAGAAAAACAGCAGATTGATCAGGTGAACCACAGCTATGTGTATATGCAAACAGGTCGCTGGTGACAGATTCCCTTCAGACCTCATGCACATGACCGTATCCATTTTTGTGGTCCGCAAATCGCTGATATCGGCCATGTGCATCCCACACTTTGGCAGCTCCGGCACTATGTTACAAATGCCTATTCTTGGCCCCAAAACGGATTCGAATAGAACATGTTCTATCTTTTTTTACATCTTTTTCATCTGATCCGCAAAAAATATGGATCAGAAACCGGACCAAAAATACGGTCATGTGCATGAAGCCTTAAGCAAATGCTTTAATCACAATGTTTTTTCTAAAATTATAAAATTGCACTAGTTTGTATCGGATGATGATACCATGCATAATACGGGTTAGTCATATTCAGCATGTTCTATCAGTGAATAATTATTACAGTCACTTTACCTGTTTTACTTTTATGCAAAGGATATCTTCTAAATTGCCCTACTTACACAAGCACGGGCTTTCATATTGTGGCAATGAAATTAGGAAGCTGTTTATTCATCTGTGTGAGGAAGTGCTCTGGGTGTGTGCATCACCCCACCTCTGTGAGAATAAAAACACAGCATATAATAACTCGGCTCAAAGCAAAGTTCTGCAATTGACGTGAAACTGGGAAGTTGCACAACAAGGTTCGCTTTCATTGTTAACCTGCCTGATGCTTCATACATCAGAAACAAAGGTGAATTCAAGGAGCAAAAAGTTTTATATGTCACTAATATAAATAGAAGATTTGCATATTGGTATTAGAGATGAGAGAATTTCCGCTTATGAAATTCGTTTACACTTCGTTTGGTGGTAAAAGTTGAATTGCGTTATGGATTCTGTTACCACGGACCATAACGTGATTCTATGACTGAATGCATAACTGAATACTGTACCTTTAGAGGCATTCCGTTATTCATTCCGTCATAATAGAAGTCTATGGGCTGCAAAACGCATGCGTCCCGTTTCCGTCAGACAGGGGAGTCCTCTCCTGCATAACGGAAATGGGACGGATCCGTTTTGCAGCCCATAGACTTCTGCCTCTAAAGGCATTCCGTTATGCATTCCATCATAGAATTGCTTTATGGTCTGTGGTAACAGAATCCATAACGCAATTCACCTTTTACCACTGAACGAAGTGTGAACAAATTTCAAAATATGAAATTCGCTCATCTCTAATTGGTATACCTAGCATGGACCAGTGGAGAAAATGTATTTGTATATATACTGTATATGGTTGCCGTTTTGCATACTTGCGATGGGGTCAGCAATGACAGACTCTGAGACTTTGGGGGTTAAAAGTCCAAACAATGTTTATTTTTCACCCATTTGGGTGAAGCCACAGCACATACTGTATAGCATAACCAAACATTAAAGAAACACCGTCCCGTTTGCGCGCTAACTATACAGAGACTTCTCACCTAGGCCCTTAGGATGTCAGGGGGATCTGGCTTTGCACGGTCACACGGTCAAACAGACACCAGGCTCTGATCCTGACAGAGACCTCTATTTAATACCCAACAGCACCGAGGATGTCCTCAGGCCGGAGAAAGTGATCTACTGGAGTGAGGGTATGGAATGGTAGGTCCTTCTATCAAACCTACCTACCTGTCCAAAAAAATTCATCCCATAAACAAAGTGTGAGCAACTAGACAGAAGAACAGAAATGACAGAGATAGATAGATAGATAGATAGATTCATTAGATAGATAGATAGATAGATGGATAGTTTTATATAAGAAAACAGAGGAAAGCCTCCAATCTATTAGACATACATAAAGTATATAAGGTAAATTATTAAAACATAGCAGTTAACCTAAACATAGCAGTTCCTCTTTTAGGATCTGTTAGCCAGCACCAAGAGCTGCTAAAAAGATCTTGCTGTGGAGGATCCAACACATGAGAACTGTGTAATGCCTCATTTCCCCTGTGGAGGCACTGCAGAGGAATTGAACACTTGCATCAGGGTTTCCCCAAAGATCCCATCTGATCATTTGGGTTCCAACAGCGGGCACTCTGTAACCAGGGGACCCCTGTAGGAAAAATGGATAAAAGGGGTTGTTCAGTTCGTGAAAAATGTGGCTTAAAGGCTGGGAGTACTTGAAAATAATAAAATAATATATACTCATAAAATAATATATACTCACTGTTTTAAGTTGTTGCAGATCCAGTGGCATCCCTACTCCAGTCCCTGCTTGTCTCCGCTTCCAGGCAGCGGTTATTGACCACGGACAACCAATCACCTGTCTTGGCAGTATCACTGCTGTGGCCACTGATTGGCTGCAGTAGTCAAGGGCTTAGATGCTGCCTGAAAGTCTACAGAGACTGGCAGCTCCTTAAACAGATGAGCATGTTATTTTCCTATTTTTAAGCACGCTCCCAGCTTTTAGGCAAAAGTTTTTCTGCTTCAGATAATCCCTTAAGCAGACATTCCTCTTAAAGGGGTTTTCCAGGACTAAAACATTGATGTCCAGTCGCCCCAGACTCCTCCTAATCAACTGATTGAAGCGAGCTGTTGACAAACCATGGCGTCTGGGGAAACATTAAAGAGTCTTCTGCGCTCCAGGCTTCTGAAGATCGGAGGGGACCCAGGGGAGAAAACTTTTTTCATGCCAAGTTTAGAAATCGTATGTAGATATTTTTAAGCATTTTATTTGAATGCTATCTATAGCCTGAGTCTTGTAGTAAAGCCTAAGTGCATCTTATGTTGGCAAGGAGCATTCAAGTATGTGTTTGTGTCAAGGACTCCAGGATCAGAGGTGTTACTAGAATACAGAGTTAGGTTAATTAGCTCAAGCGCTGCTTGGAAGAGCAGAAACATCATTTCAAAGATTACCGCTAGTGAAAAAATACCTGTTGCGTAATTATTGTGTTAAAAGTGCTTTCTGGGAGTTCAGTATTGATATCCTATCCTCAGGATAGCTAATTAGTATTAGATTGTGGGGGTCCAACTCCTAATACACCCACTTTTTGAAGATGCTGAATGTCCTTCTCACTGCATACGAAGAACAGCGCCGTACATTGTATAGTGGCTGGGCTTGGTATTGCAGATCAGGCCCATTCACTTGAACAGGACTGAGCTGCACATGGGCCAAGTGACTGATGAATGTGACTTCACTGGGCCTAGGAAGAGGCCACAACCTCTTCAAACAGAAGATTTCAAAGGTGCCAGGAGTCTGACCTTCACCGATCATATTTTACTCTCAGAACACCCCTTTAAAAACGTATGTGTACACTCTCTGTTGTTTCGTTCATTATTATGTAAAGTGTATATTTGCGGATTTTTTATTCTGTTTTTTGTCGGTGGCCAGCTTGCCTGAATTTTATAAGAAAGTGTTGCGGGCATGCTTTGTGCAGGAGGGTCGGATCTGTGATCATTAAACTATTGTCAGTGGTGGATCCTGTGTTATCTGAATATTGGTGTGACCTTTCAATGTAATCCTGCCCGTGATGGTCATAAGATGACTGCTGAGAAGTGAGACGATACCGACATGGAAAACTAGGATAAAAACAACACCAAAAAGTTTTAAAAATGTGTTTTAACACAGTATATGGTTCTCAGTTTTGACTCAATGGGATCCTCTTCTTTTCTTCACTGTCTGGGACCAATTTTGGCATTATTCTGAGGGCCAACCCTAGACCTTTTGTCTATCTTCATTGACACATGAATGACACATTTCTTGGTGTAGATAAAAATATGCCATGGACATATCAGGCACAATGATGTTACAATGTAGAAACCATTCTGTAACGGGAAGCAAAAGGGTCTTACAATGTTCAGTAGAAGAACACATTGGAGTCATGGGCGTAGCTATAGGGGGTGCAGAGGTAGCAGTCGCTCCCAGGCCCAGGAGCCTGAGGGGGCCCAAAGACCCTTGTGCCGCATAAGAATACACACAAAGCACTAAGGGAAGGGGGGCTCAAGCTGAACTCTTGCACCAGGGCCCATGAGCCGTTAGCTACGCGCCTGATTAGAGTACTGTGCAATTACCATGCAGTACCACTGAACACACCATAGGCATGCATATCAAGGTTAGCTTTATGTGCATTTCCCACCAAATGCCTGAAATCCCCATAAACCAGACCAAGGGGTCTACCATCCATCAGGCACTTGAGGTACCTTCCCCTGACTGCATCTTTTCAAAGACAGAATTTTTCCCCATCCATAACCCATCCCTGCACTTTCTCATTTCCAATTTGGAAAAGGAAATAGGGAGACAGTTCATTTTTGACCCCAGGCAGCAAAAGGGCAAACATTTTCCCGTGGAAGTTCATAGTGTTAATGTATTATGTTTGAACAGCTTAAAAGCATTAGCATAGTGTCCACAGAAATGATTTAGACATTTGGAGATCTACACAACCAGAGGGAAAATATACAAATTCGGTGCACATTGGATTTAAAGGAAAGGTTTCACCAAAAATGTTATCTGCTAGATAAAACCAGACAGCGACACATCCCCTATTTCCTAATCTATTTTTATTTTGTAATTGCAGATTTATTTATTTATTGAACATGGCGGCCATCTTGCCTGAGCTGTTCTTAACAGCATTTAGAAAGCATTTAGAAAATTGCTTTACAGCAGCTACATGGGCCGTAGACACAATGGTCAGGAGAGGACCTTAGTGACTTCTATGGGAGAGTTTTCTAGGCCGCTCTGTGACCTGTACGGAGGTCACTGTACAAGCAAAGAATAGATAAGGTTTGACACTCGCCTGCTGTGAATAGTGGATCCTGTCTTATCTATATACAGAGGTGATATCGTTACAGGAAGGATTAGAATGACAGATAGGCAGGTAACTGCAGTAAAGTGATCTGTACAGACCAAGAAGTGGCGCCTATTATTAGGCTTAGTGGCCAGTGCGAAAACTGAAGGATTTTATGTTTTTTTGTTTAAAGCGAACCTGTCACCTGCTTTTCACTT
The DNA here is from genome assembly GCA_033119425.1 of Bufotes viridis. Taxonomy (NCBI): domain Eukaryota; kingdom Metazoa; phylum Chordata; class Amphibia; order Anura; family Bufonidae; genus Bufotes; species Bufotes viridis. The sequence goes on along the minus strand of CM065595.1, from coordinate 133,909,500 downwards.
ATTAAACTATTCACAGTACCATATAGATCATCCTCATTGTGTTTCCAAACAGTTTTGTCCGTTTTTTCTGGCCTGTAGATTCATGAAAAAATCACTTTATAAACTCCTGCTCTCCTGCTTCACAAGTCACGATACAAGTCAAGGAGGCTGACCCTCCTTGACTCCAGGATGTGCCTCCCCCGCCCTAACCCCGCCTCTCAGCCCTTTAATTGACACTTGTCCTCCTGGCCGGGACCGCGCTTGTATCGGCGGCGCATGCGCTGCTGCCCTCCTTGCAGCCGATCCCGACCATCGCGCAGAGTGGACAGCGCATGCGCGATTAAGCGAATGGATCGCGCTTCACTCTGCGCGATGGTCGGGATCGTGCTGCAAAGGAGGGCGACGGCGCATGCGCCGCCGATACAAGCGCGGTCCCGGCCAGGAGGACAAGTGTCAATTAAAGGGCTGAGAGGCGGGGTTAGGGCGGGGGAGGCACATCCTGGAGTCAAGGAGGGTCAGCCTCCTTGACTTGTATCGTGACTTGTGAAGCAGGAGAGCAGGAGTTTATAAAGTGATTTTTTCATGAATCTACAGGCCAGAAAAACCGGACAAAACTGTTTGGAAACACAATGAGGATGATCTATAAGGTACTGTGAATAGTTTAATAAGTGAAAAGCAGGTGACAGGTTCGCTTTAATTAGATAATGACATGGAAAATTAAAAATAACATCATCAAAAATTCTTTAAAAATACGTTAACATAAACCTAAAAATGTGATTTAAACAATAGGTCATTTTCTGACAATACATTCTCTTTTAAGGGGTTATGTATAGATATCCGCTTATCCCCTATCCTCAGGATAGGGGATAAGCATCTAATCAACAGATCCGGCTGCCTGATCCGGCACAAATTCTGTCGTCCACACCAAAAAAAATTGCATGTAATGTCTTTCTTCCGGTCTGAAACACGGCATTTATGCTGGAAAGTGCCTGGATCACCACCGTATTTAATTACAGTCAATGGGGAACCGGTGGTGAACTAGAGAATCCGGCAATGCTGGATCTGGTGAAGTCTGCCAGAGTTTATCTTATCGTCCGGCATAGCCGGATACTACCTTTCCCCGCCAGTGCTTATTTACTATAATGGGACAAGGCGGATATCCGGCCTGTTTCCGGCATTAGTGCCAGGATTCGGCCGGACAAAAAATGCTGCTTGCACTTATCCCGGAAACAGGCTGGATCCCATTATAGTCAAAGGGGCCTGGCGGTGCTCCGGCAGTTTCCAGCTATGCCGATGCAATGAATTATGGCATGTTGTTCCTCTGCCAGACGATTTTAGCGCTAGTTTGAAAGTAGCCTAACGCTACAACAGGACTAATAAATAAACTACCATTGTGCCAATAGGAGACTAATTTATTTTAAAGATTACAAAGCAAGGCTCTGCTTTTTTTTTCCAGGACCAGCGCCACTCTTGTCCATGGGCTATGTTTGTTATTGCAGCTCATCTTCATCAAATGAATTAGCGTGAGCTGCAAATTTTTTTTATCATTGCATTTGTAAATTTTGTATTGCCTATCATTAGGGATGAGCGAATCGACTTCGGATGTTTCATCTGAAGTCGATTCGCTCATCCCTACCTATCATCCTATAGCAGGACCACTGTCTACCACCGCTGTTTCCAATTTTGGGGGGATTAAGATACAACAGTATCAATGTAGTATTCCCATTTGTCTTGTTGTTTTGGGGATTACGGTATATTTAGTGTAACTAATCCACTGATTTTATTATACCTGCAGAATATTCAGCACTCTCTGTTTTGCAGCGTAGCATCTTGCTGAAACAATATTTTTGCCGTGTTGTCTTATCGTTCCATTTCCTGGGGATGTTTTATCTATTTTGCAAACTATAAATTATAGCAGGAGAGAGAGAGCGCTTTACAGGAATACAGCTAAGATGAAAGCTAATTGCTATGAAAGTTAAGTAGGCATTTTCTTTGTCACCACAATAACTAGCATTATCTGTAATGCTCTACACCGTGGGCAGATGGACAGAAGTATTAAGAGTCCATGGTATAATTAGTGTTGTTGTTTTGTAAGGATTCAGCCGATGCAAAGACCTTTTGTCTAGACATGCCATAAAAGCTGCCGTGAATTAACAGAAAAGGACAAGCAAAAAAAAAAGAAAAAGAAACGAACAAGAACACAGATTTTTGTCTTTAGTCTTTCTGAGTTGCCACATTGTGGAGGGTGAGAACGAATATGTTTCAGACGACGCCTCTGTTAACAGATTTCGGTAATACCGATTATTGCAGGCCCTCACTGTACCTACTCGTGAAGCGCAACACCAATTTTGCCTAGTCTGTATTAACCAAATCAAGTGACACCACTTTTCTTCAATTCAGCCAGTCATCCCTGAGCTTCAGGCATTAGCACTGACCACAGGACCATGGAAGAAGTCAGTAAAACTGCTCTATTACAGTCACTCTGATGGTGGCACCTATAGAAGGTTCAGTGCGTGCCAGTTATTGGGATACCATGGCTGACACTTATGGGGCTACTGCGGCTGGCACTGATGTGGACAGTTGATGAAGTTGAAACTTTTTAGCTGGCTGTTATAGGCAATGGAACTGGCACTAGGGCAACCACCTTAACAATAGGGCACGGTAGATGTTATTATAAAGGGCTTGCCCCGGTTTTACCTGAGGTGTTCAGTATCAGAAGGTGCACAAAGTGATGCTGCTCTGCATGGTGGTGTTATACTTTTTATTTTACTTTTTAGTTTATGAGTGTGTACTATTATTCAGTTTGTGATACTTTCGACAATTATTAATTCGGCTCTCTTCACATCTGTGTTGGAGGCTCCATCACAGTTCCCATCAAAGCAATAGACACCATGCTGGAATTATCCATGGTAGTATCCATCCTATGACAGACCTTGCATAGAGTTGTGTCTTCCATTACGCAAGTGTGACCATAGGGAGTCATTTACTATCAGAAATATGCCTATATTAGGCATATTTCTGGCGCAGATTGCAGCACAAAGGTTATTCTGCGACTTTTCTCCGCTCACGCCAGGTCTAAAAAAGTAGACGAGTCGTGGATAACAAAGGGGACGGGCCGGTAGTCCTGTCTCATTCATTATGTTCTATGCCTGTTTTTGGAGAAGAAAATGATCTAAATGTAAGCCAGCAAGGAAGCTGGCTTACATTTGGATCGGCGCTGGATACGCCAAAGTTAAGTAGAGGCCGGCGCCTCTTCATAACATCGGCGGATCCACCGCCAGCTATAGGGGATATTAAGACAGGTGTTTTAAATGCTGGTCTTAATAAATTACCCCAATAGGTGGTAGATCCAAGTACATACAAGAACTTTTAGACCGAAGTTCAGAAGCTACAAGGCATGCCTGTGAGCGGCTCGCCATACGCTAGGGAACAACAGGTCCCAGCATGCTAGTTCCTGTTTGTAGATTACCAAGAGGTTTTATCGCAATTCCCCAAAAGCAGGAAATTCATTGGTTTCTGCAAAATGGTGTATAGAATATAAAGCAAAATATTAGTAGCCTACAGCTCTTCTTTGCCTGCTCCTTTCAGCCTGCCATGCAAGCATTTTCCTTCGAATTTTAGACAATGAGCTTAAATTCCCAGCATGCTTATCTGGCATATTGTATAATAAACTATAACCTCAGCACACTTGGCACGCATTCAAGACAATGAATGTTTAATCCTATTAAATCTGTAGATTACATCCCTGTGTTCTTTAGTATCGAATACCTATTTTGTAATATTGCACATTGGAAAAGGTGGAAAAATCTTTCTGCACAAGTATTGTTTGCGTTTGTACTGCTTCTACTGGGTAAGAAATAAAAATATGATGGACATTATCGGGAAGTTAGGCAGATTCTGCTGGCAAATATATATATATATATATTTTTTTAGCAGTAAAAATTGATTTATTACAGGGATTGTTGACTATCGAGATGGCTGGACTTGGTAGCTATGGTGGAGATGGGCTTAAATTTATTTACTTGTGTACAACTATATTAATTAATGGGTGTATTTCTCTCTGCTTTTCTAGGACACTTGTTCAGAGCTTCTGGAGATCAACCATTCAATCTGTCCAGTGCCTTTCCAATGATTAGCCACCCAGTTTTCGGCCTGCACGCAGCCAGCTCAGGACATTCCGAATTTGGTGGTTTGGGAACGCTTGGTGCACCCACAGCCTTAGCAGCACATCCGCAGTTAGCACCTTTCCCAGGTAAATACTGAAACTAAACATTTTAGTATATAATATCGCTCCCTATCATGGTATATAATATTACCAACACTTTGTTGTAACCGTTGGTGGTCTAGATAAGCAAAGGGGTACTCCAGCCATTAACATATAACGTGGCTGTTTCTGGACTCCCTGTAGAGCTGTATGCAGCAGCAGTGTGAATTCTCCGCTACTACTAGATACATCTCTTCTCTAATACAGCTGTCATGATGGGGGGAACAAGGGTCCCCTATATCCATCGCATATAGGAATCCCAGTGGTCAGACCACAACTGATATAATATTTTTACCCTTATCCATGGGACGATGGCTAGAATACACTTTTAAAGCACATTTTCACCTAAAATAAAGCCCATGAGTCATCTGTCTCTGGTAAGTTGGGTGACGAATACTCCTGCTATTACAGCTCCCAGACATTAGCATCACATTGTCCCCAATGGGGCTTACAATGTAAGTTCCCTATCAGTATGTCTTTGGAGTGCGGGAGGAAACGGGAGTACCCGGAGGAAACATTCGACCCTAGGACCCCAGCTCTGCACCACTGCACCACCATGCTGTGCAGGTGTTTATTGACTTCTATGGGAGAATGTTGTGGGAATGCTCTGTGACCTGCGCATAGGTCATTATACTGGGAGGAGGAGGAGGTTATTAAGAAGACAACACTCGTTACTCTCACGGGTCACCGGACCTAGAGTTAGCTCAACATAGGTTCTAACTCTTGTTCTGATAAACCACAGGGGGATTACGTTTGTAAAATGGCCAGAAAAAAGCACTTGTATCATGGTTGTTTTAAAGCAGCCTTACAAAGATATTCTGCCTTGGGAGCATTGCTTCTAGGGAGAATACAGTACCCCACGGAGCCACCACAAGATAGCACATGGAGTGCCTAGATGGTCATAATATGGAATGGGGAAAATTTTTAAATAACTTGGACAAAGCCTTCAATTTATTTTTTTATGGGTTAGTCCTGCTAAATTGTTGCGTAAGGGTTCATTCAGACAGCCATATGTACGGGTCTGCATCTGTTCCGCAATTTTAATGAACGGTGCAGACCCATTCATTTCAATGGGGCTGCACAAGATGCGGACAGCACACCATTCCGTTCCACGGGCCTGCAAATAATATAGAGCATGTCCTATTCTTGTCCAAAAAATAGGTATTTCTATATAGCACTGGACATGTGCGTTCCTCAAAATGCGGAAGGCACATCGCCGGGATCCGTGTTTTGCGGATCCGCAATTTGCAGAGCGCAAAACACTTACGGCTGTCTGAATGAGCCCTAACATGCTGCTGTTATTACTATCACATTGTATTTGTCATGTGTATTATCTCCTTTGATTTCTTGCACTTACCTGAATTACATACTGACCTATCTGAATATAGTTTAGCTGCTTAGTCGGCTCTGTTAATCTGCAGACATAGGACATAAAACGACACAAGGAGTTGATGCTTTCAGCTCCTGCAGTTCTGATTTTAAATGAGCGCCTGCAGAGCAATGCCGGTAACCACGAGGCAGTCATATATAACCCTGTTGTGTTTCTGCTCTTTATTGTCATCATCCTTGTAGCATGCCGATAAACCTCTGTGCCCCATATTCAGTTCTTGTATTGCATCCCACAGATGTTGTCACCCAGCTCTTTCAGATTCCAGTATCCATACTATACAACCATTATGCATACTCCTATGTATACATAGATAAGCAGATTTGTTGTTTGCTGCAAATGTGCCACAGGTTTTGCTGCAGATTCATTATGGCTTTTATGTGTATGTCTGTCTGAAAACCTAAGCACAAAATGGTCAAATTTTACCATAGGCTATAAGTGCCAGGGAGCCCATAGACCATCAGCACACATTTACTTTAAATTCAGGGCCCCCAATAGGAACCAATTGCTCTTTTTTCCAAGGGCTCAGACTACTCTCAGTCTACCCCATATAGCAGTAGAGAAGCTTTCAAATGGAAGTCAATTGCCGCTGTAATAATAAGACTTCTGCAACTGCTGAGTCAGGTCTTCTTAGACCTTATATAAGAAAAAATGTATTATTTTTTTTGCCTGTTATGGCTCCCTACTTTTTTGCCATCTCAGACAATGGGGGCATGTCGCTAGCATATGCCCCTATTGTCTGATAGGTGGGGGTCCCACCTCTGGGACCTGCACCTACAATGAGAACGGAGCGGGCAAATGAATGGAGGGCGCACTATGCATGCGCAGCCGCCCTCCATTCATTTCTATGGGGCCGCCGAAAATAGCCGAGCGCTGGCTCGGCTATTTCCGTCTGCCCCATAGAAATGAATGGGAGCAGGGGCCGCGCGTGCGTGGTGTGCTCCCATCCACTTCTATAGGAGCAGCGGGGAGCAGCGCTTGGTGGTGGACGGACCCCGAGAAATCCAGGGTCCTCCAGCCATGGGACCCGCATCTATTAGACAATGGGGGCATATCTTATCGATATGCCCCTGCAATGTAAGGCCTCCCCTTAAGGCCCTCTATATAAAAACGTATCCCAGGTGTAGGAAATGCCGAGTGGTATGTGGCAGCCTAAAATGTCTCTTTATGTGTCACGGTGCTCCTACCTGGATACGGCTGGACACCAGGCTTTGGCTCCGAAGCAATGAACAGGGGGAATAGCTGAGGGATTTGAAAGAGAGATTAGTCCAGACCTTGTATGTAGTTGAACAGCAGCTTTACTTGAGTAAACGTTCTCCAAAACGGTTTACAGACTTTGTCTTGGTACCAGCAGGCTTTAGCATTAAACTAGCAGGCAAACTCGACTCCGCTACATCTGTTTTTCTCTGGCTCTACTGTACTGAGAGGCTGACTGTATAACTTTGCTTCTTCTTGTATGCTGCACTTCTCTTTGTATGGTCTGTCTCTCAATAAGGCCAGGGAACTTTCCTCCTGGCTCCTGAGGCTCTAAGCTTTGGCCTCCATGGCCAGCAGAGCTGAGGGTGCTCTGGCTGGCTTGGGCACGTCCGGCAGAGACGTGCCCCAGTACACCCTTTCACTAGCAGGGGGGTAAGCTAGACTAACTCTAACGGGTCCCCACCCTTCCTGTGGGAAGTGGGACTCACCCACTTTTCTCCAGAGGGGGTTAGAATGGAATGGAAGGTTCCATTTTATCTAAGATAGCTCTGCCATATTTGCTGCCACCTGCTGGTGAACCAGGCACATTACATTTCAACATAACAGTTACCAACAGATTAGGAATGTCTATTGTGGAGGACCTGGAATAAAATGCATAAGAGGTTAGCACAATAAAGACAGTAGCAAGGTTAATGAGTGGTAACACCACTCTGGGGTGTTACATTTACCCTTACTCAAAACCAAGCCATCCTCGGCTTGTGCTTAGGATGCCTAGGTGCTTAGGATGTGCTCTAAGGGTACCCAAAGAACATACATAGACTGACATAGAGACGGCTACTGCTAGGTTTCTGCAAACATCAGTAGTAAAGACAGTAGCAAGGTTAAGGAGTGGTAACACCACTCTGGGGTGTTACACCCCCATTGTCTGAGATGGGAATACCCCTTTAACCTACTGGTGAGGTACCCTCTCTGTTTGTTAGGTAGGTAAAATTTTGAGATGTCAGGGGCCATAAGTAAAAGCTGGGTGACTGCTGATAAGACTTTCTGAAAACGATGAAGGCAAATCTGCCTGACTAGGCAGTGGCGGAGTCATTTCCGACTCTACGATACAATCCCTAAGGTGGCTGCAATGGGTCATAAATAGATATATATGTAAGAAATGACTAACTAGGATTCTGTAGATTTTAGTACGAAAGGGATTAGTAGAATTAAGAGAAAGTATTATTTGCCTCACATGAGAACATTTTGATTAGCTGATCCCTGCAAATCTAAGCCGACGTCCTAAAAATATCCTTCCTATTCGGCATGAGATGACGTCTTGAACCTTGTAAGAAGCATGAAAATTTTAGTGTCGCTTACCCAGGAGAAGTCTTTTTCTTGCATCCTCCGAGACAGCTTATTTTAGTTTGATAAGTTATATAAGAAAGTTTAGTTATACACGGAGATGTTGTTCTACCTCGAAGGGCATATTATGTTGTGCCGCGGGCACCCCAGAGGTTTTACACACACAATCTCTGAAGCTATCAAATCTCCAGCTGTTGTTGCTACTTATTTCCTCCTCTTTGGAGAAAATGAATGGTACTTGTTACCGCCGTTCTCCAAAGACATTTGAAATCATTGAGTATGTACTACCCTTTAGGGAGCCATTGTATATAGTGTAATCTACAGCCTCATACTAATAGGCTTTGTACAATGGCAGAATCTATGCTCTACACTGTTCTCCTCCTTTATATGTACAGAAAGCCTCAGAGGTGTCTTGTGTAACACCCCAGCCCTGATCGGCCGTCATTGCTGGCCGCCTATTTTAGCACACAGAAAAAAAAATTATTATGGAAATTGTGATCTCTCTGTCCAGATTCTGCATAGAAAAGCACTCAGGCTCTATTAGGGTGTCACAAATCACGAGCCGTTATAATGCATCCATTCCTGGAATATCAGCAGGAAACTTACTTTGATGTAATAATAAAATAAAACATGCCAAGTCATCACAACCCGCTTCGTGTGGATTTTCTTACTTGCTTGTCTTTTAGCCCTTGCTTGGAGATAAAGTAATGGGCCCCAGAAGTTTTCTGGATTGGTTCCTGGAGGCCACCGTGCTATAATAGTCAGGCCTTAGCTATATGTGTTTGTTTTTGTTTTGTTTTTTTTACAAATTTTTATTTTAACATAATAGCCAAGTATCGATGTAATAAAATAGCAATCAGTGGTGTCAAATGCATACCTACCATAGAGGTAGTCCATGTCTTGCCATACGGTGACCTTACAGAAAGGGTGTCCATCCCTGATTGGTCTCATCCACTGTGCTTACATGAGTGGCGATGAACTGTTTGCAGCGAACAAGGTGGTGGGAAATTGGCTCAGTGGTTTTGTCCCGACACTATTTTGATCTTTGCAATGTCGTCCACTGGTGAGGATTCGGCCATGGGAATCCTTACCAGCACAGACTGGTTATAAGCAGAGCAAGCTCAAAGTCATGTGGGTCCTAGAGCCACCATATTGCTTGTCACTTCTACAGTAGCTTCATCTAATTACTTACTGCATCATCAACAACCCCAAGTCTGCCATATGCTAATTCAGTGCAGGTTATCATTATCACATGTTATACTCTAGTTCCTAAGTGATTTTTTTTATTGTCAGTATTGCATAGTATATTTTAAATGACTTATGCACTGCCTATGATTTCCATGTGATACATGTAACCACAAGAGTTCACTTTTACCGAGGTGCAGAATGGTGGAGAGCGACAGATCCGCACACCCGCGCTGCTTTCTTCCCACCGTTGCTTGGAATCCCACCCATATTTACTCCCCCATCCCAGAATCATGACTCCTCCTTTCATCTGCGAGGTGCTGGGAAGAACAACCGTGGAGGAACCGAGAAGGGTACGGCATGATATGTGCAAGTGTCTTGGTTGGGTGGAGACTCTGTGTTAATCCTTGGACTTGATGATTAATAATGTGGGGGTTTTAATAAAATAAACCTTCATTATAATTACAGTTATGGCTGATCCATCAGCCACTTGTTACTATGCTAATTACAGTTGTTAGTTAAGCTATAAAAATGTAATTAGTGTTTGTCTTGGGTACATTTTATTTATTTCTTTACACAGTAGAATGTACATGTGATTGCATTTTTTATATTTCTCGTTCTTTTATGTAGATTTTCTATTTTCTGTTCTACAGTATGTTCCCATTTCTTAAGGCCTCATGCACATGACCATATCCATTTTTGCGGATATAGTCTGTGTGCATCCCGCTTTTTCCCCTTCTGCAGGTCCTGTACTATGTTAAAATGGCCTATTCTTGTCTGCAAAAGAGACAAGACTAGGACACACGTGTGCTGTCCGCATCTTTTGCAGCTCCATTGAAATGAGTGGGTCCGCATCTGATCTGTAAAAAATGCACATGGGATGCAGACGGAAAATGTGTGCATGAGGCTTTCGTTTGTAGGTTTTATCTGTATCGTAACTTGGTTTTCTTTATAGTTACAGGTATGAATGGATCTGTTAATGGAGCCAGCCCCACACTAGTGACCAGTAACTGCACCTCTGTGTTATCGACCACTACCACTAATAGTCCGGGACAGGTGAAGAGTGCAAGCTCTGGAGCAGGGAGCCGTGCAAGCAGCCAGGAGCAAAGCAAATCTGATGGCAGAAGTGAAAAGAATAAAGATAAGGTTTGGTCTGCTCACGGGAAATACACAAAATATGTTTCTGTAAGGTCTAGTTTACACTTCAGTTATTTGGCCAGTTATTTAGATCAGTTATTGGGAGCCAAAACCAGGTGTGGGTAAAAAACACAGAATAGGTGGAGGTCTTTACATTACACCTGATCTCTGTGTAGGCTTTACTACTGGTTTTGGCTAACAATAACTGATGGAAATAACTGAAGTGTGAACTTGGCCTAAGGGGTGATGACATAAGTCATAATATTCTATGGACAGTGCCACAAAGGAAAGACAGCCATAGTCCTTTCACCATGGTATGCCTGAGAAAAAGTGCTCTTAGATATCATGCAACCATTCTTGGGTTGAAAATGGTCCCATTTATTTGGGTGGAACATACAACTTGTTTAAAAATGTTCCCCTATTGTCATGTAGACTATCATCGTGCCTTATAACAGTTAGCCAAAAATGTTCTGTATGGCTATATTCAGACTTTGGATTGTACTGGTTTTAAAAAGTTGTCAATCCTTTAGTCGGTGGGTTATTTTCTCCTTAGAAAGCTATGGAAAATAAGGAAACTCATTCATAACAGTGTGGGTCTTAGTGTATGTCATTGATTTGCATTAAAATTGGGCATGGCGCCATGTCATAAAAATAATTTTGTACAGAGATAAGGCAAATCTTATGAGACCACACTGGAGAAAGACCACTCTGACTCTGTAATGAGTGCAGAGACTCAGAGCGGTGAGTAGAACTCATCCTGAAGGAAAGTTCAGTGGTTGCCTCCTCCTTGAGAAGCCATGTACCATTTGCATTTATGGTGCAATTAATAAAAAGGGCCATGTATGACAAAAGGCATTTATGCCAGAAAGCAGCAGGACCACCGCCGAACCCCATGATAGTCTGGTGCTGCATATGTGAACATTCCCTAACTACCGGGGACGTGACTGGAGAGAGCCGCCTTTCCATTCATTCTCTGACTGGACAAGACTGGATGAGGTTCAACATGTGGATGGGTCCCCGAAGTGCAACCTGTATTGATCAGATGTGTGGTATATCCTATAGATATTCCATAAATGTGTGCAATGGGAATACGTCTTTGAGATGAGCATACTGCAGTTGAAAAACTCTGATAAGAACATCACTTTATTATTTTCATTATTTTCTTCAGCAAAAACAAAGGAAAAAAACTGTTGAAAGTTCCAGTTCCAGCGACTCCGGTTCCTCATCTGATACGTCAAGTGATGGAGCCAGTAGCAGTGATTCTGATGACTTAGAGGAAGAGGACCAAAGCATAGAAGAGAGTGATGATGACGACTCTGAATCTGAGAGTGAAGCACAAACTAAAAATAAGAGCAAGGTACAAAGCTTATCTTTCACTGTACAAATCGTATTGCCCAATGCACAGAATGTAACGTTTCAGTTTGGTCTCATTTGCATAGAAGAAAGCCTAGTCTCGGAGTTACTGGTCAGACCTGTCTAAGAAGAGTGGCATAATGACACCATCTGCACTCCAGCTCCATACATTCCAAATTACTCACTTGGGTCAGACCTAACTATTTTGTTATGCAGGATGCAGAGCTTAGAGAAGGCAACCAGCTTCTCATTACTTAGGCTAAGACCACTGGAGACAACGTCATATCCTCCCTCTAATCTTCCAAAAGGAAGACTAGGGGAGTCACATTTGGTTGCTTTAATCTCTTGCAAAAGCTAGTTGGCAAGAGATTGACTTTAAAGGGGTTGCCTGTGCTTGGAGGACCAACAATCTGTTATCTGCTGGGGTTAATGAGGGAAAATGAAGATTTAGATGCCACCTACTGAACGCAATAAGTTTGTGTTGTCTTCAATTGACATGCGAGGTCAGCAGATCCCAAAAGCTAAGGTAAACGAGGCTCTCCAATATTAAGGAGGGTACCGAGAGATTAACAAACATCCCTACTTGGGCATACAGTACGAGAAGGGATAGGCTATTGGAGACAACTCTTGAGATTCAGTAGTGATGTTTTATGGGAGCTTCTACATGTTCACACAGGTTCTCCTTTCACAAGTCCCACACAGGCAACTACCAAGTTATCAATTAAAATGTGAACTCAGATGCTTATAAGCGATTTCACAGCGATTTATCTCTCCTGAGAAATTGCTGCAGCAGAGTCTAAAGACCCATTTACATGGGCCGATGCAGCAAGTTCCCAATAATTGCTTGCTGGTCAGAGGAGGTGAGAGCTGCTGTGATCATTCATTCCAATAGAGAATCATTGCTTTTGGGCAGCAGATTGCTGCTGAGAAACAGTAATTTAGATGTCCCCATCAGTGATTCTTTCACCCAATGAATGGGCATTTGCTTGTTCAATAAGTTATCGTCTGCACCCTTACACAAGGTAAGAGTAGTCCTATGAATGCTCCTTCCCGATAATTGCCCCGTTCATCATCTTGTGTAAAGGAGCCTTAAGTGATGTGTAGTATAAACTAGTAGCCCTCACTCATAGCAGTCAAAAGACAATTCATGAAGCTAAGCACTGGCACTGCCTCTTGTCTGTTGGTCTATTAGCAAGCAAATCAATATCGAACGTAGCAAATTACCCTGATAATGTTCCTTAGATGGCCCCAATTGGCTAATCAATTCACTACCATTTGTTAGTTAACGTCTTAATCCAGGTCTGTGACTGGCATTCAGTTATTCAAAGAAAAAGCACCATAAATTATTATTATTAAGTCATTATTTGTTGCACTAAACTTGACCTTTCTGTTTGCATAATTTGGAAAATTGTAATTTAAAATTGATTATAAAACATTCCAAATGATCAGCTGGACTTTAAAGGGACATTTGTCACCACACACATTCCCACGAAACCTTCTCCCTGTATAGATCTGCGTTTCTTTGCTGATTTGAGTACACTTTCTGGTATCTTAATCCGTGGCCCCGTTTAGATAACCCTTTTCAATTCATGCCAATGAGCCCCTTGGTGCAACAAGGGCGTTGCTGTTGCACCCGGAGGCTCCACTCCTTTTTCCTGTCGGCTGTGCCCCCACCACTTTGACAGGGCCCAGGCAGTGTAGATGTAATAGCGCCTGGTCCTGAAGTCTTGCAGCAGTGCATTTGGCGCACACTCAGTACACGGCTGGAGATGATCGGGCAGTCTTCAGCTGTGTACTGAGCTCTGAACACTCTGCCAGGAGATTTCAGGGCCTGGAGCTATTAGACATTCACTGCCTGGCCCTGTGAAGGAGGTGAGCCCAGTACAATAGACCTGTGATCATAAATCAGTCTGTCCGGGAAATGCAGCCAACACACGGGCCGTGTTTCCCGGGTTGAACACAGTCATGTGCATGAGCGCCTAATGTGATTAACTTGCAAATTATTTTTTCATTTGTGCTAATTATATGGACCTTAAAGGAGTATAAAAAAAAATCTGAGTGGGTTAACAATAAAAAAAGAGAATTACCTCACCAATCCCCTACCCTCTAATTCCTGGTACCAGCTAGACCAGGCATGGGCAAACTGCAGCCCTCCAGCTGTTGTAAAACTACAACTCTCACCATGCCCTTCTGCAGGCTGATAGCTGTAGGCTGTTCAGGAATGATGGGAGTTGTAGTTTTGCAACTGCTGGATGGCCGCAGTTTGCCCATCCCTGAGCTAGACACACAGGAAATACCCCCTCAGCCAGTCACTGGCTGAAAGCAGGTCAACTCTGTAGCCAGAGAGAAAGGATTGTTTAGGTGAGTAATGCTTCATTTTTGTAGCCTATACTGGACCTTTTTTATGTTAAAAAAAAATTCCCATGAACTATCCCTTTATATGGGTTGTCTGAGAAGTGGGTTACAATTTTTTAAAAATGTTTAGACTAGTTTAAAAAATTTAAAAAAATTTAAACCTCATGATCACCTGCCGCTTCTGCTCTGATACTTCCTGGGTCTCCCCTACCCATGGTCTCTACTCCCTGGTCACCTTTAAAAGGGTTATCCCATGACTAATGTAAAAAATGAAAATGAGACATCACATAGCACATGACAACCTTTTTCTAGCAAAGCTAGAACCAGCCCTGTACCTCACATGGATCCAGAGATCTCCCCATTCATTGCTCTGCTAGATTTATATCAAACTGACAGCTCAAGGGAGTGTCTTCTCTGCTGCAGCTAAGGGGGCGTGGCCCTGCTCTCCCTATCACTGCTAAGGAGGCAGTTGAAGGATGAATCTGAGCATGTGCGGCCATCTAAGTGAGCCGGACAGAGAATAAGAAAATACAAACAGCAGGTGGCGCTATACAGTTACATTTTATTGAATATCTCAGTGGCTATGCTAAATTTTAAATTACATGCAGTTACAAAAGTATTCGGATCTAGGTGCTGGTTTGAAAATTATAGAATATTTTTCATGGGACAACCCCTTTAACACAGGAAACATGATCACTCAGCCAGTGATTGGCACATTTTGATGTTGGGAGGGGCCAAGAAGTAGTGAGCAGAGGGATGCATCGGAATAGGAGTGGTGGCAGATCGATACGGGACGTGGGACTTCTAACTTTTTTAATCTGGTCTGAAAGATTAACCAGGAACATTTTTATGTGCTGAATGGTCCTAAAAATGTCTTTAAAATTACACACAGAGAGAATTATTTACTGAGTCCGGGGCCGGAGCAAGGAACACAGCTGCATATTCATGTCATCAGTCTTTAAGAAATATGACATTTCCTTCATTTATTTTTAGGTGCTAATTCATAACATCCCTGACCTGAAACCAGATGGAAACCAACCGGAGAAGTTGCCAGAGAAACGCGTACACCAGCAGTTACCTCTTGTTCCCGATTCCCAGAACCGCTCACCATTCCAGCCCCAGCCAAAACATCCTCAGGTTTTGTCCCAGCATCTTCCTTTTATATTCCAAAGCTCTCAGGCCAAGGAGGAGGCTGTGAACAAACACACAAGTGTAATACAATGTACAGGACTGGTCTCCACTACCAAACCTCTTAGTTTGCTTAATCAATCCAGTAAGGATGCCAGCTTGAGGCATGGAGCGCCCTCTTCTGATGGACTCAAACCAGGAAACAAAAATACCTCTGAAGAACCCATGCCACAACCCAGCGACTTGAGAATTAAAAGGGTAGGAAAACCCACCTATTTTTCTTCCATTGCTATAAATTTGCATCTTGGCTTCAAATACGTCAGCAGCTCTAGGAATGTATAGGCTTTTGTCCTATACACATCCACTGTTGTAATTATTGCTTAAAAGGGGTTATCCAGGAAAAGATATCCTCAGGATAGGTCATCAGTATCAGAACTGAGGGGGTGTGACACCCAGAACCCCCACCAGTTAGCTGTTAGAAGACGCCTTGAGCGCCGCAGCCTCATCCTAGGCTGGTGTCATCACCGTACATCAGTCACGTGGCCTAGTTGCAGCTCATTCCCATTCAAGTCAATGGGGATGAGCTGCAATACCAGGCATGGCCACTATATGATGTACAGTGCTGCCCTTCAAAAGAGCCTACATCGCTCACCATAGCTTCATTCAGCGCAGTAGCTTTCTAAAACAGCTGATCGGTGGGCGGAGGTGGCAGGACGTGGACCCCCGGCTGATGTGATAATGATGACCTATCCTAAGAATAAGTCATCATTATCTTTTCCAGGATGACCCCTTTAATTACTATGTCTTAAATCATGTAGATGTAAAATGGGAGGTTTAGCTGGATGGCTTAGTAATAGTGAATGGACCCAGAGGTGACATACCTCAGTGCATTACAGACTCTTCTCATTGCACCCCTGTAAAGCAAATCACTGCAGCTCACTCTGTGGATGCACTGAGCCTGTAAAGATGTCAGGAGATTTCAGCTCTGAAGCCTATACTATATCAGGAACAAATTAAAATATGTGTTGCAATGTAAGGCCTTATGCACACGACGCAAGTCCACAAAACGCTGATCCACAAAATACGGTTGCATCCATTTTTTCCGGACCCATGGACATCAGTAAGTCTGTTGACCACATTTTGCGGCCAAGAATAGGACATGTTTTATCTTTTTGTGGAACAGACCTACGGATGCGGAAACACATGGATGATCCGTGCTTTCCACATCCTTATGTCCGGACAGGAAACTACTCTACGTGTGACCATGCCCTTAGGAATAATTCACGCTGTACCTCAACAGCATATATTGGGAAGATTTCCCAGCATATACCTCAGATGAATGCCTCTCAGGTACGCAGCAAAAAAAAAAAGCTAATACCGGCTGTGTGAATGGGAGCTTATGGATATGATTGACGTATGTTTCGGAAACCGCCTGGGCGAGTATAACAAATGGACCCTGCAAACTCGGTGTGAATGATGTCGCCATATGCCCTGTACAAGAAATGCAACTTGTTATTTATTCTGCTTAAAGAACACGTGGGAATAAAACAACAATAACACATAAAATAACTTAAAGGGGTTATCCCATGATTAATGTAAAAAATGAGAATCAGACATCATATAGTACATGACAATCTCCTTCTAGCAAGGCTAGAACCGGCCCTGTACCTCACATGGATCCAGAGATCTCCCCATTCATTGTTTAATTTGCTCTGCTACATTTATTTCAAGCTGGCAGCTCAGGGTCATGTCCTTTCTCTGGGACGTGTCCTGTCTGCTGCAGCTGGTAGCAGCTGAAGAATGGGACTGAGCATTAGAAATTAGAAAAGAGAGCAAACAGCAAGTGGCGCTATACAGATAGATTTCATTGAATAACTTAGCAGCTATACAAAATGTTTTAATTACGTGCAAATTACAAAAGTATTCAGATTCAGGCGCTGGATCTGTATCATATTTTTCATGGGACAAGCCCTCTAATAAAAATTAGTATCACTTATATTCCTTAAAATGGTACCATTAAAAAATACAACTTTCGCCATCCTGAAGAGAATTAACTGTAGCATGTTTTCCTTACGTGTATCAGTCATTTATATATATATATATTTATAGATCAAGGCATTTTACATACAAACCAAATATAGAAAAACGCTAAATGTGCTAATAAACTGAAGAATTTGGTAAAATTGAAAAAGGTGAACCTGGGGTCAGAGTTGGATTAAGAACCTGGAATTTGCTCTGTTCTTTGAGGGACGATGATTTGTAAGTGATACTATTACTTGCTACCTGAAGACCTGTTGCGGCTTTGTGACCGATGTTTTACTTTAAGATGACTTGTAAACGGCCGGCGTATATTTTTTCTCTGTAGCTCTTAAAAATCCGAGTGTTAAAAATCCAGCGTCGCCACGAGATATCTATAACTGAGCGCTCTCCTTAAAATAGCCCAGAGGCTCCTGCTGTGCCCTTCAACGTCTCTCTACAGGACACTTTATGAGCACAGGAAAAATAACTTCTTACCCGGAAAATTGGAATTTCAATTTTAGTTCAGAGATTTCTGCATGTATTAGTCTGTGGTCATAGAAGAAAATCCATAGAAGAATTAAAGGGATTGTCCAGCTTTTTTTTTTGTGACGGCCTATACTCAGGATAGGCCATTACTAACTGTCCGGCAGGGGTCTGACACCCTGCACCCCTGCTGAGTGTGAAATCAATGGAAGCAGCTCTGCAGTGATGACCTCTGTCCACTACCAAGCCGTCTGTTTCCGGAGCTATTGCCAATTAGCTGATTGGCAGAGGTGCAAGGTGTCAGTCCCCCATTCTTCTCAAGAAGGAATCGTGCATGAAACGAGAAAGCCCATCAATCAAACGCAAAGTGGCAGGAAGTGGGGGTGGCAAGCTTGACTTCAAGTGTGAAAGCCGCTGCCTCCTTGGCGTCAAGATCCTCATTTGCATTCAGCCTGTGGCGGAATAAAAGTTGTTTTACAGCCATCAGATTGGATCATTGAACCAGATCACCTGTAAGGTACTGCGGGCAGTTTAGGAGCCATTTTGGTGCTCACTGGTTTCCTTTAAGGCCCCTTTACCAGGGCAATGATCAGGGCAATTATCGGGAAGGAGTGTTCCTAGGAATGCTCGTTTCCGATAACTGCCCTGTCTAAAGGTGCCACCGATCACTCAAAAAATGAGCAAACGCTCATTCATCAGGCGAAAGCTTCACTGCGAATGTCACCTAAACCTAAATCATAGTTTCTAGGCAGAAAATTATCCCGTGTAAACTGCGACCTGCTGCCCAGAAACAATAATTCCCTATGGGAACAACTGATCACAGTGGTGATCACTCTTCCCCATTCAGTGGAGATGACTGCTGCCTGTAAATGCAAATCTCACCTCCTCTGATGACCAGGGCATTATCAGGAATGAATGTATTGTTCCCAATAATTGCCTACTGTGTCTGCCAATGTAAAAGGGCCTTTACTCTGCAGTAATTGCAATTCTACTATGGACTGTCGGTAGTCAAGAGTTACTTTGGTAATGCAATTGTACTGTAGTTTAGGCCAGCAGACAGGACAAGGCCCAAAGGATCCCCCTTTGATAACAGCAGATTACACGGGATGAGCTGCCGTTGTCACCCAGTGCACTATAGACTGTGGCCTGTGCAATTTCCTTAAAAAAAAAAAAAAGCATACTGATGTATTCCAGCTGGATGGAGGCCAAAAAAGACAGTTTTGGCCTCCATTGGGATAACATTTGACATATATGCCAGGAAACTTTTTTTTCACAGAAATGTGAATGCAGCATAAAAATGGTGAGTGACCATTTATTCCATGGCGCTGCACATATCAAAAGGAGCGCATGTACATAAAGCAAAACAAGTAGAGTAAGCGTGAACAAGACAAGTTCCAAACTGGCACAGAAGGAACCCTGCCCACAAGGGCTTACAATATATGTGGTATGGGGGAAACATACAGTAGGTGAGGGCAGAATCTGCTCATATGGCGGTATAATGGCAGCAGGATTACTGTAGGTTGTAGGCTTGTCTGAAGAGGTGGGTTTTTATGTTTCTTTTCAAGGTTTCGATGGCAGTTAAGAGGCCAATATGTTGATGTAGAGAGTTCCAGAGTACGGGGAAGCACAGGAGAAAAATGGAAGCCATTGTAGGAGGAGCAGATAAGAAGTAGGTAGAGAAGGAGGTTGTGTGAGGACCAGAGATTATGTATGGGAAGGTACCAAGAGATCAGGTCAAGGATGTATTGGAGGAGTCAGGTTGTGGACGGTTATGTGTTCTCTTTGGACTTCCGAATGGGGATGTAAGCCTAAAAATGAGCTTGTTATTTTGTTAAGATACTAAAAACAGACACTTGGTAAAGCTTTAACTGGTGAACGTCCTGTAATCATGGCGTGGCGCTTACACATTCTTGGCTTAGGAATTACTTGTGTTCACAGTGGTGGCCCAAGAGAAGACAATATTTAACCTGAAGCCTTGGTCTCCTTGTCTTATAAGTATGAAGTTATCGTTTGTTTCATGCGAAGTCTTGAGAAATCAATACAAATTCCTAAGGGTTTATTCAGATTCTTAAAAAGAAAATGCTAGACATTTTCTTCCCCAGGAATTACAAGAATGTCTTCAAGACTCAGCTCAGAGTTCATCTTAAAGAACATTACCATCCCCTGTCTGCAAAGGCAAGGGGACAAGGCTGGAGAGAAGTGAGCACTTTATCTGATTGCCCTTTGTCCTGAGCCAATAAAGCAGAAAGATACCTCATTACTGGCCTCCTGTTACCATGCTGTTTCTTTGCTGACACCATGCTACAAGCCGCTGGCTGAAACTTCGCTCAAAATGGGAATTATTTGCTGAGGAAATGGCTGTATTGCCTTCGTGGGCCTGACGTACTCGTAAATCATCGCAATAATCTCAACAGATAATGACTCTTCAGAAAATCATCTATTCAAACATTGTAAAAGATAAACTGAATTGGACATGGTGCTACCTCAAATTACCCCACGGGAGACATTTAGCCCTAACCAAGCCTGCCCTCTTCAGCGCTGTCGAAATCAGTAAGGAGGCTCGTCCTCACTAAGTACAATCAAGTCTTGCGCACAGTCTGGGAATTTAAGTCATTTTATTCATAGCGAGGAGCCATTCATCTAGGAAGGATGACATGGACGGCGTTGAGTTATTTTTTTTGTAGACATGCAATGAAAGATTTGCAGGATTACAGCGACAAACCAACAGGTATTTTACATAGTAGCTTTTAAAGGGGGTTTCCTATGTTATGGAATACTGACGGATATGCCTTAGCATTATAATCGAGAAGGTCTCACCTAAGGTACACTCATCTTTGACTCTGGTCCCTTCTTTTCTCCTGTAGAACAGTGTTTTTGGCCACTTGCTGGTCGGGGACTGCAAAGGCCCCACTGAAGCAAATAGGGCTGTGTTGGCGTTCCCTTCACACTGGCCGGGAGCGTCACTCTGCAGTAAACCCTGTGAACCCTTAGCTAGTATTTTGGGCTCCTTATCTTGAGGATCAGTGAGGGTCCCAGCAGTCATACCCACTCCATATATTGACATAACATGGATTTTTACGCATCTTTCCCAGACTATGAAGTATTTTGGTGTAGGGTGGACACAGCTCAGAGCATCCTCTTCCGTCCTTTACAGTATATGCCAATGTATGTAAGTAAAGCTGACAGATTCTGTATATAAAGAATGCATCCATACAGGGATCTTGGAAGGATAGGAGAAAGTTGCCTAAATTTTGCAGTGGTGTGGTAGATGCAGCACTGGGCGGCTGGGGGTTGCTCCACCAAACCTAGGCATCACTGTATGGAAATGTTACATTTTGCCCATGGCATTATCATATTGGCAGGATAGATAACTTGTATGAAATTGTTTATTTTTGTGTACAAATATCACAACCTTGACTTGTAAATGTTTACAGATCCTGCATAATATTATGGCAGATTATGAACGTAATATGATAAATATAGAATTGTGCCCTGTTTTCTAAAATCGCCATGAAAATGGGATTTGGATTTGGCTTGTGAGTTTCCTAGAAATTCGTTCAGATACGCTTCATCCTTGACTGATGTATTTATTGTGGATGCAGGGTTCTTTCAGTGTACAATGTTGGGCCTGTGTGCATTCTTGCAACCGATTATTCTTGTCCCTCTAATACATCTAAAAGGAAAAATTAAACAGCTTTGCAAATGGTCTCTTTAAAAATATTCCTACTATTTTGCATCTACAGCTCCTATACAGACCTATATGTCTCCATGGTAACAGACTACAAACAAACCCTGTGTAGTCTGATCCCATATCCAACAGCTAATAACCTAATGCTGGGTCTCAATGCAGAATCTGTAATTGGGCCCCCACATGTGATGCATCATTTATAGTACTGATCTACTCATATGGGGAACAGGGTCCCCGTCAGTTGCAGGGTCATTTGCTCCCACTATGGTAACACCCTTAAACATTTTGATCTGCTGCTTGGTAATCAGTGGGACCAAATTATTAGTTAATAAGGGAGTCTGAAGTCCTCATTAGGAAATATTTATGTAAAAATATTTTTACTAGTATTCCCCTTATGGGCAACTGTAGGTAAGGGAGTCTATTGTCATCCTAAAAGGCAAATGGACTTATTTCCTATTGTCTGCTTAAGTTGCATTTAAAGGGTTTATCCCATAAGGCCCTATTACACCTGAAGATAATCTCTCAGATCATCCATAACAGGCATTCATCGGGTAATCAGAATTTTTTAGCAGGTTTAAAAATCCTCATTTGTCAGCAGCAGATCGTGCCGTGTAATTACAATCTGCTGCTAGCAAACAGTGCTTCAGTATGGGGACGAGCGATGGCATTAGCGATTGCTTCTCCCCATACTGAGGAGGAGATCGCTGCATGCAATAGCAGCGGTCTCCTCCTCTAGCAAGCAGGCGATTGCCAGGAATGAATCACTTCCTTCCTGACAATCGCCTGCTTCATCTGCAGATGTAATAGGACCTTAAGAGCTGTATTACACCAACAGATTATCTGACCAATTACCGTCCAATCAGACCAATAGTTGGTGTGTATAACACAAGATCTGTGTGTGTAAATGGCTAATGATTGGTCAGAAAATCTGTCAAATAATAACGGTGTAATACAGCCTATGTAATAAATATTCGTACATGACAATTTCTTTCTAACAAAGCTAGAATCAGCCTGTGCCTCACATGGATCCAGAGATCTTCCCATTCGTTGCCCTTCTAGCTCAAGGGCGTGTCCATTCTGCTGCAGCTCAGGGGGTGTGTCCATTCTGCTGAAGCTCTCTACCTATCACAACTCAGGAGGGAGTTTAAGGATGAAACTGAACATGTGCGGCCATCTCAGTGAGATAAGAATAAAACAAACAGCAGGTGGCGCTATACAGATACATTTTTTGAATAACTCAGTAGCTATGCAAAATTTTTCATTACATACAATTACAAAAGTATTCAGATCCAGGTGCTGGTTTGAACATTGGGACTGATCTTATGAGTTTCATGGCTCACCATCACTGGGAGATTGTAATTCATCAAAGTAATGGACTCCTATATAAAGCTTCTGCAAGGATGTGCTCTATAATAAGCTACTGGAAAGGAAGGGGCCCATATATTGTTTTTTGCATGGGGGACCACTCCTGATCTATTTACTAATCATGTATTTGTTTCCATGCAGGATCACCACAAACAAGCATTCCCTGCACAACTAAACAAGCCCCAGGACGGCTCCAAGCACCAGAAAAATACAATTGTATCACCACCAGTTCCCAGTCCCATTTCTAACTCCATATGTCACCAACAGAAATCCATAGAGAATAGTCACTCCAATCGCTTCTTAACAAACGCTCTGTTGGGAAATCACCAGCCAAATGGAGTCATTCCCTGTGTTATCCAGGATGCCCCCCTGGCGCTTACCACCAAATCAAAGCGGGAAAATAAATTGAGTGAAAATATAGTGGTTTCAACTAGCGCCCAGTTTTCCTCTCCAATCAATCTGAGTTCCTGTGTGAAAAAGAGTTCATCCAGCAAATCAGTCCTTGGGCCAAGCGGATCCCCTTTATTACATAGTCTCTGTAAGGAGAAAACCCTGGACAATAACTCACCAGCAATAAAACCGTCCCACCAGGTAAATGCCGCAAAGTCTTTACTGGACAAGTTCCGAGGAACAGACTCTGATATCCCCAGCAGCAAGGACTCAGATGACTCCAATGAAGAAGATGACGATGAGGATGATGACGAGGATGATGAAGAGGAAGACGAAGAGGATGAAGACGATGATTCAGACAGTCAGTCTGGTTTGTAACCCACTTATACTTAGAACTGTACTGACGGTTTAAATACATGTTATGCATAGCGTGATGGCGCACAGTTGTGTTAATTTTGCAAAACTGCAGGTAACTACATGATAATAGTTGTTAGTTCCCCTTACTACAAACACAGGGGTAATGCTTAAAGGGGTTGTCCAACCATTCAGTGTTACATTTTTCAATTGGAATATTTTTTTTAAATAATACTCTGGTGTCTAGACATTGCACCCCCAGTTTTTCTTTTGCTTCCTTCTTAGGACATCCACCAATGTGTCCAGTGCTGGAGAGAAGAAACCCCTTCTAGTGCTGATTCTTATTGGCTGGCCTGCAGGAATCACTCCGCCTCTCGGATCTGACCAGTGTAACCGAGCATTTATGACTACCCACACTGGAAACATGAGGTGGATGTTCAAGAGGAAATACGAGAAATACCTGAGGATAGGCCATGACTTGTAAAGGAGTGGACAACCCCTTTAAACAAGTGACTCTAGGAGTAGACTTTAAGTGATCGTCTTGTTAAAGACCTAATCTTCCTCCATTTGTGAAGATCTGTTGACTTCTAGACCTCGTAGTCCATATCCATCAGATATAGGGACTTTTTTGATGTGGTGCATGTGATGATTCATTTTAGCATTTTAGTATTCTTCCCATTAACATTTGCTTTTTGTATGAAGTGCTCCATCAAGCGTTCCCTTGTTGGAGCAGAATTTGGGTACCACTGAAATGATGTGAGCAGTCACTTTCTCAGTGAGCCATTGCTTTGCACTGTAGGCACTACATTAGTTAGTCCCTGCAACAGACAGAACTAGTTGATACTAAAAGGGTCCTGGTGATCATAGGCTTGATTAGTGCAGAATCTCCAAGGATGTAGTACCTATATTGAAGGATCTAGACATGATTAAAAAATATTCACAGAACAGTTCCACCTTGGACTTTATCATACTTACATTTACATAGAGATTATGAAAATTAGTATCAGTATAATAAGTAATGTAATAGGTGTAAGCTACATTGTGCAAAGTTCTATAGTTCTATGCCTCACTAGATATTTGTGTAAGCAGGGTACACAGACTCCTCGGCTGTTATGGTCTCTGGTCCATGATTGGAGACTAGTTATCAAGAGACAGCTGTAAGGCACATGACAGGCGGAGTCGCCATCTCTACCCCATACTATGCAGAGAGCAGAACCCGAGGAGGTGAATATGACTTTTTTTTTCCTCCCCCCCCAAACAGAGTCCGACAGCAATTCAGAATCTGACTCGGAGGGATCGGAAGACGATGATGATAAGGATGAATCTGACAGTGACACTGAAGGAGAGAAAGTGAAGTTCAACAAAACGACTCCATCTACGAACAGCTCAGCAAACAGCATCGCAGCCCACTCCACACCCCTGAACCTGCAAGTGATAAAGAGTCCAAGCTCTGCTCCTGCCGCCCTGTGCCCCGATACACCGTCCTCTGACTTCCACAGCTCCTCTGCCACTCTCAGCCCCAGCACGCCATGCGGTATCTTATATTTGAATCCTTTTCTGTATCTTCTCTTGACATGCTGATAAATCCATTCCAGTTTATTATGACTAACTTTACTTTAAAGAGAGAATCACCTATATCTTAGATAGTCATTTATCAGGGGGAATTCCTATGTGGCAGACTTGCCCAGGTAAAATCCACAGCAGATCGCAAGTGGGTGAGATTTTACAAATTTCATCCAGATTCTGTGGCTAAATCTTTAAATTTGCAAAATGCTGATTTAGTTGTGTTATTAAAGTATTGTACTTATTCTAGTCTAAAAATATTCATTTCTTACTGGTCTTTGTGAAAAACTTTCAACAGGTTTTCTTCTACAACTTCCAGTTTCACTGCATCTGCAGACTGTTCCTTCTGCTTCTCAGAGAAATCCGTCAGAGAGCTGCTCTGACAGCTCGATCTGTAGGCCTTATCTTTATTTTCCTAACAGCTCATGAACACTCATTCAAGTCATTTTTTATCAGCTTACAGTAAGTGTTTATGATGAGCTGTCAGGAAAGTAAAGATCAGGGCTAGGGATCGAGACATCAGAAAAGCTTTCTGATGATTTTTGCTGAGAAGGAGAAAGAACAGCCTGCAGAATAGTGAAAATGAAAGCAGTAAAGGAGGAAGAGTTGAAAATTTTTAATAAAGACTAATTGGAAAATTTTTTGTTTAAAATAAGTAAAATACAATACAAAATTGCACCCAGAGGTGTCCATAGCCTTAAAGGCTATGTACACCTTTAGAAGCATTTTTTAAATAATTGCATGTTACTCGTTTTTAGCTAAAAATCATTTTTTCAATTAGCCTTTATTAAAAATACTGAGCTGTTCTGTCACAAAGGATTAACTGTTTTTCTAACTGTGTGACCAGTACTTTTACTTTCACTTTGTTCCGGTCATCTAATAAACTTTATTGCTAAACTACTAAGAGGTTATAAACACTTATTTAGGCCACATTCTTATCAGTAAGATAAGAACTGAGCTATAATGAGTGTTTATAATGTTAGAGAGCAGAGATAAGGAGTCCATTTGCTCCTGATCTGACGGAAAAGACAGAAAATCCAAAGGGTGCTACGAGAGCATGTCAGCTCTGTACAGAAAAAAGGACGCCATATTTTGAATAAAAACCAATGTAAAAATTATTTTTAGCTCAATATGAGTACAATGCAGTAATATTTTTTTTAAATTGCCCCCAGAGGTGTACATAGCCTTTTAAGGTTGTGGATTTTACTCCTTTCAATTTAGTAAGGGTTTTGCTACAAATTTGAAGCAAAGTACATTTCTGCCACGTCTGGTCTTACCCTAATACATATTTCTGTTATGTGGTCCTTAGCAATGGATTGCAATCTGCAAGTTTGTTAGTATTGGGTCATTACTTCTAAAGGACAATATCTAGTTTGTTGCTCAGTTTGTTGCTCTGGAGAATCAGACAGAATTTTGTATGTGAAGGTTCATAAAAAAAAATATCTTAATTTACCAGAACATGATTCAGCCTGATACCTTAAATCTGGGAAATCCTTACTATTTGCAGTTGAGCATAGCGATTGACTAGAGCATTTATACACTGTTCTACCAAGTTTAAAGGAAAACCTTACTCTGTTATAACAATCCACTGCATAATCCACCGCTGACCCTCTGATTTCTTCCACATATGCATCTGTACTTGGATTTATCCCCATTCAGTGGAGGGAATGTCTATGTAGCCACAGCCGTGGTTGTGCATTTTCTTCCACGTGAACATACCTTTAGAAGCTTTTTTTAAAGGGTACCTTTCACCAGAGAAAGTGTATTCTATATATCAGTGATGGCGAACCTTTTACAGACCGAGTGCCCAAACTGCAACCCAAAACCCACTTATTTATTGCAAAGTGCCAACACGGCAATTTAACCCGAATACTACAGTCCAGTATAGTATATTTTCCATGTACTTTATCATTTAGCTATAATAGCCTGCCTACATTCAACGTGCTGCCTGTGCCGTTCATAGCGCGCCTTGTGCTGATGAATGGCAGGAAAAGTCTAAGGGCACCCGTGCCATAGGTTTGCCACCACTGCTATATATTGACCCTGGGCCTTATCAGCAGAATAATTGGCCAACGGGGCACAGGAATAGTATTTAGCATATAGTAGGCACAATCTTTTTAAGATTTTTAAGGACCATTTAGGGACTGACTAGCAGTAGCTTTTATCAAGTATCTTATAGATTTTCATGGGATAGGCAGTACTGCAAGAAAGATGGAATCCACAATGGGCATTTATCCATCCGCATAGCCACAGTATAGTTAAACTTCATACAGTAGCTCTGTGCAATGGAGTTCCAGTATGGGCCATGATTTAGTAATGTGGGGTACAGTTATCCTAAGTATTATTATTGCCAAGAATAGTTTAATTATTCCAGAATGGATGTATAAAAATACAGATTTCATTTTTTTTAAGGTTCTGCCAAGCGGCGAAGAGTAACAGATGAGCGTGAATTGCGTATCCCATTGGAGTATGGGTAGGTCATTTAAAGGCACATCAACACAAGTGACATGCAGTATATATCTAACTCAATTTTTTATGAAACAGCTATACGTGGCTGTAAGTTTTTTTTAATTAAATGTAATTTTCTCATTGGCCACTTGATGTCATCATTACAGGCTTTTCTCCTGACTGGTAGAGGCATCTTGCTTTACAGCCTACAGTAAAGCTGATTGTTATCACCTCATTATTGCCTGTCAGACCAGAGTTATTAATAGTTGTATTATTTTGTATGTGCCAAGGTAAGCGCGTTCATGCTGACAGTAGCAAAGGGAAGATTGTGGATAGCTGAGACCTATTAGACTGCCCGATGTTCATCGGCGCTCATTGACATGGGAGAGAAACCATTGCTACTGCAGCCTTGCCTGCCTCCTTCAGTTCTAATGATTATCTACAGCACATCCTTAATCAGACAGGGAGATGTGCTGTCGATAATAATGCATCATTCATCCCGATGAAAGATGCAAATCAGACAACAAACGAGCATTCTCTCATTTTTCGGCTGACTGGCGGAGCGATTATATGGGCCAATTTTTCGTGAATGAGCATTCCTATGAACGCTTGTTCCCAATAATTGCCCTAATAATCATTCAGTCTCATAGGGCCCTAATTAGGATGTGAACTGTTCATTTCCAGTGATTTCAAGCTCATTCGGCTGCATTTTCCTTCAGCGATCATCACTTCTGTAAGGAGATGAGCGATCACTGCTACTTTTGGTCATCCTCATACAGTTTCAGTGTTTGTCAACAAGCACGTCCCTGTTTAGACAGGACAATGTGCTGCCAGGAAACAATGATTTCATGTGCTACATAAATGACAGATGGCACGATAAACTAGCTGTTTGCTTTTTTGGTGAGTAATCGGTGGTAGATTTACATGGGGCAATTATCGGGATCGCTTTTTATTCCCAATAATTTCCCTGTTAATGGGCCTTTAAGGGAGTTCTCCAGAATTTAACAATTGATGACCTATCCGTAAAATAAAAAAATAAAGAAAAAAAGAATACAGCACCCATTGTCCAAGTATTGAGAATTTCAGTGTGCACCTTGGTCTAAATTGACTCCTTGTAAAATCAAAAAATAGGAAGAAAGGCAGCACTTGTGTTGTAAAAATGAAAAAAGTGAAGTCTTTATTACATTAGCAGCAATCCAGTAGATGCAATGTTTCGGCTAGATATTAGCCATCTTCAAGCATGCTTAAAGAAGGCTAATATCAAGCCGAAATGTTACTTCAACTGGATACTCAGATATGAGGGAGGGGTCCAACACCTGTACCCCTGGCAATCTGCTGTTAAGCAGTAGCTCCGGCGCAGGAAATACACAGCTCCGTCCACTGTGTAGTTGGAGTAGCTGGTTACTGCAGCACTGCTCCTATTTCCCTAAAGGATCCCATAATTCTAAATACAGAGGAAATTGGGAAGCACATGTGGAAAGTATTTTTTATATACTGTACAATTACGAGGATGCTACAACCTCATAAGTAATAAAACATAGCAATTTTCATCTATACTGAACTGATTAACATTTCTGCAAATAGTATTAGCGATATGATTGCCATTTGTCAGTAAGAGGCCTTGCAAATGTCAAGGTGAAAACAGCTAGTTAAAGTCATCTCGGGCAGGCAGGATGCAAGTAATGAAGACCTTGGTAAAATTCAATTGTTCAGCTCCTTTACCTGTTGATTTGTACTAGCTGCTAAAAGCAAATATGAACACGTCAGCGGTCGGCTCCTCTGTAGCTTCCTTAACTATTACTGTGATGAAAGGTTGAGTTTTCTTTCCCTATGACCTGATTTAGGTATGACACCTCTGTATCTTATGTAACGCTATGAATCATTTCTATAGCTGGCAACGAGAAACGAGATTAAAGAACGTCGGTGGACGGCTGCAGGGAGAAGTGAATTATTTTGCTCCATGCGGAAAGAAATTCCGTCAGTATCCAGAAGTTATGAAGGTAAAACTGTCCGGGGGTCACACATACCTGGTGGAGTCAGAGGACAACCCCATGTGTACATGTTTGTGCTGTTCTGTCTTGTTGGATATGGGCGTATATTACATTTCTTCCACACTTTTATCATTTACCCAGAAGAGTGTATTCTTTAACATTGACCCTGGTCGAGGCTGACGGAAAGATCATTAAAGGGGTTATCCAGAAATGATCAATGATGACGGCTCCCGGCATCTCTCCAAGCACACCGCCGTACAGCCGGCATCTCTCCAAGCACACCGCCGTACATAGTATGGCAGCTGTGCTTGGTATTATAGCTGAGCCCCATTCACCTCTAGGGGCTGAGCTGCAACTAGAGGTGTGACTGATGTACGGTGAGGCCTAGGAAGAGGCTGCGGCCCTCACGGACCGCTGTCCTTTTCTAACAGCTAATCGCTGTGGGTCCATAGTGTCGGACCCCGCCATTGTGATATTGATGCCCTATCCTGAGGATAGGTCATCAATATTAATTAACGGATAACCCCTTTACTTCTTATGATGTAGACAAACTACAGTACTTGGTTGAGGCAAGCCGACTCTTGGGCCTCTTTCACACATCCGTATCTGTGATGACATCCTTGACAAGATGGTCAGTGGGTCATCCTTGAAGATGTCTGTGAGGGTCCGTGTTTGGTCCGTGTTTCATCCGTATTCCACAGACACTGCTAGGCTGAAAACTAACTTCCAGAGCATTTTTTAGCAACAATCCGTGAAAACAACGGACCAAACACGGATGGCATCCGTGTTGTGCCTGAGGCTTTCACAGACCTGTAGACTATAATGTGCGTGAGGGATCCATAATCATGGTCAAAATAGGGTGTGCCTCCCTGGTGTCCGCATTGAACTTTGAGCCATGGAAAACCACTGATATATGAATACATACATTAAAATCAGTGGGTAAGTGAGCGGTTTGTGAAGACCA
Organism: Bufotes viridis; assembly: GCA_033119425.1. Lineage (NCBI taxonomy): Eukaryota > Metazoa > Chordata > Amphibia > Anura > Bufonidae > Bufotes > Bufotes viridis. Next base: position 133,878,906 of record CM065595.1, on the reverse strand, counting down.
CAGACAACACACGGCCGCGATTCACTGACGTGTAAAAGAGGCCTTAATACAGGACCAGAAAAACATGGCTCCTTGGTTACACGCCTGTTCGTGGGTTGCGCCTGGTATTTATTGGTATCCACTGAAGTGGATGGGGCTGATTGCAATACCATTCACAACCTGTGGACTGGTGTGGCGCTGTTTTCAGTAGATATCATGTTTTTCTAACCTTGTACAACCCCTTTTAAAGGAGAATGACTAGAAGATCTGTATCAAGGCAGCATTACAAAATCTTATTCATATTCCAAGTTTTTAGATATTGAGGATGCAGGTATCAAAGCAGCTTCATTCCCCACTATGCTTCTTCCCAGTGGTATAGCAGTTCAATATTATTATAGGGACACTAATATGCCTGGTAACCATACAGAATACAGCTTTCATTTTTATTATCGCAGAGATGCGATTGGTTGCCCTGAGGTCCAGTGTCGCTATGATAGCATGAAAGTACCAGAGACTTGGAGAAAGCATTGTGCGCGGGACACATGTAGAGGATTTATTGTAGGTAGCCTTAAACTTTAGCACAGATATAAAATATATAAAAATTCTTATTTTCAATACATCCTAGGGGATTTAATATAGATTTTCCAGTAGTTCTCCTTTACATGTAGGCGCCCCTAGACGGACAGTAGCCTATAGCTCTCAATGGCCTGGCAACTAAAAAAATGGATGTAGTCACCAGCTAAGTCTGCTCTTCTGTACAGAAGGTTAAAGCAATTTACCAACTTCCACTTGTTGTGGGACTACAGGTCCCAGTGAGCCCTGGCCGAGCCTTTACTATGACTTATAAATTCATGGCGGCATGTCTGCTAAAACATTACTAGCCGCTGGCAGGTTTTAGGGTCTTGATGGATTTACAGGCACAGAATAAGGCAAAATTTTTGACCAATCACAACAATATCAATCTAAATTTGCATGGGCATTGCCATCAAGGGTTGCAGATACGCCAGTTGCACCTGGGCTCTAATGCCTATAGAAGACACCAGTGTTATAAATGCTGCATGGTTGCTGGGAGCCCTGTTATAGATTTTGCATTGGGAACCAGAGGCTACTAGCTGCCATATTTGCCAATTCTCCTGAAAAATGAGGGGGACCTCCTTAACTCCCAGACCTAGCAAATCTCCCGCGCAGTGCATGGAGGGCTCATTTTTATTGAAAAGCAGCTTTACATGGGCTCTAACTGTGTGTGGTGCCATGATGCTTCTTCATCAGACTTAGCCCTGGCGGCCCTACATGCTCTGAGAGGGTGTGATGTGTTGAGAGAGGCATGATATGCCCCAAAATGGGTGTGGAGGCTGCCATACCACTGGGAAGAAGTATTGTGCTCTTAAAGGGGCCTACTAGGATTTTACATTCATGTCCTATATCAAAATAGCCCATAAATGTGTAATCGGTTGGTGTTTGAACCCACGATCCCTATCATTCATCAGAATGAGTTAGGGTCTATTCACACGTCCGCAAGTGTTTTGCGGTCCGCAAATTGCGGATCCGCAAAACACTGACACCGGCCATGTGCGTTCAGCATTTTGTGGACAGCACATGGCCGGGACTATGATAGAAATGCCTTTTCTTGTCCGTGTCTGCAGACAAGAATAGGACATGTTCTATTTTTTTGCGGAATGGAAGTGCGAATGCAGACAGCACACTGTGTGCTGTCTGCATCTTTTGCGGCCCCATTGAAAATGAATGGGTCCGCACCATATCTGCAAAATTGCAGAACGGATCTGGACCCATTTTGCGGACGTATGAATGGACCCTTAGACTGAGATGCAGCCTCATGGATGAATGTGTCGCTGTGTCGGAGCCCCTTCTTTCTGCAGATCCCCAAGCCAGGGATGCTTAACCTGCGCCCTCCAGCTGTTGTGAAACTACAACTTCCATCATGCTCAGCTGTAGACTGATAGCTGTAGGCTTTCCAGGCATGCTAGGAGTTGTAGTTTTGCAACAGCTGGAGTGCCGCAGGTTGTGCATCCCTGCCCTAAGCCATCATTATAAAATCCTTAAAGTCTTCTAAAAAACCTACTCCCTACCATCCCACTCTATGAGTGCCATGTCTAGAAGCTGAAGGAACTGGCTCTGGTAAGAGTAACCTTGATATGTCGCTCTGGCATGTCCGTTTTTCTGGAGGTACACTTTAAATACTAATATCAGTGTCTCCCCTATATATCGTAGTGTAGTACATTGAGTTTGGTTCTTTGTTACCTCGTGTCCTGTATATGTGGTTACATGTCCTAGAGTGTGTGTGTGTGAGAGACGGGGAGAAGGGCAACAAACTGGCCGTCATTCTTTAAAATCCTGAAGTGAAAAAATCTGTGATTTTTTCAGTATCTCAGCAGAAATGGAATAATGGATATCACCAGGGACAATTTCAGCTTCAGTGCAAAAATAAGAGTGGGGGACTTCTATGAAGCCAGAGATGGACCACAGGTATCCCCTTAAAAACACATAGATCTAGCATAAATGTAGGTAAAAAGTCATATTTCCTAGAAATCTGGCTTTTCTCTGCTTCTCATCATCACTGTTCCCTCCAAGCTGAACAGCCTGCGAATGCTGGCGCTGAAAACCGGGTGACGACCACCATGAGATTCTCCGGTATTCATTTCAATTTGTATCATTTCTTGATTGATCAGCTTAGTGGGAACATGGCTCATGTGTTGGAATACAAGCTCAGTTGTTTGACATTGTGATACTTGATATATTATCACAATATCTTCCGCTTATTCATGTGTGTAGTAGAACGTGCCGTTATCTGTGTGTCTTTACTACTGTTTTGTGTCTATGTTTGTCAGCGTTGGCTATTTTGTCCTGTACCTGTAATAAGAATTGACATCAAATGTGGCTGCTTCCTTTGACATGTGAAAAAATATTTTGGAAAGTCAACTGAATTAATTATAAAAGCCTATCGCCATTTACTGCAAGTCTTCTCGAGGCCTTCCAGTCGGTCCACAGATAGCACAGGACTTACAATCCTTTTTATTACTACTACCTTCCCCTTTGTCTTGTTTTTTATCAATCTGACGTTCACTGATCTCTTGTGCAGTCTTTTTATGCTTTCGGTTGGACCTAAAACAAGTCTGTGCACCACATTGATGGAGTTCTTTGTATAGCAAGTAAAACTTCCTATAACCACTTCTGTATATGTACTAGGATGGTGGACATCCCAACAGAAACTGGACTTATTGCTAGGAAAAGAAAACCTAAGGCTTCATGCACATGACCATATTTTGTATCCGTGCCTGATCCGAATTTTTTGCAGATTGCACGTGGCCCCATTTATTTCTAAGGTCTGATGGAAAAAAAACGGCAGCCTGCGGATGGTGTCCATATTGGTAGTGAGAAAAATGCAGTTTGTATATGGAAATTGTCCATATTTTACGGACACGGTCGTGTGCATGAGGCCTAAGGGAAATCCTGCAGAAAACAATCGAACCCTACTGTGCGGATGCACTTCTATCCAAATGAGCACGCATTCCACTTTATCTCTCACCTTACCAGCGGCACCAGTTTGAAAAAGGCCTTGAGTGGCCGAAACTTCACTAAACCGCAGCAGATAAGAAATAAAACACACAATTCTCACCAACTGTTTACTGGAGTTTCTTTATTTTTTGTCTTCCTTTAAGCAATCTGCAAAATGGTTAGGCTGCAAGAAGTGAAATTATCATTACTTCTGCAAATTTTATACTGCTAATTAAATTAGCTATCTGTTCAATAACCCTATACAAATGGTAAGCGGTATGATGTGGATTTTAATGTGTAAATAAAATCAGTGGACCTTGATTATTTTGCACAGATATATCTGGTTGTTCATTGCTTGGAGGAGACGGATAGAGATGCAGTCTTAAGTTACGGTTGTTACCCAAATGACAGTGAAAATATTATTGTCATGGGAAGCAGAAAATGATGGGAAATTTTGATTGAGGGTTATATATCGCTATACGAAAAGAGCTATCCCTAGTGAAATAGCTTGTCGGTACCAAAAAAATATGAAAATAAAATATCCATAATTGACTGTTGCATAAGCCTATGCTTTTCATGTCTCTATGGAACAGATGGTGCAAGTCATACAAGCCAAGCATGTAGGTGTCATTGAATCCCAAAAGCAATACACTGACAATATAAACAAGTATTTGGCAAAGACTTCAAGGTACAGTTTTCAGTACTACACTCCCCACCCCAACCTGGTACCAGATAGCCTTATGCTAGCTTCTCTTACCGTGTGGAAAGGGGATGAAACCCTCCCTCTCCATGGGACCTACGTGGGTGCTGTTCCACCAATACTGAAAGTTGAAAAAGCTGTAGATTCAGTGTCCTCTACAATAATACTAAGGGCTTGAGACATCTCATAGTAAAGGTTCATAGTAACTAGGGAATCAAACTTGCCTTTGGTAGGTAATTCTGTATTTCTTAAATCTCAGTGTTGATCTGATTTCCTCCAATTTATACTTACATGACAATTAATAACATTTGGTCAACATTACTCCGATGGGCCCACATGTAAAAGGACATCATGAAATAGTTTATTGAGATTTCTTAGAAGTTAGAAAAACGCTGGAGGATCTGACAAGGAACTATCAGAATAATAAGAGGCGAAACTAAAGAAGATATATCGAAGACATCTAAGTGAAGCGGCAGCTTTAAAGATGGATGCAGCGCCTTTGATTCCGGTCCTGATTAGAAGGCTACTTGGAGATAGATGATAGGAGTTCACGTTTTGATCTTCAGTTTATAGTTTGTGAGCGGCATCGTTAGTGGCTTATTACTGCGGAGACCTTGTAAAGTATAAGTTGAGTTCTGCATTTTGGCGTCCTTCTTAGTGGTAATGACGTGCTCGGATCATATTCCATTCGTCTTACTATGACACTGGGTGCTAGTTGTAGACTAGCGAGTGTCTTGTGTGCAATATGAGATGCAAAAGTGTAAGATGCAAAACTCCACGAGGCGCATTTACTAAAGACTGGAGTTAGAACAGTCTTAGTAAAAAAAAAATTTGTTGGAGTAAGATGCATCAAATTTATTAAGAGGCGCACACAAAGTTGTCTCATATTATGCCGGAAACTTAAAATGTACACCAGCTATGGGCTGGGGTTGATTTCTGTTATAATTTAAACCAGTTTTCCAGCATAAAATGTGTTAAATCTGCCCCTTTATTTTAAGTTGTGAGAGGTGGAACCTGTTAAAAAATCCCATGTTTTTGCACAAAATTAAGTTTGCAGAAATATTCTTGATTGGTTAAGTGCCTTAGAACCTGTGCTCTTATAACTTTTAACATGCCCGACCTTTCTTTCCCCTGACATCTGTCTTTGGGGGGAGAGTTGGAAGGCACCCATACACATTAGGCTGTGTCCAGGTGTCTCTGAAGGGGCCATCGTACTTCAGAAAGCATCGGCATCCTTTAGGCCAGGAATGGGCAAACTGCGGCTCTTAAGCTGTTGTAAAACTACAATTCCCACCATGGGCGTAGCTATAGGGGGTGTAGAGGAAGCAGTCGCTACCGGGCCCAGGAGCCTGAAGGGGCCCAAAGACTCTTGTGCCGCATAAGAATACACACAAAGCACTGAGAGAAGGGGGGCCCAAGCTGAACTCTTGCACCAGGGCCCATGAGCCGTTAGCTACGCCCCTGATTCCCACCATGCCCTGCTGTAGCCTGATAGCTGTAAGTAGTCTTTGTAAGCTGGAAGTTGTAGTTTTGCAACAGCTGGGGAGCCGCAGTTTGCCCATCCCTGCTTTAGGCGTTGCTTGCCTTTACCCTAGCTCTGACAGTCCAACACAGGCCCTGTATTAGGGGATACATGCATGCCCATTGGAGCAAATGTTTCTGTTTATTTCCCATTTATGTGATATTGGGGAAGATTTCTGAAATTTAGTGCAAATAAAATAGTTACATAATTACATATTAGTTGTGGAAAATGGTTACCTGTGCCAACATCCGTCTAACAGTTGTGGGGAGCTTTAATAATGTAATTTGTAAAAAACGCATTTTTTGATTCACATTAGAGCATGGATCACTGTAAATACTTACAGGACACAAGGATCACTTTGCATTTTTATGTTCTGCTAATCCAGTGAAAAAGAACAAGTTGCTGAACACCAATTAACCGCATAGACAAATCTAATTTAGGAAGTACTAGTCAGCTCCCCTGTGCTTCACCGTTTATGATATGAATTTATAAAGCAGAATTTAAAGTGTTTGTCCCATTAGAACAGCTTACCCCCTATCCACATTCTGTAAGTTGTTGTAATGTACAGATGTAGCCGAGCTAAACTTGACTTTGATTGTTATCTTGGTTCTCATGACAAAAGCCATTGAAATCCATTAAAAAGTAAGTTATCTTTTTCTTGCCATTCTTTACTTAACGCGTTAACCATCAAGTTTAGCTCGGCTGCATCTGTACAAGACTTGGTCAGTGAAGGTACGATTCCCAGCTCTCCGATCAGCTGTTTGAAGAGGCTGCGGTTATCCAGTGAGCGCTGCAGCCTCCTCACACCACACCAAGCACAGCGCCGTGCATTGTATTGTGGCTGTGCTTGGTATTGCAGCTCAGGCCCATTCACTCGAATAGAACTGAGCAGCCCATAGGCCATATGTCCAATGAACGTGACGTTTTTGGCCTAGGAGGACATCCGGAGCGACGCAGCCTCTTCAAACAGCTGATCGGCTGAGGTGCAGGGATTGGACCCCCCACCGATCAGATATTTGAGCTAACGTGAACACAGGCCATTAATATTGTATTCATGCAAACCTCTTTAACTACAGACTGGGTAAAGACTTTACCCCTTTTTTTTTTTTTACCAAGCTCCGTGATTTCATTGCTTTCAGTTTCAGTATAATAAGAAATTGGTTTGTATGTTGTGCTTCTATAACTTATGCTTTTTTTTAAAGTTATTTATGACTTTCTTATTTCTGTTACATTTTTATTTTAAGTGAGTCAATCCTCGGGATAGACCTTAAAATTAGGATTTGTGTAAGATGTGAACTTGTAGATACATTTGCCCCTTTGTCTTGCTTGTTGATTTGCAGATCTGAGGGCAAGTTTAGAGTCCTGCACCTCCTGTATCCCAATAAGAGTATTTGGCAGACCATTGCCCTGAGCCTTCTTGGCCAGTGAGCAAAACCAAGATCACTTGATCTATCTCTCTTTTGCACCAAGGGCAAGCGATGCACAATACAGGGGTATATTGACAGCATTTTCATGAGTAACATCATCATTTAGTTTTTTATATGTTACTTGGTGCTTTATAATTTGGGTGAAGTTTTTCGTTCTGTTGTATAGAATTTAATAGAAGGGTTTAGAGAGGAGTGAATTTTCGCTTAAGAAATTCGTTCACACTTCGTTTGGTGGTGAAAAGTGAATTGCGTTATGGATTCCGTTACTGGGACGGATCCGTTATGCAGGCCATAGACTTCTATTATAAAGGAATGAAGAATGGAATGCCTCTAAAGGCATTCCGTTATGCATACCGTCCTAGAATTGCGTTATGGTCCGTGGTAACAGAATCCATAACGCAATTCACTTTTTACTACTAAACGAAGTGTGAACGAATTTCAAAATATGAAATTCGCTCATCTCTAGAAGGGTTATCTGTACAGTAACACATTATTTTAATGAATCATATATACATCTATGTCATCTCAAAGAGATGTAAGTGCTTTGTGGGAATAGTTTTCTGATATGTGAGCCATCTCCACCCAGTATCAAAGAGGTGATAGGTTTTGGTCTTATTGCTTTAGCATAGGTCCGTGATTTCCAACCTTAATACCATGGAATAGCCCTGAAAAATGTTCCACTAACAGTAGACCCCTGCTCCCACTTCTGAAGTAAAGAAGTCTGATATAGGGATACGACTCTGTATGGATATCACAATGGAACCCAGTGGACCCCCTTATAAGTCAGTGGTTTTTTGGTGCTGTTGGTATTCGCTGTTCAAACTATTCAGCACTGGTTTTGTAGTTTTTAATTTTTGTAATGAAAACCACAACTTTAAACATTCTGTAATTCTATATTCCGAGGAAAATACCATGCCATAGGAGCAATGAGAAGGCTGACATAGGTTTTCCTTACAACAATAGGAAATGTAAGTCAGCTCACCACCATTAATTCCATTCTCTTGCTCACCTAATGGTGCATGGAGGGAAGCAATCTGCATTGGTATCGGAAGAAACTGTGATTTCCAAAAAAACAATATTCTCCACTCCAGCTCTCATGAACTTAAAATCTTGAGTTCTTATAGCTTGGTTAAGAACAATGCAATTTGTTTGAGGTGTGAAAGTGTCATTTCAGTGTACTGACTAGGCTGTTTTTAAAGATTACGGAATTAAGAACTGAAGATCTTACCTTCATGGGTGCCATAGGCACAATATTTTTTCTTTCGAAATCATTAGTTTTCACTCCCTACTGTAGGAGCGACAGCTCTGCTGCTGTCTTTTGGGGAGCCCCTTACTGGGCTCCAGTGAACCCTGGTTGGGAAATAATAGCCTAGGCAATGGATCCCTGCTTGGCAACAAAACCATACATTTAATTATTTATTCATTGTTTAAAACAGTTTTCCAAGACTATTTATACGGATGACCTATCCAGTATCTGATCAGTGGGGGTCCGACACCAGGGACCCCCACCAATCAAGGAGGCATCGGCGCTCACAGTAGTGCTGCAGCCTTCTCGCAGCCTAGGCTAAGCCATATGACGTCACGTTCATCAGTCACATGACTTAAGCGCAGCTCAGCCCCATTAAAGTGATTGGGACTATGCTGCCATACCAAGAACAGCCACTATCAAATGGATGGCGCTGTGTTTCGTGAGCTGAGAGAAGGTGGCGGCACTACTGTGAGCGCCAGTGACTTCTCAAACAGTTGATCGGCGAGGGGCCCGGGTGTCGAACCTCACCGATCAGATGCTGATGAGTTATCCAGAGGATAAATGCTCAGTAGAAAAGTCTCGAGCTTTTCAGTAAATCCATCCTTTCCTCTGTCTTGTGGAAGAAAGATCGTTCAGTTAGTATTTACCCGTCTGTCATTCCACGCTCACACAGGCTGCAGGCTCTTCCTCTTGGGTCTCGACTGGATGTTCAGTTGCATTTACGATTATACAGCTGAACAGGAAGAGAAAGGCGGAGATCCAATTGGGACCCGAGAGGAAGAGCCCACAGCCTGCGTGAGTGCAGCAGAGATGGCGACCTCGGCAGAGCAATGGATGGATATGTACTAACTAAACGATCTTTCTTCCACAGGACAGAAGAAAGGCCAGATTTACTAAAAAGCCCAGTGCACCCCTTTAATTATTGAATACAACAATCCTTTCCAGTATATTTTACATATCTGATGATGAGTTACCTGCTGCAATAAGCACAACATGAGCATTTACACTGCATGTGCATTTCGCTGGTAGTTGTGGTGGCAGCAGTGCTCTTCCATAGTCACAATGAACTCTTTTTTTCTTTCTCAAGGGACTGCAATGGTGTCTCCTAAACGAGGAGGAAATTGTTCCACGAATCAGAGCAATGGAAGGACGCAGGGGACGACCACCTAATCCAGAGAGGCAGCTTGCTAGAGAGGAAACAAGACTGAGACGCAGGAAAGGACGACCCCCAAATGTGGGGAACCCTGATTTTGCTGTGAACGACGAAGCTAAGCTCTTCAGAAAGCTTCAAGCACAAGGTAGGTGTTTTAGCTCCATGCTAAATAGTTAGAGATAGATGTCATGCACACCACTGTATCCGTATGGTGGTTCGCCAACCACGGATCAACAAAAACTAGATTTTTGTACTTACCGTAAAATCTGTTTCTCTTCTGTTCATTGGGGGACACAGGCTTGACCATGGGTATAGCTGTTGCCTCTAGGAGGCGGACAAAGCACAAAAAAAGTGTAAGCTCCTCCCTTCAGCTATACCCTTCCTACGGGGACTAAGCTAAATCAGTTAGTGCAAAAGCAGTAGATGAGGCAAAACAAAAACAGAAAAACCAAAGTATGTACAAACCCAGCACCACACAGGCCCGAAGAGGCACATAAACAAAGAATGGGTGGGAGCTGTGTCCCCCAATGAACGGAAGGGAAACAGATTTTACAGTAAGTACAAAAATCTAGTTTTCTCATTGGGGGACACAGGCTTGACAATGGGACGTTACAGAGCAGTCCCCGGGGTGGGCATAACAAAGAACCCTCCTGCCAATCACAGAACCGCCGTCTGCAAAACTCTACGCCCAAGAGACCCGTCAGCCAACGTGAAGGTGTGCACCCTGTAAAACTTGGAAAAGGTGTGCATAGACGACCAGATTGCCGCCTTGCATACCTGAAGGACCGAAGCCCCGTGATACACCACCCAAGATGCCCCCACAGCCAGAGCCGAATGACTAGTCACCCAGAAGGGTGGGGCCGGATCCTTAGCGGGGTACGCTTCCACAATGGCCAAACGAATCCATCGGGAAATGGAAGTCTTCGACGCTGCCAGCCCTTGTTTCGGCCCTTTTGGAATCACAAACAGGGAATCCACCGGAAAGACGCAGTCTGTGACAGAAACTAAGCTAAAACTGATTTAGCTTAGTCCCTGTAGGAAGGGTATAGCTGAAGGGGGGGAGCTTACACTTTTTTTGTGCTTAGTGTCTGCCTCATAGCGGCAACAGCTATACCCATGGTCAAGCCCGTCCCCCCAATGATACGGATGAAAAATACAGATACCTTCCGAGTGCAATCCACATTTTTCTCACTCACATCACTAGAAATGACTATTCTTTTCTGCAATATGAACACAAATTATGTTCTATAATTTGCAGAACGGACATATGGAGGCAGGCAGCACATGGATGACGTCCGTGTGCTGTCTGTTTTTGTTTTTTTGCGGAGTCCATGTGAAATCTTAAAAAAAAAGGGGATCTGACATGGATGCAAAAATATAGTGATGTGCACGAGCCCGAGTCTTTATTTTTTAAATGGCAGCACTGGGCTATAGGTTCAGTTCGATAACCTGGAAGGTTTCATGTTCCCCCTGTGTATGTGGGTTTCTTCTGGATAGTCCAGTTCCAGTCCAAAAAACAAAACTGATTTGGCTACCTATGACATTAGACCTAGCGTGTGTTACTATTCTTTCTTTTGCTATATTCCTGTATGGATATCACCAAAAGCATATCCAGATTGTACCTGGGTGATCTAGGAGCCACACCAAATAATGGCCCTTAGGGAAACTGTGAACTCTGCCGAAGGCCAAGCCTAAAAGTTAGCGATAACAGCCTACTACAATAGATTATAAGAAGCTCTAAAGACACACTAACAGGATCACGTATGATTGTGCCCGTCTCATGGCACACTAACAGGATCACGTATGATTGTGCCCGTCTCATGGCACACTAACAGGATCACGTATGATTGTGCCCGTCTCATGGCACACTAACAGGATCACGTATGATTGTGCCCGTCTCATGGTTTTGTGTCTTTTTCTGGTTCATAGAAATTGCCAGACAAGCTGCACAAATAAAACTTCTGCGAAAGCTTCAGAAACAAGAACAAGCGCGGGCAGCGAAAGAGGCAAAGAAACAACAAGGTAGAAATCCGGAGCCTATGTTCTTTCTTACAACATGTTGCATTGCAATCTGTCTCCTGCTAAAAGTTCCTGTGTTTGTGTTCCAGCTATTATGGCGGCAGAGGAGAAACGGAAACAAAAGGAACAAATTAAGATGATGAAGCAACAGGTAACATTCTAAGACTAGACATTAGATATCGATTTGTTCTTCTATATGCAAATATTATTTCATCATATACATTTAAAATGCAGAACTCTGCAATCCTTCATGTACATAACAGGGAAGCGCCTGTGGAGCAAGACTTATTTAAAGGGGTTATCCCAAAAATATGGAAAGGAAAAAATGAAAATCAGACATCCTATAGTACATGATGGTTTCTAGAATCAGCCCTGTACCTCACACGGACCCAGATCTCCCCGTTCATTGCTCCAATTTACTTATCTGATTTATTTCAAGCTGGCAGTTCAGGGGGTGTGTCCCTATCACAGCTCATGGAGGCTTGAAGGATGCAACTGAGCACGTGTGTCCACGTCAGTGAGGTGGATAGAAAAATAAGAAAAAAACAAACAGCAGGTGGCGATATGCTGATACTTTTTATTGAATAACTCACTAGCTATACTACATTTTTTGTTACATGCAGTGACCAAAGTATTCGAGTCCAGGTGTTCCTTTAAAAGCTGCCGAATCTTTTTTTTCGTTGGACAACTCCTTTAGGTATTACTTGTTTAAAGGGTCATTTTTTTCTTCTTAGCTTACAGCTGTTGACAGATCTTATTGCAGGTTCTGCCAACAGTCCAAAAACTGCAGGGACTGTGCCTAATATTCAGAGACAATTCTATCAAATTCCGGCGGTCTCTGCCCAAAAAATGAGTGTGGCTTTTGTAAGTTCTGCCCAGAGGTTGGCACTCCTGGGTGGGTTTCTGGCATTAATTCCCCCTTCTAAGCTGAATGCAGATAGACAAATATATGTGAAGAGTGGGAATATATTCAGATGTGTATACAGTATATAGTTCCTCCGATCTGTCTATACGCTATAGTGGTATACATCTATCGTACTGTATGCGCTGGAATATGTCCTCGATGTATATGCCAAGTGTATCACTAGCCTTCTAGGTGTCCTTTTGGCATACACCTGGGTAGTCTGGTTATGCATAGCATGTTTTTTTTTCCCCTTTTACTGTAGTCAACTATGCTGTTCAATATAAAAGTCTGTACGTTCAATGTGTACAAGAGGTTTTTCCGGTATATACACTGGACGTAAACCACAGAGCCTTAGTCGGGGATGCAGCTTTCTGGCTCCTGAGCCCAAATTTGCTGTATCTGTAAATATATCACCCTATTCTGAAACTTTTTGAAGAACGTCTCTCTATCTTAAAGGAGTTTTGCCAATAGTAATATCCCCTATTATTATTATTATTATGTTGGCTTGAAAGGCCAACATATTGTTCTTCCATTTTTTGTTTATATTTTAGCTTATTATTATCCCATTTTATTATTCTTAGCGCCCCCTCTCTTTCTATATGATATTCCTCCTACAGTTTTGGTGGTGCACACCCCAAACTTTCCAAACTTCTTCGACCTATAGCGAAGTACGGAAATCCAGTGACGTCCCGTTTACAGGCAGGGCCACTCGCTCAAGCAGGGAGCAGCATGTAAACAAACGGAGCAGGGAGGGTGACGTCAGTGGTCCAATGACCACATTCTGTAATATCCAAATGGCGCATTATTTCTAAAGAAAGTCATTTACAAAAATGTTTTAGACAGATATACAAAGAAGTTTAGATTAACTTTATAGAACTTGGATAACCCCTTTAAAGTGTTAGTCCCTGGGCAACTGTGATTTACAATTAGGAAAAAAAGGGGCGGGGAAACAACAGCCAATCATATTTCAGCCATTGACCTTAATGAAAAAAAGATAAACTGCTGCCATTATCACAGTTTATATGCCAAGTGTCCCAAACTTAGTACAATTACTCACTGGGTGACTGCGGTCAAAATTTAGGAAAAGTGGGTGGAGCCTAAAATAGCCAATCAGATTTCACCTATTGACTTCAATGTAAAACTTTCAAATACTGCCATTCTCACAGTTTTAAAGCCAGAGGCCAATCACATATCAGCCATTTGTTTTATATGGGAAAATTTAAATTACTGCCGCTCTTAGACTGTTAATGGCAGGGTCCTCAAATTTGACACAGTCAATCATTGGATGACTTGGGTACAAATTTTAATAAACCAGGTTAAACAGGCTTTGCTTATATCTCTAGCGTTTTCAATCCAACATCATCAGAAAACGACACCATCTAGTTATTATTATTATTTATTATTATTTATTATTATTAAAGCACCATTCATTCCATAGCGCTGTACATATTATAAGCGGTGCACATACATAATACAGACAATTGCACTAAGCGTGAACAAGACGAGTTACAGACTGGTACAGGAGGATGGAGGGCCCTGCCCCCGAAGGGCTTACAATACCTTATCCACAGGCCAAGGGATAACTAACTGATTGATGGGGGTCGGATCGCTGGGGGTCTCATATTTCAGTCCTAGGTATAAGAAAATGGCCAGCACTCGCTTGTAGCGTTGCACGGGACAGGACCTATTCCACACGTGGTAAGATAGAAGGTCCCAGCAACAAATCTTGAATGCTCAAGAAAGGTTTTATTCAGAAAATAATATAGTCCATGACACAGGATGCGTTTCGGCACACAGGCCTTTCTCAACAGCTGTTGAGAAAAGCCTGTGTGCCAAAACGCGTCCTGTGTCATGGACTATATTATTTTCTGAATAAAACCTTTCTTGAGCATTCAAGATTTGTTGCTGGGACCTTCTATCTTACCTCCTATTTTAGTCCTGACCAATCGCCAAGCTGAGTATTCGTCTTATGGGGACTGCTATGGTGGGACTGCTGGAAATAACCAAGCGTTGTACTTGTATACTTACATACTTACCTACTGTAAAACTAAGCTGAGTGACAATCCTCATGGCAGCTATGAGGGCATCTGCCAATGCTATTCTTCAAATAATAAGCATTTCCATTAAATTTTTAAAAATTTGAGGACAATATGTGCATTTCTTTGGTGGAAATGTTTTTTTTTTCATTAGAAGTAAATAGTAAAATTGTGACAGGTATGTTTTTCTCGCATTTACTGTGCAATTTTCTTTCATAACTCTGTCTTACAATTTTAGGAAAAAATCAAGAGAATTGAGCAGATACGAATGGAAAAAGAACTACGAGCCCAACAAATTCTGGAGGTATAAGGGAGTATCTGCCGCTCTGATCTTACTGCGTATTTTATATGTCGTATTGCACTTCTTTGTGGCTTGTATGTGAATATTGCAGGGTGGTACTTGGGGTACACTGGGCATGTATGTACAGACCGCTGTTATCTTTATCTACTACATTCAGGCTTAGTCCTCATGCACATAGCAGAGGCAATGCTTCAGTTGTCACATGTCATGCTATTCGGAGGCATATGAAGGAACTGTAAGGCCCCACAGACGTCAATAATTATTTAAGGGATTGTCCGACCAAAAGTGAAAATTCAGCAGAGGCGTGGTCGGTGTGAAAGAGTCACACACCTTATGCAGTGATATGGAGGCTGTTCTGACCATTTCCAGTCCCTACAGGACCGGAGGTAATGAGTGTTGCCACTTATGGGCCTGTTGCAGTTACTTGCTGTGCTCATTAGTGACTTGTGCAAGAACAGCGTGTGAGCACTGGTCCTCTGCAGTGACATGCCATTTTTGCACACGTGACCACTGTAACCAGTGACTGCAATGGTCACGTGACGAGAACAACACGTCATCACATCCAGAAATGGTGGGTGCTGCATGGGTGAAACCTTCATAAAGTGATTGTCTGTTTTATTTTATTTTTTTACACCCCTTCCCGAATTTGCTTAATTTTAATTTTTGGTCAGGCAATCCATTTAATTAATGGGGCCACCTGGGATATTTGATTATAAATGGCTTGCATGTAGATATTTAAAATATATATTGGAGGTACATTACGTATAAGTAATATTTGATTTTATTATATGTGTTTATATTTTATTTTAACATTTTTTATTGAAAGTTTTGTGTTTGTATTTGAAAGACACAGTAGCATCGGCTATTGGAGTTTTTCTTTATGCAAATTGGGGCATTGTGCCATACGAGTGAGCGGTATCATTTAGCTCTACTTATATTTTTACCTGGATACATTTGCATAAGGAGCGGTAACAGAAGATAATTGTGCGTAAATGATCGGTGACCACACTTTGATATGAACTCCCCTCTCTTGATGTAAAGGTGTATTACAATCAGTATTGACACAAACAAATTACTAGTATAAGGCAGGACTCTTGCTACACCAGCACTAAAGGCGGATCCCCTTTTACACGGCCAGGTTTATCACAGTGACAGATGCATGAAGTTCTCTTAAAGTGAAATTCCCCCATTTTACAACGTGTCACAGTTGAATAATCATTCAGCTTTTGCTGCAAAAGAAATCAGCCCTCCATGCACTGACTTCCCTGTTAGGGTCCATTCACATGTCCGTGTGTGTTTTGCAGATCCGCGGATCTGCAAAACATGGATACCGGCAATGTGCGTTCCGCACATAATAGAAAATGCCTTTTCTTGTCCGGAATTGTGGACAAGAATAGGACATGTTCTATTTTTTTCAGGAACGTAATTGCGGACCCGGAAGTGCGGATCCGCAATTGCGGATGTGGGCAGGTCATAGTGTGTCCCTATAGAAATGAACGGGTCCGCAATTCAGTTCCGCAAAATGCGGAACAGAATTTCAGAAGTCTTAGACTTGTATTTGTACACAACAGCCAATCAGAGGGGGCTGGGGGAAAGGAGCAGAACCCTGAACCAATGAGGAGACAGGAGGCGTGTCTCAGACTACCTTACACTCACTGTAGGCACTGTAGCTAAATTGTAGTCATAGATCACAACTCTGCTCTAATGGAGCTGAGCTAAGAGGCAGCCAAGTATCAAGATCGGAGGATAAATAGATTACATATGATTTTGGACTCCAGATTAGATGGTGACTTAAAAACAAGTTGAAGAAAGCAAAATATTTGCAAAGTGTCTCATTTTTTATTGGAGAGTATTGCCTTTAAGAGATACCCAGACTGGATCCTGTAGAGTAATAGTGGGGTGCGCATACACCACATAGAGCCTCTATGGAAGAACAGTATAGGAGTCCCTTGCTTTCTAAGGCTCCTTTCACAATTGCATTTTTGCCTGATCCGGCAGGTATCTGCAAAAACCCCTCCGCTTTTGATAATACAACCGGCTGCATACGTTATGAATGGATCCAGTTGTATTATCTTTAAAATAGCAATAATAGATCCGACATGAACACCATTGAAAGTCAATGGGTGCTGGATCCATTTTTTATGCTGTCAGAGAAAACAGATCTGGCACCACTGACTTGCACTGTGTGTCATGCCGGTTCCGTTTTTCTCCACATCCAATGCATTCTGGTGTACTCTTCTCTGTTCAGTTCAGTTTTGTCCCGATTGAGAATGAATGGGGACAAAACGGAAGCGTTTTTTTTCCTCTGCTGGATCTCAAATCCAGGAAAAGAAAAATGCAGATGTAAAGGTAGCCTAATAGTTAATCACAGAGTGCCCACTTTCTTTTAAAGGGGTTGACCCAGGAAAGGATATGCCATCAGTGTCAGATAGGTGCAGGTGCCAACTCTAGGATGCACTCTTATCTCCAGAACAGAGCCCCAGAAGTGGAGGAGACCATGCCACCTCCCCATTCACTGCTATGGGACTGCCAGAAATGGCAGAGCCAGTGCTTGGTTATTTTGGGAATTCCCATAGTGGTGGACGGAGGGTAACTGCACTTGTGTGGCTTCTCTCCCTTCACTTCAGGGGCCCCATTCTGGAGGTAGGAGTGGGTACCAGAGGTGGGACCCGCACCTATCTGATATGGCATATCCTAGCAACGTATGCCATTGATGTCCCAGACAGGAGAATACCCCTTTAACAATCAACGAATCATTGTGAGCTATACAATTTATTGGTTCAGTCCCTTGGACGCCATCTAATAGACAGCTTCATGGTGGGACTCCCTTACTGTCCAGGTCTCACACATGGCATGGAGAGGAGTAATGTATAGTGTTTATTTAGCTTTTCTTTGTGTGATCTGAAGACAAAATGATTGTTAGACGGTGGCAGTGGATTCATTGCACTGCATCCAATGCCGTTTTACGTGGTAAATGTGCACATGACATGATTCATGTAGGATGCACTTCATGTAACAGACTTTTTATGGGTGATAGATTATTTCACATGAACGACAACGCCAAACCAGGGTTATGCAATAGAAACACATTTTATCGAACCCCTTAATATTAAATGTTTGATTTAGGATGATGAGCCAGTGCCGGAGCGTTAATATGAAGGGTGTCTGACCTTTAGCCGCACACCCATTATTTAATTGGCAAGCGGACTATAAGCATTAGCATGCAGGAGAAGTACAGCTCCATTGTGCACTGTGTCCTGTATTGTTCTGTCACCCAGTAGGATGTGAGGCTTGCTCTAGCATCTGATAAAGTGTTCAGATTGTAGTTGTGCTGTTGCATGACCTTGAGACCTGTTTTGCATGCACAGGCTAAAAAGAAAAAGAAAGAAGACGCAGCAAATGCCAAAATATTGGAGGCCGAGAAACGAATAAAGGTTAGTTTAGATAAGAGCATCATTTGCAACCATTTTCTATCTGACTTGCACTGGTTAGGGTGTGTAGACGGAGTGACATGCTTTTGTTAGAATCCAGAGCAAGGATGCACAAGGGCCCCGGGGCCACACAGTCAAATTGTTTTGTAAGAAGAGGGTCTCATTAATACTAAAACACAGTGTCCAGCTTTGCTGACCATGGATCTAAACATTTGGATTGATTAGTTTCTTAGCATATTCCTTATGGCAGTTAGAGCTTCATTTTTGGGGATACTCCAAATTTCTCACCTCCCAGTATACAGCCTTAGAATTACATGATGAAATTCTGTTTGCCTTCAGCCTCCACTAGGGGGAGCTCAATAATATAGTCATATACAGTGAACTCCCTGAATGATGCAAATTGCGGTGCCCAATGCACGGCACCATCTGTGTGGCTGCGCTTTGTAGTGCTTCCATAGGGTTCCGTGCTTCCGTTCCGTACTCTACCTTCCAGATTGCGGACCTAAATGAATGGGTTCCCATCTGTGATATGGTGCACAAACGGCCTGTGCCCATATATTGCGGACCCACTGTTTGCGGGACACAATATGGGCACCCGCCAACAACAGTCATGTGCATGAGCTCTAAGGCTGGCTATACACATTACTTAGCTGTTGGCCAAGCCCTTGTTTGGCAGAACGCTGCCTCCCCCTCCCTGCTCCATACACTTGCACACTTGGCTTGGCCCAGTATGCATATCTACTGAACCATATCTGCCAAACAGATCACAATCTCTTCTGAAAACAAAAGGATTGAGCATGTTGAAATCCAACAGCCCACTGCCATTGAAGGAGAGTTGGGAGACCCCCATACACACTAGTTGCCCGATCCCACCCAAATCAAAGTCAGCTCTGCTGCGCTGAAACCTATGTACCTAAATTAAAACGTAGTTGCAGTCAAAAATGAACAAGATGTCAATTTATTCAGAAAATTTCCAGGTAGAATAACAAAAGAATAGCACAATGCAGAGTTCGACGTAAAGATGCTCCAGAATTTTATTTCATTACTAAAAGAGACAAGTGAGAAGCATTAGCAGGAGCTCTTTATGGGATATTCCAGCCTTAAATAAAGTTAAATCGCTTGACATGACCCGCAATCCATCTGGTAAGAAAGCTGCTTCTCCGATGGCTACAATACTGTTTATTGCGTGGACATTTCTCCATCATGGCCGCCTCACTAAGCAGATTGGGGGTCAGAGGACCTGGATCGCAGTATCAGGAGCCCAAACTATCAGATCTTTAAATGTATTTTGTGGAAAATCACCTTTAGTTAATGTATAATGAAAGTTTCTAATTTGTTTTGTGTTTCAGTTCTTTCTGTTTGCGGCCGATGAACTGAAACATTCTTAAAAACCAGTACATAACTTCTCACAGCTGAGGTTTTGCTATAATTGTATCCATTCTAGGCAATCCTCATAGGACAACAAGACAAGTCTCTTCTTCTGATCCTATACTGAAAAAAAAAGGAATGTCTAAACTGAAAACTTCGTAGCAAACGTTCTGATATTTGGAGGACGCCAGTCTCAATAAGCCCTATACCTGGCGGTGGATCCGCTGGAGTTATGAAGAGGCGCCGGCCTCTACATAACTTTGGTGGATCCTCCCCAACTTCTAAATGTAAGTCAACTTCCTTGCTGTCTTACATTTAGATATTTTTCTATGCCTAGAACAGGCATAGAAAATGAAGAATGAGACGGGCCTGCCGGACCATCCCCATTCTGACCAACGCCACGCCCACAATTTTAGATCTGGCAATGAGGGGGGAGAGGTCACAGATTGCGGAAATACGCCTAATTTAGGCATATTTCTGTTGGATAAATGGCCCTCTAGGTGCCCACGGAGGTATCAGACATCCGAATGCCGCAGACGATTGTCGTCAGATAGCTAGTGGAGGACACCGCTGCGGTGGCATGGGGAGGAGTGATCACAGTGCCATCGCTCTTTCCCATGCAGATCGCTATTACACAGTACAATCTACCGCCGGAACCATTGTGATTTTTAAGCATGCTTAAAAATCACAATAGCCAGATGAACGAGCGTTCGCTTGTTCATCGGGCATTTGGAGGCAGTATTAGACTGCCAGATGATTTTTAACGAGCGTTCATAGTAACGCTCGTTAGCGATCATCTGCCAGAAAATCTGTCCGTTTAATACACCCTTAAGAGTGGATGTAAGCAAGGAAATTACTTTTAAACTGTATTTAGATAAAACAGAATAACCTTGATTTAACCTGAATAAATAAAAAAACAACCTTAAAATGTCCTGCTGGGAGCACGAATGGACTAGAAGAGCATCGGTGTAATGTATGTAGACGGTCTACATGATAACAATATAACCTAACTAGTGGATGGATTAAGGCTGTATGTATGTATATAATTCCAGGTTCAATCATTTGTATTCGTACAGCACTTGCGGATGGTTAGTCTCTAACCCTTATTCTAATTAAGCTCCCGTGACAGCCCCCATAGTTGCCCTGAATATTATTGAACTGACTACACCGCACTTTATAGGGTTTAAGATTTGAGTTAAGTGCAGATTAAGAAACTGGAAAAGCAGACACGTCGAGCTAAATGTGGTAAAAACTTAAAATATTGGGGGAGCTTTATCATAGACCGGCGATTTACTTAAATTAGACGCATCCTCCGGCAGTCCATGTGCCTAGACAGAAATGTACAGCAGCTGTCTTCATTTCCAGCAAAAAAAAACTGGAGTAAATGAAGATAAATATGCCGGCGCCTCTGGTCCGGCCCTGTTCTTTATGAAAGTGGGGGTTTGTGCTGTTTTTACATAAAAAAGGAGGTGTAGGGGAAATTATAAATCCCCCCTGTTATGTTCTAAAGACATTAACAATGTAAATCCACTGGAACTACTATATGTGAACGTCAGATAATGGGGCAGATTTACCAATCCTATTAGTCAGGCTGTGTAGACCTGCAGCAGATTTATCCCAGGGGCTCAGGCTGGGGCAGGGATAGGACTATTGGTTTCCTTACTTTTGAGAACATCAGAAAAAGTTGTAGAAACCCTACTTGTGCCAGATTACACCAATTTGCTCCACTTTTTAAGACAGATTCTAGGAGCAGACACATAAGTAAATCTGGGCCAAAGTGTTTTTCCAGATATACAGAAGAACAGAAGCCTAAAGTCCAATTTTTTGGCAACGTTAAGGGTGCCTTCACAAGCACAGATTTTGTTGCAGACATTTTTGCGAGTTCCATTCACCTAAATCGGGTTGTTTTGAGGGCAAGCACATAGATTTCTACAGCCCTTTTTTAGATAAATGGAACAAAAATTTCTGCAACAAACCTGAATCCACATAAACTTGAAAATATAGCTTTTTTTAAAGCTATACGGCTAAAGATAACGATTTCCCATACCATAGCGCATTGTGCCAAATGAGAAACTCAGCTTTATTACACCAGTATGGCTCACGTCCGCAGTGGTCACTGTAAGATACCGCTCTGCTCTGCCATCTGCTGGGTAGCTATGGAACAGCAACAACTGATTTCTTCGGTGCTTGTCGCATTCACTGTTTCTTGACTCTTCCAAAAGCATGTTAATTTGGACCATTTGACCCATGCACCAGAAAATGGAGTTTAATGTATGTGCAGAACATTTTTGGACTTTTTGTAGTCATGAATATTGAAGCTAGGACAGTATGAAAAAAATGGTTTGAATGATTTTGCACAGGAGATGTTATTATTACTGCCTTTATTTAGCTACTTAGTTAAAAGCAATGATTAATAATTGAATTCACTGTACAAATATATATTATTTTTTTTATTAGGAGAAGGAAATGCGACGTCAGCAGGCCGTTCTCTTGAAGCACCAGGTCTGTACTCTTCTTCTGTTAATTAGTGCTACCTTAAAATACATATATTTGTAAATACGGTTAAAGTCTACCACTTTCTTACGTCCAGTTGGAAGCTGCAATTTTTGCAAGTTAAGTTAATATCCAAGTAATTACATCATAGGGTCACATGACTACGTGGCTCTTATTTATGTAGATTAGTGCAAAGGAAGGCATTTCCTATCAAAATGTGATCTGATTGGATGCTTCGGGCCATGTTTTCTTTTGCACTCGTTTCCTTAAAGGAGCCTCGCTTCTTTATTCTCCGGTGATGTCACTAGCGCCCAGATACAGACAGCATTCTCCCGTTTGTTGCCCGATCCTGTATACCGGATGCAAAATCTATTGCTCCTCCTCTCTAGCAGCAGTATAATGGGATACCTGACTAGTAGTATAATAATTGCACCGTATTTCCTGCTTACGTATTACCTGCCTTGCTTTGGTTTTGGGTGCTTCTGGGGGTAATTTGACTTTTTTTTTTTTTCTTCACAAATGGTTATTTTGTAATCTGCATTTATTTCTGTTTCATAATGATGTGCCAACTCTTTCTACCAGGAGTTGGAGAGGCATAGACTAGATATGGTATGGGTATGTTTATTTTTGTACGTCTTAACACCGCATCATGATTTTTTTATTTTATTTTTTTGGTTGTGATATGGTTGTCCTAGCAATGCATAAAGTGTAGCACTGGCTGCTGTCATATGACATCTCCCCCTGCATGGCTTAACAGCGCAGTGCATTGCATACATCCGCTAATTAACCCAGGACAGACTAATACGTGTCACGCTGCTGATCTCCTATTTCCGTTAAGCTGACAGGTATATATTTAGATGATCCTGCCCCCTTCACATTTGCATTGGAAAATGCAGAACATTTCCTTCCTAAATTCCGAGCCTATAGCAATTCATTGCACCAGTTATATTTACCGAGAGGCATACGTAGCATAAAAGAGGAATCCTGCAAGGTGCAGCGTTACTAACTTTATGCAGTGCATCCAAGGAGCCACAGTCGGATAATCCTTTTATTTTTTGCATTCATGCATGTTTATATTCTTCATAAACAGACCTCATGTTTGCATACACATATAACGCGATTCCCTAATATACTATTATGATTATCAATGCGTGGCTGCAGAAAACGGCACACACCGGCAGGCGTTATTCCACACAGTCAGTGATTTCCATCGGTGATTGTGAGCCCAAACCAGGCTACACAGAGATAAGATATAAGTCCTCATGCACACGACCGCATTTATTTTGCAGTCCGCAAAATACGGATGTGGTCCATGTGCTGTCCACATGTTATTTGCAGACCCATTGCTTTCAATGGGTCCATGGTCCGCAGTTTGCGGATATAATCTATCTTTTTAGCTGACGGACATACGGATGTAGAAAGCACATGGACGATCCATGTGCTTTCTGAATCCGTATTTCCATTAGAACATATCTTATACTTGTCCACTAAATGCAGATGCAACACAGACTACATCCATATTTTGCGAATTCGTGGTTTGCGGACCACAAGATGGATATAGTTGTGTGCATGACACCCGCACACGGTTTTGGGTCACAATTAGTGTTGAGCAAAGCGCTTAGTTTAAAATTTCGTTTGAATGCTGTGCGGAGATTTGTCTCCGTACAGCATCCAAATTTATCAGCTCTGGCAAATTCATTATTCCCGAAGTCTCGAGGGACTTTGGTGAATAACTTCGGGATTTGATTTTTGAACTTTAAAACCATTTTAAAACATGGATCCGAAGTCGGCTTTGGATCCATGTTGTAAAATCGTTTTAAAGTTTAAAAATTGATGGTCGAAGTTATTTTACTGAAGTCTCGTGTGAATTCGGGAATAACGCACTTCGCCTCGCTGGAGCCCGTACATATTGTTGCTGGACGGAGACCCGTCTCTGTGCAGCATTAAATTGAAGTTTGAAGCGAATCGACTTCGAATCCAAAGCTCGATTCGCTCAGTACTCACAATCAATGATGGAAATCACTGACTGTGTGAATAAATCTGGGGCATGTGCAACTCCCAGCAGCCTCGAAAAACAGAACCACAGCTTATCATAATCTTGTAGCAGGGAATTGCCATCTATGCAGTTTTCTAGCATATTCTTCAAACAGGCCCCGAGGGCGGCGCTCCAATGTAGGCAAATAGACTTGTAGATGGATGAGCTGCCAGAAAGTAGGGATTAAGCGCTGGAAATGAGCATGTCACCTCCACGACCATCTTATCAGCTCAGCAAGTGATATCGGTGAAGATCCTGCTGACATGAGTTTTGCCCTTGTATGGGACATTTTAAAGGGTATGACCAGGTTAGAACCTCATTTAGAACTTGAATAACTTTGTAAATACATTACATTACTTATTTTATACTAATCCTGAGTCATGAGCTGCATTCACAGTTCTGTATGCTTCAGAGCTGCAATCCTCTGTCTGCTTTCTTTATACCAAGCACTGTATAGTAATGCAAAGTATGTACAAAGTAAAGCCCCATTCACACGTCCGTGATTAAATCCATGAAGGGATGGTCAGTGATGATGGCCGTGAAGGATCTGTGTTTGGTCCGTTTGTCATCTGTGTCTAAGTTGTGTCAGTGAATTTACACAGCATCTCCTCCTAATGGTCTGTTAAACACGGATGAAACATGGGTTGCATCCATGTTTTTATGGACCCATAGACCATAATGGACGGACACAATAGAGCATGCTTCCATGCTTAAACCACGGATCCACGGACCATGCTGAAAAAACGGATGTGTGAATACACACATCAAAATAAATGGGAACGTGTTTCTGTCAGTAGAATGCACTGACGTGTGAATGAGGCTTTCATGTAGATAATATAAACTGTAAAGAGACGTTCAGAGGTGGGTAACCCCTTTAAACATGGTAATGAGGTGACCGGCCCATTTCAGTCAGTCTTTTCAGCCAGAACTTACGCTCTCTATCCTGTTAGTGACCTCACAACGGAACATCATGCTGCAGCTGACCATGAGTATACTTCGTGCAAGTCTTTATTTTATTTTTACACTGTCTTCATTTTTCATTGCTTTTACTTTTACCGCTTATGATTGTGTACCCGCTTTCTAAACCTTGACTAAAACGTGCACAACATGACCTTATGTGCCTTGTATCGATAGCATTCACTGTGACTAGTGTCAGTGCTAAATCTGCAACTCTCAGCTTCATGTCCACCAAACGCCCTATGTATTTAATTTCCTTTTTTTTTTTTTATGGTAAATTTGGCTTTCTGTATCTTATTCTGCGTTTGTTTTGCTAGGAACGAGAGAGGAGAAGGCAGCACATAATGCTTCTGAAGGCTGTAGAAGCTCGTAAAAAGGCAGAGGTAGGTGAAAGGGGTCAAAGTCAACGTGATCGTGGGGGTCTGATCCGCGACACATGGTGAGAGCGAACCGCGCGAGATTCCAAGCACAGTCCAGGTCACTGTTTTTTATTTTGCTTCTGCTATCTGTTCCGCTGCTATCAGCGCTCAGAGCTGCACTGAAATACATTGCTAGGACTGCTGCGCATGTGCCCAGGAGTCTTTTCCATTATGTTAGCACAGCAGTCCAGCAGGGGCAGACTGGGAACATAAAGTGTTCCTAGAAAAAAACTAAAAATAATCCCATATTGTAGGCGGGTCCAAATTGGTAGGCAACACCAACAAAAGTAGGTGGGACCAACTCAAGTAGGTGGAGCCAGCAATACTATTTTGCAGCACAAAATGCCACCCCAGCAGAGCCAAATACCACAGTGCAGCAGAATATACTGCCTCAGCAGAACCAAATTCCACAGTGCACCACAACATAATGCTCCAGCAGCACAAAATACCTCCCCAGAAGATGCTCCATCACCACGTACTGTTCTTCTACTCCAGTTGCTTCAGGGTGGCAATACAGTTGAATTCAGGAGCCAAGAAGTAACCTGCAGCTGTAAGCCAGGTGCATATGTACTTCACGCTCCCAACTCTAGGAGAGTCAGATGATTACTTACTTGGCTGGTAGCCATGAGGAGGGCTCAGACAGCTCCCTGGGGCATCGGCCCACCGGGAAGTTTCACTGTAGTGTGCCCTGCAGTTCGAACTGTGTACTTCAGTGAAGCTTTGAGAGCTGACAGCAGGGGAATGGGGGAGCAGTAGGAAAATAAAAAAGGGAATCTGGATTTATGTGCAGTACTACTCATGTATTACCTCAGATAATAGTCCATGATCGTGGTGACAGAATCAAAGTGCATGTGGCTGCATCATAGTTCCCTGCATATCCAGTAGCCAGGAGCATCAGGAAGGTGCCGCTGCTTCTTTATTCTGAAGATTAGGGAGGAAAAGGGGTTCCAGCCATGGGATTCCCGCTGATCAAGATTCATTATAGGAATATTTTTTATTTGTTAGTGCAATGTCAGAAATGACAAGCTGGGAGCAAGTACAAAAGTATTAAGTTGCTTTTAGGCATTGTAATGGTGCTGTAGCTAGGTGATGGTACAAATACACAGTTCACTTACTTATCTGAATACAGAAAAAGTACCTTGTTTGGACCCCATTGGTGCCCTGGACCCCTGGAATAATGGGTCACCATTACAAATGCCAATATTTTTGTACATTGCACGTAAATCTATAGCAAAACACTGGATACAGCCGATCTCTCCAACTGAATTAGAGTGGATAAATATGGTTAATCACATGAAATCTATGGAGAGTGGCATTTATATTAAAAGAGGCACTATTCAGAAATTTAAAAAACAATGGCAGGTGTGGCTGGCTGGACCCGGGGGGAAATCTCAGCGACTAATGCATATTCGAAATGGAATGGTCCTTAGGGGATTTGGAAGTTAAGATGTAAGAGAATTAGAATATTTTAGTAATTATCAAAGAAAATGACCACACGGAAGGGGGGGGGGGGTTGGGCAATTTATTAAAGTTGAATTTGATGCAGTGTCACTGACACGCTTATTCTGATAATGTATGATTGATCTGAGTGTATTGACTTATAATGTACGGTTATTTTGTATAAATTGTCTAAATGCAAAACCTTTAATAAAAATGATTTGATTAAAAAAAGAAATGCCAATAATTTTTTTTTTTATGTTAACATAGGTTTACATTTTATTGTACTTTTTCCTATAGGAGAGAGAACGTTTAAAACAAGAAAAACAAGATGAGAAACGCTTGAATAAGGAGCGTAAGCTCGAACAACGTCGCTTAGAACTGGAGCTGGCCAAGGAGCTGAAGAAGCCAACTGAAGATATGTGTTTGGCTGACCAGAAGGTAAGCGCATGAAGACCTCTTAGTACAAACCATTAACAGGTTTCATCTATGGACCCTAATGCCATTGTGGAAACAATCCATTCACAGAAGATATTGGAAGGTTCAAGATGTCATTGTCTTGGGAAATTGTGATGTGCCTAGCTTAGCTGTACCCTTATAAATTCTTTTTATAATGTTAGTAGACAATTGTTTTTCATAATACCTTTGGTTTGGTTTCTTCATGGATGGCAACCTCAAATTGTGAGATCTTCCCTCAAAATGATTGTGCTATTTCTTATTAACATAACATGTAATCAATTTAAAGTGATGCTTAATCACCTTCCACTTTCTTCTTTCAGCCCTTGCCAGAACTGTCACGTATCCCAGGATTGATCCTGTCTGGTAGCACATTCTCCAATTGTCTCATGGTGGTACAGTTCCTCCGTAACTTTGGAAAAGTATTGGACTTTGACATTCATAAAGATATCCCATCTTTAAACATCTTTCAAGAAGGCTTATTAAATATGGGGGAGAGCCTGGGAGAGGTTTTAGATTTGCTAGTAAGACTCCTATCTGCTGCCGTGTGTGATCCCGGAGTCCCACCAGGATACAAGGTAAAATATTACAGGTTTGTCAGCAATTAGAAATTAATACAAAAATTGTTAGTAACCAGTTCATTAACCTAGACCACCAAGAGGTGAGGTATTAGCCAGTAAGCCATTCTGATCCCACCTGGATATTACACTGATTGTGTCACTAGGAAGGAAGCATTCTGGGAGTTGTAGTCTCTGAGCAACTGGAGTGCCGGAGGTTGCTGATCCCTGTTGTAGACAGTGAGTGTAATTGGAGGTGGAGCAAGGAAGGGAAATTTACAGTCTCTGTCCTTGGAGACCCCTTTATAAAACTCCTTCTTCATCTTTGTTGGTGAAGGTGGGTAGAAGACTGGGTATGCACAATATTCAGTCTGTGCCAGCCCTTACCACCAATGCCCACATTTTCTTCTTGACCAGACTTATTCTCTGCTAGTGAACGATCAAGTTTATCCAGATTTATAGCTTTACTATGAAATTTGTTGGGTTTTGACATTTTCTTTTTGCTCTTTAAGGCCAAAACCGCCCTTGGGGAACATTTGATGAACATCGGCATCAATCGTGACAACGTGTCCGAGATCCTTCAGATCTTTATGGAGGCGCATTGTGGGCAGACTGAATTCACCGAAAGTCTTAAGACCAAATCCTTCCAAGCACATACCCCAGCAGAAAAGGCATCAGTGTTTGCTTTTCTGGTTAATGAACTTGCCTGCAGCAAAAGTGTTGTTAGGTACATGTCCTTCTACGAATCATATTCATTACATTGCTTCATTATTAGATATGAAATCATTTCTTTTATTTTTAATTGTAGTGAAATTGACAAAAGTTTAGACCACATGTCCAATCTCAGGAGAGACAAGTGGATGGTGGAAGGCAAGCTTCGCAAGTAAGTTTTGTTTCTGAATGTATTGCTGATTTATTTATTGATTTATTTTTATTTTAAACATTTTATAAGAATTAGACCAGTGTTAGAAAAGCCTAATAGGGGGACATTTATGTGTGTGTATTTCTATTGCCAGTCCCAGTCTAATTACAAGTCTAATGAAAGGAACTAACAGTACCATAGGGATCTGATGGTAGTAAATTGGAGGGGCTGGCAAGAAGGCTGAGCATTTTGCTAATAGGCAGCATTTAAAAAAGGGTGAAAAGTTATTAAAAGATCCAACTCACCATCCGTATATTTAATTTTCACTAAGGCTGAGAATAATACATGCAAAGAAAACTGGAAAGCGAGACTCCATTGCAGGCCCCGAAGGTGCAGATGAGCATCCTTCATTGGGCACCCCCACACCTGGCAGGAAACGAAGACGGAAGGGCACAGACAGTGACTTTGATGATGACGATGAGGATGACACTGATGACCCAGCAGATGAGGACGAAGAAGAGGACGAGGATAAAAAAGGGAAAAAGTCTCAGAGCTGTGATGATGAGGTACAGGACATTAATGCACTGTGTGTGCAGTTATCTGGATTAACAGTAATGGAGATTTCACCAATCCTGATATCAAATATATAATAGATATTTATAGAATTGACAAAGTTTAAAATACATTTTTAAACTTTCCTACCAGTGATCCACCAGATACGAGTAAGAAGCTTTTGGGCCCCTATACAAAATCTGTAACAGGCCCCCCATCTTTTGTAATAGCTATGAAATCTGAAAAAAATATCCAATTCCACGTCACACAATGGGGGGAGAATGAATGGTTGGGGTGTTGATTGCATGGCTAAGCTGTTGACTGACAGCCCTCACCAGGGAGTGGTCCATATGGATTTCTGTTATGTGGTCCTCTTTCCTCCGCATACACCCCTGAGAGCACTTGTCACTTTTAGCTCACCAGCTTATCACCTTGGGAAAAACCCAGCCTTGCAGCTTGTCAATTTTTAGAATTCTCCAGTGGTCGATTTCATTTCTTTACCCCAAAATGTTGATTGTGTGTAATTTCACCTCCTGATACTTTTTGTTATTAACGATAGGACGATGGGGATCAGACGGCAACTGTAGAGGAACTGGAGAAACAGATTGAAAAGCTTCTGAAGGTAATAAATGGGTCTTCCCTCTATAAAATGTCACGTTCTGTAGACTGACGCTGTATAGGACTCTGATTTTGCACATGCTAGCACTAGAGCCCTTCTTATAAATCCATATCTTGTTTTCACAGCAACAAAACCAGTACAGGAAGAAGCTGTTTGAATCATCTCATTCCTTGCGCTCTATGATGTTTGGGCAAGATCGGTACCGGCGTAGGTACTGGATTCTTCCACAGTGCGGTGGCATATTTGTGGAAGGCATGGAGAGTGGTGAAGGTGAGGGGCTTAAATAGGAACCAAGGGGATCATTTATTAAGGCCGGCGTCTAAAATGGCGTCTATAACCCCTTGTGGTGGCGGTGGATCCCGCAAGTTATGTAGAGGCTCCAGCATCTATATAACTTTGCGCATCCACCGCCGGTCTAAATGTTCCGTGCGCCAGGTATACACCAGAAAACTGGTTCATAACTGATGCCCTTGCTCCTCCTGCTCCCTCGAAATGACTATGGAGCAATGTGGTCCTTTCAATGAAGAAAAAGAGGTAGGGGCTAGTAAGAGGAGGCAGGAGAAGCAAGGGTGCACAGAGTGGCTTGGGCCCACCCTTAGTGCACTTAATTGTTCATTTGCATGTGGATTAAAAGTACTTTTTCTCCAGAATAAAGCAACCGATTGCTAATTGTAGGTATCATTACATTCAGGTGAGCTAGACCTACAAGACACTGTGCCTGGTTTAACAGTGAATTTTCTGTCTGGTGACTCTCTTTAAATTAAGATGAGGTGCAGTCTTTATACGATAAGGTTCTGTTCACATGACATCTGAGCACTCTGTAAGATGTACATGTTGGGAGTTGCCTTTCTTCACCCTGAACGAAGCATTTAGTTTTCAGCCCTAGCCCAGTCTGTAAATACCCTCAGTATGTAGGTACCTCTGTCAAGACAAAGTTAGCTCATTGGCATCCCTCAACATGCCCTGCAGTTACCACCCCACTGCTACACCCCTGTATAACCTTAGAATGTTATGTAACATTAAAGGGGTTGTGTCACTTCAGCAAATGGCATTTATCATGTAGAGAAAGTTAATACAAGGCACTTACTAATGTATTGTGATTGTCCATATTGCCTCCTTTGCTGGCTGGATTCATTTTTGTATCGCATTATACACTGCTCATTTCCAAGGGTTGCGGCCAATGCTGCAGCACAGATACGAGGTGGCGGAAAAGGAGCTGCTGTGCATTAGTAAGTGGCTTATATTAAAGGGGTTGTCCGAGTTATTTTTTTGTTCTTTGTATGTTGCTAACTAGGCAAATGTAACAGCTTTCCAATTAACTTACGTTATCTCCAGTGGCTGGTTTCTCAGATTTCACTGAGGGTCACATGACCTGTGATGTCAGCTTCTCTCCCTGCTCTGATAATGGTCCTGCACAAGCCTGTACACTAGACGTCACTGTGCTGGCCACGCCCCTCTTCACTGCCGGCTGATGCTTATTGCTCTCTCCCAGGATTCTTAACCCCTTCAGCTGCACAGACTCAGGGCTGAAGTGTTTACTGTGTAGCTGCAGGCAGTGAGGAGACAAATACTGGGCACAGGAGCTGAAAGAGAAGTTCTGCAGAGCATTGCAGGTAGCGGGAAGATCATGTGTGTATTAGCAGTGTCATTGTACAGCTAGGACTTGTAGTTCTACACATACAACATGCTGCTGAGTCTCCCAGCAGGCAGACAGACACCCAGGGCAGCACTTGTATTCACTCCCTTAGCAGTGCAGGGGGAGAGGCAGAGATTGTTGTTATTGCAGCGGTCTTACCAATCCTAAATCATGGATTGACCCCTGTACTTACCTTCTATATGGTGTCTTTACATATTAACAATGTATAGGTCCAGAAGAAATGGCAAAAGAGAAGGAAAGGAAACGCCAAGCTGAAACCATCCAGATAAAAGAAGAAGCCATTGAGAGCTGTGACGAGAAACCTAACTGTGTGAACACCAGCGCTGCGGAACAGAAATCTCTCAAGGATAAAGACAGCACCAATTTATTTCTCCAAAAACCTGGATCCTTTTCTAAACTGAGCAAATTGCTAGAAGTAGCCAAAATGCCCCCTGAGGTGGACTTTATAATCCCAAAACCAAGTGTTTCACCAAATGGCTGCCCTGTGCCTTTCCAGCATAATGCCAGGAGCACGCCCATCCACCTGCAGGCCAGCACCTCCCAATGTAACCCCGAAAAGACAGACTTGAACCCATTCAGTCCTATAGTCAGTGGTGCTGGAAAGTTTTACAACTCCTCCATAATTCCCAATGAACAGCTGCTGAAAACTCTTACCGACAAGAGCCGAATGTGGTTCAGTCTTCTTCCTCGGACGCCCTGTGATGACACTTCAATAACACACGTAGAGTATTCCACGTCAGCAGCGACTACCAGCCAATCTCAGCAACCATCTCAGTCTCCTTCACCAGTGCCATCCCCGGGCATGAACTCCTCTTCTGTACAGAATAGTTTGGGACTCAGTCCCTTCACCATGTCTCCACTTCAGGTGAGTAGGTCCCATTAAAGTTTAGCTTCAGATGCACAGGGATTTTCTACCAAAGCATTTCCTTGGCAACAGACTACAATATTTAGCCCGTCAGAGTGTAGTCTGTTGCTATGAAGAAATTAAGAGAATGTAATGCCCTTTCAGACATCTCTGTAGAAATGATTTCAGCTTTTAAAGGAACACAAGGGCGTGAGGGGGTCATGTGTGACACAAGGACTCTTTCTTTGGTGTTCTTTGAATGACTGTGAAGAAAGGGATGCAGATGAGCTCTTAACATGCTCTGCCTATGATGCCACCAGATGTAAGGCAGCTATCCTTAATGTGCAACCCTTTAAACAGGCCTTGAGACATGACTCGGATATTAAGTAAGCCAGCACCTCATCTGCAGCCAGCTGTTGACCCTCATCAGTGCAGAGCAGAGAGTACTGGCTTAACTGGGTAAGAGGCCTAAGTCAGGATTTGGGGGGTACTATCTATGTCTGCAGATAAGGTGCTGGCTTATTTAACTTCCAAATCATATCGCAAGGCCTATTTAAAGGGTCAAACATTGACTTATAGCATAGCTGCCTTACATCTGGTGGCATCAGAGGCGGAGCTTGTTAAGAGCTCATTTGCATCACTTCTTCCCAGAATTCCCGAGGAGCATATATGGCCTATAAGCTTTCTCACTCCCCTAGGAGAGATAGTACCCCCCAAATCTTGAATCACTGTGTCATGCTCCGCCTACCCATGGCTCTGTGGAAAGCATAATGCACTTAGGATGCCTTAACGTGTGGCAGAAAAATCCGCTAGAAAATAGGTAGGTGCAGATTTTTGTTCGGATTTTTAGACGCATATTTTCATGCAGATTTCTGTGTGGATTACATCCCCCCATCAAAAGGAATGGAGTCATTCTGCTTTAGAAAAACTGCAACACATTATTATTTCCGCAGCAGAGCACAGGTTGACACTTTTCAGCCCTATACGATAACATGGGGAAGTCTTCATGCTGCATATTTTCTGGCAGATTTTTGATCCGAGTGAAAGCACCTTTATACTCCTCTTGCAGTCCATTTTGCATGAAGTGTTCCTTCAAAGCCTTTATGTAATTTTTATCATATGCTGTTCAACCTGCACTTATCAGGCTCGGCATATCAGAAGATGGTAGTACACCAGGGATCAGCAACCTCTGGCACTCCAGCTGCTGTGAAACTACAACTCCAAGCATGCACATTTACTTGGCTGTTCTTGTAACTCCCATTGAAGTGAAAGGAGGATTCTGGGGGTTGTAGTTTCTAAACAGCTGGAACTCCGGAGGTTGCTGATCCCTAGAATACTCCTTTAAAGAGGATCTTTCATGGATTTTTTTAAGTTTAATTAAAGGGGTTGTCCGGGTTCACAGCTGAACCTGGACATACCCATATTTGCACCTCATGCTCCGATGTGCACCCTTGCTGTGCGCTAGATCGCGCAGGGCAAGGGCTCTTTTGTTTACAATAACATGCTGCCGGGCGGAAGCTTCCGCCCGGCAGTGTATTCGGTGACGTCACCGGCTCTGATGGGCGGGCTTTAGCGCTGCCATAGCCGTTTTACAGGCTAGGACATCGCTAAAGACCGCCCATCGGTGACGTCACTGGGCTTCCTGGCAGCACTATGGAGAGCCCAGTTCGTCACCGGATCTCCAGAAAATGCCTTTGCTCTGCGCGATTTAGTGCAGGGCTAAGGAGCGCATCGGAGCATGAACTGCTCCGATGCTCAAGTCAGGGGGGCTGTCTTGCTGTAAATGGGGATATGTCTGGGTTCAGCTCTGAACCTGGACAACCCCTTTAAATACCTTTTCTTGCTGGGTACCCCCCGCTGATGCTGCCACCCTGCCTGTTTTATTCATACACCCCGCTGTGCCCCCCTGTATTTTTCACTCTCAGTATGTTAATCCTGAGCATCGGTACAGGGAGGAGGAGACGCCAGGGTTTCTCAGCGGATAACATGCCCTCCTCCTCTGTAGGATAGTAAGCGAGATGGACTGGATATGATGGAAAGTTGTTAGGCCCCGTCTTAATCCCATCCTTTGCAACAAGGAAAAGGCGTGACACCCAAGCGCTCCTCTCTCCTTGTTCTAGAGGTCTGTTGGGGTCGCAGCACTCAGATCGCCACCAAAACTTTTCATATGTCTCTATGATATATCAAAAGTTTTATCAAACCTTAGTGAACCTTTAATCAGCAAAGCCATGGGATCCAATTTTTCTCAGGGGAGAGCAGTATGTCCTGAGCTTTTTGTGTACTTCCAAACAATCATTTTCCAGCAGAGACACGATGCAGGGGAGTAGGCAGCGAATAGTTAATTCAATATTCAATATTTTGTTTCTTTATATGACTTTTTAGTTCTTTATGTTTCTAAGGCTACATTCACATGACGATATGTGTTTTGCGGTCCACAAAAAAAAAAAAAACGGATGAGGTCCGTATGGCATCTGTTTTTTTTTGCGGATCCATTGTAACAAAGCCGATCCTTGAATAGGACACGTTCTATTTTTTTTGCGGGGCTGCGATACGGACATATGGGTGCGGATAGCACACGGTGTGCTGTCCGCATTTTTTGCGGACCCATTGAAATGAACGGGTTCTCATCCAATCCGCCAAAAAAAACGGAACGGACACGGAAACAAAATACGTTCGTGTGAATGTAGCCTAATGTAGATGAATACATAGATAATCATCTCTTATTAAATCTCATCTGTAATTGTCAATTTATACATCTAGATGAAGCATGGTTTACCTCTCATGGGACTACAGTTTTGCGGATGGTCGTCACCAGTAGCGCCAGGAAATCTACCTTTTTCTTCTCCAATGCCAAGTTTTGGACTTGGATTGGCTGAAGGAAACGGGCACGCTTTCATCACCCCAAATGCTCAAACCAGCAAAAGTGAATCTCCTGTGCCACAAAGTGACAAATCTGTCTGCACCCCATCTCCTGCCGTGGAGTTACCCAAACAGGTGGATTTTGCTAGCCCTCGACCAATTCCAGAAGGTACTTTGAAGCCGGTGTTTTGCTTTTTTTTACCTTTTTATATTATTTTCCACTTATCTGCCTTTGTACACTTGGATACAGTTAGTTTTAGCTTTGATTTCTTAGCTCTTAAAAATATGAAAAAATTAATTTCATGATTAAAATGTGTCACGCATATAACCTTATCGTTTCTGCTATTTTTGGTTTCTAGAAATGCAGTTTGGCTGGTGGAGAATCACAGATCCAGAAGATCTGAAATCTCTATTGAAAGTATTGAATCTTCGAGGTATACGAGAGAAGTCTTTACAGAAGCAAATTCAGAAGCACTTAGACTACATCACCCAAGCCTGTCTAAAAAATAAAGATTGTAAGTGTCATGTTGGTATCTGAGATGAAGGCAACAAGTTATAGAGCAGGAGGAGCTGAGCAGGTTGATATATAATTTTATGGGTAAACATTCAGTAAAACTTTATAATTCCTGCTCCTATAATTATTTATCCGCTGATACTCTTAGAAACCTATCTCATATCGGCATGCCCAACCTTCTAATGTTCTAATGTAAAAACGACAAACCAATGAAATTGCTGTTAAAGTTATGTTTATTGATATTTATTGCAAACATAATCGAGATAAATTGTAATTTTAAATATACTAAAAAAACAATAAAAAATACTGTTGAAAAAAAAAAAAATCCTGCCCATTCTGGGCTTTGAAGTCCGGGAGGAGGTCCTATCAGTGACTGACAGCCTGCCCTCTACGGCTGTGCAATCTGCTCAGCTCCTCATGCTCTATGATATGCTGCCTGAAGATTAATTTCTATTTTCGTTTTGACAGGTTCCCTTTAAAGGACTTGTCAAGTTTAAAAAAACTATTTAAAATACTCTCTGGTTGAATTCCATAAAGGGGGATCCCCTGTTTAGGACCCCAGATTTCAAGGGAAAGTGTGTAATCACTGTTTTCAGCTGTGGAGGCGCTGTAGGAGAATGGAATACGTGCTGCTGAATTCCTCCAGAGATTACTCGACAATTATGTCATATTGACAGAATTTGCCCTAAATGTCCCATAGATTCAGATCCGAGAGTTGGTTTGCCACGGGGAAAGGAGAGGTGACCAGGTCTGTATGTCTCCATTCACATCTGTGGGAGTTCTGACAACTGCCGAATGAGCTTACAAGGCTATTTTCAGAACTTCCTATCAGACCTTTATGGCATAACCTGTGGATTAAAGGGAATCTGTGAATTAAAGGGGTTTTCCCATTATAATAGTTTATCCCCTGAATGATGCAGCAGCATGCATGAACGTCGGCCGCACCATTATAACAGAAGGACACAAGCCCCCCACCGATTCAGACACCTACCTATCCTGCGGATAGGGGATATGTTGTAATGGGACAGCCCTTTAAGTTGTGATCTCTTTTATATAGTTTGCCCTTTCAATTTACCATAACATTGCCAAGACTTGAGGCACAGAGATGGTTAAAGGAATAAGAATTATCATTTCTTTTGCATTTTACACCTTTTAGAACTAAAATGTGCAAATAACTTCAGCCCATTCAAGTTTCAAATAGACCAAATTTCAGATAGAAAAAAGTTTCTAGTGGAGGTTCCAGCGGTCAAGTTCTTACTGAACAACATGAAATGTAACAGGAGGTTGACCGTTTAAATCAGGGATGGCCAACCTGCGGTCCTCCAGCTGTTGCAAAACTGCAACTCCCAGCATGCCCGGATAGCCTACAGCTATCAGCCTACAGCAGGGCATGATGGGAGTTGTAGTTTTGCAACAGCTGGAGGGCCGCAGGTTGAGCATGCCTGGTTTAAATCATGTCTTAATTCATCCATAGCGGTCTATGTAAATCTGAAAGGATGGAACTTTTACGAATGCTCTTGATGACCCTCAGTTATGCTATATTTCTATATGTTCATATAGCGATCATAGACACAAAAGGACAAGATCATGGAGAACTGACGAGAGACGTGGTGGAGAACTGGTGCATGGAGGATCATGAAATGGAGGTGGATATCGCCATTCTCCAGCAGGTGGAAGATCTGGA
Organism: Bufotes viridis; assembly: GCA_033119425.1. Taxonomy (NCBI): domain Eukaryota; kingdom Metazoa; phylum Chordata; class Amphibia; order Anura; family Bufonidae; genus Bufotes; species Bufotes viridis. The sequence goes on along the minus strand of CM065595.1, from coordinate 133,841,359 downwards.
GAGAAGAGTGGCTTCTGCTAGTCTGCAAGTGAAGGCAAGAGTTTCTGCTCGTCACTAAGAGTTGAATGTTTTGTCCTAAATTAATCTTCAAGGGTCCAATTACTTCTTCACAGGAACTAGTGAGCTTTAACATTTGTGTCTGTCTGAAAGGGCATTTCCCACTAAAATAAAAAAGCACCCATAAATAATAGTGGAAGTCGTTCTTCCTCTTATATCTGATACCGGGAGGCCCGAGTAGAGTATCTGCTCAGGTCAGATGGGTCCTCCAGAGAATCCAATCCTCCAGAAGCAAACATCCCCATTTGAAGCTGGCTTTGGAGGTCAGCATTTAACCATACATTCAGATACATGGCCATGTCCACCAGAGTTGGAGCCACCCTCACATAGCAGCCCGCATCCTTGGGTTCCCAAAATATTCTTTGGCTTATGTTTCCATTTGCAAAACAAATTTCTTTAGATTGTTCAAACTCAATTTTTATTCTTTTGGTTTAAATCTACTTTGCAAATAGTCATTAATGAAGACCATATGAAATGTAGTTGTGTTGTATATGCATTGGAACAGTGAAAAAAAAAAGTGTTGCATATGCGTCCATATCCCTTAAAGGGACTATTCCCACAATAAAAGGTTATTGGTGGGGTCTGACCTTTGGGATCCCCACCAATTCTAAGAATAAATTGGACATGGTGCTTATGTAGCGCGATGTCCTCCTCATTGGTGGACAGAAGCAGCGCTATGCAGAAAAAACAAAACCAACAAATCAGCAGTGCAGCCCCTTCATTCTGAGAGGTTTGACCCCCATCATCAGAAAGTGGTAGCCTATCATACCAAGAGAGTACCCCTTTATTGAATATTTCTTCTATCGCCTTGTAGAACACATCTTTGTAGGCCCATATTTCTCACCTTCTCATGGTCCCTTGCTATCATCACTTACCGTGAGATGACCTCAACCACATGAGGAATGGTGAGAGCTACCACATTTGGCCCACACCTCCGCCATTTTTTTTCTTTGTACATTGATCTACAACCCCCCACCTCCGCGTTAAACATGTAGCAGAAAATGAATGGCAGAATTTGTTCTAATGTTTCTCTTGCTGCTTAGGGCTGGATGTGCCCGGAGCTCGATTCTGAGAGGGAAGACTTGGTTTATCACGAACATAAACCTGTTGCCAAATGGCATAAGGAACATGATGGAGACCACACAGGAGATGAAGGCCGCAATGCATGTGCTATAGAACGGAAGAGTGACAACCCACTAGATATAGCTGTAACCAGGCTGACTGACTTGGAGAGGAACATTGAGAGAAGGTATCTGAAGAGCCCCTTAAGTACCACCATTCAGATCAAACTGGATAATGTGGGCACAGTTACTGTCCCTGCTCCTGCACCATCTATTAGTGGTGATGGTGACGGGTAGGTCATTGAAATTAATATATATTATATATAACCAATCGCTGTGTTTCTGTGCTCGGCGGAGCGTGTTATTTCCTGCCTGTTTTTTTTCTGTAGCTTTTCCTGTGTCCTTTTACGATCATGTAATCCTGCATGGTGCTTTGTACTATAACTTTTGTTCTGTATGTCAGTAATTCCGCAGTCAGTGCTTAGCCTGTACCTAACCCGTATACGATTATCACTACATTTCTCAGCGTACAGTCAACCTGTGCTCTGCATTTGATTCATTCGCTTTAATGTGGCATATATTGGCTTTTATCTACGTTTCGTCACTGCTTGGCTTTCAATATGATCGTTGTTGACTGTATGTGCGTTTCTGGGGAAAATTCAGCTCGTCTCATGTTTTTCTTTTTATCAATTATCTTTTCTGCAGGACTGAAGATGACATTGCTCCAGGTCTGAAGATCTGGAGGAAAGCGCTGTCTGAGGCCCGAAGTGCCGCACAAGTATCACTCTGCATTCAGCAGCTGCAGAAATCTATCGCTTGGGAGAAATCTATCATGAAAGTTGTAAGTTATCAGGCAGACTCTCCTGTTCTCTCCTTCCCCTTTGGTCCTTAGAAGGGTTGATTTAAATAGGGCCTCCGGACATGTCTGGATTACTACCTAGTTGCATTCCCTATAACATAAGTATTTTGGATTGTCTTTTCTCGGAGCTCTGTTGTTCCTCTGTTATACCACTTGGAAATGTATAAATACATTGACAGCTGGGTGATACTATTTCCCCTGTCAATAGGATGTGTCTCTACAGAGTCTGCCACTGCATTGTTATTTTCAGGAGAACGTAAGTATTTTCGAAACCAGAGAGAGATGACTGGCCCTTTTGAATTATAGGTTTGGGTAGAATGTAGCCATATAAGGCTACTTTCACACTGGCGTCTTGTGCGGATCCGTCATGTATCTGCACAGACGGATCCGCACTGATAATACATCCGCATGCATCCGTTCAAAACGGATCCGTTTGTATTATCATGAACATAGGCAAAACGGATCCGTCTTGAACACCATTGAAAGTCAATGTGTGACGGATCCGTTTTCTGTTGTGTCATATTGTGTCATTGAAATCAGATCCGTCCCCATTGACTTACATTGTAAGTCAGGACGGATCCGTTTGGCTCAGTTCCATCAGACGGGCAAGCAGCGTTTTGGTGTCCGCTTCCATAGCGGAATGGAGACTGAACGGAGCCAAACTGATGCATTCTGAACGGATCCTTATCCATTCAGCATGCATTGGGGCAAAACTGATTTGTTTTGGACCGCTTGTGAGAGCCCTGAAACGGATCTCACAAGCGGATCCAAAAACGCCAGTGTGAAAGTAGCCTAAGGGTCCATTCACACGTCCGTGTGTGTTTTGCGGATCCGCAAAACACGGACACTCGGCGATGTGCGTTCCGCACTTGCGGACCGCACATCGCCGGCACTCATAAAAATGCCTTTTCTTGTCCGCAATTGCGGACAAGAATAGGACATGTTCTATTTTTTTCGGGAACGCAATTGCGGACCCGGAAGTGCGGATCCGCAATTGCGGACCCGGCCGGGACATAGTCTGTCCCCATTGAAATTAATGGGTCCGCAATTCCGTTCCGCAAATGCGGAACAGAATTGCGGACGTGTGAATGGACCCTAAGAGGTTCTCTATAACCTGGAATTCATGATGTAATTCGGGCATTTGTGAGTCATGGGATTGCTGCAATGTGATTTCATTGTTTGTAATCCTACGATTTTACAGTGACTTGCTTGTGACCATCGAGCCAGGGCCATACTGTACATTTACTTTTTCCCCCTTATATGAATAAATAAATAATAAATTGGCACATAGTATCAGTAAAGTTACAAAAAGTTCAACAAACACTTCAGATATCTTAATGTACTGCACCCCCTCCAAAAAAAAAATTAAAAAAGGAATTCTAATTCTCCCCTCTTTTGTCCCCCTCGACAAGGTCTCCATTTTATTGTCAGTTATATATACCTTACACCAAGAATCCAAATCAATATAAACTTACTTGTACTTTTCCTTCTGTATACCAGTATCTAGAATGAAATATATCAATTTGCATATTTCATACAGATTGCCTATGTTAATATAGATTTATCCAATGTTTTTTATATATCTCTCCTTGTCTTTAAAAGGCATCTGTCAGCAGATTTGTACCTATGACACTGGCTGACCTGTTACATGTGCTCTTGGCAGCTGAAGGCATCTGTGTTGGTCCCATGTCCATACGTGCCTGTATTACTGAGGAAAATGATGTTTTAATATATGCAAATGAGCCTATAAGAGCAACAGGGGCGTTACCATTACACCTAGAGACTCTGCTCTCTCTAAAACTGCTGCGTCCTCTCCCTCTGATTGACAGGACCAGGCAGTGTAAACATGATCACACCTGCCTGGTCCTGTTCACCAAAGTGCAGAGGGCACGGCAGTTGCAGAGAGCACTGAGCCTCTAGGTGTAATGGTAACGCCCCCGTTGTTCCTAGAGGCTCATTTGCATATATTAAAACATCATTTTTCTCAGCAATGCGGGCACATATGAACATGGGACCAACACAGATGCCTTCAGCTGCCAAGAGCACATGTAACAGGTCAGCCAGTGTCATAGGTACAAACCTGCTGACAGATGTCCTTTAACTTACCCAACAGTGAGATTGACGCAAGATCTTAGGTTCTATTGATATATTTTGAACTTCAGGTTCACTTTAGTGTACTCCGCCTTCGATTAACCTTAGGCCAGATTCACGCGTCCAGAGTCCGAATTTTTCCCAGCTCAGCCATGGGTTTAATGACCCAACTCACAGCATCAAAAACCCCAATGATGCTGTGAGTTTGGTTCAGTAAACCTATGGTCAGGCTGGGACACATGTACGGCCTCTGGACCTGTGAATCTGGCCCTAGATCTCCAGTCAGGCAATTATTCCAAAGCTTGTCTCTTTTTAATCTGCTCTTTCAGATGTTAGCCTGGGGTTTTTCAAGTAAAAATTTACTTTGCAATCTAAAAAAATGATGTTGCTGTCAGAATTAGAATAGCAGGATTCTGTACATTTGCCATCTGTTGAATATATTTCTCCCTGTCACTGTTATAAATGTTGCTTTATCTTCCTGTATGTGAGATACTGAATATTTAGGATCTGTGATTATCATACATACTGTACATCCACTTGATATAACTCGACCCTGCAGATATAAATGTGTCCATGGCGCTGCCGCTTTATTCCCATGTGTCTTATATCTGTTGCAGTACTGCCAAATATGCCGCAAAGGTGACAACGAGGAATTGCTGCTTTTATGTGACGGTTGTGATAAAGGTTGTCACACCTACTGCCATCGGCCCAAAATCACAGCTATTCCAGAAGGCGACTGGTTCTGCCCGGCCTGTATTGCTAAGGTAAGACATATTCTCCCACACATCACTAAGGGTACATGCACACGACAGTGCTGTGTTTTGCCATCTGCTAATTGCAGATCTGCAAAACACGGATACCGGCCGTGTGCGTTCCGCATTTTGTGGAACGCACAGGGCTGGCGCTCTATAGAAAATGCCTATTCTTGACAAGAAAAGGAAATTCCTCTACATTTTTTGCGGGGCTGCAGAACGGAACTACGGATACGGACAGCACACTGTGTGTTGTCCATATCTTTTGCAGCCCTATTGAAATGAATAGGTCCACTCCTGTTCCGCAATTTCGCGTAACGGATGCAAACCCATTCATACAGTCATGTGAATGAGGCCTTAGTGACAGTGATTCAGAGATATATGGCAATAAATCCAGTAACAAGGACACAACGTGATTTTAAAAGCAGCGTATTTTGTATCAACCATGATGGTGGAGGGGTTGCAGAGTCCAATACAGGGTTTAGGCCTAGAACCCACCACAAGGTACATTCATTTATGGTTTCAGTGGCCTATATGTAATATCTATTTGTATCGTAGGCAAGTGGGCATACTTTAAAAATGAAGAAGGCCAATCTCAAAGGGAAGAAAGGCTCTGAACCGAAAAAAGGAAAGAAAGCATCGGGGGATGCTGAAGATGAAGATCCAACTGCAGGATCTAGCAAAAAAGGCAGCAAGGACTCCAAAAAAAGGAAAGCGGATGAAAATAACGTTAGTCCTACAAAACAGGAAAGTTCCCCAGCCACCAAGAAATCTAAAACCCCAGTTAAAGACGACTCTAAGGATCTGGCTCTCTGTAGGTAAGAAATGTTATCTGTCTTTTTCAGGACACAATTTTGGATGTAATTCCCTTTGATGCGGTGATCAGAGGTAAAATGTATAAAGGAATCATTGAAGGGGTATTCCAGGATTGGGTCTGTTTTAAAGTAAGGCTCCTAGCGTGTAGTACATAGGGAAAGATTGATACTCACTTGCTTCCCAACGCTCTGGTCCTGTGCCCTGGCTTGTTTACTTCCAGCCTTGATACGGATGGGGACATGTGCGCTGCTGCAGCCAGTGACTGGCCTCAGTGGTGACGGAAGTGGAGACTGGACATCTCTGCCGCATCGAGTGCTATTTGAGGTCAGTCATCGACTGCAGTCCTGCACATGCCCGGAAGTAGACAAGCCAGGGACCAGAAGATCAACGAATAGAGCCAGGGCTCAGAGCCGGAGCGGGAGGGAGGGAGCAATTGAGTATGATTCCTTCCTTAGGTACCACATGCAAGGGGGCTGACTTTAAAAAAAGACCCCATCCTGGAAAATCCCTTTAAAGGCAAAATAAATATTGAAGGTGACTCCTATAAATACTGTAGCTAGATAAATGTTTATTACCCCTGAAACATCACCGTTTAGCTTTCCATTCTTCTGATCCGTCAGAAGAGGGGAAAAAACGGATCCTGTTGCATCAGTTGCCGTCCATTTGAGCCATTTCCGCCTGAGTACTGCAATACTTTTTTTCCATCTGAAAAACGGATCGCAGCCTGGTATCAATTCCGTGCATCGGCTAACTTCTCAGGCTGGTTGACTTCTTGCGTAACCTGTTAGCATTAGATCTATTGATCTGGATTCTTAACTGGGCTACTAGTCCCTCTTTCTTCCAATGCCCCTCCCTTCCCCACCCCGTCATTCCTTTTGTCTCTGTCTCGTCTTCCCTGTATATTTTTATTTCCTGTTACTAGATTGATGTTTATTGATCTTTCCCTGCGAGGAAAATAATGTAAATGAGAAACACAAACCTCTTATGATTTATTGTATTTACTTTATGCTTCTGGTTTCAATAAAGACAAATTAAACCATAAAAAACTGATTTCAGACTGAAATGGCTCAAACGGATGACAACTGATGCAACAGGATCTGTTTTTTTACAGGATCCAGGTTTTTTTTCTCTTCTATTGACGGATCAGAAAAACGGAAAGCTAAACAATCATGTGAACTCAGCCTTAGGCCTCTTTCACACGAACGTTTTTTTTTGCGAAGTGTACGGGCTGTTTTTTGCATTCCGTATAAGGAACTATTCATTTCAATTGGTCTGCAAAAAAAAACGGAAGGTACTCAGTGTGCATTCGGTTTCCGTATTTCAGTTCTGTTGAAAGATAAAACTTGTCCTATTCTTGTCCGCATCACGGACAAAGATAGGACTGTTCTATTAGGGGCCAGATGTTCCATTCCGCAAAAAACGGAATGCACATGGATGTCATCCGTTTTTTGCGGACCGCAAAAGCATACGGTCGTGTGAAAGAGGCCTTAGGGCTCATGCACATGAATGGATTTTCTTTCCATGTCCATTCCATTTTTTTTGCGGACCGTATGTGGAACCATTCATTTCAATGGGTCCCCAAATAAATCGGAAATGACATTCCGTTTCCGTATGTCCGTTCCACCAAACGGATAGAACATGTCCTGTTATCGTCTGCATTACGGACAAGGCTAGGACTGTCCTTTTTGCAGATCGTTGTTTTGCGGACTGAAAAATACATGTAATCGTGTACATGAGCCCTTATAAATATTTAATAATTATCAGTCAAAATCTAGAATTTGTAATTGTACTTGCCAGCAGCCAGAATTTCTGTGCCTCTGCAATTTTGCTGACTCTTCATAATTAATGCACTGACAATATCTACCACGTAGGATTTTTTTGGAATATTGTCCTTCACGAGGAGCTGCAAATCGTCTCTGTGACCATCTGTTTCCATAAAGAATTGGAGATTAACTATAGCACTTCATAAAGATAAGCTACCTCTTACCAGCAGCCCAAACTGGCTTAGTACCATTAGGACTCCGAAAAGTAGAAAAAAATGTTGTTAATATTGTTTTACTCTTTGCATGTATGTCACATGATGATGTCATTCTTTCTTTTTTAGTATAATCTTGTCTGAAATGGAGTCTCATGAGGACGCTTGGCCTTTTTTGTTTCCTGTTAACTTGAAACTGGTTCCTGGTTACAAAAAAGTCATCAAGAAACCTATGGACTTTGCAACCATCAGAGAAAAACTGAGCAATGGCCAGTGAGTATGGACCTTACTGTATGTATGGAGTCAGGGGTGCACCACCAATGAGGCCAGGTGATTGCCTCAGGAAGCACCAGGTAGGGGCACGAGAGGGGGGGCAGCCGGAGGGCCATGAGCTGAAGGGAAGCGGTTAGGTTAAGAAATTGGCATTGGGGAGGGAGGGGCGTTATTTTAGTATTCGCCTCAGGCAGCAGAAAGGCTAGGTGCTCCCCTGTATAGAGTGCACATTTCATACACAGTTGGAGAAGTGCCGCCTAATCCCATGGCCAATCTGATGTCGGGTGTAGAGAAATGTAACTGCATGCTGGGTACGATGCTGAATGAGTAGTGTTGAGCGAGTTTGCTTTTAAAGTTCTACGTCTAAAGTTCGGGTTGGGGTTATCGAAGAATCCCGTTATGGATTCAAAATTCCGTTATGGTCCGTGGTAGCGGAATCCATAACGGGATTCTTCGATAACCCGAACTTTGGACGCAGAACTTAAAACACAAGTTCGCTCAACACTACCAATGAGTAAGTGGAAAAAGACCTCTGCACGGTGCTTGCTGGGCCTCATATCGTGTGCAGTTACATCTCTCCATACCCGATATCAGATCAGACAGGGGAGGATGCTTAAACTGAAGGCAAACTGTAAGGTTGCATTTACATGGTGCAGAGACCCGCAGCATTACTGCGTAGTGGCAAAGAGTGCAAACGTTTAGTTCAGAGGGAATTGTCTCGACCGGATGCACTTTTAGAAAACGGACAGCAAATAAAAGAATTACAACATACAGTGTACCGAACCCTCAGCCGTTATAGGTCCATTATTATTATATGACAAGGGGTGCACATACATAAAGCAAAAAAGTACAACACTCATGCTCAACAGGATACGTTTCAAACCGGTACAGAAGGAGAGAGGTGTCTGCCCGCGAGGGCCTACAATGTACAAGTCAATTGAAAATTTCAGAAAAACCTTTATTTCGGTTGACTTGTGATATTGATATATTTTATACTTCTGCAGATACCCAAATTTTGAGGCTTTTGCACTGGACGTCAGACTTGTCTTTAACAACTGTGAAACATTTAACGAAGACGATTCTGAAATCGGCAGAGCTGGACACAAAATGCGGATACATTTTGAGAGAAGATGGACGGAAATTTTCAACATGACTTGAAACCATTCGATGATGCTTTATCCTGATAACCGCAAGACCAGCAATGTGCACGATGGCTACACAGCCGAGACCGAGGCGTCATCAATACAAGTCTTAGGTTACAACCTCAATCCTACGATGACCATAACCCTTTTTCCATTTTTGTTTCGTTTTATTTTGTTTGCGTGTACGTTTCATCGACCACTCCTGTCGCGCAGGGGCGTACACTCAAGTCAAAACCGAAAGCTAAAAAAAAAAACTAAAACTAAAAAAAAAAAAAAAAAAGGGTGTCATAGTGCAATAGGGTATAAAATCTATCGAAACGCACTGATTCTTCATCCACCAGAGCTGTACTGAGGACATGGTTACCCATTCCTTTTCAATAAATATCTATTTTCTATTGTTTAATATTATTATTTTGTTATATTTTTATTACTTTGTAGCTTCCTGTTAGTGAATGTATTTAATTTTATGAATTATTTATGATTAAACAACAGACCGAATCTTCGTTTTCTGTGAAAAGGAAGACTAGAAAATAAAAGGAAAAAAAAAAATTGCTTTAACTCTTGAAAATACAAGAATGTTAAGAGATAAAATAAAAAAAAAAAAAATAAAAATTTTAAAAAATGGAATAAAAATAAAACAAGCCAAGTAAAACTGTTTACACAGAAGTGCTGAAACGGCACTGAACGGAACTTTACTGTAAAGTTACAAGTACATTTATATATATTCATGGCTGCATCACTCATATAGGTAAACTGTATTTCAAGATGGTGAAGACGAAAGGAAAACTATGTATATAGTGTTCACTATTGTTTATATTAAGTCTTGTTTAAATCTGTATGATGTGTACATATTGTTTGCAGGCGTCCGATATGATGTCTGTTTTAGAAGGATTGTAGCATTTTATTTTAGTTAGGTGAATATTAACCTATAACTTGTACAGTATCCTCTACAAACACTGTGGCGTCTCCCTGACATTGGTAGTGCCTGCCTTCAAAACAGGGTGTAGGGGATATGATATTGTGGTTTGTTTGTTTGTTTGTTTTTGTGTTTTTTTTTTCTATATATATTATTTTTTTCATGTTTTTTCTATGATTATTATTATTATTATATTTGATTTATTTTATTTTCATTTTTTGTTATATCATTTGAAGCCAAGTAGGCCTGAAAAAAAAAAAAGAAGTATAATCATTTGTATCCATGTGAAATTAAACGTGTGACAAATTTCTTACACGCAGTATTTTTTCATAGATGCATTTCCCGTCATTCGCCTCGCCACAGAAATGATGATAATAAAAGGAAAAAAATAAAACAAAAAACAAAAAACCACCACAAAGACATTTGTAACCACTGTGTTTTACCTACTGTGTGGTATGGTGGCCTGTCAGAGGCAAGGAGATCAGACATTTTTTGTACCAATTGTACTTGAAGTTGTTTTATTTAAAGCAAAAATGTTGTGAAAAGGGTAGTTTTTTTCACTAGTTTGTGTGGCACGGATACAATAAACTACTGTTTTGCAATACTGTGGTGTCAATAGTGGCATTTGTATCAAATCACTGTGACTGAGTATGGCTGTGTTCACACAAGGTGTCTTTATAAAACAAAAAACAAAACAAAAAACAAGCAAACAAAACAAACAGAAATCAACTGTGTGACTATACAGCCTAAGGCCTCATGCACACGCCTGGATGTATGTTGTGGTCTGCAAATGGCGGATTCGCAAAATACAGATACTGTCCATGTTGCATCCGCAGTTTTTGCTGACCCATTGACTTCTATGGGTCCATGGTCCAGCCAAGTATAGGACGCTTTACCTTTTTGCAGAATGGACATACGGATGCGAAAAGCACACAAATAATCCGTATGCCCATTCTGCAAACAAAGAGAGAATGTCTGCAAAAGGCAAAAGGCGGACTACGGGCCCATTGAAGTTAATGGGTCAGCAAAAAAATATGGATAGCGCGCAAACTGCATTTGTATTTTGCAGAGCCGTGGACTGTAAAAACGGATACGGTTGTGTAAAAGAGGCTTAGGGTACTTTCACACTTGCAATTTGGATTCCGTTTGTGAGATCCGTTTCAGGGCTCTCACAAACGGTCAAAAACGGATCAGTTAAGCCCTAATGCATTCTGAATGGATAAGGATCTGTTCAGAATGCATCAGTTCGGCCCCGTTCCGCTTCTATTCCGTTTTGGAGGCAGACACCAAAACGCAGCGTGCAGCATTTTGGTGTCCGTCTGAAGAGGCGGAGCCTAACGGATCCGTTTTGAATTACAATGTAAGTCAATGGGGACAGATCCGTTTTCAATGACACAATATGGTGCATTTGAAAACGGATCCGTCCCCCATTGACTTTCAATGTAATTCAAAACGGATCCGTTTTGGACTTTGTCATTTTTCTTTTAACTAATGCAAATGGATCCGTTCAGAACGGATACAAACGTTTGCATTATAGGTGCGGATCCGTCTGTGCAAATAAACAGACGGATCCGCATCAACGCAAGTGTGAAAGTACCCTTAGGCTCATTCTGACTGCTGTAATGGAGCCACACTTTAGCCTCTGTATTACAGCCACAAATTTCAGCCCGACCGCGCATCTGATGTCCCACAGTCACTGCAGCTTAGGCTACTTTCACATTAGCGGCAGCCTTCTCCGGCAGGCTGTCCCAGCGGGTGAACAGCTTGTCGGATCTGTGCTGCCACTAGTGCACGCATGCCGCCGGAAGTCCGGTCCGGCCCCATTGACTATAATGGGGGTGGGATGGAGTTTCGGCGGCAGCACGGCAAACATGCCGAGAGGTGGCCGGAAAAAAAATACGACGCATAACAGCCGCCTGAATGAGCCTTCTAGAAAGATCTAAATAAGGACCTCATTCCCAAATTGGGACCTGGGTGATGTTAAAAGAGAGACCTGTCCCCTTTACCTACAGGTCTTGTTTTAGTAAATACTTGAATTTTCCCCGTAAAACAAAATCCAGTAACCATGGAGAATCGTTTCTTAGAACTCTGTGTTCTTCCTCTTTGAAATGTATAAATGAATTGACAAATGGGTGTTACCATTGGGGGGGGGGGGGGGTCACTAAACAGATTTGAAACTATCCAATGACAGAATGAGAATGGGACCCACCCCTTTCATAAGACAAATGGTAACGCCCAGTTATCCATTCATAAATTTGTAGAAGGAATAAAAGAGGAACAGCACAAAGAGTTTGAAGAAAAAAATGGTGAATACAAGTATCTTCTACAATAGACACATCAAGAAAGATGACGTCACTCCCATGCCCGAGCCCGCTCTACTTTGATTGACAGGGCTAGGTGTGATCACATTTCTACTGCCTGGCCCTGTCAATCAAAGTGCAGAGGGCGTGGCAGTTGCAGAGAGAGCAGAACCTCTAGGTGTAATGGTAACGCCCCCGTTGCTCCTAGAGGCTCATTTGCATATAATAAAACATCATTTTTCTCAGCAATGCGGACACATATGAACATGGGACCAACACAGATGCCTTCAGCTACTAAGTGCACACGTAACAGGTGCATTATCCAGCTTTTCTGAAAGTGGATATTATAAAGACTTTTTATATTTCCATTTTTCTGTGTGCGATAGAAAACGGCTACTGGCTAGTAGCTGGAAAACAATGTGTGTTAAGATAAGATAAGCTCGTCTACATGCCAACAGCTGAATACACATTCCTGTTAGAAAAAAAATCTGCAGAAAATATAAATTAACCAATCAGTAAATGGTTTCAGTTCTGACCAATCAGAAGCCACTATTGAAATATTTGTCAACCAATCATGTTTCACCTTGAAAGATTACACCCTTTGAACTGTGTATAAATAAAGGGGCTACGGTCCTCCCTCTTTGGGATCTCTGACCTTTGTGCCGGCTTCTGTCATTCTCCTCTGTCTACGTCATTCACCCTGAACACGAGGCTTTGATCGTCACCCCTGCTCTGCCACAACACAGGCCAGCTACAAACCTGCTGACAGCGGCCCTTTAAAGGGAGTCTCTCACCCCCTATGGCCATATAGAGTGTTTACTCCGCCCAATAGCACAGATATAGAAGAATGTAAGGGAACCTTTATCTTTTCCTAATGTAAAAACAAAGATTAATCCTTATGCAAATGAGCTCTTGAAGGTGCCCCGGGGCGGCGCTTACTGTATGGGAGCCCAAGCTGCGCTGCCTTTTTTGAACGTTTCCCGCCCCAGCCTGTGCTTATACCCGACCTCCTATTCCCTTGTTTCAACCTACAGTCCGGCCTAGATCCCGCGCCTGCACACTCTCTCGCCATGCCAGGCATGCGCACTGCGATGCCTATTGTGGGCATGGCATCGCTTTAATTAATGCACAAGCGCCGGCAAATGGAGCGAAACCAGTTGCAAGAGGGCGTACGCCAGGCGCATGCGCATTAATTAACGCAATGATCCCGGCCCGATAAAGCAGTGCGCAGGCGCGGGATCTCGGCCGAACTGTAGGTTGAAACAAGGGAATAGAAGGGCGGGTATAAGCACAGGCTGGGCGGGAAAACGTTCAAAAAAGGCAGCGCAGCCTGGGCTCCATACAGTAAGCGCCGCCCGGGGCACCTTCAAGAGCTCATTTGCATAAGGATTAAACTTAGTTTTTACAAGTATGAAGAAAAAGATAAAGGTTCCCTTACATTTTTCTATATCTGTGCTATTGGGCGGAGTAAACACTCTATATGGCCATAGGGGGTGAGAGACTCCCTTTAAGTGTATGTAGTATTATTAAAGTTGAAAATGTTTTTTTTTTTTTTTCATTTTCAAAGGGTAAAAGTACAAATATAAAAATCAGTGATGTAGACCAGGACAGAAGAGTTTCCGCCTAAACCCCTTTCAATGATCCTTGGGCCATTTTCCACTGCTTCATTTGCTAAAAGTTGTTCCTTTAGGTTTAGGCTACTTTCACACTTGCGGTGTGAGGATCCGGCAGGCAGTTCCGTCGCTGAAACTACCCTCCAGATCCATCATACCGCATGACAACTGAAAGCATTTGGAGACGGATCCGTCTCACAAATGCATTGTAAGTGCAGATCCATCTTGATTTACTTTCACAGTTTTAAAGGTCTGCGCATGCGCAAACCGGAAGGACGGATCCATTGTTGCGGTATTTGTAATGCCTGGATCCAGAACTAATACAAGTCAATGGGAATTAATGCCGGATCCGGCATTCCGTCATGTGTTCCAGAATTTTAGACGGAGATAATACCATGCTGCTGTATTTTCCCCTTCTAAAAAACGTTTATATACTGAACGGAAGACATCCTGATGCATCCTGAACGGATTTCTCTCCATTCAGAATGCACGGGGATAATGCTGATCAATTATTTTCCGGCATAGAGCGCCAACAATGGAACTCAATGCCGGAAAAGAAAGTAGCCTTAGAGGGTAGAGTCCTGACCAAGTTTTCACCTCCAGTAGAAGAGGAGATAATCCCAACTAAGGCCTCTTTCACACTTGCATTCTGAGGATCTGGCAGACACTTCCGTCCCGCCGGATCCATCAGAACGCAAATCGCCTGAAGCATTAGAAGACTGATCAGGATCCTGATCAGTCTTCAAAATGCTTTGAGGTTACTATGGCAGCCAGGACGCTATTAAAGTCCTGGTTGCCATAGTAGTAGTGGGGAGCGGTATACTTACAGTCCGTGCGGCTCCCAGGAGCTCCTGAATGACGTCAGAACGCTCCATGCGCATGGATCACGTGATCCATGCATGTGGGCGCCCTGACGTCACTCTGAGCGCCGGAGCCGCACGGATGGTAAGTATACTGCTCCCCCGCTCCCCACTACACTTTACCATGGCAGCCGGGACTTTAGCGTCCTGGCTGCCATGGTAACCATTGAGAAAAAGCTAAATGTCGGATCCGGAGATGCGCCGAAATGACGTTTATCTTAATTCTGGATCCGGATTAATGCTCTTCAATGGGCATTAATTCCGGATCCGGCGTTACAGCATGTCTTCTGGATTTTTGGACGGAGACAAATCCGCAGCATGCTGCGGTTTTGTTAACGTCCAAAAAACGTTCACATAATGAACGGAAGACATCCTGATGCATCCTGAACGGAATGCTCTCCATTCAGAATGCATTGGGATAATCCTGATCAGTATCTTTCCGTCCTAGAGCCCCGAAGACGGAACTCTAGGACGGAAAGGAAAAACGCTCCATAGCATTTGCATGGTCACAAAAATAAAGCCCTTCTCACCAGAGAAGTAAAAGCTGTTAGTAAATGAAGGTTTATCTCATTCAGTGGTATATAAGAAAAAGGGCTCTATGGCTGGTCTAATTTTCAACTGGATAAATGTGTAAAACAAAACAAAAAAAACACAGAAAAAAACCCAAAACGCGAGATTTCCAAACTGCAATAGCTCTAACATTAAACTATGGCATTGTGTACACAGAGTCACGTGACCCTTCTGCCACAGGCCGCGGAGAGGAACGGGAGTGAGGTCATCCCTGTAGCCCCGCCCCCTGCCAGCTAGGACTTGCTTGCTTTTTGTCAGGTGAGTGGAATGGAGGGGTCTGGACTGTGCCACTTGACCACGCAACGGGAGGAGAGATTAACCTTTTTATTGCTTTCTTCTTCTGAATATTTCCGGGTACGATAGATTTTTATTACCGAGCCGGCTATGATAATTCTCATGCTGTGTTTTGGTACTGAGCTGCGGTTTGTTAAGTCAGCACTCCATTCTCCCCCCCCCTCATCCTTAGAAGTGGGCACTCCCACTAGCCCACCACATAGCATAGGCAGTGTATAGTCCAGCTGAGCCGCAGTTACATGGAGTCTAGCGAATAGATGGTGACAGGAGCAGACGGTGCAAGGACTGGTTGTATGGAAAATGGCCGCACACGTTTGTAGATATGTTGTGCTGAGTGAGAAGTGAAAGCCTGACCCTTTTTTTGTGGCAAAACTGGTGGAATTACATGTGTAACTGTGCCCAGAATACATTCACTAGAAAACACCAGTACATGCGCCACAGGACGGACAGAGACGCTCAGTGCAGGCGACTTATTGCTATCCCTTAAACTAGTATTGAAATATAGGCATGAGCGAACTTGTGTTTTAAGTTCTGCGTCCAAAATTCGGGTTATTGAAGAATCCCGTTATGAATTCCGCTACCACGGACCATAACGGAATTTTGAATCCATAACGGGATTCTTCGATAACCTGAACTTTGGACGCAGAACTTAAAAAACAAGTTCGCTCAACACTATTGAAATATTGCATCTGCTATAGTAAGGGTATGTTCTGCCAGGCCGCAGGGGCAATGTGTGAGTGTAATAGTGCACCGAATGGGTGTAGTAGTTGTACTCACTTTTATACAGCTCCCAGGGCCAGCTTGCAGTGGAAGGGTGGTCTGCACTAAATCCTCCGGGGCAGTCTCTAGTACAGGGTGCAGTTGAGGTGCCCTTGATGGTATAGGTGTTTAGGGTGCTTTTGAGGCTTGGACCCCGGTTGTTCGTGACGCCAGCACCGTTAGGTGCAAATGACTGTGGTAGGAATGATGAGGAGCCAGTCCTTGCAAATAACAGAGCTTTTACTGAATCACTTCTCTCAGAATAGTCTGTACAGTTCATTAGTACAGCAAAAAGGTAATAATCCAACTATCAGATAAAGGGCTCATGCACACGGCCGTTGCCCTGCCATGGCTGTATTCACTTGAATGGGTCCGCAAATCCGGAGATGCGGTGCAGAACGGAATGGAAGCACTACGGAGTGCTTCCGTGGTGTTTCGTTCCGTACTTCCGTTCAGCAAAAAAGTAGTGCATGCACTACTTTTTTGCGGTGCGAACTATCGATGCGGATCGCGGACCCCATTCAAGTGAATGGGTCCACGATCCGCATGCAGCTGGCCCATGATCATGCCCGTGCATTGCAGACCGCAATTTGCGGTCCGCAGCACAGGCCCGGCTGGCACACGGCTGTGGGCATGAGCCCAAACTGTGAACCTTTTATTAAGCTGGGCAGGAGTTTTACTAAGACTTTTACTTCAACAGGCAAAAACAAGGTTGCTTCTTATTAGGCCTGCACAATATATCGCGAAAGCAATCGTTATCGCAATTAATCGCCGTATCGCAATTTGCTGACCCAAAAATGCTGCAATTATATTACTGCAATTTTCGCTCTATAAGACACACTTTTTTCCCCCCAAAAGTGGGGGGGGGGGGGGATGGCAGTGCGTCTTATAAAGCGATGGTTGACTTTCTACGTGACACTATCTCCGGCCGCTATGCTGCACAGCGCGGCCGGCGACACATCAGTTACAGTGCGGGAGGGAGGAGGGGCCGGTGGAAAGTCATTATTTTAATGAACATGTTCTTATATCTATTTTATTTATCTGTTCTGTGCAGCGCTATTAGGAAAATGGCAAGTTTTGTATTTTGTACTTTTGCAGTAATGCAAATATGTATTTTATTTTGAAAAACACTGAGCATTTCAGTTCTTTAATTCAGCATAACTACATTTCACATTATCAGTCATCTGTGTGCGCTTTTACCTTGAAAATCCAAGCAGATAGATCTCTAGCACAATTCCCTTAAAATATCGCATCGCATATCGTTATCGCAATTTTTAGGGCCCTGATCGCAATCGCACAAAATTCCCATATCGTGCAGCCCTACTTCTTATGTTGGGTTTCTAGCACTCAGGTACTGAATATAATAATTTCTTACTTTATGTTGAGCAATCCAATAAGGGCGTTCTCCCTCGTGGCAGGCAAACTCTCTGCTACATTATTTATGCAGGATGCTCTCTGAAAAGGTTCATGTCCACTATGGCCATAGAGGCGTGTGGTAAAGGACAACTCTGCGCACTAATCATCTGATTGTGTCCAGGTACCTTTAAGTTCCTTAATCTACAAAAGCTGAAGCTTTTCCGCTATCCCCTCGTGTTTGTGGGGGGTGAGAGAGACTCACAGACTGTTGCTGGTTCGTGCTGGGGGAGAGAGACCCACAGACTGTTGCTGGTAGGTCCTGGGGGAGAGAGACCCACAGACTGTTGCTGGTTGGTCCTGGGGGAGAGAGACCCACAGACTGTTGCTGGTAGGTCCTGGGGGAGAGAGACCCACAGACTGTTGCTGGTTGGTCCTGGGGGAGAGAGACCCACAGACTGTTGCTGGTAGGTCCTGGGGGAGAGAGACCCACAGACTGTTGCTGGTTGGTCCTGGGGGAGAGAGACCCACAGACTGTTGCTGGTTGGTCCTGGGGGAGAGACCCACAGTGCTTAGTAAAACGGCAGCCACAGCTTTTTTCTTCCCCCTGAGGACGCACAATACCTAAAGCAGAGCGTCCTGCGCCTCACTTTACTGAGGAGACTTTTACTTTCACTTTCTATGTCTCCCTCTATGCCTCAGCTTGCAGCATGCACAAAACGAGTCTGAAATACGCAAAAAATGCGGAAAAAAATACGGTCATCGAGTCTTAAAGAGGTTGTCCGGGATGGCAGTGTTTTTAACAAACATTAGTATTCACCTTTAAATGTATCTGTAGGGTCCCCCTGAAGGCTCCCAGTTTTTTTTTCACTCTTCTGGGCTCCTACGGGTCCCCGAAGCTGCGCTCGGTATTGTTTACATTGCAGCGCTCCCTCTATGTCATTTCCTGCCGCATTACTGACTCTGTAGATTGACGTCTCAATTTAAACCACTCCCTCTAATCAATATTCCTCCTCCTGCCATTCCTCCCTTTATCTGTAAGGAGATGGGGGGCGTGCCTACAGAACAATTGAATATGCATAATCCACGTGGCCCCATTGAGTGTAAATGCAGATGGGAGGGGCGTTCTCTAGCGCTGCCAGTTCCCTCCTACAAAACAGCCTCCTTGACAGCTCCAGAACGCCTCTCTGTGCCGGTGACAGCAGACGAGGCTTAGCACACCAGTAAGGAGCCCGGTATGTCACCAGCTCTGCAAAAAGTCACACTTTTATGGGGGCATCAGAATAAAGAAATAAAGGCAGAACCCACATATATGTAGGCTGTGAGTGCCTAGTTACTAATAATCACCGAGCCCGGACAACCCCTTTAAGAATGATCCCACCAGCAATATAGCAGACTGAACTGGAAATGGGTAAAGGCCATTTAAAAAGTCAGCATGGTAGTAGTCATGAATTATGGAATCCTTTGCCCCCCCCCCACACCACTTTCTTTAAAGGGGTTGTCCAGAATTAAAAAACATGGCTGCTCTCTTCCTTAAAAATAAAAATAAAAAAATGCATCACTACTCCTGTACATGGGTTGTGGCTTTTATTGCAGCTCTATTGGAGTCAAAGGGGCATAGCTGCAATAACCCAACGAGGAAGAAAGCAGTCATGTTTTTCTAATTTTTTAATGCTTTTTTAACACGTGTGGGAAAAATCAGCATGTTTGGTACCCAGACCCGAACTTCATCACTGAAGTCTGGTTTCGGGTTGAGTATTCTGTAGATTTTATTGTTTTCCATTATAACATGGTTATAAGCGAAAATAATAGCATTCTCACTACAGAATGCTTAGTAAAATGTGGATGGAGGGGTTAAAACAAAAAAAATTAACTCACCTTATCCACTTGATCGCGTAGTTTTCGGCTAAAGGACCTGTGATGAGGTCACTGAGCTCATCACATGGTCCAGTCACATGGTCCATCACCATGGTGATGGACCATGTGATGTGAAATCATCACAGGTCCTTTAGCTGGCAGCTAATGCTTGAAGAGAGGAGAGATCGGCAACTACGTGATCAAGTGGATAAGGCGAGTTTATTTTTTTAATTTTTAACCCCTTAATCTACATTTTACTGAGCATTCTGTATAGGGAATTCTATTATTTCCCCTTATAACCATGTTATAAGGGAAAATAATAAAAATCTGGTCCTGTTGCTAAGCAACCTTGCGGGAAAATCGCACTGCATCTGCACTTGCTTGCGGATGCTTGTGATTTTCCCGCAGCCCCATTCACTTCTATGGGGCCTGCGTTGCGTGAAAAACGCACAATATAGAGCATGCTGCGATTTTCACGCAACGCAGTAGTGATGCTTGAAAATCGCCGCTCATGTGCACTGCCCCATAGAAATGAATGGGTCTAGATTCAGTGAGGGTGCAATGCGTCCTCCTCACGCATTGCACCCGCGCGGAAATCACACCCGTGTGAAAGGGGCCTAAGGCTTCCCAGTAATGGGGCAGAAATGAGTGGTTTCTCCGCAGTAAATGTTGGGTATCTTTACCCTTTGCTCATTATTTATCAGGATGGTGTGACGTGTATGTCATGGAGAGGACAAAGTGCATATATCAGGTGCGTGTGTATAATTCTCCGGTGTGACTAATCCTCAGGATAGGTCATCAGTATCAGATCAGTGGGGGTCTGACAGCGGCCCCCCTATGTATTCACTGCTGCAATGCCAGAAACTAATAGTGTACAGAGAAGGAAGCAGAAGGGTCCGTACACGGTGTCATTTCCAGAGGAAACGCAGACCCCATTCACTTGCAGTACCGCTGCATGGCCACTACACGGTGTATGGCGCTGTCTGCTTCCACTCTGTACACTGTTAGTTCCTAACATTGCAGCAGCTGATATGTAGGGGGGCTGGTCTCAGACCCCACTAATCCTGAGGATAGGTCATCATTATCTGTAGCCCGAAGAACCCCTTTAAGATGCTCATCCACCTTCACTAGCTGTTGGCTGAATGCGCGTTTGGCCGACAGCTGTATCTCCCATCTCCCCCATACAGGGGGAGCGTGTATCTGTTTTTAGTGGAGAGGGACACCTCCTATGTACAAGGTGCCTGATCCTTCACATCTAGCAGGGGAGAGATGAGAGGCCCCCATGCAGATTAGACTGTCAGCGGGTGTGGGTGGCAAGGGCCTTAAAGTTGCAGGCACATGTAGTGTAAATGCCTGGGTTTTCCACAATGGTATTGCGTGGATATTCCCCTGCATTCTTACAGTAGCAGTGAAATGGATGAGAAATAAAAACAATATTTCATCTACACGCTGCAGAAATATTCCACATAACGTGACACCCGATGCGGATTTTAAACCTGAAACGTAAATTTTTGTTGCCGGTGTGTGCCGCGGATTTCACCCTTTGCAATGAAAGGATCAAATCTTTGATGAAACTCCACCGAAAACCACAGCAAAATCTGCACAGTTTACTGCGGCTTTTGCTGCTGTAGATTTTGGCCAGATACGATGCGGATCCGCTACATTTGGACGTACCCTTACAGTGCATAGAGAGCGGACGTACCCTTACAGTGCATAGAGAGCGGACGTACCCTTACAGTGCATAGAGAGCGGACGTACCCTTACAGTGCATAGAGAGCGGACGTACCCTTACAGTGCATAGAGAGCGGACGTACCCTTACAGCGCATAGAGAGCGGACGTCCCCTTACAGTGCATAGAGAGCGGACGTACCCTTACAGTGCATAGAGAGCGGACGTCCCCTTACAGCGCATAGGGAGCGGATGTACCCTTACAGTGCATAGAGAGCGGAGGTAACGTTACAGTGCATAGAGAGCGGACGTACCCTTACAGTGCATAGAGAGCGGACGTCCCCTTACGGCGCATAGAGAGCGGACGTACCCTTACAGCGCATAGAGAGCGGACGTCCCCTTACAGCGCATAGAGAGCGGACGTCCCCTTACAGCGCATAGAGAGCGGACGTCCCCTTACAGCGCATAGAGAGCGGACGTCCCCTTACAGCGCATAGGGAGCGGACGTCCCCTTACAGCGCATAGAGAGCGGACGTCCCCTTACAGCGCATAGGGAGCGGACGTCCCCTTACAGCGCATAGGGAGCGGACGTCCCCTTACAGTACATAGAGAGCGGACGTCCCGTTACAGTGCATAGAGAGCGGACGTCCCCTTACAGCGCATAGAGAGCGGACGTCCCCTTACAGCGCATAGAGAGCGGACGTCCCCTTACAGCGCATAGAGAGCGGACGTCCCTTACAGCGCATAGAGAGCGGACGTCCCCTTACAGCGCATAGAGAGCGGACGTCCCCTTACAGCGCATAGAGAGCGGACGGCCCCTTACAGCGCATAGGGAGCGGACGTCCCCTTACAGCGCATAGGGAGCGGACGTCCCCTTACAGTGCATAGGGAGCGGACGTCCCCTTACAGCACATAGAGAGTGGACGTCCCCTTACAGCGCATGGAGAGCGGACGTCCCCTTACAGCGCATAGGGAGCGGACGTCCCCTTACAGCGCATAGGGAGCGGACGTCCCCTTACAGCGCATAGGGAGCGGACGTCCCCTTACAGCGCATAGGGAGCGGACGTCCCCTTACAGCGCATAGGGAGCGGACGTCCCTTACAGCGCATAGGGAGCGGACGTCCCCTTACAGCGCATAGGAGCGGACGTCCCTTACAGCGCATAGAGAGCGGACGTCCCTTACAGCGCATAGGGAGCGGACGTCCCCTTACAGCGCATAGAGAGCGGACGTCCCCTTACAGCGCATAGAGAGCGGACGTCCCTTACAGCGCATAGAGAGCGGACGTCCCCTTACAGCGCATAGGGAGCGGACGTCCCCTTACAGCGCATAGGGGGCGGACGTCCCCTTACAGCGCATAGGGAGCGGACGTCCCCTTACAGCGCATAGGGAGCGGACGTCCCCTTACAGTGCATAGAGAGCGGACGTCTCCTTACAGCACATAGAGAGCGGACGTCCCCTTACAGCGCATAGGGAGCGGACGTCCCCTTACAGCGCATAGGGAGCGGACGTCCGCTTACAGCGCATAGGGAGCGGACGTCCGCTTACAGCGCATAGAGAGCGGACGTCCCCTTACAGCGCATAGGGAGCGGACGTCCCCTTACAGCGCATAGGGAGCGGACGTCCCCTTACAGTACAGTACATAGAGAGCGACTTTGGATCCTAAAGAGTGGAAAATCTTAACCCCTTTTAAATGAGGAGCTCACAGTGGTACTTTCTACTGCCCACAGTCTGTGCTAGGATGATCTGTATGAAATAGATTTCCGTTATGCCAATGAGCTGTGCTAATTAATTTTTTCAGTCACCTTACAGTTAAATAATAAGATTGTGTCTGCCTTCAGACGCCACTAGAGGGAGCTTGCTGTATACTGTACCATTATTGTGTGTGATCTCTACAGTAAATAACATGCACAAAGCTCCCCCTAGTGGTGGCTGCAGGCAGCTGACGTCTGTCATTTAGTTCCGTGACTATACAGAGGATTTGGAGCTCTTTATAAGAAAAACATAACTTCGACCAATTTAAAGATTTATCAAGAAATCGGTCAATACAGAATATTGGGTCTACAGTGCTTAGATTAACAAACAAAATGATGTTCAAGGGTGACATTCACTTTCAGCCTGCCTTGTAGGACATGGGTGCTCACACCCGGTGACGCCCCCTAGGTTTTTTAACCAGCATGAGCATTGTTGGATATGGACATTATTGACTACATACAAGTAGTCACGAGGGGATTGGTGAGGGAGGGTGTCAGGACCTAGCGCCAAACGAGGGTCAGAATCAATGTAGTAAAAGCAGTGAACGTAGCCAGTAGACATGTACAGAGGTTACTTTGCACTTGGAGCCTCTTTGCAATCTTGACATGTATAAAAAATGGGGGCGTGCCAGACGTTAACTGAATTTTATGTACTCCCTTTCCAGACTCTGTAAAATGGTGGAATTAATCCAGACGCTGGCGGATCACATAGACGATGTAAACAGCTGTTCGTTCTCGGACTCTCTCCTTGCGACATGTTCCTTGGATAAAACCATCCGGGTTTATTCCCTAAAGGACTTTACAGAGGTGTCGTTTTCGCCGCTGCGAGGACACACCTATGCCGTGCATTGCTGCTGCTTTTCCCCGAATCAAACGGTCCTGGCTTCATGTTCGACGGACGGTAAAACCATTCTCTGGAATATGTGCAACGGGCAGATTTTGGCATCTTTGAAGCAGCCGAGCGGCAGCCCTGTCAGGGTCTGCAGGTTTTCACCAAGCTCCATGTATTTGGCTTCAGGGGCTGCGGACGGCTCCGTGGTCTTATGGAACGTCCCGCTGTTGAGGATTCACAGGTACAGTATGTGTTCTGGAGGGATAAAACAAAAGAATCCCATTGAGTTAGGCTACTTTCACACTGGTGTTTGGTGCGGATCCGTCTGGTATTTGCACAGACGGATCCGCACCTATAATGCAAACGTTCGTATCCATTCAGAACGGATCCGTTTGCATTACTCAAAAGAAAAATGACAAAGTCTAAAACGGATCCGTCTTGAACACCATTGAAAGTCAATGGGGAACGGATCCGTTTTCAAATGCACCATGTTGTGTCATTCAAAACGGATTCGTCCCCATTGACTTACATTGTAAGCAGCGTTTTGGTGTCCGCCTCCAGAGCGGAATCGAGGCGGAACGGAGCTGAACTGATGCATTCTGAACGGATCCTTATCCATTCAGAATGCATTGGGGCTAAACTGATCCGTTTGGGGCCGCTTGTGAGATCCCTGAAACGGATCTCACAAACGGAATCCAAAACGCTAGTGTGAAAGTACCCTTAAAGGGCATCTGTGACCACACACCAGTATGTCAGCCGGTCGGCAGATGTCCACCCGCACTTGTACGCACAGTCATATGATGTCTCTGGCATAGCAAGTTACACCCTAGGTGCAGCGAGGTTGGTGCCATTGCACTCGGAGGCCCCCCTCCCTGTCTACCATGTCCCTCCCCCACGCTGTGATGGACAGGCAGTCCCTGAAGTCTCATTTGATCTTGTTCTGTACTTGCGCAGTAAAGGGATGGAGACCGCCAGGCAGATCGGCAATCTCTGTCCCTTTACTGCGCCTGTACAGGATGATGACGAGGACTGTTAACACTGCGCCACCAATGAATATAATTAACCCCTAAATACAAATGTAGGCGGCGGGTGTAGCCGAACCCCGTCAATCAACCTGTGGCACCTGAGGAGTTAAGTTACAGGGTTCGGCCGGATCCTTGGCATTGAGGTCAGGTGCTGGCTGTGTGATACAGCCGGCACCCTCCGCCTACATTTGTACTTAGGGGTTAATTATATTCATTGGTGGTGCAGTGGCCACAGCCCCCTTCAGTGTTATCTTCATTGGTGGCCAGTGGCAGCTTCACAGTCCCTCCCCTTAATCCTTTCATTGGTGGCCGAGTCACAGTGGGGAGGGGGGGACTCCATACTTGTCCACCGTGCCGCCTCAGGAGAACATGGTCGGCGGCATGCCCCATGCTTTCTAAGAGATACTGCATCAGCGCAGCCTAGTATTGGAAATTAGCAAAACCCAGTATTAGATCGATACAGGTGCAAATGTGTCAAAAGTTCGATAACCGGTGCAACCCTAGTTGTAAGTTTGTGCCTTAATTTTCTGAATTCTGGCAACTTCTGCAATAAAGCACAGAAATTCCCAGGTTGTGTCAGGACGCGGCTCATTCATACACTTGTCTTGCTGTCCTCTATGAGTATGTGATGAGATTTTCATTGTGACTCCTCAGCGTCTTCCTCCTTGCAGGTCAGGCCTGGTGAAGGACGGCTCTCTCGTGGCTTGTGCCTACTCCCCCGGTGGAAATATTTTTATCACGGGCTCCTCATGTGGGGACTTGACAGCGTGGGATGAGAACATGCGCTGTCTGTACAGTGACAAGGCTCACGATCTGGGAGTAACATGCTGCGACTTCTCTGCACGACCAGTAACCGGTGAGTAAAGGAAAGGACACGCGTGCAGTGAGCAGCTGCATGTCTCACAGCGCAGGTCTTAAAGGGGTTGTCACACTTCAGCAAATGGCATTTATCATGTAGATGTCCTCTTTATTTATATTGATGGCCTGCCCTCAGGGTAGGTCATCAATATTAGATCGGCGCAGGTCCATCTCCTGGCATCCCCGGCGATCAGCTGTTTGAAGAGAACGCGGCGCTCTTGCAAGCTTTGCCGTCCTTTCATTGTTTACCTGCTTGCCGTCGCAACTGCAGAGATGAGCAGGTGTAATTACATCTCAGAAGATGGGCATTGGACAGCGGAGCTATAATTACACCTGCTCGGCAGTGCATTTGCGACAGCGAACAGGTAAACAATGTGCACGTGTGCCTGTGGCGCTGTTTACTATAGTGTGCAAACACGACCACTGCTGATGGATTGCAGGGTGCTGGTAAGGCCTGGAAACGAGCAGAGTTTAACGTGATGAAATGTATCCAGCCAGCAAAGGAGGCGATATGGACAATCACAATACATTAGTAAATGACTGGTATTAACGTTCTGTGCATGATAAACGCCATTTGATGAAGTCAGATGACCCCTTTAAGAGATAAGCAAATCTCAGTGCATTAATGACTAATCAAACCCGTTTTCCAATCTTATGTAAATAATTGTATAATGAACAGAACAACCTTTCAAAATCTGTTTGCTGTCCATGAATAGAAACAGTAGTGTCTACATCCGGAGGCTGAAACCTGTGCAGACCTAGTACTTAGGTGTGTAATACACCGCTGAGGGTTTGCTACAGTTGTATCCAGTCTAGATAATCCTAAACACATTAGAAGCTGTCATTATGGAAAGTCTGGAATCATCTACTCCCTTAGGCCTCATGCACACGACCTCATTTTGTATCTGTGTGTGAGCCGCATTTTTTATGGATTGCATACGGATTCGTTCATTTCAGGTCCACAAAACAAAATAACCCGACCGCACCTGGATGTCATCTGTGTGCTGTCCGCATTCGTGTGTCTGTATTGCAAAAAGATAGAATATGTCCTATTCTTGGTCGGAAAATGCAGACCATGGACCCATCAAAGTCAGTTGGTCCGCAAAAAAAAAGCACACAACTCGGACATCATATGTATTTTGCGGTGACGGACCTCCACCAATCAGATATTGATTAAGCAACCATTCACTTGAATAGGACTGATCTGCAAAACCAGACACAGCGCATGGACAAGGATAGAGCTGTCACTGGAAACGGTTCCAGTACCGTAGAGCCCCTTTAATCTGTTAATTAGAGATGAGCGAATTTCATATTTTGAAATTAGTTCATGCTTCGATTGGTGGTAAAAGCATTATGGACACAATTCCATGATGGCTTTCCGTTAGTCATTCCGTTATAATAGAATTCTATGGGCTGCAAAACGGATCCGTTCTGTTTCCAATCTGCGGGGAAGTCGGAATGAATAACGCAATTCTGCTTTTACCATCAAACGAAGTGTGAACGAATTTCATAACATGAAATTCACTCATCTCTACTGTTAATGTTTCACACAAGTGAAAGTACTGTCCACAGCATAGACAGACTACATTCAGGCTGTGTGTCCAGAGCATAGACAGACTACATTCAGGCTGTGTGTCCAGAGCATAGACAGACTACATTCAGGCTGTGTGTCCAGAGCATAGACGGATTACATTCAGGCTGTGTGTCCAGAGCATAGACGGATTACATTCAGGCTGTGTGTCCACAGCATAGACAGACTACATTCAGGCTGTGTGTCCATATCATAGACAGACTACATTCAGGCTGTGTGTCCAGAGCATAGACAGACTACATTCAGGCTGTGTGTCCAGAGCATAGACAGACTACATTCAGGCTGTGTGTCCAGAGCATAGACGGATTACATTCAGGCTGTGTGTCCAGAGCATAGACGGATTACATTCAGGCTGTGTGTCCAGAGCATAGACGGATTACATTCAGGCTGTGTGTCCAGATCATAGACGGACTACATTCAGGCTGTGTGTCCAGAGCATAGACGGACTACATTCAGGCTGTGTGTCCAGATCATAGACGGATTACATTCAGGCTGTGTGTCCATATCATAGACTGATTACATTCAGGCTGTGTGTCCATATCATAGACGGACTACATTCAGGCTGTGTGTCCAGAGCATAGGCGGATTACATTCAGGCTGTGTGTCCAGAGCATAGGCAGATTACATTCAGGCTGTGTGTCCAGAGCATAGACGGATTACATTCAGGCTGTGTGTCCAGAGCATAGACGGATTACATTCAGGCTGTGTGTCCATAGCATAGGCGGATTACATTCAGGCTGTGTCCAGAGCATAGACGGATTACATTCAGGCTGTGTGTCCAGAGCATAGGTCGATTACATTCAGGCTGTGTGTCCAGAGCAGGGGTCCTCAAACTTTTTAAACATGGGGCCAGTTCACGGTCCCTCAGACCGTTGGAGGGCCGGACTATAGTTTAACTATGAGCAATTATATAAATTTACCAGTATTTCAATGGGAATCATTCCCCCCCTCCTCCCTCCCTTGTCACTCTCATTTCTCAGACCCTCCCTTCCTTGCTTGTCACTCTCATTTCTCAGCCCCCCTCCCTTGTCATTCTCATTTCTCAGCCGCCCTCCCTCCCTTGTCACTCTCATTTTTCAGCCGCCCTCCCTTGTCACTCTCATTTTTCAGCCGCCCTCCCTTCCTTGTCACTCATTTCTCAGCCACCCTCCCTCCCTTGTCACTCTCATTTCTCAGACTCCTCCCTCCCTTGTCACTCTCATTTCTCAGACCCCTCCCTCCCTTGTCACTCTCATTTCTCAGACCCTCCCTCCCTTGTCACTCTCATTTCTCAGACCCTCCCTCCCTTGTCACTCTCATTTCTCAGCCGCCCTCCCTCCCTTGTCACTCTCATTTCTCAGCCACCCTCCCTCCCTTGTCATTCTCATTTCTCAGCCGCCCTCCCTCCTTTGTCATTCTCATTTCTCAGCCGCCCTCCCTCCCTTGTCACTCTCATTTCTCAGCCGCCCTCCCTCCCTTGTCACTCTCATTTCTCAGACCCCTCCCTCCCTTGTCACTCTCATTTCTCAGACCCCTCCCTCCCTTGTCACTCTCATTTCTTAGCCGCCCTCCCTTGTCACTCTCATTTCTCAGACCCCTCCCTCCCTTGTCACTCTCATTTCTCAGACCCCTCCCTCCCTTGTCACTCTCATTTCTCAGCCGCCCTCCCTCTTTTGTCACTCTCATTTCACAGGCCCCTCCCTCACTCCCTTGTCACTCTCATTTCTCAGACCCCTCCCTCCCTTGTCACTCTCATTTCTCAGCCGCCCTCCCTTGTCACTCTAATTTCTCAGGCCCCCTCCCTCCCTTGTCACTCTCATTTCCTAGACCACCTCCTTTGTCACTCATTTCTCAGCCCCCCCTCCCTTGTCACTCCCCCCCCCCCCCTCTCTTCTTGTCACTCTTTTTTTCAGCGCCCCTTCCTCATCACCTTGTCACAGCTCTGTGAGGTCCGCGGTACAGGAGCATTTGTTTCCTGTACCCGGCCGGACTGATAGGAAGCGCACACTAAGTGAGTACTTCCTGTCAGTCCGGCCGGGTACAGGATACAGGAAACAAAAGTTCCTGTACCGCGGACCAGACAGAGCTCGGCCACGCTACACTGTCAGTCCCTCTCTTCATCTGGCGCCCTGTTGAGCCGTGAGAAACGGCAATAACACCCGGCGGGCCGGATCAGTTTCCTCGGCGGGCCGTAGTTTGAGGACCCCTGGTCCAGAGCATAGACGGATTACATTCAGGCTGTGTGTCCAGAGCATAGACGGACTACATTCAGGCTGTGTGTCCAGAGCATAGACGGATTACATTCAGGCGGCTTGCCCAGAGCATAGACGGATTACATTCAGGCTGTGTGTCCAGAGCATAGACGGATTACATTCAGGCTGTGTGTCCATAGCATAGGCGCATTACATTCAGGCTGTGTGTCCAGAGCATAGACGGATTACATTCAGGCTGTGTGTCCATATCATAGACGGATTACATTCAGGATGTGGGTCCATAGCATAGACGGACTACATTCAGGCTGTGTGTCCATATCATAGACGGATTACATTCAGGCTGTGTGTCCATATCATAGACAGATTACATTCAGGCTGTGTGTCCAGAGCATAGACGGACTACATTCAGGCTGTGTGTCCAGAGCATAGACGGACTACATTCAGGCTGTGTGTCCATAGCATAGGCGCATTACATTCAGGCTGTGTGTCCAGAGCATAGGCAGACTACATTCAGGCTGTGTGTCCAGAGCATAGACGGATTACATTCAGGCTGTGTGTCCATATAGACGGATTACATTCAGGCTGTGTGTCCATATTATAGACGGATTACATTCAGGCTGTGTGTCCATATCATAGACGGATTACATTCAGGCTGTGTGTCCATATCATAGACGGATTACATTCAGGCTGTGTGTCCATATCATAGACGGATTACATTCAGGCTGTGTGTCCAGAGCATAGACGGATTACATTCAGGCTGTGTGTCCAGAGCATAGTCGGACTACATTCAGGCTGTGTGTCCAGAGCATAGAGGGACTACATTCAGGCTGTGTGTCCAGAGCATAGACTGATTACATTCAGGCTGTGTGTCCAGAGCATAGGCGGATTACATTCAGGCTGTGTGTCCAGAGCATAGACGGATTACATTCAGGCTGTGTCTAGAGCATAGACGGATTACATTCAGGCTGTGGGTCCAGAGCATAGACAGATTACATTCAGGCTGTGTGTCCATAGCATAGGCGCATTACATTCAGGCTGTGTGTCCAGAGCATAGACAGATTACATTCAGGCTGTGTGTCCAGAGCATAGACGGATTACATTCAGGCTGTGTGTCCAGAGCATAGACAGATTACATTCAGGCTGTGTGTCCAGAGCATAGACAGATTACATTCAGGCTGTGTCCAGAGCATAGACGGATTACCATTCAGGCTGTGTGTCCATATCATAGACGGATTACATTCAGGCTGTGTGTCCAGAGCATAGATGGATTACATTCAGGCTGTGTGTCCAGAGCATAGTCGGACTACATTCAGGCTGTGTGTCCAGAGCATAGACGGATTACATTCAGGCTGTGTGTCCAGAGCATAGACGGATTACATTCAGGCTGTGTGTCCAGAGCATAGACGGATTACATTCAGGCTGTGTGTCCAGAGCGTAGGCGGATTACATTCAGGCTGTGTGTCCATAGCATAGACAGATTACATTCAGGCTGTGTGTCCATAGCATAGGCGCATTACATTCAGGCTGTGTGTCCAGAGCATAGACGGACTACATTCAGGCTGTGTCCAGAGCATAGACGGATTACATTCAGGCTGTGTGTCCATATCATAGACGGATTACATTCAGGCTGTGTGTCCAGAGTGTAGGCGGATTACATTCAGGCTGTGTCCAGAGCATAGACGGATTACATTCAGGCTGTGGGTCCAGAGCATAGACGGATTACATTCAGGCTGTGTGTCCATATCATAGACGGATTACATTCAGGCTGTGGGTCCAGAGCATAGGCGGATTACATTCAGGCTGTGGGTCCAGAGCATAGACGGACTACATTCAGGCTGTGTGTCCAGAGCATAGACAGATTACATTCAGGCTGTGTGTCCAGAGTATAGACGGATTACATTCAGGCTGTGTGTCCACAGCATAGACAGACTACATTCAGGCTGTGTGTCCAGAGTGTAGGCGGATTACATTCAGGCTGTGTCCAGAGCATAGAGGGACTACATTCAGGCTGTGTGTCCAGAGCATAGGCGGATTACATTCAGGCTGTGGGTCCAGAGCATAGACGGACTACATTCAGGCTGTGTGTCCAGAGCATAGAGGGACTACATTCAGACGGGGTCTATAAGTACAGTATAGGTTTTGCATATCCTGAATATCGGTTTATTTGTTCTTCTCCATCAGATACATTACGTGGCATTGAGTGCTTTCAGATGGCGTCTTGTGGTCAAGATAACGTTATCAGAATCTGGCTGATATCTTATGGGGATGAGAAAGGTAATTGGAGTCCGTGTAGTTGTAATTAAGTGTGTTCTTAACATTACATCAGGTATGTTTTTTTTTTTTTTGTCTTTATGAAGGTTTTGACATGAGATGCAAATTAACACTTAGTGGACATTTGGCCCCCGTCCTGTCCTGCGCGCTCTCCAGTGATGGGGAAACCGTTGTCTCCGGGTAAGCATTAAGGGAGTTGTATTGAGGAGGCTGTCTCAATGTCCGCCCCAACGTTGCATTGATCTCTGGTGGATCGTTGGGTTTCCTATCATATGGCAGAAACATTTGGAATTGACCCTAGTACGTGTTTCTGGGATAGGAAAGTCTGATTGCAACACAAGGACCGATGACAATCTCTGCACGGCGCTGTGGAATATGTTGGTGCTATATAAGCAACACAAAGGCAGCAGGAAGTGAGGAGACATGGGAATAATCCGTCTCTATTCCCGCGGTATTCATGATGGTCTCCCCGAGATACTGAAAGTGTCGTCAGCTGCCCTAGAGAAATGAAGCTGAATGTACTAGAACTTGTTAATGTAATTTTGCAAAAGGACACAAGAGGGCAGCAAAAACGTAAGGAAAAAAAGTGGAAACGAATCCAAGAGTTACATTTTTCTACCTAATATTGTGGTCTTCCTTATACTGAAGCTAGGAAAGTTAGATGGAAACCAATATGGCAGCCATTAAAGGGTATGTGTCATGTAGATAAAGTTAATACAAGGCACTTACTAATGTATAGTGATTCTCCATGTTGCCTCCTTAGGTGACTGGATTCATATTTCTTTATCACATTTTACACTGCTTTTTTTGCGACCAACGCTGCAGCGCAGATACGAGGTGGCCGTTACAGGAGCTGCTGTGCATGCATGCCTATACATACTCCCATGTTCCCAGCCACCAGAGAGGCCAGAGCCTTTTCCTATACTGTCCAAGCACGGCCACTGCTGCTGGATTGCAGGGTGGTCATAACCCCTGGAAACGAGCCGTGTATAATGTAATGGAGAAATGAATCCAGCCAGCAAAGGAGGCAATATGGATACTAACAATACATTAGTAAGTGTCTTGTACTGTATTCACTTTCTCTACGTGATAAATGCCATGTGCTGAAGTGAGAGGACCCCTTTAAAGCTCCCACCGGGTTAGGCGCACAGCTATCCTGGGCCTTCCATAACCTGTTCTGCATATTTGCTTTATACACACTTTACATTGTTGTCACCCTTATGGCTTGTGTAGCAGAATACCGTCATATTAGCGTTATATCACCTAATAGTGTAGGTTATAAATGAGATATAAGATCAGACTGGATTATCACTACACATAGACTCTGATCACATCTGTAACATCTACATATACTTTTTTTTTTTTTTTTTTTACTTTAATTTTATTTTTCACAGGTCTGTGGACAAGTCTGTTATTATTCAAGGAGCAGTAAGTATTTTATTGTTTTTAGATAATGTAATAAAGTCCAGAAGGGGAGTGCATGCCCATAATTATCTTCTGCTATGTAAATGACACACGTTAAGAGATAGCATTGATAGGCGGTCTGTGTGATGAGACTGCTGGTGGTTTAAAAGCCGTTTTCACCGTATTTCCAGTCTACTTTCAGATCAGCTTGGCCAGATTCACATTGCTCCTCTGAAGTGAACTTGCAACATCATAATAATTTATGATGTTGTGAATTCCTATATCACCGCAGGTCTACTGAACTGTAGTCACATAATGCTGTAGACCCCTGGTCGGATGGCATTATGATGCTGTGAGTTCACTTCAGAGGAGCAGTGTTCAGTCCAGGAAATATTGCTCACCTATGGAGTGCGTTTCCCAGACTGAATACGCTTGTGTGAAACTGGCCTAAACTACACAGAGAAATTGCTAATTGATTCCAAATTATTTGCTGAACAGTTGCTTCTCTCCACACAACCACAGATTTAAAGGGCATCTGTCAGCAGATCTGTCCCTATGACACTGGCTGACCTGTTACATGTGCGCTCGGCAGCTGAAGGCAGCTGTGTTGGTCCCATGTTCATATGTGTCCGCATTGCTGAGAAAAATGATGTTTTACTACATGCAAATGAGCCTCTAGGAGCAACGGGGGCGTTACCGGTACACCTAGAGGCTCTGCTCTCTCTGCAACCACTACGTCGTCTCCACTTTGATGGACAGGGCCAGGTGTCCTCACGTTTACACTGCCTGGCCCTTCAATCAAAGTGCAGAGGGCGCAGCAGTTGCAGAGAGAGCAGAGCCTCTGGGTGTAACGGCAACGCCCCCGTTGCTCCTAGAGACTCATGTGCATATATTAAAACTTCTCCAACACAGATGCTTTCTCTTGCCAAGTGCACAGTGTTTGGTAGGTACAAATCTTCTGACAGATGCCTATCAAAAATACACTTTCTGTTTGCAGCCACCACTTAGACGAGCTCAATCTATTTCTGAATTTATACTCCGCCCGCTAAGACGATTGTCTACTGTATAAAGCCATATGCAGGTGGACATTGACGTTAAGGCTACATGCACACGACCATTCTGTGTTTTGTGGTCTGCAAATTGCGGATCCGCAAAACACGGATGGGGTCCGTGTGCGTTCCGCAATTTGCGGAACGGACCGGGCGGCCTATTATAGAGATGCCTATTCTTGTCTGCAAAACGGACAAGAATAGGACAGGTGATATTTTTTTTTTGCGGGGCTACGTCTGCAAAAACTGTGGCTCGGATGGGGACCAGAACAGCGGTCGTGTGCATGAGGCCTAAGGGCTTGTGTGCACTTTCTGTGTGTGCGTGGCATATGGGGCTTCACAATAATCTCTTCTTGCACTGTAGGTGCCTCAATCCTTTGGGACTGCAAAAAATTTGTTAATGTAATCGGTCAGAATTTCTGAAGATTTATGCCCAACTTTTTAAAAATTGTGTATTTTTTCTTTTGTAGAAAACTGGCTGCATTCTGCATATCCTAAATCATCACACACGGTGTGTAGAGTTCAGGAAGCTCCTCTATGTAGCTCTGGCAATCCTGTATATGGTTTTGTGGCTTTGTACAGTGCGGTATATAGCAGAGGTGAAACAATGTACAGTACAATAAAATAGAGGGCTCAGCTCCTAAGAGCTTACAATCCATTGCTTCAAAATCAGCTGAGGGCGTTCGGGGCAGTGTAAACGGCTTTACCCGATGTTACACAGGGCAGCCCGGACCTTGGCACCAGATACCGTCCTGTCAGGAATGTGCACTAGGTGCACATTATAAGCGCTCAGGCTCAGCTGCCAAAGGAAGAACAAAGAGACATAGTGTTCAGTATGCGTCATGTCTTCCTGTATTGGGAAACGGCGGCTCTGGAGAACCAGGTAAACATGCCCTATAAATGGGTCATCATAGGACCTCGGTGCCGGGGTCTAGCATGGTTAAAGGGAACATGAAGTATGACCAGCACCTTAGATATAGTGCAGGAGGAGCTGAGCAGATTGATAGACAGGTTTGTGGGAAAGGAGTCTGTATATCTTCTCAATATAAATCTCGGTTCTTTCTAAGCTTAGGAGTCCAGTGGGTGGTCTTAATTATTGACTGATAGGTATCTGTAGGCAGAGATAGCTGTGAGTCACTGAGCAGGGCAGCCCACTGGACTCCTACACATAGAAGGGGCAGAGATTTGCATTTCACAAAAAGTGTTATTCTCTTGCCCATTAGAAAGGTACATGATGTAAATGGTGGCAAAGGAAATTTTCTTAAAGAGGTTGTGCCATCTGGGACTTTGGCATATTGATAGGATAGGCTATCGAAGTCAGATAGGTGCGGGTCCCACCTCTGAGAGTCTCCATTCATTTCTGTGACTGTTTCAAAAATGGAGAGTGCATCGTGGAAGCACGGGCACCATTTACTTCTATGGGAACGCAGGAGATAGCTGAGCCAACGCTTGGCTATTTTCGACACTCTCATAGAAATAAATGAGTGGCTGCTCTCTGCTCAGTTTGGGAGTTCCGTTCTGGAGATGGGTGCTGGTCCCAGAGGTGGGACCCGCACCTAAGTGACAGATGAGACAACCCCTTGTGAGTAAACCGCTGACACGGCGTCCTATGTTTAGACAGGAAGTCACTTTCTCTTTTCATTCCTAGGACACTCACTTCTGTTTACACCTTTCTAACAGGCCAGAGAATAAAATATTGGTCGGAGTGCTTCTTTAAAAAGATAGGGTATACTTTGCCTGGCCATCAAATGGGATAACATACCTAGGTATAAAAATTACTGCTGATCTGTCGCAACTCTATAGCTTAAATTTCACCCCTCTTCTCCAGCAGTTCCCGGAGGAACTTGGAGTAGACGGGATTTTCCCTGGTTTGGCAGAATTGGCATATTGAAGATGCACTTGCTGCCAAAATTACTCTATCTCCGGCAGACTATCGCCCTTCATACTCTGGTCTCAAAAACGCTGATGCTTCACGCAATTTGTATGGTCACCGGGTTAACCAAGGATTAATTAGACATTACTGACCAGCTCTAAAGAGACGGGGGTGGGTTGGTCTCCCGGACTGCTGCCTATGCCGCGCTTTTGGACATACTGCGCACTGACACCTCCAAATCTTGGGTACACACAGCACATGACTCTTCTCCTTGCTCTTTAGCAGTACTCCCATGGCTAATAGGCACTTTATGCTCCACTAATTCTCAGCTTTCCTACACGGCCCACCACACTTATGCAGTAATAGCGTCCATAAACCGCCATACGTCCTTAACTGATCCCAAAGTATCCCTCCGGGGTACTCACCTCACCCCTTTCTCAAGGGTACGAATGCTTGTCCCCTTCGATTTTACTACGTCCTATCGGAATCCTCTGGAGCTGGGCTTCTCCACGAGTGGTTTATGCTCTATGATATGCTGCCTGCAGTGTCTGGGTTTAATAGGGTTGATCCTGGTGACGGAGCCTCATTAATGAGACATGTTCCCTTTAATATCATGTGTATAATATAACTCATCTTTCCTCAACAGATATGTAACTGCCTGCGCACTAGCTCCAAGCCAACCTCTTCTAGCCACAGGTTCTATGGATAAGACCGTAACTATCTGGAAACTGGGACAAACAAGTGATTCACCAGGCAAGTTTTTTCCAGGCTAGCTTAACCCATTGTGGTGTTCCTGTGAAATGAGACAGGAACATCTCAAAACAATGTACCGTAAAAATCGTATGGGCTAAGGCAAATCCGAGCAGGCAGCAGCATGTCCTGGATGGATGCAAGGATCTGCCCTTGGTCTCTGCACTTCATTCTGTGTGAATATAACAATAGTTGGAAGATTTTAACGAAGACTACTTGTGCAGGAGATACATAGAGGGGGACGCAGCATTAATTCACTGCTGCAGCCCCTTCATTCTCAGGATTATAAAGTAATAGCATATCCTACTGGAATAGCCCTTTAAACACATAAAAGGATAACCCTTAGGATTTCCTTTAGGGGACATGTATTTCATGGTGACCAGCACATCTACGTGATTGTATATAAGTCCATGAGTCCCAATAAGTTCTTGCAAAAATGTAAAGTTGCCAGCAATGAGTTGGTCCAGAGCAGTAGTGGCAGAAGTTCTCCTCCACTCCCATAAGATTTATGTAGAATCTATAGTCTCCACATTAGATCATCCTTGGATTCGTTCCGTATTGCAGCTGCCAGAGTGAAGCGGAAAACAGAGTTTCATGTAGAATCCTGGACAGAGGACGATGTCAAGACGTGGCTTGCCAATGAGAGCCTGGCAGAGGTAGAACAGCATTTCAGTGCAAACAACATTGATGGTAAAGAATTACTCGGCCTCACCAAGGACATCCTGCTCCAGGATCTCAAGATCGGTATGACTTTACCCGGAGGACGACCTTTTCTAGAGGCTACTGTGTATTAGACTCGTGACAGGCTCTGATCATTGTGATTTGCTTTGGTAGAATCCCTGGGGCTGAGAAATAAGATTTTGAGGAAGATTGAAGACTTGAAAAGCAAAATGAAAGAAGCACCTTCAAACATCCCAGAGGAATTTCTCTGCCCCATCACATGTGAAATGATGAAGGATCCGGTCATTGCATCCGGTAATATGTTCACTTTAACCAGGCCAATGTCTTCAGAGCTTGAGACTCACCTGTAGGCAACAGCCATCTTCTCTTGTCAGATAGACACGTAGAGTGGATAATGTAACCCCCATAACAGTGCCAATCACTGAGTGTCATAGTGCCTCAGAGCTGGCGGGCGTTACCGGACGGTACCTGAATGCCCGATCCAGACAGCTCCAGCAAGCTGTTCCCTGCCAGATCTCTGAACGCTTGTGTGACTAGCCTAAAAGGGGTTTTCCCCATCTCAACATTTGTGGCATATAGTTAGGATATAGCACAAATGTCAGATAAGTGCAGGTCACACCTCTGGGACCTGCACCTATCTCCAGAATGGGGGCCCGAAGTAAAGAGGGAGCAGCTGCACATGGTATGGATGTTCCTAAAACAGCATTGGCTAGGCTACATCCAGCAGTCCCATAGCGGAGAAAGGAGAGGTGGCCGCCCTTGCACAGCCACTCTTACTTTATTTTGGGGGCCCCGTTCTGGAGATAGGTGCAGGTCCTAACACTGTGACCCACTTCTATCTGATATTTGGGGCGTGTTGTAGGAATATGCCACAAATGTTTAAATGGAAAAACCCCTTTAAGAAGAAGGTTACATCTGGTTTCTGTACAGACCCAGCAGAGATAGTCTGTTCTACAGCAAAGGGGGTACACGTAGGAGGTGTGCGTAACCTCACACTCCAGGCCCCTTTAAACACGACCATATGGCTGCTGTGCCCATGTTGTGGACTGCAATACACAGGCACCAGCCGTGTGAACTCCATCCCTGTGCGGACCCATTGACTTGAATGGGTCTGCAAATACGTCAAAAGATAGACATGTCCTATCTTTTGCACTGCTAAGGCACAGATCGGAAGCCCACGGAAACACTCAGAAGCCCTTTCGTGGGCTTTTGGGTTTGTGCTTTCACACTGCAAAAGATAGGACATGTCCTATCTTTTGCAGATTGCGGACCCATTCAAGTCAATGGGTCTGCACTGCAGAATGGAGCTCACACAGGCATGGTGACCATACGGTCGTGTGAATGGGCCCCTAGAGAAGCCCTGATCTAGTTTAGTGGCTGACTAAAGATGATTTCTGTGTCATCAGTTATTGTGCTCTTAGTCTAGTTGGCATATATTTCTGAATGTTCTGGGGTTATATTCATGAACTCCTAGACTTTGGTTTGGTTGCATAAGGAGTTAATTTATTTTTTGAGGTTAGCAGGAAAACGTAAAA
The DNA here is from genome assembly GCA_033119425.1 of Bufotes viridis. NCBI lineage: Eukaryota > Metazoa > Chordata > Amphibia > Anura > Bufonidae > Bufotes > Bufotes viridis. The sequence continues at coordinate 133,802,330 of CM065595.1, read as the reverse complement.
GGAAAAAGATTGTCAGCTTCAATTAATTAGCAAGTCACGTCCCCGTTTCTGTTCTTCCTATTTACACATGAAAGCATTTGGCCGACCGGGGACTTCTGAAAGCATCTTATTCTGGTGACAGATCTGTGATGAAAACGCAAAAACATAATTTCAAGCTCACGTTGATGGGCGATTTGCACAAAATACATTTCTCTCTCATCAAACACTTGGGGTAGGAATTAAGCTGGGATGGAAAGTGCAGCTTTATAAGGCAGCATGACAGATTCTGAAGAAAAACCCATCATCTGTATTCACTGGAGGTCACCATGTTACAACTACCTTATTGAAAACGAATGACAACCTGTTGATAGGAGCAGGCTGCAATCAGATGAGGGCCCCTGTCCTATCGGTAATATGTGCAGCCAGTCTGTGGCTGGTGCCTGTACCCATAGCAGTTTATGCTATGTGGCCAAGAACTGCATGCAGTTTTCACAGGCGATGCACATGGGTCTGCTGCCTTTCATCTGTGTATGGTCAGCCTAAGAAACAGGACTGCAGAGATGTCACATAAGCTTAGTGCTCCTGCATGGCTGAGAGGGCATACAGAGGAAGGAATACCTAACAAATGCATTACCGGACCCATAATTGACAATTTGGGAGGTTCCACATTGAGAGAGCACAGTAACACTGACAGGCTGCATTCACATGACCATGGGATGGCCGTGCCCATTTTGCGGATCTCAAAATACATGCACTGTCCGTGTGCACCCAATGGGTCCACAAGACGCTGTCAAACGTAGGACATGACAGACCCGGAAGCACATGGAAGGGCTTCCGTTTGTTTCCGGTTCTTCTCCTCCGCACCGCAAAAGATCGGACGTCCTATCTTTGGCTGCATCTCGCAGATCATGGACCTATTGAAGTCAATGGATCCACATTGCAATCCTGAATGCACACAGACGGCGCCCATGTTTTGTGGATTTGCAGTTTGCAAAACGGGCATGGCCATCACACGGTTGTGTGAATGCGGCCTTACTCAGTATTAGTACAGTGTAATCAATGTAAAGGGACCTCTACTGGTCACAGGTCCCCATTAAAACCTATACTATCAGGCACCACGCACACAGCTGTATCCGTTTTACGGTCTGCTAATCGTGGATCCTCAAAATACAGATGCGGTATGTGTGCCGTCTGCATTTTTTTTCGTGGACCCATTGCCTTCAATGGGTCATGGTCTGGATTTTGTGGACATACTCTATCCTTTTGTGAACAGACATATGGATGCAGCAAGCACAGGGTAGAAAATGTCCTATACTTGACTGCAACATGCGGACCATGGACCCACTGAAGGTAATGGGTCCATAACAATCTGCAGACCGCAAAATCCATACAGTCATGTGCATGAGGCCTTAGTTGAGGTCTGACCCCAGAAGCCACACAGATCAAAGTAGCTTTAGGACCCTGTACATATGACTGACATTCCAGCTTTGTTACGCCGCCTAATGTGAGATCCTAGGGGCAGCCTGTCACCGATAAGGATAGGCAATCAATTACAAATCCTAAAAAACCCATTTACATGAATAGCGCTCATACAACTGGCTTCCTTGGTGTTGGGTGGATGGTCCACTATGCATATAGTATATTAATTGTGCTTTTATTCTTATAAATGCAGATGGATATTCCTATGAGAGAAAAGCCATTGAGAGCTGGATCGGTACGAAGAGGACAAGTCCCATGACCAACCTTACTTTAGAGAACCTTCTCCTCACACCCAACAGGACATTAAAAATGGCACTGAACCGCTGGTTAGACACCAGGCCAGATGAAAAAAACTATTATATTACATCCTCAAATTAGCTTACTCAAATAAGTCATGTCTGTACGTGGTATTATGAGGCACACGGAAGCTGCAAGTACATATTTTACTGGGCAAGAGTAAGTGCATGACGGAGATAGTTATTGGGAATCGGGACCGATGTGATTATAATCTCTCTGCTGCAACGTGGAGATGTGGTGCAGGTGACAACTGACCATCCCTGTGAATTACCGCGTTATCTTGTATGTATGGAATATTGATCAGTAACATATGAAACAATTTGTGTTGAGCGAACTTGTGTTTTAAGTTCGGCGTCGGGCTATCGAAGAATCCAGTTATGGATTTCGGCTACCACGGGTCAATTATGACGGAATTCAATATGGAATGCCTCTTATGGGCTTCCGTGGTGCAGGCAGTCATAGAATTCCGTTATGGCCCGTGGTAGCCAAAATCCATAACTGGATTCTTCGATAACCCAAACTGAAAACACTCAACACTAGTAACAACTTCTACAATGCCTGTAGATCTGTACATAATAGTGTTAGGTTTAATTATTTCTAAACTATAAAATAAAGTTCTGGTTTGAAGCCTTATTCCTTTTTTTAACTGGGACAAAGGAGAGAATACAAATTAAGGGTACATTCACACGTCAGTAAGTGTTTTGCGGATACGCAAAACACGCACACCGGCAATGTGCGATCCGCAATTTGCGGACCGCACATAGCCAGCACTATAATAGAAAATGCCTTTTCTTGTTCGCAATAGGACATGTTCTATTTTTTTCAGGAACAGAATTGCGGATCCTGAAAAAACGGATCCCTAAAAAACGGATGCGGATCTGCATCCGTTTCAGCCCCATTGCAGACACAAATTACGGACGTGTGAATGGACCCTAAGGGCATCTGTCAATAGATTTGTACCTATGAAACTATCTGACCTGTTACCTGGGCGGCGGCGCTTGGCAGCTGAAGGCATCTGTGTTGGTCCCATGTTCTTATGTGCCCGCATTACTGAGAAAAATTAAGTTTTAATATATCCAAATTAATGGTGGCGTTGCCATTACTCCTACATGCTCCTCTTTCTCTGCAAGTGGCACCCCCTCTCCAATTTGATTGACAGGGCCAGGCAGTTAAAATGTGATCACACCTGCCTGGTCCTGTCAATCAAAGTGCAGAGGAAGTTGCAGAGAAAGCTGAGCCTCTAGGTGTAACAGCAACGCCCCCGTTGCTCCTAGAGGTTCATTTGCACATATTATTAGAACAAAGCTGAGAAAAGTTTTAATGAGATATATAAAAGAACAGCTCCACAAAATGTAACAGCAACGTTCATGCCCTGGTTCCTACACGTATGACCTACCTACATATTGCTGGTTGTGATATCAGTCAGCACACAGAAGCGATGCAGGTTTATCATATAAAATGATACATTTTTAATTCCTTAAGGAAATACAGTAGATGTGCAAAGGACAGTTATAGACTGAATGAAGAGGAAGAAACAATGTAAAAAATAAATAAGCTATATAAGGACATGGTAACATATTGTACTGTGAATGTCGACCTAACATTTTACACTGAACCGACATACTACAGGTACGTACTGTCTTAACAACGCAGCGAGACCCTTAATTCGTTTATATACATACAGAGAGTGAACATATGAAACATTCATGAAGAAAGCAAGAAATGCTCCATAAGAAACTGAAAATAGTCTTAATGAGAACTTACCTGAAAACAAGAACAAAACATCTGCAGTTTATCAGTGGCTCAGTAAAGCCGACCACAGACCGAAACTAACCCACCAACCAAAGCCAAGATCATAGACCGATCAGCTGTAAAAATACACGACTATGGGTAGTTTAAAGTGAATGTCCACCAGATTTAAAAAAAAATAATTGTATCCTCTCAATCTAAACAGGACTTTACATCATTAATGCAGTTGGAGTTCCCCTTTCTGAGCTCCAAATCCTCTGCATAGAAAGAAATTCATTATTTAACTATCTGAATGTGGCCACCACTAGGGGGAGCTTAAGAGCTTACTGTATACTGTTTATACATTGAACTCAATCATAACACAGTATACAAGAAGAGCCAAAGGTCCCCCTAGTGGTGGTTGCAGGCAGTGAGAAATTGTATAGTTTAATTTTTGTCTATTCGGAGGATTTGGAGTTTTGTAGCAGAAAAATAGACAACTAAAACCATAAAGATATTTCAAATCGCACAGAAGTTCTGGATCTAAACTATAAACATTCACCTTAAGGCTTTAGAGACCACTGGTTCCTAATGAACTGACAGCACTGATAATAATGGTTACACCCAGAAAATGTCTGCAGCCGCTTATCTTTAGCCAATGGGAACATCTTACTGTATAACCTTATTGCCCTCCAAAAATATCACCAATTCCCCTGTACATTTTTAATACTCCCTGTACCTTTTTTTTTCTTTGAAAGTACAATTCTCCTCTAAGATAGCACCTTAAAGGTCTTTATAGAAAACAAGAATAAAGTGCGATAACTGTTAGGACTGATATTATGCCATATTTATATATTAAACTCAGTGCAAAAACCAGCATGGTTGAAGCCTTAAAATGCACGCTATATATGGCCATAGTATAGCTTAAAAAGTTATACATTATATACACGTGAAACACAAATTCCGGTTATTTTATATATATATATATATAAAAATGGCCATAGACTATATTACAAACTAATATGACTCTTCTATAAAATATATCAGAGACTGTTGTATCATTAAACATTCATATACATACCCATGTAGGGCCGACTCGCTTTTGGGCAAATAGGTTTCCAAAAATTTACCACTGGCTTAGAAATCCACAGGCCACAACCACTTTTGGCTACTTATTGCCCACAAGCAAACAACAACTGCCATCATCTACCTGATGGCTACCTATTGCCCACAAGCAGACTACAACCTTCATCATCTACCTAAAGGCTGCCCCATAGTTCTAAACTTTGGATGGGAACAAACTAGAATTAGGGATAATCTTGTCTCCTTTAAGTGGTAATATAAGGCACCAATTGAACACAATAAATATGCCCTGCTACTGAATAACCTTACACAAAACAAAAACTATTTTTTCTGTTTGTTTTTTTAAAGGCACCACGACAATGTTTTATAACACTGATATTCCAGTTATAATGATCTGCTCTAGGAAACTGTGTCTTACGCAACCCCGGAAATCTATATTTACAGGTCAAATTCTGCAATCCTGAGAGGTGCATGGATGAAAACCGATGTTATTCCTACAACCAGCGATTAGCTTGTGTCTTAAAGGGGTTGTGCAAAAATGAGGGGTTTCTGGGAAACCTCATCACTTGGCCGGACCTGTACAGGGAAGATTACTTACCCGCTTCCAGGTACCAGTTCCCTACTCCTCCTTCCAGCCTGCGATGCTCCGCTGGGCTCCTGCACTGTAAACCATCTCATTTGACATCGCTGTAGCCAATCACTGGGCACGGCAGTGGTAAACTTGGTCACATGACATGAGGGGAACCGGTTACCGACGCGGCCAGCGATTGGCTGCGGTGATGTCAAACAGGAGGTTTACAGCGAGGGAGCCCGGTGGAGCATCACAGGCCACGAGGAGAAGGCGCAAGGAGCCAGTGCTAGGAAGTAGGTAATTAAGCTTCCCTTTACAGGTCCGGCTAAGTAGGAAGGTCTGCTAACCCCACCTCTCCCGTTCTTGCACAAGCCCTTTAAAGGGGGTTTCCAGGACTAAAACACTGATGGCCCATCCTTAGGATCTGAACCCACGTCGAACATTAGAATAAAAGGGCTCCATCAACCACCTTCATTCTAATTATCCTTGGTTCGGGCTCCCACTGCTCAAACCTATGCCAAGGATAAGCTATTAACGTTTCAGACGTGGCAAATCCAGCCGTTGTGGATTACAGCACCTTTTACTCATGCACCAGGTAAAAGAGAATAGCGCAGTTCTGCAACATGGCAATCAGATATTTGCTTTTTACTAGCCCAGATTAAAAACCTCTTTCTACGGGTTGCTGGTATAATAGAAAGTCCTATGTTATAGCATCTTTTAATGCAATTATGAAGATACACCTTCTGATCCATTAAAAGGACAAACATTATAAAGGAGGTTTGTATCTGATTGCCGTTAGTTACAGTACATTTGCGAATTGTTAAAGGCATAAAGGGTGATTTTTTTGTCAAGGCAAAGTTTTAGTTTAGTACACATTGTACATTATAATTTGGTAATGTTCTGAAAACCAAAGTGGCGGAAAGTTCCTCCAGAGTTGTTGGGACTGCACCCGGCAGTGAAACATATGGAACATAGATCAGTTTATTTCCTATGAATCCGATTCAAAACCCAAAGTGATGTCCATTGACACTGACCAGCAGCCTCTTCTACAACTATTTGGCTACATCTTCGCTCCTGTTCTAGCCATGTTCATATAAAAGATGAAAACGAGTTAACGTTTTATTTCCAGGATATGTTCGTCTTTCCATGAATAGGATGACCGCGGTAACCAGAATGTGGGAATGATTTCCACCAGTAATGAGAATTTCACTTTATAGTTGCTTCTCCAAGCAGTCAACAACAAATCCTGTTCGTTAAATGAGTGCAGCCATTTGTACAGCAAAAAAGTTGATGCTCATTTGAGCCCCCGCAGATTAAGTTGCCCCCATGAAGCTACACGATATATATAATGACTTGTCGCCGTCAGTTTTTCTCAAATCTGTGGATCACACATTAGATTCTATGAAAGATCGCTTTGGTTTAGTAGAGGACAAGGAGCTTAAATTCGAGTCTTTAGCCAGAAGAGATTGGGACCTCAACATGGCTTCTTGGTATGACTGGTTGACCGCCTTGGACACTCTAAGATCCTGGGTGACGCTGGATGTTTGGCTCTTCCCTTCCTCAATGTCCTTCGAGTAAACCCCATTGTGGGTGAGGCCTCCATATACATTTGGCATGGTTTTGTTTTGATTTCCGTAAGTATTTGCCTGCCTGGTAGAGAACTTCTCAAAATTTCCAGTCTGAATACTCCCAGGAGGGTTGGTGTTTACATCCATTGTCTGGTTTTGCCAACTTCGACCAGACTGTGTGTTCTGCTGGAAGGCTCTGGCAGTTTTGTCCATGATTCCCATAAACGGTATGTTGCGTGGTCTATGCTCAGTCGCACTAAGGGTTTGGCTGGTCTTATTTTCTTTGCTTCGCACATCAGGTCCTTTAACACCTTCAGAAAAACTACTACTGGAAGTCAAGCTATGTGAGGCTATCCTTTTGCTTTCGGTCACAATCTGTTTATCAGTTGATTGGGGTTCCCGAGGTGGAGAGAGGCCCACATATCTCTCTGCCGTTTTAGAAACAAAGGAACCAGAGGACTTGTATGGCTGCGAAACTTCCCCCGGCTGCTTGTGGGCGATGTGTCCAGATGGAAGCTTCTCACTGTACACAGGACCATGAGATCCTGATACAGAATGAGACGCATCTGCACTAGGACCTCTCAAACTCGCTTGGTTGGAAAACTGTCTCAATGGAAGTGGACTTGAAGGTACCAAGTTAGAAGGAACTGAATTCTTTGGAGTAGAAAAACTGTTCCCAGACCTCGACATGGATTGCAAGGAATTCATGTGCTGATTGGTTTTCACTATCTGTGCCTGTTTTGTTGGTCTTTGTACTAACACTTGCTTTAGGCATATATTTTTTCCTTGAAGTTCTTCAGAAGCCTCAGAAGTGTATTTTTGATTACCGTGCTCCTGCAACCTATTATTGTTAACCAAATCTTGTGGTTTTGAGTTCCCTGGGAATTTATCAGAAGTTGGACATTCTTCCTCTTGAATTTCCTCAAAATTCATATGGCTGTCCAGTGTTTCTTCAATAGCCTCATCCTCTGGATCAGAGTCATGGCTTGGTGGTGGTGGCGGCGGCTGGAATTGCTTCTGTTGTTGGGACCTCTGATGCTGTTTGAACTCTTCTTCTACACGGGATAAGAGTCGTTTAATTTCCTGGTTGTTGGGACACAATTTCAAAGCCTCGTGGAGATCGGCAAGAGCAGCAATAAACTGCCTGAAAAGGAGTACAGAGGAAGACATGTAAATCATCATGACACTCGCAAGATAATTCCATCACAATGGCCAATGATATCATGGTAGAAGGATTGAGAATATCATCAAGAAGGCAGGATCATCTTTTTAAGGTTGAAGAGATATTTAAAAAATCATTTGATAGGCACAGAAGGTGGAACCAGAGGGGTCCAGGAACATGGGACCATCACTAATGATCTGGATAGGTGGAACTTTTTTGTTTAGGACATTTGATTGACACGTTAGAAGGTACCATTGTGAGAATACTCCCTCAAAAGTTAAACAAAATTTTATTTTATTTTTAAAAAGGACAAAGGGCATCTTGAAAGTCGTATTCCCATCTCAAAGTGATGGTGTATCGCTATAACATGCAATCACTTTATGATTTGTGGATTTCTGACCTCTGGGACCCACACCAATCCTAAGAATAGAGGGCTGTAGTACTGATTCAGCACGGCCTCCCCTTTACAATGATGCTCGGCCATCCTCTGCACAGGAGAACTGCAGTACAATTCCTTTTACGAATGGGGCTGTGCTGCAGTTCCCTTTACAGCTGGGTCACCAGGAGTGCCGCAGTACAGGAAGAAAAAGCATTACAGCCGCTTCAATCTTTGGACTAATGAGGGTCCCAGTTGTTGTACCCCCCCACTGATTATATAGTGATTGCATACTCTAGCGATATGCCATGGGAATACCACATGATACGGTAAAAAAAACTATTTGATATATGGCTACTTATAGAAACATGACTTACCTGCTGTTTCGTTTTGCTCTCGCCCTTGCATAGTAAGCTTCATAGCACTTTGGTTTCAGCTCTAGTGCCTTGGATGCAAACTCCTCCGCCATGCCAAAGTCCTACATAGAACAGAAGATGACACCATTATAACTTAGGTTAAACGTACTTTGTAGAAGCTCAACCACAGCAAGGTACAATGTTAACAGCAGGCACACATATTAGTGGGGCAGGAGGTGTATTAATGTATGATCCAACTCCAACAAGGCAAGGCTCCAAGACTGGGGGCACAAGGATCTCATACCTGAGGCCCCTTCCCATCACAATAGATAAGTGAGTGATCCTGTATATGGGAGAGTGCTGTACCTGCTTCTTCCTGTAAAACAACCAGCATGACCTTCACCTGCCCCTTCCACAAAGATAACATTTGACCAGAAAATGGCTCTTTAAAGGGGTTGTACAGTATTACAAAAACATGTCCGCTTTTCTTGGAAAAAAAACAGCACTAAACCTGTCCATACTTTGTGTGTGGTATCACCGCTCATCTTCATTCACTTCAGTGGGGCTAAACCCACTGGTAGTACCAGACCTTAAAGGGGTTGTCTATTGATAACCTATCCTCACGACGGGTCATCAATATCATAACAGCGGGGGTCCGACACCCAGCCGAACAACTCTATGAGGAGATGGAGAGTTCCGTCTCCCTTCTCTCTTCCTGTTCACCGCTGCTGTCCATGGTAAAGACCATAGACAGCAGCAGCAGACAATAAGAGAGAGGGAGACGGCACGTCGCACAGTCTACTCATACAGCTGATCGGCGGTGTGCCATGTGTCGGACCCCCACCGATATGATATTGATGACCTATCCTGAGGATAGGTCATGAATAGTAAAAGCCCGGACAACCCCTTTAAACGGGTATGGTGCCGTTTCTGGAAGAAAGCAGCCCAATTTATGTAATCATGTACTAATCCCCTTTAATAGGCACACAGTGAGCCATGCCTTTCCTCTCAGATCTTTTTACTTCAACATATCGAAGTGCGTACATATAATATAGCACAAAATGTACAGCTTAGTGGATTCCTATGGATTCTTCTATTGCAGCGTGGCCTTTGCATAAATCTACGTAAAATGCGGCCTGAAGTGCCACTTAATTTAAGACCTGCCAAAAGTAGCAAACAGCAGAAAAGTGTTTTACTTACATTCATTTTTCGGCGACATCTGGACATGTTCAAATAGAGGGAGACGCGCAGCTCATTAAAAGCTTTCATCTCTTCTCCTAATCCTTCTCGAGGAAACTTTCTAAGTGCGTACTGATACCTCTGCGCCGCTTCTTTCATCTTTCCCTTCTGCAGGAAACAAAGTCAGTGTCAGGAAGGAGACCAAATAAATGCAATGCAGTTTTTACAGCCTGTGCCAAAAATGTATTTCCTATATTTTGAGACCTCACACTTCTACAGGTTGTCCTTCTAAAAAAAGAAATTGTTATGAGGGGCCCATGAAAAATAAGCTAGCCACAGGGTGACCCTCTGCACATCTCTATGACAGTATAAAAAAGGTTACAGGTCATCATGTGCAGTTTCCTAAAAGGTTTGTTCAGTATTCGTAAAAATGGCCAGCTCAAAAATAAAGCTGTTTTTCCCAAGGACTGTGCCTAGCATTATAGCTCAGCCCCATGAATGTGATGGAGATGCAATACTGGCCCAAGGAACAAAAATAGCAAACTTTAATTTTTTATTTTACTTACTCTGTACAATATATTGCCTTCATCCATTAACTTCTGAAGGAGGATAATTAAGATATCTGGCTTGGAAGTTGCCATTGCCCATGCTGCATTCCCTATAAAGGAGGAGAAAAAACAAGGATTTAATAAAGGAAGAGCACGGAATCAAGATGCATGTACGAACTGGCGAGCTAGCAATCGAACGCGAGATAAGTCAGTAATATCCCTGCAGCTGGCATGCATTTATACATGAAGTGTGTATCTAAGACTTGGTTGGTATCCAGATCAACTTTTTCACACGGTAAGTGGTAAAATCTCAAAACAAAAAAAAATATAAGTTTTACTTCCACGTAAATAACCTTGAGGAGCTACAGTGGGGATTGTGACAATTGACCTTGTCAAGTTGGGTTCGCCTTATCCAAAACTAAGCATGCCTGCTTTAAAGGGTATGGAACGATCTCAAGAATGAAGTGCCTGCAGGCACTGGGGCCCCTTAATTCTCAGGATCGATGTGGGTCACAGAAGACAGGCATGAAGTGATGCCATATACCTGCGACATGACGTCAAGTTATAAGATGGGAATACCCCTTTTATCCATCATACTATCCAACTGCACCCAGTTGTCCTCGCTGCGGTGGCAAGCTACCCCTTCTACAATGTGCAATCTGCTAGTGCCCTCTTACAGACAAGAAGGGGCTAGCCAGAAAAATAGGCTACATCCACCAAGGTCTAAGTCAACATCTGGCACCAATGGTGATGCCGTGTGGAGCATACGGGAGCTAGTAAAAAAAAATTACAGTTGGTTCAATCATGAAATAGTGCCTTTGAGAGTTGCACATTACATACATCAAGATCTATCATCTGACCTGAATACATAATGTTTCCTTGGGTGAAGAGGGCATTTATGTGAGGATACGACAGATGTGCTTAATACAATAAGAAAGCCCGAGAAGGAAATGACATCAACTTCCTACAAATGAGGCTTCATGTCAGGCAGTCTAATTCCAGCACTGTAAGTTTGCATCTACAGACCTAAAGAATATATGGAGTATAATGGGACTATCGTATGTCTCAGACTGATAAAACATGTCTTTCTACACAGGCTATAGACCTCGTCAGGAAGCCGGGCCATTAACATAAACATTAGTAAGAAAAGATAACCAGGTTGGAGGCGTCATTTATATCAGTAATGGTCATTCCTGCTTATCCTTTGTGTTAATTTATTTTAGTAAACACAGGGAGGACTAATTGTGTATATGAACATTAATAAAACCTGTACTGAATGACTTATGTAGGAAAGTCCCTTTAACAACCACTTGCTAAAAAAAAACAAAAAAAACAACTGGTGTAAACATGGTCCCTTAGCCCCCCTATAGTGGCCTCAGGCCAGATTAAACAATCAGTGGAAAAAAAAATCCAATAATCCATCACTGGAACAACGACTTAAAGGGATTGTCCAGACTGTACTTAAAAAAAAAAAAAAAAAAAAAGGATCAAAATAAAAAAAAGAAGTGATATACTCATAGCATCGATCCTCCACTGCACTTGTTTTGATGATTCTGGGGTCCCCTCTGGTCTCTACTTCTTGCTCCCTCCAGACACACAAGAAATGACTGCTAAGCCAATGACTGGCTGCAGCAGTAACCAGTCTCTAGTGGTCATTGGCAGGGACCAGGAAGTGGAGAGCAGCAGGAACCCGGGAGGAATCGGAACAGGAGCAGCTGTGAGACCAGCAGGAACCCGGGAAGAGTAGGGGAGATGGTTAAGTGAGGTGTTCTGAGTCCACTGACATAAAAGACATGTAAAATTCTGTCATTGGCCACAGCAGGTGTGACAAGCTCTATAGTGACCAAGACAGGGGATTCAAAATAGGCCGACCACCACCATTGAGCCCATGAAGGGCAACATAACAGCTATCAGCAGAACAATCATTTATTTAAATGCCCCATCTTCCCTCTTCTTCATCAATTCCTAATGTTCCTATTTATATTAATTTACACCCTAGCTCTCCACTTACACCTCCTGCAGACCTCTCTTACATATATGGATTTCTCTACTTACAGGGTTGTCTGCTTTTTAGAATTCTAATTTATATTAGATGGCTTTTCTGGTTGATTTATTGCTGGGTTCCTGGATAATCTATGGGGGAACCTGGCAGCAAGTGTTAGCAATTCCTCTGCACAGTGCCGCCAGAAAGAAAATAAAGCATTACACAAATACTTTTTTAATTAAAAGTAATAGGCCATCCATGCAATAAATAGAAATGTCGGATTCTCCAGCGAGACAGCTGCTCTGTGTAGCCCCTCTCTGCTCCGGTTCATTAATGGCGATCCCGAGTGTTCCCAGCTCTACATTGAAGTTGGGTTTCCTAAACCAGACAATCCCTTACAGCCAGTGCATACGCCGATTGTGATGGTTAATTGGCAGACACATATATATTTCATTTGCATTCATTCTTGGTTGGTATAAGCATAAGTCAGATTTCACAGCTGCATAAAATCTTTACCTAATTTGGCTCCTTTTCGGAGCAAGGTCACAACAACTGCAGTATTTCGACAGCCGATCGCTCGATCCAAAGGTCTCATCCCACTGTAGTCCACATGTTCAATCATAGCTCCATTATCAACCAAATACTGCACCTAAACAGACCAGAAGATGAAGGTAAATCCTGAACACATTCACTTAGTAAAATAGCAGGCACTTGGCACTTAGCCACGGAGTAGGTGCCACCTTTAGGCCCCTTTCACACGGGCGAGTTTTCCGTGCGGGTGCAATGCGTGATGTGAACGCATTGCACCCGCACTGAATCCTGACCCATTCATTTCAATGGGTCTGTGTACATAGCGTTTTTTTTCACGCATCACTTGTGCGTTGTGTGAAAATCGCAGCATGTTCTATATTCTGCGTTTTTCACGCAGTGCGGGTGCTTTGCGTTTTTCACTGATGGTTGCTAGGAGATGTGGTTTGTAAACCTTCAGTTTTTAATCACGCGCGTGAAAAACGCATCAAGACGCATTGCACCCGCGTGGAAAAAACTGAACAACTGAACGCAATCGCAGGGAAAACTGAATGGCTTTGCCTGTGAAATCGCACAGTTTTCACTGAACGCATCCGCAACGCATCCGCACCTAATCCGGACACGCTCGTGTGAAAGAGGCCTTAAAGACCCAACATCCTTAGTACATGTATGGCGGATGTCAGGAAAATCGTGACGTTTCTAAAGCTTCTATGCAGAACTGTGTCCTCTCTATGGAAACACACTACAAATCCCATCCATACATCCCCTACTTTATACATACATTCACTAGTAAAGTAGTAAACAGATGTAGGGCATGATCCGACTACACAGGTTTATTTGTAGTCTGTTACCATGGAGACACATGTCTAAACAGGAGCTGTAGACACAAAACAATAGATTCTTCGGACTATTTAACAAAGTTGCTTCATTGTTTTTACTACAAAAACAAAGGCTTTACATGAATATCACTGTGGTTAGAAGTTATGTTTTTAAGTGTGTTGACTACTTAGGATTTTTCTCACCCAGCTACAGGGCACCACAGCTTATTCGTTTTGGAAAGCACAAGGACCATCACGAATGCCTGCTCCTATGCAAGTCTGATATTTCACAATATGATTTCAGCTGGAGTCTCCCTTTTAAGTAAAGGTGTTGTAGCCAATCGTATTACAGCTGTCTTTTTTGTGCTGTGATTTAAAGCAGGCAGGGTAGAGGTAATGGATAGCATGAGCCTTCCCTTCCTGGGATTTGTCCATGTTTCTCATATGTTGGCATAAAATAAAACGTCAAAAACCATCCATCCATCATAATATGCAATGGATAAACCTTGTAACTGTCAACCAGATTTATTAAACGCTGCATAAAATTCCACCTCTTATCACCTCTCTCCGTGCAAAAGAGAGTGAGGGAGGGCGTAATATTAAAACCTGTGGACGTGCGTGTGATGTCAGCCTGGGGAATGCAGCCTTCTGCATAATATCTGCAGCTCCCCCAGGAAAAGAGAGAGATAAACTTTTATCATGAGTAACAAAAGATGTTCCCCCCCCTGTAGAGCGCAACGGGCATTCCTCTTTAAAATGCATGGCATGTATTCCCGATACCACTGGAGCTATTGGAGCAGGAATGTGGAGGGCTGGCATCCCCACGGTATGTAAATACAGGATTACTCATGTATTTCAGTAGCAGGATCCGTGTGTTTATAGCGCCAGATCGTCGCTTAAACAGCGGTGAAAGGCGAGACGATCACGGAAACCTTTTAACGTGCGAGTGGCATTTAAATATTTAGCTTGTATTCACTTACAATCTCAGCATCTCCATAGAAAGCAGCCAGATCCAGCGGAGTGCGGCCATTTCTGTCCATCTGGTCGATGGCAGAGCCTCTTTCTACCAAGCACTGGACGACTGCCTTGTGGCCCTTGAGGCAAGCCCAGCTGAGGGCGGTCAACCCTTCTTTGTCCAATGCTGCAATGTCCGCCCCTGGAGAGAAGAACATCACACCATCTCAGTCTATAGTCCCATCAAGGTGGTTTTCGTTTGACAATTTCTATTCAAAGTCTATTCTGCCATTTTTTTCTGTAATTCTGAATCTCGAAAAGCTGGGCAACAACCAATATGGCTGCCATACAGCTGGTGAGCTATACAGTGATGCATCTTCTGCTCCCATATAAATGAAGAACTAGATAGATTTGCTATTTAGAGAGAGAAAAAAAACATCATATACTATGCACACAGCTCCTATGCAGACCTATGTGTCCCTCTGGTTACAGACAGTCCTGATCCTGCAGTTGTTTGTAACTCTTTTCCCTCTGTCCTGCTATCTGTAGGTTAGCAGAAAGAGGGGCAAAAGTGAAGGGGTTAACCCCTTTCTTTTAGGCTTGTTGCTAGGAATGAGCGATTCGACTTGGACCTTAGAACCGAACCAGAGTTCAAAAAATTTTTTACAGTACAAATCAATTAATGAAGTTATTACCCGAAGTCTATCGAGACTTTGAAAAGCAATAACTTCGGCTTATCGGAGCCAATACATTCTAATCCTGCTCCGTACAGTATTAGAACAAAGTTTCATACTTTGGATGTTTTATCCGAAGTCGATTCCCTCATCCCTACTTGTAACTGAGGAGAAACACAGATCCGTGTAGGAGCTGTATACACAAAACGGCAGGATAGTTTTTTTTTTTTTACTTTTTTTACTGTAGTAAAGCTATATAATATGGTTGCAAAAGTATACAAATCCTTTACATTTGGCCCACAGGTTGCTATAGTTAGTACACACGTTTCTTACACGCAGATCTTTCTAATTCTACGATACAAACTTTTTTGCATTAAAGGGTTGTCTCACTTCAGCAAATGGAATTTATCATGTAGAGAAAGTTACTACAAGGCACTTACTAATGCATTGTGATTGTCCATATTGCTTCCTTTGCCGGCTGAATTCATTTTTCCATCACATTATACACGGCTCGTATCCAGCGGTTACAATCATCCTGCAATCCAGCAGCAGCGGTGATCGTGCTTGCACACGATGGGAAAAAGCCTATCTGTGTGGGAGCATGCACCGCAGCTCCTGTCCCGGTCACTGCTGCAGAGCAGATAACCCCTGGAAACGAGCCGTGTATAATACGATGGAAAAATAAATCCAGCCAGCAAAGGAGGCAATATGGACAATCACAATACATTAGTAAGTATTAACTTTGTCTACATGATAAATGCAATTTGCTGAAGACATCCCCTTTAAAGCAAAAAAAGTTTCATAGAATTATAAATGATTTGCACGGAAGAAACATGGTTGCACTACCCATAACAACCTGTCATTTGAAGACGTGAGACAAACCCTTCAACCACCTGTTCTCCGCTAAAAATCTATTTATTTAGGGTACTTTCACACTTGCGGCAGTCGGCAGAGTGATCCGGCAAGCAGTTCCTTCACCGGAACTGCCTGTTGGATCCGGCAATCTGCATGCAAATGGAAAGCATTTGAAGACGGATCCAGCTACCGGCTTACAAATGCATTGCAAGAACGGATCGATCTCTCCGCTTGTCATGCAGAGAGACGGATCCATTATATATTTATTTCACATTTTTACCAGTCTGCGCATGCGCAGACTGGAAGGACGGGATCTGGCACTAATACATTCCTATGGGAAAAAATGCCGGATCCAGCATGTGTTGTGGAATTTTGGACGGAGATAAAACCGCAGCATGCTGCGGTATTATCTCCATCCTGAAATGTCAAGAAGACTGAACGGAAGACATCCTGATGCATCCTGAACGGATTTCTCTCCATTCAGAATGCACGGGGATAAAACTGATCAGTTCTTTTCCGGTATAGAGCCCCTATGACAGAACTCTATGCCGGAAAAGAAAAACACAAGTGTGAAAGTAGCCTTAGAGATGTGTCTGAAACCGGCCAACATTCAAATTAGCTCTGATTCAGAACCCAGCCGTGGAGTCAGCATCCCAATTATCCCACATGGTGGTAACTGTAAATGAATGGTCCGCACGCCCCAAATTCCAGCCTCTAATATGTGCAATCATATACAAAAACGATCCTCATTCTTTACAGCATCCTTCACAACCTATGCACACACAAGCAAACATTTAATGTGCCAGACTGCAATACCCAGCCTCAGCCAGCAGGTGGTGGTGTTGACTAGAGATGAATGAATTTCAGGTTATGAAATTCGTTCTTGCTTCGTTTACTGGTAAAAGGTGAATTGCGTTATGGATTCCGTTACCACGGACCATAACGCAATTCAATGACTGAATGCATACCGGAATGCCTTTAGAGATATTCCGTCATAATAGAAATCTATGGGCTGCAAAACGGATCCGTCCCGTTTCCGTTATGGAGGGGAGTCCTCTCCTGCATAATGGAAACGGGATGGATCAGTTTTGCAGCCCATAGACTTCTATTATGACGGAATGAATAACGGAATGTTTCTAAAGAATTGCGTTATGGTCCGTGGTAACAGAATCCATAACGCAATTCACCTTTTACCAGTAAACGAAGCATGAACGAATTTCAAAATATAAAATGTGCTCATCTCTAGTGTTGACCTTGCCTGCTAATGACAAATGAGTGAATTAGCCTCCAAAGTGAAGAGCGATTACTTCCCAACATCCTAAAGCGCGTTGTTAAGTTGTAAAGTCAAGATCTATTTGCCCCCCATGCAGCATATTACAATATAAATATTTTCCCGCTGTGACCCTTCTCCTGCCCCAGATTCCACCACTGCCATTGACTTAGGATTTTATGGTATTGTCCTTTTGCTTTACATTTCTTTACAGAGAAGACAGTTTCTCACCCTCGGACAGAAGGAACTCCACGGTACCACAATGGCCCTCGCACGCAGCGACCATGAGAGGAGTCCTGCCTTGCTTGTCACACAGATTCACATCACAGCCGTGCTGCATGAGCAGCCTGGCAACCTGCGGAGACCAAGGAAGAAACGACACATGAGAAGAAGACCGCCAACTGCAGGGAAAAGCGCGGATACAGTATCATACCGTCTACTGACTGCGGGTGTAAATATGGCTATTATACAACTTGCCCCAATAGGATTCAGCAACCTTAGAAACGGTGCAAACAACAGATCTAGAGACCCCAGGAGGATTACATGGAGCAGCATTCACACACAACAGAAAATGCAAGCACAGGTTATATCGAATAACAGTCCCCCTCCCCTTATTGTCCTCCAGAAAGATGAGCAGCGTGAAGCCCAATCCAAAATGGTCACCTAACAGCCAGCGACTTCACGTTTACTGTATAGGGGACACACCAGACTTTATTAGATCAATCTGATATCAAGATTCCCATCCATCCATCTTTCCCTGTCTGTCTCCATCTCTCCCTATTCCTCTCTCTCACTCCCTATCCATCAATCTCTGTCTATCTGTCTCACTCCCTTATCCATCTTTTCCCCCCCATCCATCCCACTCCCTTATCCATCCATCTCTCCCTATCCCTATTCATCTTTCCCTATCCATCTCTCCCTATCCATCCATCTCTCCCTATCCCTATTCATCTCTCCCTATCCATCCTGCTCTCTATCCATCTCTCTCTTTCCTATCCATCCAGCTTTCCCTGTCAATCCCTCTCTCTTTCCCTATCCATCCCGCTCTCTATCCATCTCTCCCTGTTCGCCTCCATCTTTCTATATTCATCTCTCTCACTCCCTATCCCCCCCCCCCCCAATCCATCCCTCTCTCCCAGTCCATCTCACTCCCTTATCCCTCCTGCTCTCTATCCATCCCTCTCTTTCCCTATCCATCCCAGTCTCTATCCCTCTCTCTGTCCTAATCCATTCCGCTCTCTATCCATCTCTCCCTATCCATCCATATTTCACTATCCATCTCTCTTTGAAAAATAAGGGCTAAAATCTGATTTGTTGCTATGGGCAACTTCTCCACTTTATTTTTGTTCTAGTTTTGATACACTTGTCACTCTGAGGCAGACTGATGAAAACTGTCTGTTGTCCTTAACAGCCAGTCACAGCGCAGCTTCCACCCAAAAGCCGAAAAACTAAAACTGTGTGTTTCACTGGAAGCTGCGACAAACAACAAAGAGGATTTCTCTTACGCTGGGTTCACACCTGAGCGTTTTACAGCGCATTCCTACGCGCTGTAAAACACTCAACAGGCGAAAACCCATGTTTCCCTATGGACATGGTTCTCACCTGAGCGTTTTACAGCGCGTACGAACGCGCTGTAAAACGCCCTATGCCTAGAGAAGTACAGGAGCTTCTTTGGGGCGTATTGTCGCGCGTATTGAAATTGACAAAAACGCGCTGTAATACACGCGACTAAAACGCGCGTATCAAGTATCAAGGATAAATGTAAGTGGATTTCAGTGCAGAAGACGTGCTGAACCCCCCCCAAAAAAAAAAAAAAAAACTGTGTACACGGCTTTAGATGGTTTTCATAAAAGTGCCCTGTGTTTTTGATTCACACCACTGCTTGCTGTCAGTAAATGGAGGCTGAACATTCATAAATCTGCTATATCTAAGGGCTTGGTACATCTGTACCCAGTCTAGGCATTCATCTGTAAACTAAATACATCACCACCCAAATCTCCCTCCTGCTCTGATTCTTTGCTTCAACGTACCAGTGTAGGAAAAATGTGTAAATATGGAGTCCAAGCTATTTAGTAAACTGGGTATAACTATAGCAAACACACAGTGCTATGTCTGTACAGATTTGCAGCCTCTGTATATAAACAGGAATGTTTTAAGTTTCTGACAGCAAGCAGTGTGTTTGAAAAGGTTACATAAGGACATAAAAAGTATAGGGCAGAACGTTTCATCAAGCAGTGCTGTATTTAATGGGAAACCTCCAGTAAAAGAAGAACTCTAAATCATCCAAATATGGATATCGTTCTTAATATAATCTGCACATATTTTATTTATCTTCCCAAGTAAAAATAAATCTTATAAGAAACAACAGGAAATTAAAGTTTACATAAACAAGGGAGCAAAATGCTGGAAACATGACATGCTGGTCATGGTTATGGCGACCTGGCCGAGCGCCCGATCAGACTCTCATACTATAGGGCGGTAGGCGTTGTATGGCGGCATTGTGCATTGTCCCGGGACTGTATGAAGTGCTGTGAATAGCTGTCTCCACTAGAAGAGGCTAAATAGATTCTGCGCGGACACAAAGAACCAGACTATCTCATTAGAATTTCTATAGCAGGGTCTTCACGGACCAAAACTGTCTTTTCAGAGACCTCTTGTGCTAAATATTATTTGACCACTTTTTAGTGGAGCTTTCAGGGACCTGAAAACCATTATTCCTAGTTGTTACTTTTTTTTTTGTAACTAAACATGAAGTTCAGACGTTTTCCAGCATTTATGCTATTAACATCTGTAATGGGAATAACCCTCTAATAACTGGAATAAAGGTCAGAATTAGACATACAGGGAAAAGGGTTTAAAGGGATAATCCTGAACCCCAAATAAAATTGCAAAAAGGCCCCTTCCCCGTGAGGACGGATCCTCATTGAGGTGCAAGGAAGTTAATCAGGGCAAGTTGGCAAGTATTCCAAAGGGCAAACTGTGCATTACACTTATTTTCCCGATTTGGCTCTGTTATTGTCCCCCCTCCTCCCGCCACTGTTATCACATTTTAATGTGACATCCATTGTGACCACACACCACAAGAGTCGGCCACGGCACTCGTTTGAAATGATGACTGATGGAACAATCAAGTGTAAGAGGGCGCAACGGGAGCACGGGGCGATGCAAGAGTCTAGCAGTGGAATTGGTAAGGGATAATACAGTATTTGTCATTTTTAAATTGAAGTCATAAAAGTAGATAGAGCTTAAAAAATCCTCTACAGAAAAGATAAAATTCCTTCACTCACAAGAGTCATAATTTTTAGACTCCATATACAGTACCCCAGAAAAGGGTACTTGCTAACTTTTCTTGCTAGGGATGTTATTTAATATGTTAATGCCTAGTAATGTACCAGCATATCTGTGTATGGATCAGCTGGGGTTAAAAATCCTGCCTCTGCCACTGTAGGAAGTTAAGTGCTGGACTTAGGTTCGCCCCTTGCTCAGTTAGTTGTGTGTGAGCTAGGGAAGTGAGAGAAGCTACATGTGCTCAATTGTTTGGAACGGTGTTTTGATACTGTTGGATGTACTACCACTCCCATTCTGCATTTTTTGTAAAGATAGACGCGTTTTGGTTTTCTACAACTGGCCTGGTTACTGAATCCAGCACCATTTGCACCAGAACCTTGCACTTGTACAACATTCACGATACTAAGGGCACCCCTAGTGCCATCAGGCAGGAACCCCAACACCTTCCTAACATTGCCCTAGCCCTAGGCAGCATAGGTGTGAACACTGCCACTGGGAATAATTATTACATCCAGAGCCATTACCATCCTCTCTGCGCCTCCGGTTTGCGGCATATATTGTCTATTATTTCGCCAGGTGAATTTATGCTTTTATAGTGATAATGATAAAAGAAATTCACAACTAAACTTATGTTTATTGGCATGGCTCCTTTTATAAACAGAAGCTCAGCCTTTGAGAGAAGAACCCATAATCTTAAAAGATATTGTCACAGGCACATATTCAATAGAGAGAAGAGAGCGTGCCCAGTCTTGGTCCCATCCCCTTTGAGGGACTCTCAACCTCAGAGGGGTGGCAAAACAAAGATAAGGGAACTGGTCCAAAGATTATGGACAAACACCAGGTCCCTCTATTGTGGGGGCAAAACCTGGCAGCATAATGGTGGCCCATTATGGTGCCAGGTTTTGCCCCCACATATAGAGGGACCTACTGTTTGTCCATGATCTTTGGACCAGTTCCCTCATCTGTTTGCAAACTATGCCACCCCTCTGAGCATACAACAG
The DNA here is from genome assembly GCA_033119425.1 of Bufotes viridis. Taxonomy (NCBI): domain Eukaryota; kingdom Metazoa; phylum Chordata; class Amphibia; order Anura; family Bufonidae; genus Bufotes; species Bufotes viridis. Next base: position 133,780,632 of record CM065595.1, on the reverse strand, counting down.
CATACAAAAGACGGCGTCCCGTAGCAATGGTGCTACGAGACGCCCTCTTCTATATAAACCAAGGTTGTCAACCCCGATTGGCCCTCATAATATTCCGTCTACCCAGGGTGTTCACAAGAGGAAAACGCAAGATACGAAGCCGTTTCCATTACTTTACCTGCCAGTGTCCTTGACGCACAGCACAAAACAGAGGAGAGATGCCACGTCTGTTTACACGGGACAAGATGGCTCCATGGTCCAGAAGCAGCTCACAGACCTCCAGCTTCCCCCGTCCTGCCGCTGCCGTAAGAGCTGAACCACACAAAGAGGATATTATAAGCACTCATAAAACCACATCTTCTATTACAAGCCTATATGTAAATCGACACACTATATATATTACTCTGGATATTTTAGACGTATGATTCTCAGAGCCCTCAGGCTACAATTTTACGGCTTTTGCTTTGTGTAGTTTATATATGGTCCTCATGGGAAGCCAGTCTCAGTAAATTCTAGAACCGAGAACGTGTCTGGCTCCATGAAATATTGAATACAGCAGTGCCACGATGATACATAAAAGGCATAATTTGTTCTAATTAAACAGATTACCAGTGGGGATAAATGAAACAAGTCTATAATTTACTCGCAAAACAGAGGTGTACGTGACCAGACTTAAAGGGGTTCTCCGGGAAGGAGTTAAAATGGCCACAAGCTAAAGCAGTGTAGTCAATTAGATTCGAGACTGATGACAACAGCAGAAGGGTGTGCTGATTTTGTATGAGGCAGTGACCTGTCCTCTATTAAATGACTATTAGTGTGAACATGGCAAGTGACAGGAGCAGCACCATGAAGTGAAAGGAAGTAGACACTCTGCATCCAAACAAATACTGAAAAAGATGATAGCAGCAGGAGCGGAGTGTACTGATCTTGTAAGAGGCAGTGACCTGTCCATTCATGTGATTGTATTCACAACAGGACTACATGTGACAGGAGGAATGGAGGTCTAAAGAAGATCTTATAGCCAATTAGAGTATGGTGAGAGCTGCAGGAGCAGAGTGTGCCGATTTTGTAGGAGGCAGTGACCTGTCCATTCATGTGATTATATTCACAACAGGTTTATATGTGATAGGAACAATGGAGGTCCACAGAAGATGATATAGCCAATCAGAGTATGGTGAGAGCTACAGGAGCAGAGTGTGCTGATCTTGTAGGAGGCAGTGACCTGTCAGTTCATTTGATCATATTCACAACAGGGTTATATGTGAAAGGAACAATGGAGGTCCAGAGAAGATGATATAGCCAGAGTATGGTGAGAGCTACAGGAGCAGAGTGTGCTGATCTTGTAGGAGGCAGTGACCTGTCCATTCATGTGATCATATGATCATTATCTTTGCAACAGGAATACTTTCGATGGGAATAATGGAGGTGCACAGAAGACCCAATAGAAAAGCAGATAATGGAGAGTTAATTCGAAAGGCATTACTGCTTGTGTATTTAGGGTACAATACATTCTTTTTGACTTTTGTGCAAAAAGGTGGAGAAACAAACATCAGATTTAACATTCCCAGAATACTGTGCTCTTAGTCGGTATCTTATTTCCCTTTCAATACAGATCTTGGAGCATTTACAGCTGAAAGACTTTTTTCAATAACCTCCTTCACTGAGGCCAAACATTTGACTTGCGCCCTTCTGATACAAATTATTACAATGCAATAAGAAGCCATTTAGCTAACATTTGGCCGTGTTACAAAGGCGTTTAGTGGTGCCAAGTACGAGTGCAGAATTTTATGGTGTCATTGTGCAAGCAGATAAATGACACAAAGTCTTGGCCAAAGACAATCGTTAATGTGTCTGACTGCAGATTATTTATTCATTTTCAGTTTAGCAAACCTCAGTCTTTCATTTTCCTACCAGCACTGAATGACCTCGGAGATGGAGGGACACAGGGAAACTGTTCTGCCCATTGATAAATTATGCTTTTTAGAAATCAGAGCCTTTCTTTCTTGGAACACAAACTCACGTCTTAACTTCAGGAGAAGAAGTCCAACTAGTGGACTAGATACAAATTTTCTAGACAGTCCCAGGTGATCCGCTGCCCGGCTAGTCGTCACCATAGTACTGCATCTATATAACTATAGAAAGTCATAATCCTCTGTAGGTTTTGCAGATCTTGCTGACAACCTAAGGCTCTCCAGTCATTGCAAAACTACAACTCCCATCACACATAAGTTGCATGCTGTCATACATCTCACCAGGACTTTCTCGATGATGTAATTTCAAAACGGCTGAAGAGCCACAAGTTGGAGGCCACTGATCTAAGGCTTATTGTGCTGGTACACTCTCTAACCATGTCTCCTGTCCAGTGGAAATCAAATGGGTCAGGCTGGATATAACCTGGCATCCACTATTATTTTACCCATAGATCGGTGGCACAAGCAGTGTCTGCCAGTCTGTCATCTTCACCTTCCACAGACTTAAAGGGGTTGGCCACCATTGGGGGATAACATGGCAAACTCCTCCTCCTGGGCAGAACTGCAAAGAGTAACATACGTACCTGCTTTCTGGTGCTGGGTCCTGGCTTCTTCGTTCCTCAGCTTTGGCTGCTTCGCTGTAAACATCTGGTCTGCCGCTGCAATCTGTTCAACTTGTGTCACGTCCCACTTGTTATGACACAAGGGGAGCAGATCACGGCTGCGGCCAGCGATTGGCTGCAGTGGCATCAAGCCAAATGTTTATACCAAGGGAGTTGAGTGAAACATGGAGGTCGGGGACCAAAGGAGTTGGCCACAGAGATGGGAGGAATGTAGGTATGCTTCTGTTTGCAGGTCTACTTGAGGGTTTTGGGCTCGGCAGCCCTTTAAAGAGTTGGCCAAACAACCCTTCAAAGGTGGCCAACCCCTTTTTAATGGGGTGTTGGGCCCTTTGAGAATTTTTAGCGAAAGCTGCAATAACAAAGTGAGTAGTACTCACCTCACAGATCTCCCGACGCTCCCTAGCCACTGCTTCCCTGGGAAGACAAGGATGCACAGTCCAACAGGGATCCCAGGAAGCGGTGAGGAATCAGTAATGTGAGTATTACTCTCTAGGCTTTTTTATGGCATTTATTCCATTCGGTAGAGAAAAATTCTGGGGGTTGGACATCCCTTTAAGATACACTTTCACCTCCATCCATTACAGGTTTGGCTATGAACACTTTATGTAAGAAAGAAAGTAGAGACATTTGAGGCCAATGTGGCCTTCGCTTGATATCCATCCTGCCCAAATGGTAAAGCTTGAGCACGGTCTTTTTATAAGGTCTTGACCTAAAAGCCAAGTGCTTAGGGTAGTTTCACACTTGCGGGAGAGGATTCAGTCAGGCAGTTCTGTCGCCGGAACTGCCCACCGGATCCGTCTTACCGCATGACAACTGAAAGCATTTGTAGACTGATCCGGATGCGGATCAGTCTCACAAACGCATTTCAAGAACGGATCCGTCTCTCCGCTTGTCATGCAGATAGATGGATCCGTCTTGTAGTATTTTTTTCAGTTTTAAGGGTCTGCGCATGCGCATACCGGAAGGACGGATCCGTCCTTCAGGTATCTCCTAATGCTGGACCCAGCACTAATACATTCCTATGGAAATTAATGCCGGCATTGCGGCATGTGTTCCGGCATTTTGGACTGAGATAAAACCGCAGCATGCTGGGGTATTTTCTCCGTCCAAAACACCGTACAGTGACTGAACTGAAGACATCCTGAACGGATTTCTATCCATTCAGAATGCATTGGGATAAAACTGATCAGTTCTTCTCCGGTATTGAGCCCCGACGAGTGAACTCAATGCCGGAAAAGTTTGCCGCAAGTGTGAAAGTAGCCTTAGCTTGGTGTTAACCGCTGATGGTATGGGTATATATCCTGGTACCAACCTTCCGAAAGCTTATGAAGTACCTGGTGCCACTAATACGTGAAGCTGCCAACAGCACTGGGATAGCCACACGTGGTTCCTGAGACATTAGATGTGAATAAGTGATAGATAGATCGGTAGATAGATCGGTAGGTAGACTAGTTGGCTCAAAACCAATCAGACAAATGTAAAGAACTTTACACAGCAACATGTCTCCTTCCCCATTCTAGAAGGTTCTTCTTTCCTATACAGCATCAAACTTGAAAGCATACTTCACTAACATACATAATCTTCCCAGTTACATCCGGCATACGCTTTTATAAAGGCATTTATGCAGAGGTTGCAGTCATACCTAGACCCCTGGTACCCTGGCACCAGGCCAAACAGAAGAACGCTGGCTCCATAAATGGCTGGGAGTCACTAGGAGGATGTTGCATCAGGGCCACATTACTCCTATATATACACACACAACATAATAAAGTGGAACAGTGTGACTATAGGACTTTTACCTCACTTATTTACGCACTTATATAGCGCTGACATATTCTGCAGCACTCTGCACACATCATCACTGGCTGTTCCCAATGGGGCTCACAATCATTATGTCTCTGAAGTGTGGAAGGAAACCGGAGAACCTGGAGGAAACCGACGCAAACACGGGGAGAACATACAAATGTGCAGATGTTGTGCTTGGTCTGATTCAAACTTGGAACCTCAGCGCTGCAAGGAACCAGTGCTAACCACTGAGCTTTAGTGGGGGGAATGTATCTAGCCCTGGCTACAAAAAGTAGCAAAATAAGGTTTTACAACTTTTTGTGATATTCTGCTACTCTTTCCACTTTTGAAAAGTTGTGTGTGGCTAACCACGTGGGGTATAGGCAAGATTTAGGAAATGTGAATTTCTCAAAAAGTTGCAAATATGTCACTTTCACTCCAGTAGGGCAGTGGTATGGAGACCTGGAGTAACATCTCTAGGTATATTTAGAGATGATAGACGGGCGAAACGCGTGTCGGGACACAGGCAGTGCAGTGCCAGAGAGTGACATCGGGTATGCTTTATATGGGTTACTATTTGTTCAAATGCTATTAATGATGATATGTAGCTACTAGCGTTGCTTAAGCTCCATCGGATGTGTTGCATATGATGCAACAGACTATGCTATAAGATCGACACTAGTGCCCTATATATGATGCAATTGATTACTGTTACTATACCCTGATGTCACACTGTGCTAGATACTTACCCCCGTGAGGGTTTGCTATCCTTTGTGTTTTGCACCACCAACTATACATATATATATAGTATGTTTTTATATTTTTTGGATTAGATCCTTTTAATGTACCATGAAATAAAGATATTTATTTATTTGATATAACCCGTAATTGCCGTTTTGTATCATTTGATGAGGGATGTTCGGGTATTAGAGCGATTATGCAACGCTCATATTTGGTATATATTTAGAGATGAGTCAAACTTATCAAAGTGCTATACAGCAATGCAAGCTCAAGCAAAGTGGACTTTAAAAAAAAAATCCCCCTCATGATAAACTCCCCTCAATGAATGGGTTTACGAGTGGCATCAGGATTGGTCAGAGCAGGACTGTACTAATAGCCAGTAGACTGTTGAAAGATTTTAAGGGGACCTCAACCTTTGGTGTAACCCCGTTCAGGAGCTCTTCTTCAAGCACTCTGCACCTTTGAGTTTCCTTGGCTCTACTTGGCTTCTCCAGCCTGCAGAATATGGATGCATAAGGGAAATGCCGAGCGGAGCAGATGGAACCCGACAGTGCAGAGCGCTCTGAGAAGCAATGCTGCACAATCATGGTTTCACCAGAGATTTAGTTCCCCTTTAAGGCCCCTTTACATGGGCAGAATATGCAGACAATTATCATGAATGACCCATTTATTCCAGACAATTGCATGAGCGGAGACGAGAGATGCATTTACCATGCACTGCGACCGCTCGTCCACATGCAGATTCATTGTTTCTGGGCAGCAGATCAGTATTGACACAAAACAATCTGCTGCCCAGAAATGATACTTTTGGGCGATCAATGGCAACTGGGCAATTATCGGGACTGAGCTCTCCGAGGAAGGCCTCCTCTCCATAAGTGCAAGACAGTATTGGATTATGGAACTGCCATTTAAGCAATTATCCAATTCATTCTGATGAGTAGAAAAGTTATTTTACATCCCAAGGACATGTGCAGGGGAGGTTTGCTAGCAACAGAGAGTCAATCAAACAGAATGCAAGATGTAGAGATTGCAGGAAGCAGCAGGAAAAGGAGCGGAGGTGTGTGGGGGCAGCAATAAAGCAGAGGAATGTTCCCGATAATTATGGCCTGTTGTTTACCGAGGATGATGGCGGCCGCCTGCGAGTTCCACCCTGAATCCAGCTTACCATATTCGGAAACTGGCTTACCCACAGTGTTCTTAAATAAACAGTATCATGGCAAAGTTATGCTCAGGAATTCCGGCTATTTTAGTGCTAAGGACTAACCCTTATCTGATACTCTCTTGGCAGGCGTATTTCCACTAACCCTTCTCCTAGCAGGAAAAACCTACATTTTTTCAGGCAATACGGGGTTATGCCATTATTTTAAAGCCTCAAAAAGTAAAAAAATACAGATATTTTCAAAAAAATCATCTGAACACACACTAAAAAAATCTGGTATCTGTTCAGTGACTACTAACAGGCCTTCAAGGGGAGGCAATTAATCTGACAGATCTTTGATCTCGCGCCAACAAACCTGACAGAAAAAAAAAACGGAGGATGTGTTTGTCTGCCAGAGAGAAAGGCGAAGAATTTGACAGCGGGATTAAGGGAGGGTAATAAGAAGCCCGAGACTGGTATCCTGAGTAGGCCCGAAGCCTAAGAAGGATCAAGAGTGAGGTGCTAGCGGCCCTGGAAGGCGTCTAATGTAAACACTGGCGATTAGCGCCATCCAATCCGTCCTCTCATTACAATAATATAAAGACTCTCACAGTGTTTGCCAACACATAGGGCTTTTTCTCCCCCCTCCGAGTCCAGATAAAACATTTGTCAAAGTGTAAGCTAAACATGAATAAATACACGTCTAAAGCCCGTTTAGTTCTCCGGATTAAATATGTACATTAAGGGATTAAATGCATTAAAGGAATCGCCAAGTCCTGGGAGGATAGACAAAGGAATAGACTAGAAACAAGGGGACAGTGTAAGGTGACTGAAGTATAAAAATACTGTCTTAGGAGGCGTTCACACGACTGTATCTGTTTTGCGGTATGCAAGTCGTGGATCCACAAAGACGGATACCGGCCGTGTGCATTCTGCGGATCAGCACGTCCCACCCTTAGTTAGAAATGCCTATTCTTGATCTATTTTTTGCGTGGCCGCGGAATTCACGTACAGATGAGGACAGCATCTTTTGTAGCCCCCCTTGAAATAAACAGGTCCGCATCCGATCCGCATTTCCCATGTTCATATGTGCCCGCTTTGCTGACAATAATTAAGTTTTAATATATGCAAATGAGCCTCTAGGAGCAACGGGGGCGTTGCCATTACACCTACAGACTACTCTCTCTGCAACTGCCGCACCCTCTGCACTCTGATTGCGAGGGCCAGGTGTGATGATGTTTTCACTGCCTGACCCTTTCACACAAAGTGCAGAAGTCGTGGTAGAGCCTCTAGGTGTAATGGTAACACCCCCGTTGCTCCTAGAGGCTCATTTGCATATAATAAAACATCATTTTTCTCAGCAATGCGGGCGCACATGAAGATGGGACCAACACAGATGTCTTCAGCTGCCAAGTGCACATGTAACAAGTCAGCCAGTGTCATAGGTACAAATCTGCTGACAGATGCCCTTTAAAGGGGTTGTCCACTTTTCTTTTATATTCATGACCTGGATAGGTTATCAATATCAGAATGGCAGGGAGCCAACTCCGGGCACTCATGGCGATCAGCTGTTTGGAGTAAAGGCAGCAATCGTACTAGAGCTGCCTTCTCTTTATTGTTTACCTGCTCGCCGTCACAACTGCAGCGGTGAGCAGTGTCATTCCAACTCCTTCCTTTTCAAGTGAATACTACATGGCTGTCCCATAGAAGGGAATGGGGACGGCTGCAGGTAAACAGAGAAGAGAAGGCAGTGCTCGTATGAGTGGCGCCTTCTCTACAAACAGCTGACTGTCAGGGTGCCGGGTGCTGCCGATCTGATATTGATGACCTATCCTGAGGTCATCAAAATAAAAAAGCGGAAAACCCCTTTAATGTAAACAAAAAAGCTGTAAAAAAAACTATGGGGTAATTTATTAGGTCCGGCGTTTTAGACCCTACTCTGGCGGTGGTCCGCTGAAGTTTATGTAGAGGCGCGGCCTCTATATAACTTCACTGGATCCACTGCCGCTTCTAAATCTATGCCAGCTCCCTTGCTGGCATAGATTTAGACCCACAGGCATAGAAAATGCTGAATGAGATGGGCCTTTCAGCCCCCTTTTTTTTTAGACCTGGCGTGAGCAGGGAATAGTTGCAGATTGCGCCAGAATCTGCATCATAAATACACCTAATATAGACGTATTTCTGGTTAGTAAGTGACCCACCTATGGTTTTTTTTTTTTCGCATTTTTACCTTGTTTTTTTAAAAAAAGGTTTCCCATGCGTGAAGAAAGCCAAAGCAGCAACATCAAGAGGTATTTTGAGTCTTCAGTCATGGCCATTAGCTTCAACGGATCTAGTGTCAACGTCTGCTACATAGGGTTTCATTTATTTCACACAATAACAAGCTGAAGAGCAAAAACTTATTAAAGCGTTAGAAAACGGAAACGTTATATGCGCGGCCTTACTTCCCATTAGATAATCCAGTAAATTCTCTCTCGATTTACAGACTGATGAAGCAAAATAAACTAAAATACTAAAAAAAATCCAACTGTAACATCCGATTTGCCAAACATTGAACATGTGCAACCAATCTACCAAACCGACACATGATCAAAGGCCGTACGAGTCCAGGGCTGCACAAATAAAGGTCAGATGGATTTGGAAGTCATTTGTTTTTTTGTAAGGCAATGTTGTCAGCTCTCTCATGATTAGAAAGGTTTTTCTCCTAAAACAGAGACATGCACCAAACCCCATCTCCAGCGGTCGGACGTTCCAGCACGTGCTTCACACACAGATGTTTTCCGTCATCGAGGTTATGGCCATTCATAATAATTTATTGGTAACAAGTTAATACGTCTGCCCCTAAAAACTCTGTGCATCACTGAATGCTTCCATAAAATGGAGACAGCGTGTAAATTGTGGAGCAGAATCTTTAATCATGTTATAATCGGAAAAGTCTGATCGTCTGGCACTTGTTACTGGCATCGACACACAATGTAATCTGGAGTCTCATAAATTTTTATGGATGTTCTAAAATCCAGAAATATGACAATTTAGTCCTCGAGAACCAGACAGAAGAAATCTTACTGTGCTCGTACTTAGTTGCCAACAGTCCCCAAATTGCAGGGACTGTCCTTAATTTTTATAGATGCTAGCTGCAAATTTGGGGCAGAAATGGGTGGAGCCTATGTAAACCCCTCCATAAAGGGAGTGTGTGAGGCCTTGTCGGGGCAGGGCCTATTTGTCCAAAATAGTTGGTAAGTATGCCCATATCATTTTTAGTTCACTAGCAATTAATGACGACACTGGCCCCACAAAATGGCTGCCTCCAGTATATAAAAGTGAAGCACTAAACACACACATATAGACTGATGTGTTTCTTGTTTAGGTCATTTATATAAAAGTTTAATAAATTGCTTCTTAAAAAAAAAAAAAAAATTCTAGGAGCCTTCTTCAGACATCCCAACCTGCGAAAACTCATTTCAGGAAGGTTTTCTTTTTTTTCTTTTTTCACAAACTTTTTATTACATTCATCAGCCCCCCAGTGCCTCTCCATCAGCCCCCCAGTGCCTCTCCATTTCCGGGATATATTGTTTTACATGCGGGCGTCAGGGAGACTCCCTGATCGTCCGGGAGACTTGAGATCCCTGCTTCTTCAGTCAACTTAGGAGATTTATGAATCTAATAAAAATAAATATTCGGGGAGATTCTTCAAAACTAGTATAAAAGGAAAACTCGCTTAGTTTTCCATAGCAACCAATCAGATTCCACTTTTCATTTTCCAAAGGAGCTCTGAAAAATTAAAGGTGGAATCTGATTGGTTGCTATGGGAAACTAAGCCAGTTTTCCTTTACACCAGTGTTGATAATTCTCCACCATGGTCTTTGTTCCCCATAGCAACCAATAACAGAGCAGCTTTCATTCTGTATTGTGCTGTTGAAAAATGAAAGCTGTGCTGCGATTGGTTGCTATGGGTCACAAAGGCAGTTTTGTTTTTTTCCCCTAAATCTGTCCCAACATTTTATTCTTCGTTAGATTCAGTCCTGGGAAAGATGAGTGACAACCAAGACAACTACTGTTATAGGTCCTAAATAGGGTTATCACCAGGCTTTTCTCTGTATTTTCACGACATTAGGCCGGCAATACCCACAACAATGTCATTACCTGTAAAGTTTTTTCAGCTGCAGAGGAAATATACGTCAAGAGAAAGGACGGCAGAGGAAGAAAGAAAGAAACAGGAAGGAAAAATCTACAATGAAAGGCCTGGATCTTACATCATGTAAGCAGATGGGGAGTTAAAGAAATAAGCCCTAATAAACCCAGTGGTGTGAATTAGACTATGCACGCGACCGTATTTTTCCTCCAGATTTATATGGGGCCATGCACACATCCGGATTTTTGGTGCATGTGTCTGACTATATTAGAAATGTCCTACACTGGTCTGTACTGTGGAAGAGGGTGGTCCTTTCTATTTATGGCAGGGAGTAAAAAATCGGAAGGCACACAGAAATACGGACACGGCCAGGCACATAAGGCCTGACAGACAACCGCTCTGTTTTACCTTTGCATTCGCTTTTGGTCAAAATGCATTAATGCGACGTACCAAAAAAAAGGAAAAGGGCAGTAGAGTTACTGGATGGTTTCATGACCAACGGAAGGCTTTGACATCAGACAACTTGTCCCTCACCGCCATACATGAAATGTTTACGGCAGGCGAACAGGGCTGATTTTGTAGAAGCACAACATTTGTGCATCATAAAATCAATGACTGAACAATACAATAAAGGTTAAACGCTGTTAAAATTTCTTAAAAGTAACCCATGGAGATTTGTACTGCACACCCACCAACGCTGCAGTGGCGCTCTAACCTGTCCATGGAGATTTATACTGCACACCCACCAACGCTGCAGTGGCGCTCTAACCTGTCCATGGAGATTTATACTGCACACCCACCAATGCTGCAGTGGCGCTCTAACCTGTCCATGGAGATTTATACTGCACACCCACCAACGCTGCAGCGGCGCTCTAACCTGTCCATGGAGATTTATACTGCACACCCACCAACGCTGCAGTGGCGCTCTAACCTGTCCATGGAGATTTATACTGCACACCCACCAACGCTGCAGTGGCGCTCTAACCTGTCCATGGAGATTTATACTGCACACCCACCAACGCTGCAGTGGCGCTCTAACCTGTCCATGGAGATTTATACTGCACACCCACCAATGCTGCAGTGGAGCTCTAACCTGACAATGGAGATTTATACTGCACACCCACCAACGCTGCAGTGGAGCTCTAACCTGTCCATGGAGATTTATACTGCACACCCACCAACGCTGCAGTGGCGCTCTAACCTGTCCATGGAGAATTATACTGCACACCCACCAACGCTGCAGCGGCGCTCTAACCTGTCCATGGAGATTTATACTGCACACCCACCAATGCTGCAGTGGAGCTCTAACCTGACAATGGAGATTTATACTGCACACCCACCAACGCTGCAGTGGTGCTCTAACCTATCTATGGAGATTTATACTGCACACCTGCTAACAGATCTGTACTGCCCCACTTTTATATGCGTACTATGAGGGTGAGATGAATAGTATGCTCCCAGCATTATTATATTAAGTGGCGTCATCTGGTTGTATCCCGCTCATAATAGCATAAAGGGAGAGCGGCACAATAAATGCACATTACAGGGTGTAGACAGCAGTTTAATCGCTCTGTCCTGTTTCAACAGAGGTATCAGCTGAGGTTATCGCCATTCATTCAGCGCTCCAGATTGAGGTGTGGCATGGGAAAAGCAATGTTTTGCCAGCACCGAATATTAAGAGACAAAGTTAAGGATGGCCTGGATCACAGAACATTTCCTTTGTTTCAGCTTGTCTGATGGGAGAAACATGTGTGGACGTAGAGAACAAAACGGTGGGTTAAAGCGCCCCTGCTCCGCGTGCACATAGGAAGCTATTCTGCAGACAGGACCAGTACTATCATATTACTTAATCATTTAGTGACATCAAAGGGTAATACAGACATTTTTCGTCACCTACTTCCTGAAAAACTGTACTATAGACATTTGTAACATTTGCGGTTTATATCTATACATACAGCTAAGGCTACTTTCAACTAGCGTTATTCTTTTCCGGCATAGAGTTCCGTCGTCGGGGCTCTATGCCGGAAAAAAAAAAATACGCTACAGTCACATCCCCATGCATTCTGAATGGAGAGAAATCCGTTCAGGATGCATCAGGATGTCATCAGTTCTGTTTTTTTGACATTTCAGGAAGGAGATAATACCGCAGCATGCTGTGGTATTATCTCCGTCTAAAATTCTGGAACACATGCCGTAATGCTGTATTTTTCCCATAGGAATGTATTAGTGCCGGATCCGGCATTCAAAATACCGCAATGCCGGATCCGTCTTTAAATGCTTTCAGTTTGCATGCAGATAGACAGATCCGGCAGGCAGTTCCGGCGACTAAACTGCTTGCCGGATCACTCTGCCGCAAAGTTCCCCTAAATCCGGTACTTTGCTTTATTTCTGTTCTGTATTTTTTCCTCTGTGGATCGCTATATTGAGAGCAGTGCATTGTGGGAGCTCAGCTGTGTGGTCACATGTCTGACAATGAAGTGCACATAAACTGCTGTCGGTTTCCAAGGGCAACCAGCTGAATTTAGAAACCAGTGATCTATAAGCTAGGGAAAAATGTAGACATATTACACATTGGATAGCTGACTCTTTAGATGACACTTCTAACTCCCCTATGCTCGTATTGGCCGGGTGTGCAACTTTATTTTAGTGGGAAAATGGATACAAGCTGCTGCCAGGTCCTTGTGACAGCTACATGGGAACAAAGCATCGAGCCTATTGAAATCCAACATTCCAGATCATTCTGCTGGAGAAGAGACGAGTTGCCCCCCCAAAAAAAAACAATAAATCAACACCATCCTGTGCATTTGAATCAATTACTAGAGCAAACAGGTCACTGCCTCCCACAGGATCAACACACTCCTCACCTTCTGCTTTACCTTCCCCATCATCTAATAGACCAAAGAATTACAGAGAAGAATGTAGAGGTAGAACGCTGGTCTCGCCCCATGAATACCAATCTTTAATGGGCATCTGTCAGCAGTTCTGTCCCTATGACACTGGCTGACCTGTTACATGTGCGCTTAGCAGTTGAAGACATCTGTGTTGGTCCCATGTTCATATGTGCCCGCATTACGAAGAAAAATGATGTTTTACTACATGCAAATGAGCCTCTAGGAGCAACGGGGGCGTTACCATTACACCTAGAGGTTCTGCTCTCTCTAACTGCTGAACCCTCTCCACTTTGATTGACAGGGCCAGGCAGTATAAACTTCATCAGGCCTACCTGGCTGTCAAAGTTCAGAGGGCGCTGCAGTTGCAGAGAGAGCAGAGCCTCTAGGTGTAATGGTAACGCTCCCGTTGCACCTAGAGGCTCATTTGCATAGATTAAAAACATCATTTTTCTCAGCAATGTGGGCACATATGAACATGGGACCAACACAATTTTAACGCTTAAACCCGAGTGGTCACCAGGCCAACATTCTTATTTACATGGTTTCCAAAAAACCATAGAAATAGTCACATTCATTCCAGTTGTTAAACAGTAACACAGCAACACGCTCAAGTATGTAACCTGAGCAATATAATGCTATTACCTGTCTCTCCCCACAGGGTATCGTTCTCATTGATGTCTACCGGGTAATCTTTATCGTGGTTCAAAAGGCAATTCACCACCTAGAGCATAAAACGAGAAAGTGTTTGTACAAGGAGAGCATAATATCCAGCTGACCCGCTGCTTAGTAATTTACCATAAAGCTATGTGGCTATATAAAAACAAGGGGAAACCACTTACATATCAGGGAAATGCATTTGCAGCAATTCCCTTATATATAATCATTTGTCTGAATACCCCTTTAAATGAGAGCAATTCAGCGAGCAGTCAGCGAGGGTACAGGGAAAACAAAATCTTTGCGATTGCACTTTTCGGCACCAACTACAATGTAATAAGAGCGCGTAGGAATGCGCTGTAAAACGCTCAGGTGTGAACCCAGGGTTAAAGCGGCCACTGACATTTAATGCATGGAGATATGCAACAGGCCACCAATCAAAGGGGTAGTTCAGGTTTAGTAAAAAAAAACATGGCTGCTTTCAAAAACTATGCCACACCTGTCTACAGGTTGCGTGCGGTACTGCAGAGCAGCCTCAATTTCTTCAAGGCATTGGTCAACTAGAACAGCTGAGACCCTTCTACGTTCATATGGAAAATATTCCTGGATCTCACAACATCTTTTAGCCATTAATACTAGACCGTAACTAAAATAGTTTTAGAAGTTCTCTATTTAGATGTGCTTAGCACAAAAACAACACAGTCGCATAGTTCTGTAAATTGCTTCCATGGCCACATTGCTGCTGGACAGCTGGTTTTCGTGCAGGTTTAGACAGATGCAGTTTGGGTGATCTTAAAGCAATATATGACTGAATATTTATTAGGGTGCATTCACGTGGCCATATGTATTTTGCGGTCCGCGTGGCATCCGTATTTTGATGCTAACCCGTTGACTTCATTGGGTCTGCATTTTGCAGCAAAGCATAAGACATGTTCTATCTTTTGCAGAATGGACATACGGATGCGGACAGCACATGGATGCAGTCTCCTCTCTGTATCCGTATGTCGGTTCCGCAAGAGATAGACGTGTCTTATGCTTTGCTGTAAACTGCAGACCCCTTGAAGTCAATGGGTCAGCATCAAAATGCAATGCCATATGAACCACATCTGTGGTTTGCAGACTGCAAAATACATACGGTGATGTGAATGCACCTTTAATCTCACTCACTAGACCAGGGCATTTACATCACCTTCACCCCGGACCAGCTATAGGAATCGATTTACTGTGCCTATAGAAAAATCCAGACCCTCCTTACACTCTACTGTTTTCAGCGCTGATTCTGTTACATTTTCATTCATTCCCTTCTAGTTCTAATGAAAGCCCATTTTTTTTTAATCTTCCTCATCTCAGTAAGTCTTATGCTTGGCACTGGTAATTAGCTATGAAAGTGTCTCTTTAATCTGTCGAGGCTCACACAATCCCAAAAGATCTTCAAAACCCAATCCAGGCGTGTCTTTCTGAAGCCTATAATATACAGCTGCCGCCGCCATTACATTGTTATATTTAACGGCGCCGTATCAAGGTCAGAAGGTACAAGTAAACTAAAACCGCAGCTGTAACGATCCTCCAGCATTGTGGGGCCTGGACTACTGAAATCACAGGGGCTTATGCTTTCTGGGGTAGATGTCGGCTACAGGTCATCTACTGACCCCGCAAAGTACTTTTATTTTAATTGCTTTCCACACTATGAAAAACTTTTCAATTCAGAATTCTGACAATTTTTATATTAAAAGGGGCAGGAGAGGCAGAAACTGTCATCCTACCATACAATAAAGCAAAGGCTAATACACGGGAACTGATCTTTTTACCCAGGGTGTTACAGCATATGATGTCTGCACACATTCTCTGCCCAGACAGTGAATGGGACAGCTCTCTCCTCCCTCTCTCAGCGGGAAGTGCCATCATGAGCTCAGCTGCATAGCCCTGCACCAATCCTGTCCATAGGCAGTGTCTGGCATTGCAGCCCAGCCTCGTTTACTAGAACAGGGCAGAGCTGCAAAACCAGACAAAGCTTACGGACAAGAGTGGCGCCGTTTCTGGGAGAAGCAGAATCCTTTTTTTCCTAATCTCATAAACCCCTTTAACGAGGACCTGTCATCCAAGAAAGGCTTTACCTAATACTTGTATTCCTCATGAAATAATTCTAGAGGATATTTTCTTTGAAGTCTGTGATGTTCCTCTGTTATTCCTCTTGGACATTTATAAATAAACAATTGGGTGCCATTTCTCTTGTTGAAGGGGAATGTTCCTAACACGCTGGCACTGTTTTTGCAGATGTCAGTCAGTGCCCATATAAGCTGTGCCACCATTAAATGTTATTTTAATATAATTCAGCATAAAATATCAAGTTACTTTTGTAATTTGGTATAAAAAAAAAATACTCCATTTGTGAGATATTCGCTTTACTTCATTATTTTGGCACCACTTGGTGGTTATTGAGTATAGTAATGTGCATGTCCACCTACTGAAAAGGTCGCACATGCTCAGTTCCGTCCTTCAACTGCCACTAGACCTATCTATGATTAACAGGGAGAGAATGGCAACAAAAGGACACACCCCTTGAGAAGGGACATGCCCTCTGAGCTGCCAACTAGAAATAAATCTAGCAGAGAAACTGAAGCAATGAATGGGGACGCATGTGAGGTACAAAGCCAGTTCCAGCTTTGTTAGAAAGGTATTATTTTTTACATCAATTACGACACAACCCCTTTAGATGATTAAGTCTCATCAAAGCAGTGACACACAGCGGATCCCTCGACAGCCCAAATTGCCTGTAAAACTCAAGTAAAGAAAACAGTGTGTCGATTGTTTAATCCAAGCCGGAGGATCTGGAGAATGTGTAGAACATGTGCTGGAAAGGACTTCATTTTTTTACCGTCATGCTCTAATAAATATCGTTAAGCTTGTCTAGCCGGTAAAACCGTGATTAAATTGGAGCTTTGGGGCCATTGTGTTCGGTGTAAGTGCATGACGCAGCATATCAAATGATACAGCAGTCCGTTCTGAGAGCCGCGCCGCCAGCATCCATCGCAGTCCTACTGTGTGAAATATGAGCCTCCCGTTAATGGTCGTCCAGGGCATTGGAAATTAAAAAAAAGTCACATACAGAGCGTCGTCTGTGTAACGCTAGATCTATTGACTAATTTGCTCAGATAATTTTATATAGGACTCGCAAAGAGCACAAAAACGTTAGGTATATGCTACGCTTCTGGATACACACCCATCCTCAAAGCAAAGGGGGAGAATAAGCGAATTTTGCATGGCAACATCCTCAACAATTTATTCCCATCTACAGGGGGATGTAGCAAAAACGTTTGCACGGATTTTCTGGTGATCGTACGCTTGACTAGGCAAAACGCGTACATAAATGCAGTGTAAAGTATGGGGAAAGCACAGAGCAGCAGCCTTTCAGACGATGCAGCTGCGCTTGCCTGGACAATACTGATCTCATATGACAGCCTGGCGGTTACCTCTGTGTGTCCCATGCTGGCCGCTGCGGTCAGTGCCTGTTGAAGGGCGTGACTTCTCTCACGTAATTTGGCTGCTGGCTAGAGGACGTCCACTCACAGTTCAGTAAATACTTGAGGATGTCGCAATGGCCTCTCAGGGCGCTGTGCACCAGAGGGCTCTGCCCCTTCTTGTCTATGTGATCCACCTGGAAGAAACCAAAAAAAAAAGAAATTCTTGCAACTACGAACCACAAAACATGAGCACATCCACGACTACTTAGCCATCTTCGCTATGGAGGCTGTTTAGACATTTACCATGAAGCACTTGAACGCCCCATAGGGTGAACCTGCCGTCACTGTATGGGGACGAGCCATGGCTTCTGCTGCAAATTCATTATTTCTGGGGAGCAGATCCATGTTCACACAGCCACGATCTGCTGCCCAAAAATGGTGACTTAATGGTCTGCACCAAAGATCATTTCACCTAATAAACAAGCGTTTTGCTTGTTCATCGGGTGATCGCGGCACCTTTACACGGGCACATTTTCCAGGTAGGAACACCCGATCATCTGCTCATCAGCTGGGCTACTTACCTGCTCATTGGCACAGAGTGTTTTGCTAGTTTGTAAAGTGATCGGCGGCATATTTAGGCCTGTTTCACACTTGCGTTTCTGTTTTCCGGTATTGAGATCTGGCAGAGGATCTCAAAACCAGGGAAAAAAACGTTCCGTTTAGTCCTCATGCATTCTGAATGGAAAGAAATCCGTTTAGGATCCCTTCCGTTTTATCAGCATTTCGTTGTTGTGACTGACGAGCTGCGGTTTTGTGTCCGGTCATAGAAATGGAACAAACTGGATCCATCACTAAAAACAATGCAAGTCAACGGTGACGGACCCGATTTTTTAGGATCTTAAAAAAACGGATCCGTCACCCATTGACTTTCAATGTATTTAGTGACACAACCGCGTCCTTACGCAACGAATGCATCCTAATGTGTAAAATCAACATGGATCTGTTTATTCCGGTTTTGAGATCCTCTGCCGGATTTCAAAACCGGAATTAACAACGGAAGCGTGAAACAGGCCTTACATAGGGAAGACCCAATAATAAGGGCCTAACGGGCCTCCATTTTGCAAAGTCTGACATATGCACTGGAAATCTCTCAGCGCATTCAACAAATGCATCCTACACACAAGACCCTATGGGCGGCGTACGCCTTCCATCGGAGGTGTATGTCAGGAAATCTGTCCAAACCATACCTCTGACGTGAAGACAGAAGGTAATGTGCAGAGAGGTTAATGCTGGCAGGAGAGTCAGTATTACCAAGAGCTGCAATAACATATGTGATCCAGCAACACCAGGACAGGAAGTCAGGACTCAATGAATGTCATTAAAGGAGGAAGCCGCCACATCTGCTGATTATTAGGGAGGAAGGGGACCATTATAACCCAACAACACAGCCAACCACAATGCCTCATGGGTCATGCACAGAGCCGGCTCCGCAGACATGGGAAGTAAGCTCTGCATGCCTCAATTACAATATGTCTGCTGCTGTAAACATCACTACCTTGTGCGGAGGAGACCATGTCCGAGCGTATAATTAGGCCAGAATATAATCAGCACCGCAGCAATACCAGTATTACAGTCACAGCACTTGGCTGGAATTCATGTCGGTGTCACTTTCCACATTTCATGCATTAAATAAACCACAGAATAAGTGCAAACGTTCACCAGCGATTGGTTGACTGGCTAAATGCATCTGCAGATGTTCTCCTTTATATAACTGTTCTATTATGGGAACAGCTTAGATTATAATTAGAGGGACACAATCAACACACCTCTCAAATGTGTGAATTTGGTTGCACAAAATAATCAGACAGGATATAAAGACAATAAAAATGGCAATTTATAGTATCACTCCAATGCATTTATAATGAAAAAAGCAGCAGCTTGGTAAATAAATCGCACCATTAGGGGTCAATAGCCCATATAAACACCAATGTGTCTCCATGGTTACAGACTACAAACAAACCCTGTGTAGTCTGGATGCCTTGATGATTTTACCTGCACTGATACATTGTAGCAAATTACTAGGGTAAACAAAAACGGAACTATTATCTAACAGAGATCTTGAAAACACGAACGGATTTAAATACAAACACCCCTCTTTAACGGGGTTGTCTCGTCTCAGAAAATAAGGGCATATTGCTAGGAAATGCCCCCATTGTCTTATAGGTGTGGGTCCCACCTATATAGGCAACAGAGCCCCTCCAAGTGCTCTTCCCATAAAAGTGAATGGGAGTGCACCGTGCATGACTGGCCACCTCTCCCATTCACTTCTACAGGCCTGACGGAAATAGCTGAGCCAGCGCGCTGCTATTTTTGGCAGCACCATAGAAAAGGAACGGAAGGAGGCTGCACATGCTCAGTGAGCCCTCTACCAGTTTTGGGGCTCTGTTCACTGCTGGGACCCGCATCCTAGTGATATGCCTCCATCATCTGAGATGCGACAACCCCTTTAAGGCTACATGTACACAACCGTATTATGCGTATGCGTTAATTCTGCATTTTTTGCAGATCGCACACAGACCCATTTATTTCTACGGGTCTGCAAAAAATAGTGACAGAGCACAAATGTGATACGCCTGCTTTCTACATGGGTGAGGCCGTTCCACAAAATTCAGAACATGACCTACTCTTGTCTGTTTAGCGGACAAGAATAGCAAGTTCTAGTCAAACAACACAAATGCACACGGTCAGCATCTGTATTTTCCACATCTTTGGTTTGCACAATGCAAAACAGATACGGTCGTGTGCATCTAGCCTAAATCTGTAGATCAGATAGAAGGTGAAGGAAAGGAAGCATCCACTGTAAAACGTAAACTATAATCATAGCAAAGAAACAAACCAGTAAGTGTTACCTTGGCTCCTTTTTTGCACAGAAGAGACGCAATGCTGAAGTGTCCAGAAGCCGCTGCATAGCACAAAGGCGTCATCCCACTTTCTGATGCCCCGTCCACAAAGGCTCCATATTCCAGCAAAAGGCTGACCATCTCCTCGTGGCCAAGGTGAGCCTGGACACACACTATAGGGGCGTTGTTTAAAACCTCCGTTCTGTAGTTTACATTGGCGCCGGCTAAGATCAAAAGTCGGCTCACCTGCAAACAACATGAAGGCAGACATTAAGCGAGCTGGATACGAAGATGATGTATGGAGCTCCTGCAAATTATCTCTGGCCAAATTCTGCTAAACTCACTAAAGACACACATATACGGGAGAGTCGGTGCAACCAGATACCGTGGATTTCACTTCTTTCCTTGGATTGTGAATACATTTTAGTCTATTAGGGATAACTGACAAACGAGTTCAGTATAATGAAAGAAAGCCAATAAATGTGTAGAATGTTACAAGACTCTGCAGAGTAACCCAATCCTCCCCTGACGGGCTGAGGAGTAATGCCAGAGCTTCTGGAGAACACATCAGCGGCTATATAACAAGTGGACTGCCCTGGCCTGCTAATGGATCTTCTGTCAAAATTCTGTCCAGGATCCCATAGTGCAGTTTGATGCGACCTAGGGGCACAGTTTTCAGAGACGGGAGCTTCGGCAGAGTTAAAGGTCCTTTAATACAGGTTGATTGACAGGTAATTATGGGGAACGCACCATGACGTTCCGCAGAGCCGGAGTTCCCGTGCAGCAAACCGCCCCATATAAATGCACTGCTTACCGGCGGCACATTCCTGTCTGCTGCCGGCAAACAAGGATTTTATGTGCTGCATAACGCTACCTGCGCACAGGTGCGGGTTTCAAAACTGAAATTCTGCATGGTTTTTCCTGTGTATTTCTCTGGGTTTCCGCACTAAGTGGGTCAGTTACTAACAGAAATTTGCCTATTTTTGCTGCATTTCTGGCGTAGATTGCAGCGCCAAGGTTCATTGCGCCGTAGTCTGTGACTTTTCCCCGCTCGCGCCAGATCTAAAAAAGGGGGCACGGCGTGGGTGGGGAAGGGGACGGGCCATTTATGATTTTCTAAACCAGTTTTAGGCGTAGAAAATGGTCTAAAATTTACGTCAGCAAGGAAGCTGGTGTAGATTTAGTCCAGCAGTGAATCCGCCGAAGAGGCCAGCGCCTCTTCATAACTTCGGCAGATCCACCACCAGAGCACGGGGTTGTTAAGACAGGCGTATAAAATACCCGTCTTAATAAATGACCCCCTCAATGTGCATGTGTTACTTTCAGATTTTGATGCCGTTTTGCCCCAATCTCACCCTTTGCATTTCAAAGGGTGAAATCTGCACATGGAAAAAAGCAAAGTGTACATGAGATTTCTCAAATCCCATTCAATTTGCTGGTACTGTGTTAAGCCTCATTCACACATCAGTGATTTCCATCGGTGATTGTGGGTCTACACCAGGCATGTCCAAACTCTGGCCCTCCAGGTGTTGCAGAACTACAACTGCCATCATGCCCTTCTGTAGGTTGATAGCTGTAGGTTGTCCAGGAATGATGGGAGTTGTAGTTTTGCAACATCTGGAGGGCCGGAGTTTAGACATGCATGGTCTACACAGACCTAAGGTAGAATAGAAAGATCTGCACCTGTTCTGTGTTTAGAGCCGCACCTGCTTTTGGCTCACAATCACTGATGGAAATCACTGACCAAAACACTGACGTGTGAATGAGGAATTACGTTGTGCTTTTATGCACTAAAATCCATGCAAAAAACTGCACATAATCTGCAGTGTGTGCAGGTAGCCTGAAGGATGTGATTGCCTTATGAATGAGCGCCTGCTTGTTCATCAGGTGAATGGCAGCACATTTACATGGGGCAGTTATCTGGAACGAGCATCAACGCTCCTCATCCCGATCCTCGGGCCATGTAAAAGCCCCTTAGGCATCCGTACAGGCGGGTATAATCTACAGTTCCCCATTTTTAGCCTTTTCTTTTGGAAGATGTTGACAGTGGTGATTTCCAATAGGAATTAGAAAAAAAAAAAAAATTCCAGCCACTGTGGCTACGAGGTTTATCGCACATAGGTATCTCCAGTGCTTTAAACCTTTAGAAAGAGCTTCCATACATTCTAGAAAAGGAGACCCCTGGCAGAGAGCTGCCAGCCCCTTTGCCACAAGCACCTGCAGCTCCAATGTGGTCACGTTCCCTGGACAGTAAAGGTGGCCATACACAGAAAGTGACCGACCCAACACTCGTTTAGCTGACAGCTATTTTTTCCAATCCCCCGTACACATGCATGCTCGGTTTGGCAGGTGTTCTCACTAGGAAGAGGGGAATAAGCGGCTACCAACAAGCCTGGACAAAGGATCTGGTATGCAGAAATCCAACATGCCCGACCTTTCTTCTGTCGTTGTGGATAGAGTCAGGAGTCCTCTGTGAACATTGGATGGTTAGCTGGACCTGCTGAAATTGCCGGTTCTGCTGGCATTGTTTAAGGTCAGCTTTAGTTGTGCCCAAATTTATTTGAAGGCTGCCAAGCTAATTTTTCCCGAGCACATTCATCAGGGAGTCTGAAGGATTTTTCTGTTGATATGATTAAATTATTCCTATTTAGCACATTCAGTTTGGCAGATTACGATAGCAGTCAATGGAAGAAGCCAGGAAATGGAAAAGATTGATGGCGTTTCCACCACATTCTCCGTTTCACGTCTGCAGAGCTTGGCAGATGTTACCGATAAAAGAATGTGAAGTATGACGTTAGAATATTCTCAAAAGCCATTTCATTTTCCATACAAAATAAATTTCTTCTTTAAGACGTTTTCTGCACTGGACAACCCCTCAACAATCAGCTCATCACAAAGCGATCAGGTGTAATGTGCAGCGAAACCTGGCACCATTTCTCTGCAGCACCACCACAACAGGTGAAATTAAGTATTACTCAGTGTCCATTCAAATCAATGGGTTGTCGGTGTATTGGAGGACAGGACAGGTCCTCCAGAGAGATAAAGAGATGCTCTTTGTAATCGCTCTCCAATCAGATGCTGATGATGATAGCAGCGGTAGAGGAGTGTGTTGACCTTGCAAGAGGCAGCGACCCGTCTATTTGCATCATCTACTATGTTAGAAAGGACAGGGGTGGGAATAGATCTATATAACCACCATTAATGCAATTTACAGTCCGAGGTTTACCAAAGCAGAGGATTCTGCATTCAGTCTTGGAGTCTCCCAGAACCCAGAGGCCTTTTTTCCGCACTGGCAATAAAACCATAGTAATGACAGCTATAGGATTCCTGCTACCTATCCCTTATTACGGATATGTGAAGAACACAAAGCAAAACTCCGTATATACCCAGCGGAGTGGAAGACACCTTCTTTGCTGTGTGAAAGCCTCACTTGTTTGGTTTAGCTAATCCGGTATAAAGTTTCAGATGCTGTTAATCCCCAACCGATGAACAGAAGACGACAAAATACAGCAATTACCGCGCAGTTGGAGAGGCCCCCCCCATAAGCATAACACCAGGCTTTTATATGTCCCATACACTGACAAGTACAGAAATCACAGGAAAAAAAGGGATGGAGTGATGAATGAAGGAGACAAGAGACGTTGAGGTCCGGGGAGGCAAACAATAAGTCAGCAGTCTACAGGACGGAAAGGGGCCTAAAGGGCGTTCTCTATTCTATAGCTGCAAAGCCTTACTGAAGTCATGAAGACGGGTTAAATGTATACAGGAGACATGCAGAGCAATATACAGTAAGCAACCTTTTATAGGCTATTAATGGGACTTTATAGAGGCCAGTTTACCAAATAAATATGGGGCACATATAATAATTTCCGATAAAGCTGGCCATGCGCATTTGGCAGACAGCCTTTTTTTTCTGAACCCCACATATAAATGCTAGTTATGTATGTGTTCTCAATTGGGAGAGGTGATGGCTCATGTCCCTTGAGAACAAAGAACCGAGCATGTTGAAGTCCAAAATGCCCAACCCTTCTTTCCCCCAACACCTCCCGTTGACAGAGTTGAGACGCCCAAAAATTGTTGGGTTTGGATGACATTCACCTAATATGTACGGACACCTTAAAGAGGTTTTCCAAGACTTTTCTACTGATGACCTATCCTCTGGATAGGTCATTAGCATCTAATTGATGGGAATCCAACACTAGGCACCCCCACAGATCAGCTTTTTGATAAGGCATTGGTGCTCACAGTAGCGCCACGAACTTCTCCAGCTTAGCGACGTCAAGTTCATCGGTCACATGGCCTAGGCGCCACTCAGCCCCATTGAAGTGAATGGGGGCTGAACTGCGATACCAAGCACAGCTGCTATCAAATGGTAGGCCTAGTGTTTGCCGGAAGAGTGGCAGTGCCTTCTCAAGCAGCTGAACGCGGGGGTCCTGGGTGTCAGATCCCCACCGATCAGATACTGATGACCTGTCCAGAGGAAAGGTCATTAGTAGAAAAGTCTTAAAAAACCCTTTTAAAGTTTACATTGGCTATACATATTAGATCACACTCGGTCAGACCTGTAGATTTGGTGGGATCAGGTGACAATCAAATTTGTATAAGAAACCTGACGTGCCAAATCCTCTCTCACAGGAGTCAGGTCCCTGCCCATGGCTTATGTCCATACTCCTTCTTGTAAATAAACATGCACACATTGGGGCAGATATACTAACACTTGGCGTAAAGTCTGTTGCTGCAAAGTGCACCAAATTTTTTAAGAGGCACAGGTGCATCTAACGGCAGTCCATGCGGCAGAAATTCAACTCTATACCAGCTAAGATTGAAGCTATAACTGGTACTATAGTAAATGGGACAGGCCACGAGGGGACATGGCCCCTCTCACTTTTCAAAAGAGGCTACAAGAGAGAAGAGTCACAAATTAGAGCGCAAATATATAGTGCGCCATAATCTGCTCCTTTTGTACAGCCTAAAAATGTATATATCAATGTGCACTCTATTCTGGAGAACTGTTGTAGAACTTTAGTTAGTATAAGACATTTCGAGTTGGGCTACACTGTTGGGTGAATTGTGGTAAAACTGCATTTATGACTAGGGATGAGCGAACTTCTGTTTTCAAGTTCGTCGTACAAAGTTCGGGTTAATTTTATTAAAAAATTCCATTATGGATTGTGCTTCCATGGATTATAAGTTTTATGGTTCATGGTAGTGGAATCCATATGGGAATTCTTAGATAACTCGAACCCTGTATGCCGAACTTGAAAACAGAAGTTCGCTCAACACTACGTATGACCTTAGATGTCCTCCAAAAGAACTAAAGCCGTCATTATGCTGCAGACATTACCACCATATTGGAATAGTTTTCGTACCGCAATTTGATGCTTATTTTTTCAAAGCAGTATATGGCAGATACTGGACAAATTAATGAGAACATTTACATTGCTCAGTCTTATCTGGGATAAGAAAAAAGGTCTGCTTTTTTTTAAGCCCCAAAAAACTGCATCTCCAAGTGAATTTGATGGAGCTGCAAAACCAAAAACAGCCCAAGGAGGCCCAGTTTCTGGGGGAAAAAATAAACCATTTTTATAATCGCAGACAACTCTTGTTTGGCCCCATTCCTTCCTCTTTTTGCTATCTTTTATAGAACACAATTCTTTTGAGTCTCTTCAATTAATGGCCATACATCACGTTGCTCTTCAGCTCCGGCTGCCTGGACTGCGAGCACAGACGACTTTTGTACAGTGTGAGGCATGAACGCCTCGGTAATGATCTCACACACTTCATGTTCCTCTGATGTCATGTCTTGACCACGCACTAAGGCATTGTTACGTTTCTTCAGTTCACTGCTATCCAAAGAGCACAGGCCCCCAAAACCGGATTTGGGGCTTGGCTGCACTGACCTCCCACTGAGCAGCAAAGCTCATTCATGGCAGATTTACTATAACATTTATTACCTTAACGTTCGGGGTGTACAAGTTCCTCAGAGAGGCGAGAGCCGCTGACAAACCATCTGTGCTGTATCCGATCCACAGGGCCTGCAGAGTGCTGGAAGATATTCCACTTTTCCTGCTGAGTCCCTAAAATAATGACATGGAAGTCATCAGAAATCAGAAAAGTTAATAAAAAAGTCAAAGATTATCGGCATTAAGCAATGTCGCTGGAGATTTTGCCTCCCACAAAACACTTAAATCTGATGACGGGAGACGCAGCTGAAGTTAGAGTACAATGCCGAAAGCCACCCCTGTAATGCCCCTATAGGTATTGTATGCTTCCCTCATCAACAGTGCCGCCTGATCTGCCGCCACGTCTCCCACTCTCAGATTTAAGACCAGATACTGGAGCCTGGACTTGTTTAGTATATATTTCTACGGTTATATCTGTTTCTGAGAAAGCTTGGTGACAATCATTCTATCACCCAGCGTACCTAAAATACTGGAAGGCAAATCTATTTATGTGGCACTACAGGTTCAATGTACAAGCCCATAACTAAGCATATTTACAGATCAGGAGTCTAGGAAAGCTGGGTATTAAAGGGCATCTGTCAGCAGATTTGTCCCTATGACACTGGCTGACCTGTTACATGGGCACTTGGCAGCTGAAGGCATCTGTGTTGGTCCCATCTTCATATGTGCCCTCATTGCTGAGAAAAATGATGTTTCAATATATGCAAATGAGCCTCTAGGAGCAACGGGGGCGTCGCCGTTACACCTAGAGGCTCTGCTCGCTCAGCAAATGCCGCGCCCTCTGCACTTTGACAGGTCCAGGTGTGATGACATTTACACTGCCTGGTCCAGTTAATCAAAGTGCAGAGGGCGC
The DNA here is from genome assembly GCA_033119425.1 of Bufotes viridis. Taxonomy (NCBI): domain Eukaryota; kingdom Metazoa; phylum Chordata; class Amphibia; order Anura; family Bufonidae; genus Bufotes; species Bufotes viridis. Next base: position 133,753,542 of record CM065595.1, on the reverse strand, counting down.
GGCAGTTGCAGAGAGAACCGAGTCTCTAGGTGTAACGGCAACGCCCCCGTTGCTCCCAGAGGCTCATTTGCATATCTTAAAACATAATTTTTCTCAGCAATGCGGGCACATATGAACATGGGACCAACACAGATGCCTTCAACTGCCAAGTGCAATCAGTATCACATTGGCGGGTGTCCGACAGCCCGAGCCATCAGAGATCTGAGCAGTGTAGTTCTAGCGCCAACTTCTGGCACGGACCTACTCTGAAACAGCTAATTGGTGCGGGGTGTTGGCCCCCCCGTGAAACAGCCAATTGGTGCGGGGTGTTGGCCCCCCGTTAACCAGACATTGATGATGATAGGCCATCACTTATAAAATCCAGGACATCTCCATTAAGGTGATATTAACATTAGAAGAATGGCAGCCCAACCTGATGATTTTGGTTGGACTGCCTGAGCGTCAAATGTTTTTGGTGCTGTCCTGACTTTCTCCAAACAACAGATAGGAACATCCATGTTATATTTCAGCATGCCCGATCCTTTGTTCTCAAGACAGATAAACTGCCGCTGGGTGAAGGGCCTGCTATTCCCCTCTGCCCAATGAGAACACGTCTGCGATCAGTCCATGTTTATGAGGAAGTTGGTAGAAATAGTCATCTGCTAAACAAATTGGCCAACAGATATCCAAGGTGCCCGAGGCACAGCATGCACAACTATGTGTTGTGGTGCACAAAATCATATTATGCTCCAATAGTGACTCCATATAGCTCTGTAACCCACTGTCAAACACCTGGAGGTACAGTATGGGCCATAGCAAGGCTCTTACAGATCTGCGATGTGTGTGTGGACCCTTATATTTCAGGTAATTTTTTTTTATGAGAATAATAATGTAACTCACAATGTCAAAATATAACAACTTAACTCTTGTTTCCGGTTCTCATACAATGAATTAAAAAGCACACACAATAAGCACTCTAATATAAGAGGACTATTAATTGAGGAACATGTTGAAGCTTTGTTCATTTATCCCTGTCATTGTGCTTTCTTGAAAAGAGAGGCAAAAATGGCAAATAAGCTTCCTTTATTGAGAATTAATACATGAAGTGCCCGAGAGCAATCCAGATTTCTAGACAAAAGGATCGCTGTCTGCCAGGAGGGCGTGCCGCTCTTACAAGAGGCACCAGCATCCCGCCCTGACTCGATGGCAGCATTCCTACATAGGTTAAAACAACTGAATTTCCATCTTAATGATACCTTATACTAATTTACTAGAATGGCACCTACTAAATTACGTGCAGGAGCCAGCTAGCGACGCCTTGACTGTATGTTTGATGTGGAAGGCACAGTAAAGTGGGTCATGGGGCAAAAGGTGGCAATCAATGGTTTTCCCGGCAGTTCCAGAACTGAAACGGCACACCAAGTCATTACAGAAAGACAAATGCTCTAAGTGTGCACGGCCTACAGCGCATCTTGGGGCACATACAATATAAATGAGGTTTTGGAACCATTCCTGAAAACGTTTGCAGATTTGCAGAAGATGGGACACAGACACGCAACTTCAGCTCACAAACTGTACAAACAAGAGACGTGCAAAACAGTGCATTGTGGTAAAGGCAGCAACAGCATACAAAGCTCCCGAAAAATGAGCGACTCAAACTAGAGGGGTAAAGGGCGCCACCTTCTCTGAATTAGTAATTGCTGATGAACAGTAAGAACGGCAGCTAAATGCTGCGCGGAGAATATTCTGGGTCGCACCAAGTCCTCTCCAGAGCAGGAGACACTCTTTGCAGTAGATCTCCAGTGAGGAGGTCCCAAGCCGCGATCCACCCTATATGATGTCCATATATTCCAATGGGGCTAACGCATGAGAGCTGTCATCTATTAAACAAGTTTTTCTATCCCATAAAGCAGGGATGTTAAACTCGTGGCCCTCTAGCTGTTAAAAAACTACAACTTCCAACATGCCAGGATCAGGGTATACTGGCGGTTTTACTTTTGCAACAGCTGGAGGGCCACGAGTTTAACATCCCTGTCAAAAAGGGATGACACATAGCTAGGGAATGGCAACATTTTACAAACAGTGGTGGTTAGCCCTCAGGGACCACCATCAATCATAATGGTCACAGTTCTGGAGTAGCGCTGTGCACCCTTCTAGGTATTCCCTGCACTTGTGCACTCCAGGCCACCTGTGTGCTGTCCGCATCTTTTCTGGCCCCATTGAAAATGAATGGGTCCGCACAATCCAGACCAAACTTGCGGATGTGTGAATGGACCCTAACACTTTAAAAGGGTATTCCCATCCTGGACATTAACGCGGTATGCCATCAATGTCAGATAGCTGCAGGCCTGCACCTGGGAGCTGCTTCAATCTCCAGAATCGGACCTACGAAGTGAACAGCTTGCACAGTACACTCTCCATTCATTGCCGAGTGTGGCTACTTTTAGAATTCCCACAGGCCCCATTTCACAGATAGGAGTGGGTTCCAGAGGCAAGACCCTCTCCTATCTGATACTGATGGCATATCCTAGCGATATGCATTTAATGTCCCAGGTGGGCCAACCTCTTTAACGTTCCTGCAAGTGTCAGAAATATGTTTTTCAATTTCACAGAAAATACCTTAAATATGTGCGCTTTTAAGATATGATGGCCCAGTTCCATGGTCTGTTGGCGATTTAATTTCCCTTCTTGCCGAGAAAACATGAACGATAAGAGGGCATGTCCGCTTCTAAGTAAAGAGCAGAAATACATACATCAATTCAACCATGAAATGCACAAAGTGCATGGAGATTGTAACCAAGGTGCATTAAGTGTTATAGGAAGAGCTCTAGGAACTGAATGTAAGTATACAATAACCTCAAACGGTAGACAGATTTCTAAAGCCCTTAGAATTAAAGTCTAAAGTCATCCGCGAAAGTCAAACTCTATTCAGATGCTTATTTGTTGGGTCTGTTTCTGGAAGAGCTGGGTGACAACCAATAGGGTTGCCATCACAACTCTCCCGGGGTAGTCATTCTGCATTTCCAGACTCAGAGTCCAGGAAAGCCAAATCAGACTAAGGGCTCGTTCAGACGGCCGTATGAATGAGTCCGCATCTGTTCCGCAATTCTGCGGAATGGGTGCACACTCATTCATTTCAATGGGGCCGCAAAAGATGCGGAGAGCACACCGTGTGATGTCCAGATCCGTAGACCCAGCAAAAAAGATCCGCAATCACAGACAAGAATAGGCACTTCTATCAGTGTCGGCCATGTGTGGTCCGCAAAACACTTAGGCCTCTTTCACACTAGCGTTTTAGCTTTCCGTCCTAGAGATCCGTCGTCGGGTCTCTAGGACGGAAAGCTACTGATCAGGATTATCCCCATGCATCCTGAATGGAGAGAAATCCGTTCAAGATGCATCAGGATGTCTTCCGTTCAGTATGTCAACGTTTTTTGGACGTTGACAAAAGCGCAGCATGCTGCGGATTTGTCTCCGTCCAAAAATCCGGAAGACATGCCGCAACGCCGGATCCGGAATTAATGCCCATTGAAGGGCATTAATCTGGATCCGGCCTTTAGCTAAACGTCGTTTCCGCGCATTGCCGGAACCGATGTTTAGCTTTTTGTCAATGGTTACTATGGCAGCCAGGATGCTAAAGTCCTGGTTGCCATAGTAAAGAGTAGGGGGAGCAGCATACTTACATTCCGTGCGGCTCCCGGGACGCTCTAGGATGACGTCAGGGCGCCCCAGTGCATAGATCACGTGATCGCACGGATCACGTGATCCATGCGCGCGGGGCGCTCTGACGTCATTCAGGAGCGCTCGGGGAGCCGCACGGAATGTAAGTATGCCGCTCCACCCGCTCCCCACTGCTACTATGGCAACCAGGACGCTAGTAGCGTCCTGGCTGCCATAGTAACACTGAAAGCATTTGAAGACTGATCAGTTTTCAAATGCTTTCAGTTCACTTGCGTTGTGCAGGATCCGGCGTGCATTCCGGCGACGGAAGTGCACGCCGGATCCTAACAACGCTAGTGTGAAAGAGGCCTTAGGGACGTGTAAATGCACCCTAAGGGTGGGTCTACATCACATTTTTTCCATTTAGCGTATACAAAACAATGCAGACTTTATCAGATGCGTCAGACAGATGCCATACAGTGGCATCCATTCAACGTCGAGTTCCATTGTAAAAAACAAAACAAGTGTACGCTATTTACCGGACTCTGCAAGATACAAAAATGTGGTATGCTATTGATTTTATACATATATAGTAATAAAAAAATAAATAAAAAAAATTTAAAAACTCATTTTTTTCGGAAATGCAGCAGTTAATAATTATATGATATATCTTATAGCGGCTGTCAAGTTAAAAGCACGTTCTACATATATCACTGGGATAAGCCATCCCAGGACTCTTTCTGGGATAATATTCACTAGAGTATTTCCAGCAAAGGAAATGAAAACTTTGCTCTAGTGATGACACTTTGACTTCTTGATGGCCGTCACAGCTCGGCTGAAGCCCCAGTTCATAATGGTTTCCTAAATTAGCTCAACAAAGCTGCAATAGGAAACGTCTTGTGAACTACGGTAGAGGGCCAGCCATCAAATAATATTACAAGGGACCATAAGCCTCTATAACCGCCTAAGCTCCCGGCCTGATCTGTCTGTATCAAAATCTGCAGCGTATTCCATGGCAGATGTCGCTGCGGTTTCTGCTATAGTTTTGCATGCTGCACTCCCGCTGTCGGTTCAGCTCCACTGAATGGAGCTAAAGCGGGAGCAGGCTCACGAGGGTTCTGCCCCAAGAATGCACGTCCGTTCTTGGCATGGTCCGGACAACTGCACATAAAAAACTCTCATCCGCATTGCAGCCTCCCATTAAAAACAATGAGAGGCGGTTTCAGTGTGGAATCCACACTGAAACCAGTGCCAAAAATCTGATGTGTGAACATACCCTAAAAGAGGTTTTCTGGGGAGAGTTAAAAAAAAAAAGAAAAAAAAAGAAAAGAAAAAACAGGCAGAACTAAAAAGCTTTACTGATCCTCTACTAATTCCCCGCCACTGCTGTTCCAGTGGTGCCCTGGTCTCTGCTGCTCTGCACTTCCTGTCCTGCCTCGACATTCTGAAAACACTAACAAATACCTTGTCAGCCAATCACTGATTAAAGGAGGTCACTGCTAAGGACAGTTATTGGAGAGTGGGTCTTTCTCAGCGTTTTCTGCATATCAAGCCAAGAAAGGAAGTGCAGAGCAGCAGGGGCAGGAGCTGCAGTGGATTGTGGAGGTAACTAAAGTTTATTTTTTTAATTGTAACTTATTCTGCCTTTTTTTTTAAATCTCCCCGGAAAACTGGAAAGTTGGCACACTAACAACGACATACATTTTTTTCAGATGAGTGGTTCTTTAGGCCTATGGCTACATACACACAACGGGGGGGGGGGGGGGGGACAAAAAGTCAGTTAAAAACGGACAAACTGTTTTCAACCATTTGTGCATCCATTTTTTGGCCGTCTGTCTGGTTTGCGTCTGTTTTTCATGGCCATCAAAAATAGCTATGAAAAACAAATTCATTTTATGGTCCCCATCTATAATAACATCCCCCATCTTTAATAATCCCCCATAGTGGACCCCATCTGTAATAATGCCTCCCCATATGTAATGTTTAGTTTTAGAAAAAAAAAAAAATAAAACTCACCTCATCCACTTGAACGCGCAGTGGCAGCCGCACCTCTCTTCATTGAAAAGGACCTGCCATAGGACCTGCATGAGCGCCTGGTGATATCATCACGCTGAGAACAGGTCCTTCGGCAACTTCTTTCCAACACAGAGAGGACAGACTGTATCTGCATGTGCAAGCGGATAAGGTGAGCGTTTCTTTTTTACCACATTGTCCTAGTGTACTGGTTTTTACCGGCCGTTAGATGGGTGCACTCCTGTCTAAACGGCCGTTAAAAATGATCCCATTGATTTCAATGGGGTTCGTCTGGCCAAAAATGGGATATGTCCTATTTTTTGACAACCACTTTTCACTGGCCATAAAAAGCATGGCCATGTGGATAGCCCCACAGACTTTCATTGGTGCTAAAAATGTCCGTGTTACGGCCGCTACTTAAACAGCTGTCACATGACCATTTTTCACTGTTGTGTGCATGTAGCCTAAGAATAAAAAGCTACATGTCTCAGAGGACAAAGCTGCTTATAAGAAATGAAGGCAGTTATGACAAACAACAGGAAACACAAAGCCTTTGTAACATAGATGTAAGGCTCACATATAAACACAAAGCCAAATTGAGGTTGCTTCCACCATTTTACTATTCTCTTCTATTTTTCATTGCTCCTATATCTACTTTAAAAATCTACTTAGAAACACCCTCATTCAGGGCCCCTTCTCTATCAGCCAGCACAGAGAGTGGCCCTGAAGAGCACTTCTTGATCTGGAGGACCAAACTGTGTAATACTTTGTTTCACCTAAGGTGGTGCTGCAGAAAGATCAAACATTTGTTGCCAGATTGCTCTACAGATTACAGCTGAACACTGAGGTTCTCAAGCAGCTTGTTATTGGGTGGACCCTTCTTAAAAAAAAGCATTTTTTCAAAGTTACCAAAGTGGCCTTACCGTGGTTCACATAAGAACTGTGCGCTCTCTCCATCAGCCCGCCATACCAGCCATTCCCTAAAGGACGGATGACAAAACATGCGCGTCTTGTCCCTTCTCTTGATTAGAAAGCAGGAGAGGAGTTCCATTCGCTGCTGAAAGTCCTTCCAGTTATGTTCGGCATAGACGCTCCCGGCGTTGATGGCCTGGAATATCTGCTCATCCGTCATGGGGTGCAGTGAGGCCAGGGCCAGGTTCAAGATTGGAAGCGCTTTCTCGAAGGCCGAATTTGTCATGAACTTCATGTTGCAGTGGAGCAAATAAAGCTCCGAGACAGAAACTGGCACCACTTTATAGCTTGAACTCTTGATCACCAGGTGGCCCTTTCGAAAAGATCCAAGGTGAGCTTCAGGTAGAGATAAGACCCCTGGCTCCTTGTCACCAAGTGATCGCACAGTTTGCCGAAGCTGGAGGCATCTGTTTTCCCATTTAAAGAGATATTGTTTGCGATTTCCTGGCTAGTGCTGTGTCTGTATTGTATATAAGCTGTCAGGTCATTGTAAATGTCTTTGTTCTCGGGGAAATCATCTAAGGAAATCTTGGACAAGGGCAGTGAACTTGTTATTTCCTAGAATAAAAAAGAAAAAAATAGCACACATTTGTTAAAGGACTTATTACAACGGCAGACAGATCGCACCCATCCACTGGTGCCGCACTACATTTCCCTGCATGCACAGCTAGCCTCGAATGAATGGTGCACCCACAGCTGCAGGTTGCATACATGTTGGCTTATAGGAATGACAGATGGTTGGCTGCTTTCACTGCATGAAAAATTAATCTGTTGGACATCAGGCATGTGACAAACCCGCCTCACCGTGCCTGCTGTCTGCTCCAAGACTACACTAACCGTTTTCCATTCCCCTCAAAAGCGCATTTAGCAAATTGCCTGGCAGCCAAACACGAGAAGTAATGTAATCGACAGGATCAACAATGACTTTGAGGTATTCTGGCAACTGAAGTGGGAATACCAGCAACGCTATAATATCTGCGGCTCAGGGAGGAACTGACACAATATTACAGAGATCCTTCTGCAAATGATTTTGCAGGAATTACCAAGAGGTGATGTCTGTGTCCATATGGGAGACAATTACTTTTTTTAAAATTTTTGCGACCCATGCAAAAATTCTGATCAAGCGGCGGTAACACCGTGATTTTACTCTAACTCGTGGACAGGAACTGACTTGGGATTAGAGCCCGTGCACAGAAGCTGTACCGCCTCTTTACGTCAGATATCATACGTACGGAGATATTCTGTAAAAGCAATAAAACAATCCTAATTGCACGTCAGATATTGACAGAGTAGGAAGATACGGGGAAGACTCCATGCTTGGTACAAAACAGAGCCATAGCATAGCCATTTGCACGAGACCTAAAGTAAAGAAAGTCTGACACTAGTCCAGTCCCCATGGAATTATCTAGAACACTCTGCCAATTAAAACATTTTTTTCAGTTTTTCTTTTTTAATTTGCACCCACTAAAAAGGCCCTGAGGTGGCAATTAGATAGAAAATGTGCTATATTCATGCAAAACCCCATGGAGCTCCATCTACCAGTCACCTCAGAAGAGACTCCTGTCTGAATGACTGGCAAATGCCAACACTTAAGGCTATGGACACCTTCGGGGCATTTTTTTAAAATTGCATTATACTCATTTTGGGCTAAAACTTTTTATTTTCAATTGGTCTTTATTAAAAATGTTCAGCCATTTCTGAGTTACAAGGGTTAAAATAAATAAATCTGTTTGCAAACTGCGACTTTATTTTCTTTGAATCCCATCAGCTAACGGCTCATGTACAGCTCTTATTTCTGATCTCCTGACCTCAAACACTCATTATAACTCAATTCTTATCAAACGCATACGAACATAACTAAAGCCTGTCTAACACCTGCTGATTTTTCGGCAGATGATCGCTAATGAACATTCGTATCGCTAATACTGTCGCTGATTGCCCGATGAACAAATTCAAGTCTTTTGACATATTAAAAAATTATCTTTGCAGGCAGCAGATCGTGATTAGACACCCCTAGACAGCATGGGGACAAGCGATGGCATAGTTATCGCTCCTCCCCATGCTGCAGAGTAGATCGTTGCATGTAATAGAAGCGATGTCCTCCGATAGCGAGCAGGTGATTGCCGGGAAGGAACACTTCCCTCCCGACAATCGTCTGCCACATTGGGCTGTGTAATACAGCCTTTAAATAAGTAAGTGTTTATGAGGTCAGGAGATCAGAGATAAGACCTCTACATGAGCTTTAGGTGACGGGTTTCAAAGAAAACCCTTCAGAAATGGCTGAAAATATTTAATAAAGACAAACAGAATTTTGTTTAGCCCAAAATGAGTAAAATGCCCACAAAAGTGTACACAGAGTAAGTTTTCTTGTTACCCAAGACTGATCAAAGGGGCAGTGCATTTAGTCCGCATTCAAAAGGGGGTTTATGTTGGCGAATTACATGCCAAAAAGCCGGCGCAGCAGTACCTAATCTGCCCCCTTATTTTCAATGGGAGGGGGGTGCAGTTTCTTGGAATGGGGATTGGACAGATGCCACTGGAAACCACGATGGATGACTGCTGGCGGTTAAGCTCCATTCAATTGGGCTAAACCGCGAGCAGGTCTTTGGCATTCAAACTGAAAAACCACATCAGAAACAGCCTTGTGTTCTGCTATGGAATACACAGAAGATTTTGCCTTTGCAGAATCTGCCATGTGAACTAGTTCTAAAAAAAAAAAAAAAAAAATCTATAAAATGTGTTATTTTAGGCTAATTCCTCAGCGTGAATAATCTAACATGTAGGTATCGTCAGAAACTGTCTGTCTTTCATTGGCACTCAGATAATAAAACTGAGCTGAACTAATTTCACTTTTCCGGTTTGGCAGGATAAACGTACATCGACATCGGCGAGCTTGGACAAGTTACCATTTGTGGGTGTTGTCCTATAAACAAATAACCTGTTAATGACCTCGTTCACAAGGAAAACGGGTATTAGTAGGACAATGGCCAAGGGAAGCAACAGATGCAAGACTGGGCAAAGCCCAATAACAGCTGACAGATATATGGATGTAGTAGAGCAGAGCTTGTCTTTTGGTGTAACTCATTATGATGCCACAAAATATTGTCTGTATTGTTATGGGTCAAAGGCAAGCAAAAATATAAAATAACAAAAGTGACTGGCTTCAGTGGTCAAGTGATGTCATCAACAAAGCCCAGACCAGCAGAGGGGGACTGGAGGGGTGGTGCTGGAAGGACAGGAGATTCAGTGGATAAGTAATGCTTCTTTTTTGTTATTTTTTTCTCTTTACAACTCCTGTCTATGAACATCATCAAGAAGGATTCAACACTTGAGACCTCTATCAGCCAGGGCAAGGACTACTCTTGCTCTGGTAGACCCAGCCCGTCCAAGTTTGAAATTCCCCTGTGGATAACAGCTGATTATTGGGGTTTGATAGCTTAAAAAAATGTAGGAAGAGCAGATATACGGAAGATTGTCCTTCAACCTTAAGTAGAAGTCAATTAACATAAAAAACGGAACTGAGCATTGATTTACCTGGAAATTAGAGCGCACCGTCACAATAACCTTTATCCAGGATGGAAACGACGGAATTATTTTTCCTACAAAAGAAGCGATGGTGTCGCCATAATCCGGTTTGTGGAACTCAGCTTCATTTAAACCATCCACCAGGATAATGAACTCTTCCTCTGGGATCTTCCGCTCTTTATAGTAAAGGGAATAAAAGGATTAACCAGATCTCAATGAATTTTTAAAACAAGGGGTCACAAGAGAAGACAGGATACCGGCACGACTGAAGAGGTATGGGGACAATCACTCTGATACTGGATGTCACTGGGCATCTGATGTCAAGACAGACATCTTGCCAGTCTATGAAGAGAGGTCTAACTTGAAGGTCCTCGGCCCTCATAAAAATAAAAAAAAAATATGAGGAAAGTCTCCAAACCTACCAGGCATCATTTGTAATGCTGGTGTCTTCTTATTTGGCAGAGTGGCCTATGGGCTCCCTCCAGGGTCTGGGGCAATTGCTAATTCTGCATCCACTATAGCTAAGCCGTTGTCTATGGACCTCCAGTTGACTTATCTTACAGGTGGTGAATGAGCTATGAAAATTACCCTTCCTTTTTCAATTAGGGTATCGAGAAATTCCAGCCAATTCCTTGCCAACTGATATACAGTCTTATGAAGATATGTAAACATTACGGATAAGTTTTCAGTTTACTCTGCCACCTACCTCGACGAAGGTTTGTCATTGGCTCCAGGACCCCTCTTCTAAAGGCGGTCAAAGGGTCCTGTACGCAAGACCGCAGGCTAAGCATGCTCTGTAAGTGAGGTTCCCTGATAAGAAGGTCTCTGTAGGCAGTCAACTGATGTGAGCGGCATAATAGAGCTGACACACTGTGCACGAACTCCGGCACCAGGCAAGTGTATGTGTTATCCGCCTGGCAGTAATGATAAGCAACGACCTGTGGACGCAGAACACGACAGAGATGGAGAAACAGGATGTTATAATGAACTTCAAAAATATGGTCAAAGTTAAAGGGGTCCTACAACAGTGCTCTATATTACTAATATACCCCCATTCTAAAAAAGTCTTCTCCATAATGGTGCTTATGGACATATCCAACATCTGCTGACAATATGTACGCAATCGCTACTACTTCCTGGCAACGAGTGAAGGACCGCATGAAAAAAGACATGGAGATACCTTTGAAGCCAGATGTTTGAGTGAATCATCCATCATCTTTTGGTGCTCCGGACTTCCACGAGGGCCCAGGGTTTTCATGGTGTTTGCAGCGCACATACTGAGGCTAAGTGGAGACGTCTGAGACAGGGGAATCTCCGGGGCATGGTCACTGCCTATCCAACAAGGAAGAAAAAGAAACAGATGTTCTCAGCCAAGACAAAAAAATGGGCAAAGTGCTATGTTCAACCATTACGTAAAGATCACATCTTGGATGACCCTCCTCTAATACCAAGTGAAATCATTCATTGGCAAAACTAGAAGGTTGTATGATATGGAGGCCGGGCAGCTCATATATCAGCGCTCTTTATAAAGGAAAACATACATCTTAGGCATCTGGCAGGAAGAACTCAGGCTATTAAATAATCTAAAATAAATGGCCTCGAGGTTGAGAAAGCAGTTGTGCCAAAGAAACCATCCCAAAATGGAGAAGGTCTAACTGGGCTTTTGGCATCTGGATGTCGTTTCCATGGAGGGATTTTTATTTATTTGCAGAGATTTTCCTGGCAGAAGCTGGTGCCTCAGCAGCAGAGCCTGGTACCTCAGGATTAACCGCGGACAGCAGCTCCCGACAAGAACATGTCTAGAACTGGGTAACATCAACATAGACCAGGTCAACTACCAACTTAAAGATTGGGGAAGCAGAATGGGGACATTTTATGGGTAGAATCAGCCCAGTCAATATATTTAATAACCTCCTCCATCTTCATCCAAGAAATAGATGGTTCCACTGTGTGGCAAGAGCACATTCCAATAAGCAAACATGTATAACGGCAAGGGCTACACAGTGATATGAAGGTCGACGTGTTGCATGGTGACATTGCAAGAAAACATGCAACATAACAACTGTGGTGTGACAGTCAAAAAATACAAACCTGCTAGAAAAGGTCAGAGGTTGCAAGCAATCTTGCCAGCACAGACTTCCATTTAAGCTGTGTACAACTGCGGATCATTTGTAACATCGTTTTTTTTTTACTACTCGATGTGCCTTGAAAATTTGAAATTGCAAATTGTACCATAAAACAGTTGCACACCAATTGCACATATTTTTGGCATGTGACTTGCAGTGATGCATGTAAGCTTAGCTTAAGGGCCCCTTTTACACCAGCCAAGAGAGAGCGGGCAATCATTGGGAATGAACGTTCATTTCCACCTGCTCATTAGCTGCATTTTCAGGCAGCAATTATAGGGGATGAAAGGGGCTGAATGACCATTACTAGGATACAATTCCATTGTTTGTCAGCTACATATCCCTTTTTCCACAGGGTGATGTGCTATCGATGAACAAGGATTTTATAAGCTGCATGAAAGTTGCGATCACCCAACGAATGAGCTTGTCTGGCAGCACCATTACATGAGGCAATTATCGGGAACGAGGTGTTCATATGAATCCCTGATAATTGTCCTGCTCATCAAATTGATTGCCCATTTTTGGCCAATTTTTCCCTTGTGGCAGAAGCAATCAGTTTGATCTAACCGAGATGCATTCTGTAAATGGACAAAAGTGTACAGCCCCTTTAAGGAAAGGCCCCTTTTTGAAGAATGGTAAATGTGCCAAGTTAGATCATTACAAAACTAGTCTATGTTTCAGCTAACGAACCTTTGGGAGATGAACAAGGGCTATTTGATGCAATCTGCCTCATACGAGTTCCATGACAGCTGAGCGCCACCAACTTAGAAATGATTGCCGTCTTTCCAAATCCGACACTGCCAGCAATCACGACTCCCCGGTTCTCCGGCAGCTCTGAGCAACTCAACTTTTCCTCTATCTCCTGAAAGAGCCAGCCCCTTCCAATAAACACTGAGTCTGTTGTTATACTTGGCACCTCGAACAACAGCGGCTTCAGCAGAATGTCCTGTGGCTTGTAGGGGACAAAGCGAGCTGAAAGAGAGGATAAAAAGAAAATTCAGGGAAGGAAATTGTAACCCTTCACTGACCACACAAAACCCCAGAAAAATCAACGGGTAAACGTAGTGTGGAGCAGTTAGGGGTTAAATTAAAATGAGGCAATACGATCAAACTCCAGCAAATGACACAACGTTAAGAAAGCAGACTACGGGGGGAACCGATGCATAGTGCCAATTTATGCCGAGACTGCCAAGAGCAGTCAAGTGCGAGAAAGGCATGATGTGCGAAAACTAACCTAGTTTCAATTGCCAAGTTGAGTTGCTTTCCTAACAAGGTTTCCTTAGAGGAACACCTCTGAGCAGAAGGATTCAGTTGAAGATTTGTGCCATAAAGCTAAAGTCAAAATATCATTATTGTGCTATTTACACACAACCAGCGGAACACTGCATGGATGAGAGTGGTCTTAGGTTCAGCCATGACTCTATCCTATCTTATCTATCCTATCCTATCTAATATCTATCTACTATCTATCTGTCCTCATCTACTATCTATCTGTCCATCTATCTATCTATCCATCCATCCATCTACACACAACAAAAGTACCTTACACATACATAAGGGTGCATATATATATAAAACCGACCTTTGATTTCCTGCTGTACGCGGGTCCCTGCTGCGTTATGCCAGGGCATCCGAATTGACGTCCGCAGTGGTGCATTTCTCTGGGCGTCTAAATAACTCAAGTCTTCCAGTTTTGTGCAACTCGTTGCTAGACAAAGAAAATGAGCAAAAAGTTTTTTTTGTTTTTCTGATATTCAGAATTGCGTAAAGTCATGAGGTTAGGTTAGCTAAACCTAAAATAGTAAACATTTATATAGAACGTATCCTATTAAAATATCATTCATGTATTATGCAAGAGCACATTCGTGGGAACAAGGATAATAGGCAAGAAGAAAACAAGCACAGGCTAAGGCCCTGTTCACATCACCTTTATATTTGTCTTCATTTAACATATATACCAGGTAAACTTCCCAACATACGCGGTAAACAGAGGCCGTCATGGATGCCTAGAAGCAGAATCCATTGCTTATAGGCCATAATGGCATCCATTAAATTATATAGTGCACTGAGAAAAGCTCATGCAATACAGTGGCATCCGTAACCTATAGGCTACCATGTTTAACAAAAAAAAAAAAAAATGTTCACCCTATAAGGACACTTTCCCCCCCCCCCTAAAGCGGTGGGAAAATGTCAGGCTCTGTACGAATGAGAGCTTCCGTACAGAAGGACTGGGGAGCAGTGAATGCAGCGCTCCCCAGGCTCTGTACTCACCACTTCCTGGTCTTCTCCTGCAGGACGTCAGCTCTCTGTGACCTTACGCCGTGCGACACTAGGTCAAAGCACAGCATGGCAAGAAGACCAGGAAGAATGCTGGAGGTTAGGAGTGGTGACGTCTGGATCAGGAGAGGTAAGTTGATTTATTTTTTGTCTGCTCTGAGCATGGGGGGTCTGAATGGAGGTCAATCACATTGGGGTCATTCACATTGGGGCTCTGATCTAAGGTCTGATCTTATTTAACACTGGGGATCTGACTGGGGCTCTGATCTGAAGTCTAATGAAAAATATTTATTTTCCTACTCTAAAACCTAGGTGCCCCTTATGGGCAGGTGTGTCTTAGAGGGCGAAAAATACGGTATATGTTTAACATATAGTTTGTTTTTTAATGGACTCCGTGGGATAGATTAGCATAGTCTAATACGCTATTCCACACTATTTCGTAGTATACTGATATATACAGGTCAAAAGGACACTCTGGAAGGCTATGGACAAATTCAGTGTATAAATCAGGAACTTTTGCAGCATACACGTTAAATGGATATAAAACGTAAGGTAAACCCTATATGTCCTGCAGCCAGCCAATCCGCAGGTAGCCATCCGCTGTGCTGTCACAGCCCTATAAAACCCTGTATAAAATCCTGCACGGTCTCTGCCATTGTCCTGTGAGCTGAGCATAGGGAGAGATGTGGCAATCGCTCATGCACTGGGGACAGTGTTGCTGCAATAATCTAGTGGCCATGTTTGATCCATCCACCATGTTCAGCATCTGGTTTTAACCCTAATAATTTTAAAAGCAAAATCCCATTAGGTTCATAGTAGGGAGTGATCCTGGACCTTATGGAGGGATCCTCATGGGATTATGGTCATCCCTGTTGTGAATCCCTCAATTTTACTGCTTTGAAGAAGGTTTTCCAGCTTAAATGCTGTGTACCATCACCCATTACATAGGAGGACAGGGCTGTTGCATACAAGCTCCGGCTCCCCCGATCCCTGCCAGGAGGAGCCGAACACACCCAGATGACTACGGCATCCGAGGGGGTTAAAAGTCCACGACTGGCATTAGTGTCGTGTGTCTGCTCTTTAAACTGGCAGAAACCCGGTGGCCACGGCACACACTGCATATGCCTGCGGGTGCCATTTTTGAGTGACCAACGACCGACATGAATTTTCTGTCAGCGGTCGGGAAAGGGTCAACTTTGAAGCCGTCACACGGAGATTGGGCCACCAAGTGGGAAGAATATGATTAGGCAGAGTGGCCTGGGTATACCTGATTTACAGCGATTCGTGACAAATGATTTCGTAACGAATCGAATTTCTTGAGGAACTTCTGCAAATCGGACAAATTGAATTTTTCAAAACTTTGCTCATCTCTACTGACAATCATACATTTTTATAAATAAAATAAATAAATAAATAAAGACTAGATTACTAACTTTACTAGAATGTATGCAAAAAATATATAATAGATTTCACCATGGGCCAAGACAAAGAAGAAAAACAGGAGGATGTGGAATAGGTGTGTATTTTATAATAGTCAACCAGCTTCAACCAAAACCATGATTTTGGTTTTGGGTGGAGAGAAGGGAAAAACTATTTAAAGCCACTTTATGCCGTCTCCATCCAGAGCCCAGCATGTCCTGCAATTCTATTCCTCTCTGTAGTGTGAGGGTGGGTGGTCTCCACGGGCTAGATAAACCCATTATCTTCCATCACTTATCCACTGTTCTCACGGACGGCATATCATAAGCGGTGTTATTTCTATCCTCCGTCTACAGAATATACTGTTTATTACTGCATTACGTCTCTTTGAACCATGCACAATCCACAGATATTTATCAAGCTGACATCGACCTCATCTACCCTGTGATCTTGGTCGCGGTTTACAAAGGCAAACACATGTCCATAAAAGTATGCTTCATGTGTTCTGTTTATTTCGAGGGATGAATCTTTCGAAGTCCCCCAGTAATGAGGAATGTGTGCCCCTGCCAGGATTCCAATGATATTACAGTCAGATAATTCTGCATAATGTAAGCAATGCCCTCTCAATGTCCCAACAAGAGAGACACAACTGGAACAACTCCTTCAGCTCAATACACAATTACATTTTGTAAACGCCTTGCAGCCCAGAAGACCATGAATCCTTATCTCAGACTTCGGATAAAGTCATCGAAGTTCCCTTTGCATACAACTGAATTAGGCTCTGTACACATGACTTGCGTGGCCTCCATTTTATTTATACATAGAGACGTATACACTAAACTAAACCCATAGGGTCCCACTGTAGAAAAAAATAATGTTTTGTGTACAGTGAGACTGTGTACCATTGCATGGGATAGTGTACCGCAGTCTACCATGCTATTCCATAACTTTTTAGTGGTATGTTGGTATAATATGGCCAGATATACACTGTTTTTGGCCTCCTTCAGGCTAATATAACCCAATGTCATGTTAAGCGTGTATACTGGGCATGCACGCTAAACATACATCACAAATAAAGTATGAAGCCAGCCTTTTACAGAATGCTGAGGGCTTTGAGACAGAACAGCTGTCGGACACTTGACTTTCTCCTGGTTGTTGACCCAGGTTGCTTAGATGTTGCATCATGGCAAGATGTCAACCAGTCACCATTAACCTTAATGGAAGGATACGTGAAATTCCGCTCAGGAGTGGGAGGAATATAAATGCTTTAAATTCTTAGTGGAAATAAGATTACCAAACACTGACAGCATTAAATGGTTAGTCAACCAGATGACTAAATATTAACCCGTGAACCATATGCTCAGGCAAAGACAGCATTCAGATACGGTCAGTCTAGAATATCACCTGTCAAATGTAATCCACGCTTTTTGGTCATCAACAACTGACCAAACCAACAAAGTTTGTCAATCCAACTTTGGTTGACTGCAAGGTTGTTTCAGAGTAGGAAAACATGGCTCTCGATAAAACTACTTGACTCCAGCAGAACTGTTTTTAGATGCGTCCACCACCATCAGTGAGACAATGATCCATACCTACTAGGAAACCGGGAAGACAATGAGTCAGCCTATGTTAGGTGGACTAAAACCAACAATGACCAAATTATGGGTGATTTCAGAACATCCATGCGCTGCCATTCATGGGAAGACACGTAGAAAAAGTTCAGTTTCAGTATATAAAACTTCACTACATGTGCTAAAATCTTCCCAGTGAAGTGAGACAACTGCTGTAAGCACCTGCTATTTCACATTAAACTTTCCCAGGGCTTGCATATCTTCAGGGCAGAATTGAAATGAAATTGATGTCAGCTTAAGCTATCGTTATCTCATCTGTCTATGGAAATTAGCGTTGCGTGCAAGACATTCTTATACATTCCTGAGGTGCCTTGAAATGCAGACATACTAATCATATAGCAAAAAAATAAATAAAACAAACATGAAAAACTCTACATATACCGTAGCTACTAACAAGATACAGAACCACCCCTAAGGGACCAGACTGCTGATGCACTAGCTGAGATTCTGGAATATGGGATTCTATAGCTCAGTCAAAAACTGGGACAAATATAATGTATTCTTGAAAAACTGTAAAAAAAAAAAAAAAATGTAATGCTAAAGAGCATAAAGTGGATATCCTGATTAATGGTCAGAGCTTCATTTTTTTTTAAGTATTTCTCATAAATATTTCCTAAAGCCCACAAGTCAGGATTGAGATAGGTCCAGTTTACAAAAAAAAAAAAAAAAAGCGGCTGTCTATAGCTGCCACTAGAGGGAGCTTGCTGTATACAATTTATCAAAAAATAAAACAGTATAGGGTATAGAATACAGTATATGGCACAGTACAGGAGCACTACCTCAAGGAAAAAAAGAGTGGTACTGTAGCTTTGAGACGACGGCTGGGACAGCCATGATAAAGACAAGGTGCACAAAGTCATTCTATACAGGGATTCTATGGAAGCTGCACTATGGTATGCAATGAAACCAGAAGGCAAACTCTTGCTTACAATTACGTTTGTCCCAACTAATGTCAAGGGGGGTACATACAAAAAAAACAAACCCACCACAACATAGGAATTGAATTTTGAAATGGTTCCAGCAAATGTGAATACAACCTAATGCAGGTAGCGCTTATCAGGCCCATCAACTCAATCTGTTGACACATGACTCAACACTAGAGAGGAAGCCGCCTCATCCTATCTCCACCACCCCAGAACCTGAACCCCTCAATCATCTCTTTCTATAGGCCGCCCAGCCGTTCAGCACCGGGGTGACAAGATTTGCTGTTTAATCTGTCAGCAAGTAAGGCAAAAAAAACAAACAGCAGCTGACACACCTACTCAGTTCTCATCATCCCCTCCCCGGAGAGACACTGATTCGCAGTAATGCTGGCTCATCCTGGAGGAATGCGGGACAATTAGTACATTCAGAATGTGCACGTCTTGCAGCCGCACAGCAGTGTTAAAATTAAAAACTGGGCAATAAGACAATTTCCGCGTCTCAATCGCCTCCCTCAACCCCTCCTGTCATTACATTTCAGAAGGAAGACGGCGTGAAATGCCATTTCCTTGTAGAATGCATTATCTCATATCAACCTGAAGAAGCTTCAATTATTGCTCTGGGAAAAACAGATAAAAATCAAGCTGCTAAATGTAGATTCATTCAGACTGCATTCATAAGATGTGGTAAGATCAATTACTTTTTAAATTAAAGTTTTCAGAGAAGATTTGCCATATGATCCTAAAAGGGCAAAATGAATCTTTTTTCCAGGCACCAGGCAAATAAAAACCCATCTCCGGGGCACAGCGAGCCCTTCTTGTGGCCACCCGACACAGCGAGCCCTTCTTGTGGCCACCCGGCACAGCGAGCCCTTCTTGTGGCCACCCGGCACAGCGAGCCCTTCTAGTGGCCACCCGGCACAGCGAGCCCTTCTAGTGGCCACCCGACACAGCGAGCCCTTCTAGTGGCCACCCGGCACAGCGAGCCCTTCTAGTGGCCACCCGGCACAGCGAGCCCTTCTTTCGGGCACTAGACACAGTGAACCCTACTTGTAGCCACCCGGCACAGAAAGCACTTCTTGTGGCCACCCGGCACAGAAAGCACTTCTTGTGGCCACCCGGCACAGAAAGCACTTCTTGTGGCCACCCGGCACAGCAAGCCCTTCTTCCGGGCACTAGACACAGTGAACCCTACTTGTAGCCACCAGGCACAGTGAGCCCTTCTTCCGGGCACTAGACACAGTAAACCCTACTTCTGGGCACAGTGAACTATTCTTCTGAGCAATGGGCAAAGTAAACTTTTCTTCAAGGAACCAAATAGAGTGAACCCCTTTTTCTGGGCACCAGACACAATAAACCCTTCTTCTGGGCACAAGCTTCCAATTTTAATTGCATGCAAATAGGAGAAGAGACCAATACAGTAATGTATTCCACAAGATGTTGCTCTCCCATACATATTATTTGATCAAAATGAGTATGGGATCTCAGTAGAAGAAGAACTAAGATGTCGCCCAACATTTAAAGGAATGTTCCATTTCCCCTCCTGTGAAGATCAAATTCTCCTTTTAATAAAAAAAAAATAATGTACGGGAGAGCGGATCTCCTCAACATTATGTGAAGGCACCTAATAAGGTGCAGGTGCTTGAAAGATGACTCACTACGGCCTTGAGGATGTATTCCGCTAAACTGCTTTGCCAGAAAATCTTTCTTGTAAGTGCTGATCTGAATAAACATATTACTGTAAGTGTCAATCAAAGATTCTTTCTTCCCCCCAGAAACAAACCTCGCTCTTGTTCATGGGCTGTGTCCAAATATTGCAGCTCAACTCTACTGTGGGGGTTCAGCCGCACTGCCAGACACAGCCTGTGCTCAAGAGTGGTGCTGTATCTGAGGGAAAAAAAAATTACAAATTCCTAACCACGTACAAATAAAACATATGACCCAACAAAATGAGCGCAATAACAGCACACAAAATACTGGATGACAAAACCATGTAAACATTAAAAAATGATGAATCAAGATCTCCCTGCAATACCGGTGGGGTGAACGAGGTAGGGTTTACGTGGTCGAGCAACGATGCCCCGGTTGTGATTGATTACTGGCATGTCGTACACGGGTCCTTAGTACATTTTGTCTTGTACATTCTTCCTTACTGACCGTGTTGTAGAAAACATATTCCCTACAATACACATTTTTAGGTTACATTTTTAAAGATCCCATCTCCAATATTCTAACTTTTGAGATTGCAAAAATAAATAGGGCCCATTAAATGTGAATTCAGGTAGCCTGAGTGGCCATATTTCCATATTAGACCCCCATAGCTTTTTGGGCATCTGGAACTTTTGGTTCATTTGAGAAATAGTGCCATCCTTGCCCATGGGCTGGGTGCGCAAAATAAGGTTGTGCTGCACCAGCAGGCTATAGCCAAAGGAGGCGCTATTTCAGAGAAGAAAAAAATAACAGATCCCTTGTTTCTAAACCTGAACAATTGCTTCAAATCTATTGTAATGCTGAAGAGACACAATTCCTATGGCCATCAGGACTTGCACTCAAACATCAAACACTTTCCAGTCTCTTACCTGCCACAGAGTTTGGTCGCTGCATTACTAAAGAGATGGAATTCTGCATGTAGGAGACTGGGCCTTCCACAGTCGAAGGGTCCATTTTTGGCATACTTTCTCCCGCACCACAGATTTCCTCCTCTACTACAGGCGAGCAATTATCCGTTCTCCGCTCATGAATTAATCCCGGGTGGCCTCCTGTCCTCAAGCTGCCATCTTTGCTCCATTCCAGGCTGGATCCACTGCGGTCGTCATTCTCCGATGAGCTTGTGATTGTCGCTGAAATAAAAGGAGAAGCAGAAAACTGGTTGTTCAACAGAATGACCAAGACAAAATCCAATGTTTTGCAAAAAATTTAAATAAAAAATTGACAGTGCAGCGTTGGCGGCTGCCGGATGCCAAAGTGTTTTGCTCAGGGTTGCCGTGCCTGTAATACCCATCATCCAAGGCTGATGAAATTGTTCTAGAGATAATACTACTACTAAGCTGAAACACTCTCCAGAAACTCATTGAGATCTGACTCCTCCGGAGCGATACCACCGGCCTCACATCACAGGAATGTAAATAAATAAGATGAAGGCTGTGGCTGCTACACGCACACGCATGATACAAGCGGGACTGTCAGTGCAGCCTTCAGGTTAATGCCTTAAGTATACAGTATAAGCGCCTGTTTACACCCAGATGACTCGCTCATCGTTAAACTCCTCTCTGATCTGCACCGTGCTTAATTTTCTGCACTTGCCATAGTGTTCCTTATGGAGCAAGACCCTTGACAAAATAAGTGTAAAATATTCTCACACATAATACAGAATTTCTATTTGCGCTATAAAAACCTGGACAGCACAAACATGACGCAGCTGCGTCAACTAGATCCGCTCAGGCAAACATTGGCCAGAGTGGTCATCCAGCTCCTCCAGTGAGTGGTTATTTCCCCATGTGTCAATAGCGACCAGGAAGTAGAGACCAAAAAAGGACTAGAAATCATCGGTATGAGGGCCGTGGGAATTAGTAAGGTGAGCAGGACTTATTATTTTTACAACGTTCTTAGCCCTTCTTAAAAAAATTGAGTGCTGCATCCAATAAATCTATCTCATTGTACAAACTATGGCTAGGAATATGGCTCAAGCTTGGCATGGATGAACAGACAGGCCTAGGGTTAAAGCTATTTGGACTACAGACAACAAATTTAGGACTAAGACACCGAAGAGCAGCCTTCTCCTGAAAACAAGGATCCCTTTGTCTTCTGTGCACACAGGATTAAATACATCACTTTTTTTTTCACAATTTGTTATGCTGTGGCCTTGAACTAAATAAAAAAAAAATCCAAATCAATCTCCACTGAATAACCCATAATGAGAAAGTGAAAACGGAATTTTAGAAACAGTATTCAGAGCCTTTGCTATGATGCTTGAAATTTAGCTCTGAAGGCCTCCTATTACTCTTGATCATCTTAAGGATGTTTCTATACCTTGATTGAAGTCCACCTGTGGTAAATTCAGTTGATTGGACATGATTTGGAAAGACACAGACCCTGTGTCTCAAAGCTGATAAAGCATATCAGAGCAAAAAACAAGTCATGAGGAGGAAAGAACTGCCTGTAGAGCTCATAGACAGGATAGTGTGAGGGCACAGATCTGGAGAAGGGGACTAAAAGAATTCTGCTGCACTGAAGGTTCCCAAGACCACAGTGGCATCCATAATTCTTAAATGGAGGAAGTTTGGAACAACCAGGACTATTCCCATAGCTGGCCGCCCACCAAACTAAGTAATCAGGGAAGAAGGACCTGTGTGCAGATGGGAGAAAGCTTCAGAAGGTCAGCCATTACTGCAGCACTCCACCAATCTGGGTTTTATGGCAGAGTAGCCCTTGCTCAGTAAAAGTTACACGAATGCCTGTCTGGAGTTTGCAAGAAAGCATCTAAAGGACTTTCAGACTGTGAGAAACAAGATTCTCTGGTCTGAAGAGACCAAGAACCTTTTGGCCTCAATTCTAAGCGCCAGGTCTGGAAAAATCCTGGCATTGCTCATCACCTGTCCAATACCATTCTTATAGTGCAGCATGGTGGTGTTGGGGTGTTTTTAGCAGCTGGGAAAGGGAAACTGGTCAGGGTTGAGGGAAAGTTGAATGGATAAAAGTACAGAAATATTATTAATGAATACATGATTCAGTGTATTCTGGACCTCAGACTGGGTTGAAGGTTCACCTATCAACAAGACAATGACCCTAAGCACACAGCCAGGATAACACAGAAGTGGCTTAGGAACAACTACATGTGAATGTCCTTGGGTGGCCCAGCCAGAGCCCTGACTTGAACCCAATCGAATATCTCTGGAGAAACCTAAGAATGGCTGCCAACCGATGGTCCGCAACTAACCTGACATAGCTTCAGAGGACCTGCAGAGAAGAATAGCCGACAATCCCCAAATCCAGGTGTGCAAACCTTGTGGCATCATCCCCAAAAAGACTGTAGGTTGTAATCACTGCCAAAGAGGCCTTAACAAGTAAAGGGTCTGAATACTTATGTCAATGCAGGATTTTAGTTTTTCCCTTTTCAATAAATTAGCACTTCAACATTTTTTTTTTTATCACCAGGTAACATAGCAAAATGTGAAAAAAGTGAAGGGTCTGAAGGCAGTACCCACCTCCGTTCACTGCCTAGCTGGGTAATTCTGGCACATGAGCTACTACAGAACAGCTGATCGACAGGAAGTGCAGGTTGTCGGACCCTCACTGATCAGAAAGTAACGGCCTGTCACCTTTAGAGGAGTAGACCACCCCTTTAACATTTTACAGTTATGAAGCCATATTAAGGCATCTACAGAGGGTGCATGGGGCCCAACTAACCTCTAATCTGACCAAACGTCTCCTGGTGTATAATGTCGGGAGAAACATGTTTCAGCATGCTCAACTTGCCATGCCAGAACCCAGGATAAGTGTTGCTATACGTATCTGGCAGCTGCTTATCCCCCATCTCCATATGCCCTGAGCACCTGGATAGAGAATAGAGCTCCAGTCCAAAATAAAATTCGTAAAAACTGCAGAATTGCCTCTTCTGCCACATTCTGAACATACCGAAATCTATTATTGGACATACTCTTTTAATCATATCCATATCTTGCTGCTGGGAGTATCTGGAAAGAACTGGGTAGTGAAGGCCCTTGGGCAATCACCTCTTTCACTCCTTGATGATCTGGGCTGGGATTTCGCCACAGGATACGTGGTCCTGACATGGACTGTTCATACAGAAGTGTGAATGCCGCCTAGGGAAAGTATTTCAATGACTTCACTCAGCTGGACTGAAAATCCGGTGAATTCCAGTCACTGCGAAACCTTATGAGTTAGCACATCATTTCTATGGTTTCGCATCTCTGCTTGCTTAGTATATCAATGTCGAGCAGCAATGGAAATTGCTAAATAACCACGTACTATAGAATGCATCTCGACAATGTATCACTGTATGTTCGCCCTTTCCTGTTACATGCACAGAGTGGCTTTTATCCCTCGGTTTTATTTATTTTTTTATGCTCCTAATATATAGTTTACATGTGCCAAATCCCCCAACATAATCTTCAATTTAGTCAGTCTGGCCAGATAATCCCCGGCGCTCTATATCCTCGCTTTGTCAAAACCAGCAAACAGATTTTATGTGCAAATATTCTGCTCCCTTGTTTCATGGGCTTTAGGGGCAGACAGAGTATGGGTCTACAATATTACAAAGGGGTAGGGAACCTGCATTTATAAAAGGGTCAGACATATTTCAGTGACCTGTTCAAGAAAAAAAAAAACTGCCTGGAAGAAAAGAGGGGTCTTGTTTCAGGAGCCATAAATGTAGCTGTAGGAATGTTTCGCGGCCATGCTCTCAGGGGTCCACGCGGCGGTTATTTGCTTCGGCACATTTTAATATGTTCACTTCCAGCAATAATTACAGATAAGGTAAGAGAAATATAGAGGTGATAATTGGCTTTTAAAATCAAATGAAAACTTGCTCATCTCAGATTTGTTATCTCAAATAAACTAGACGGTTACCGCTGAGACTCCCAGTCCAATTTACACTAAAGGCATTATAAATGTAGAATGGGAAAGAGGACACATGACAGTAGCCAAATACACATTACAGCGGTTTAGATTTTGGGGTATCTCTTAGTATACATTATTTCAACAAAGACCCATCACTCTAATGGTGAGCTCCTCGAAGGAACCAGATCACTAGCAACGAAGCCAGCAGAGACCAGACCACAGATAATAAATGCAACAAGAACCGGATCTGGGATAAGGAATACGTCATGAACCAGACCAATGGCAAAGAAGCCAGGAGGCACCAGACCACAGGTGAGAAGCCCAAAAGGTATCAGACCACTGACATAGAATACAAAAGGCACCAGACTGCTGGTGTGGAAGCCAAAAGGAACCAGACCGCTGGAAAGGAACCCAGGAGGAACCAGACAGCTGGAAAGGAACCCAGGAGGAACCAAACTCCTGACGTGGAACCCAACAGACACCAGACTGCTGGTGAAGAACCGAACAGATACCAAACTATTGGCTACAATCCAAGAGACCAGACAGCTGGTTAGAACCCAACAGGCACCAAACCACTGGCGAGAAACCCAACAGGTTCCTGGCATGGAAACCAACAGGCACCGAACCATTGGCAATAGACCCAAAGACACTGAACTGTTAGCAAGAAACTGAAAAGGCACTAGACCACAGACAAGAAACCCAAAATGCACCAGACTGATCAAGTGAAACCCAACAGGCACCAGGCCACTGGCAAGGGCCCAATAAAAATCCTGCCCCAGGCAAAAGCCTTTACATCAACATTAGAAGCCTGTCGGTTGAAGAGCCACAAAAAAACAACAGTACATTGGAGAGATTCCACTAGGGACCGTTACATCAATTCCTGAAGGATTCATGGTAGAGATGGCACAGTACATAGTACATAGATATTCCAGTAAATAAAGCCACCGGCCTGCCCCAGATCCCTGAACAACTCTACTTAACGTATGCAGTTATAGGACGAAATCATGAGCACATGGGCGTAGTTTTCAAAGAAAAGCGGACTTTTGTAAATTATATATAACGCCATTAACCCGATGGCAAAATATAAAGAATACCATAAAGAATGCCATCTATATGCTGCATAAATAATTGGCATTTTCCAGAGACGACACAGCAAAGCAACCGAAAAATGTAAAGAACAAAGGAAGATTCTATTCCTTATGAAGGATCTACAGTCTAACAGGATAAACCATGTATAATGTAAAGATGTCTCCATAGAAGCCTGTTTCATAACGCCAGGATAATGATCATGACGTAAATCATAACAGCAAGAAAAATAAACCTGTTTTATCCATAAATGTTAACTTCAAGCTGACTCCCACGAAAAAAAAAAATGACTGTCTGCGGAAGCCGTAGTGTGACTGAGGCCTTTGGACTTACAGCCCCAAAGAACAATACTAATGCTGCCTATTTCCCCCGAATAATTACAGAGGCACGAGATACAGAGAAGCTCATGATCAGCGACGAACGCTTTCTCAAAAGTTTAACGGATTCACATTAGACTAGTCTTTATGGCTGTGATTTTATGCATCCCATGACAACATTTTGCATGCTTTAGCCTTAAAGGGGTTGTGAAGGATTAGAAAAGCTTCCTTTCAAAAATAGTGCCACGCCTGTCTATGGGTGGTTTCTGGTATTGCAGCCCAGCTCTCTTTTAAGTAAATGGACTGAGCTGCAATGCCACACACAACCTGTAACCGTCAATAACCCCTTTAGGCCACTGCACACAACCGTATCCGTTTTTGCGATCTGCATGCTGACATTTTTTTCTGCAGAAATGTCCTATCCTTGTCCGAAAAACTGACTTATGGTTTCGGACAGCACACGGATGTGCTGTCCATATCTTTTGCAGCTCCATTGAGATGAATGGCTCTGCATCCAATCCGCAAAAAAAGCTGATCGGATGCGGACTAAAACTACGGCAGTGAGCATGAGCCCTTAACCTATGTCTAAACCATGCTTTTCAAGTGAGGATCGGCAAAAGCGGATATAATATGAAGATGTATATTAAGCTTCAGATCTACACAGTAAGAAGTCATTTGTATGCGGAGGATCAATGATCTATTGTAATTAATGCAAGTCTATCAAGATCTCCGTGAACAAGATTAAAGGAAACAGCGGAAGGATAAGTTACCATAGTAAAGTAGACCTACATCCCATGAGACCCCAGCAAATCTACCAGAGAGCTGTGCCCAATGAGGACCTTGCAAGCATTCAACACATACACGTAACAGACCTATTGCTTCAAGTCCATTCACCCAAAAATAAATTGTAGCGGTACGTATAGAGGTGTCCTAAGTACCCGTGGGGTGAATCAGACAGCAAGGCAATGAAAGGTCAAAGGAGGTAAGTTACAAACACTGTAAAAAAAAAAAACAGCTAAGCATGAAAAACAGAAAGCCACAAATGGACTGATGATGTCACCGACACCTGCCTAACCATTGAACCAACCTATACCGCCATTATCTAGGTCCGATCCGGTTCAATCATCATATCAATCATTTCATACATATCAAGCATTTTTTTCTAAAGAGCTTTGAGTCCATATCGCCTCTAGTAATAGAACTTCACACGACTAGAAAAACATATCCAAGGAAGTAGAAAAAAACCAGTAAACCACAGCATGGTGGACAGCCAGTTCACTTACCTATGATGCCGCTGTCTTTGCTCTCCAGGGTGGAGCTGGGGCTACTGATGGTTCCACTGGGACTAGTCCTGTTCGGGGCAGTTTTACTGAGGCAGCTGTTCAGCGTGGAGCAGGGACTGGCAGTGCTCGGGGAGGCCGTGCTGTTTGTCAGGGTCGAGCAGGGACTTATCCCGTGACTTGTCACTGTACACTGCAGGAAACCAACAACTAATTACCGTGCTGTACATACAAGACCTAGTAACAAAGATCTATTTCTATGCTTCGGTCTTCGCGTTATTAGCACATTTATCACCTATGCTATTTTCGAGTGTTAATTTCTTCATATCCGACACGCACGTTTGTTTCTGGTCCCTACAGGCAACCGCAAGAGACAGTGCTTTTAGTTCAACAGTATATCCCACGATGATATTTAAAAAAAAAAAAAAAAAAAAAAAACATATTCAACTGGCTCGTTGTTATATCTGTTACAATCTGGTCGCCATTATAATTCTTAATTGACATACCAGTCTAGTTGGCCAGCACTGCATCACTAGGCAAATCTGTCATTCAGAACTGGATTACAACTCACTTATATTTATAGGTGACTTTAGAGTTTTAGGAGACAGACCATAGACACCCATCTGCAGACAGCATTGTTTTGGGCTTCTTGCCCCTCATCAGTGCACAGTAGGGCACCACTGGTTGGCAGGATGAGATGCCTTCAATGCTTCTAGGAGGCAGGGAGACAAAATTTTCAGGCAATGCTCCACGGCACAAAGTATGCAAATTAAAGGGGTTATTCAACATCATACAACAGCCCCCTATGTGCCGGGCCCCTCAGAGGGAATATACTTACCCCACTCCCTGCACTGCCACTGCCGCTTCTCCCTGTACAGGGATGAAAACATCAGGTGTCGGGGAGCAGCCAATGGCAGACCGGGACAGGGACCGGCCTTCCAAGCATCGTGGGTGACGCTAGGAAGGCTCATCCCTGCCTGCCATTGGCTCCCCCCACCCCCAACACCGGATGTTTTTATCCGTGCACAGGCTGAAGCAGCAGCGGCGGTGCGGGGACCAAGAGCGGCGCAAGAATATTCCTTCTGAGGGGCCCAGCACATGGGGGGGGGGGCTGTTGTAGGATATGACGTTGGATTTCCCCTCATACCAGCTAAACCGTGAAAAAGATCTTTATACAGCACTGTTCCAGGCTTCTTGCCCCTGATCAGTGCAGAGCAGGGCACTGGTGGTTGGTATGATTTAGCTTTTTCCCATGGAACATTGCCTGAAAAATAAGTCTCAATACATCTGAGCTGCATCGAAAGCAACTCATCCTGCTAACCAGTGCCCTACTGTACTGATGAGGGCCAACAAGCCCGAAACAGAGCTGTCTGCAGATGGGTGTCTCTGTTATGAGCTAATCTGCATACCTTTTACCATGAACACTGCCTAAAGAAAAAGTTCCTTACACAGCTGTGTCTCTTCAATGGAAAAGTGTACCCACCTAAGGAATCTCATTCAGCCATCCAGTACTGATAGGAGAAAGAACCCCAAAACGGTACTGTCTACAGATAGATGGCTGGTTGGGCTGATATGAGCATTGCATGAAATAAGTCTCCGTATACCTTTGTGC
Organism: Bufotes viridis; assembly: GCA_033119425.1. Lineage (NCBI taxonomy): Eukaryota > Metazoa > Chordata > Amphibia > Anura > Bufonidae > Bufotes > Bufotes viridis. The sequence continues at coordinate 133,724,146 of CM065595.1, read as the reverse complement.
TGATTATAAGGGCAAACTTCAAAAGCATCGTCTGTTTTGAAAAATTAATTTTTTGGAAGTGTCCCTTGACAACAAGCTGAATACAGGCTGTGCTGCCGCTGAGACTTACCAGCATTCAGCTGTAATCCAGTAAGTGTCCAATCTCCCTATGTCGCCACCACAGGACAAGCTGGGTCCTCCAGAACGAGAGAGACTCTTTGTAGAGCATTTCTGTTCTGATTGATTGTGTGACTTATTTTAATTTATTTCACACTAGAAATCCCTTTTAAAACAGTCTACAGGTATAAATGAGAAGTGTGCAATAATAATAATAATCATTTAAACACAAACTACAAAAATACTGGTGTCATTGAGGGGTAAAATACAAAGTACCATAATTTGAAGGACACTGGAGGAAGATCTCAGTCATCCAAAAGCCTTGATCACATAAGCCTTATTATCTATATCTAGTTATTGCATGACATATCCCCCGGACGCTGCCGTGTGGATTCCGGTTTACTTTTCCAAATCTTCCTATTGGATTAAATAAATCTCAGACTCATAAGACTGATTAATTGCGGACAACTACAAGACCTTCAGCGGTGGCACGGACAATCACAATGTCTCTGCAGTCTCATTTGTTTCGGTGGAGTACATAAGTATCACATTTCATTCCTTAGACATTTGGCAATTCATTACACTGAGGCCTAGAAATAGACGGCTAAGCTCTGAACGTAGGTTCCTCCAGAAGGTCACACGTGGACCACCTTAAGCTCTGGACTACAAAATAAATGTTCAATCATGGCCAACCAGACTGGGAAATATATATATATTACCTAGCTACAAGATATCAAAGGTCAATATGGGCAATATCACTACTAAGGCCATGACCACCTTCCAACATACGTACAAAATGGACCAGTACAAAAATGATAAAGCTTCTAAAAACTTGACATCGTCATATCAAGTCACCCCATCTGTATCCTTAAAGGGGTTGGACCATCTAATACACTGGGGGTATATTGTTCGGATATGTCACCAATGTCTGATAGAGATGGGATGGGACCCGCACCTATCTCTAGAACGGAGCCAACAAAGTGAAGGAGAGCGGACTACGCATGTGCAGCCATCCTCCATTCATTTTTATAGGACTGCTGAATATAGCCCTCGGCTATAGAAGTGAATGGAGCGGTGGCAGCGATTGAGCTGCGCTCTTCCAATTAATTTCTATGGGACTTCTGAAAATGGCTAAGCACGCTGCTCGGCTATTTTAGGCACTCCCATAGAAATTAATGGAGGGCCCGCGCATGCGTAGTCCGCTTTCCTTCACTTTGCGGCTATGTTTTAGAGATAAGTGCAAGTCCCACACATGGGACCTGCACCTTATCCTAGCAATAAGCCCCCAATGTATGAGATGGGCAAACCCCTTTAAAAGCTGTGGACATTCTTTATGATTGCATTTTACTGATTTTGAGCTGATAATATATTTTGTCAATTGGTCTTTATTCAAATTTTTTTTTTATATATGCGGTTAAAAATCAGGCTATTTTCAGACTGTCCCTTCTGAGTTCCATCAGCTGACGGCTCATGTGAAGCCTTATCTCTGATCTCCCGACTCTCATTTAAGCCATATGCTTATTAGTTTGATAAGAGGTTAGCTATAATGAGTGTTTATGAGGTCGAGAGATCAGAGGTAAGGCTGCACATGAGCCTGTCAGCTGACGGAGCTCAGGAGGGGTCTATAGTCTTTGCCATAGACAGCAGCGGTGAACAGGAAGACGGCTGCGCACACCGTCTCCTCATACAGCTGATCGGCGCAGTGCCAGGTGTCAGACCCCCCGCCAATCTGATATTGATGACCTATCCGTAGGATACGTCATTAATAGTAAAAGCCCAGAGAACCCCCTTTAAAGAGCACCTGACACATCTGTATTAGTAAACACCCGCTTTCCCATAAAAGAACAAACCTGGAGAATAGTTTACCATAACTTTTATTGTGTGTTCTCTCTGTTATTCCTTCTAGAAATGTAATTTCCCTAAAGGTTTTCGACGAGGATGGGATTCAAACCCATGCATGCAGAGCACAATGGATTAGCAGTCCATCGCCTTAACCACTCGGCCACCTCATCTAGTCGAATTTGCTAATTTCTAGGAGGAACGGCACAGTGTAATTTTTTAAGAAAATATAATATAGAATTGTTATATTATGGAGAAAAAAACGGTGTCAAGAAAGGTGAGAGGTCCTCTGCAATTATTTTGTTACAGATCTTCTCTTATAATGTGGTCAAGCAGGTCCATAAAGCGGCGCACCTTATACGTTTTACTCTGACAAGTCTATTCTTTGTTTCTTAAGTTGGGGAAAAAAAGCATGGGATAAGATGGAAGAAGTGCAAGTCATTACCACTGGGTCACTAGACCTAATAAGAGCCAAGGGCCCGGCTTACCATAGCGTCATTCTTCTCGTCCATGGATACTCGAGCAGAGCTTGGAATCCCTTCGCCCAACAAGAATCCCAGTCTCGTCATGAGCTCCTGAGCAGCAGGAGAACAACCCGAGTGCTTATCCAGAGCCGCTTCTAGATGGAGGACAGAAAAAAAAAAACAGAAGGTGACTTTAGATCTTCTCAAGATGACCTAAGGGCTTAGTTATACAGAGATGAGATTTGGTTAATATTCCTCAGCTGTCAAATTTCTATTTCTCTGAAGACAATCTCGGAGAAGGATCAGAGTCTCAATTTCCACCTGTGAACTCTACGTTGCACACTAAGCAAGCTCGAGTCCTTCAAGAAACTGCATACTTTCATCTATGGTAGGTATACTGCAGGAGACTTCTTAGCGTGGGGTCCGATGCTCCTTCAGAAACTGGGGCAGACTCTTGGTCAACCTCGTCCTGGCCTGCTCTCCATATAGTTATCTACCAATTACGTCCGCCCTCCTGTCAGGTCTGGGGATGCTGGCATGAACCCTGGCTCGCAAAGCAAATTAATTAACCCTCGAAACCAGGACTTCAAAGCAGCCCACAGAGAAAGAGGGACATCCCGGGCTTGTCACCAGCCGTCATTTCATATTTACTGTGCATGGATTAAGGCAGACTGACAAGTCAGCGGAAGCTTCCCCTAAATAAGTGGAAGGAGACAGGACCAGGTGCCAGAAATATTCTCTGCGCATAAAACTTTCAAAGAACATAATATCAAGGAGATTAATACAAATTTAATACCTAGCAGCTGAAATTCAATTATTTCTATGGAAATATTTCAGGGGGTTCTCAGAAATGAAGATTTTTGAGATTAATTAGACATTTTCCTGGACTTCCTGTCAGTCCTGTAATTGAGGGTTACAACTGTCAGCCAAAAACAGCGGGGAACGAACCAGCAAATGTCCCTTTAAAGGGGTTGTCCCATGAAAAATATTCTACATTTTTCAAACCAGCACCTGGATCTGAATACTTTTGTAATTGCATGTAATGAACAATTTTGCATAGCCCCTGAGTTATTCAATAAAATATATCTGTATAGCGCCACCTGCTGTTTTTCCCCCCCTCATTTCTTTGACCTGCTCACTGAGATGGCCGCACATGCTCAGTTTCATCCTTCAACTGCCTCCTGAGCTGTGATAGGGAGAGCATGGACACGCCTCCTGAGCTGTGATAGGGAGAGCATGGACAAGCCCCCTTGAGCTGCAGCAGAAAAGACACTCCCCTGAGCTGTCAGCGTGATATAAATCTAGTAGAGCAATGAATGGGGAGATCTCTGGATCCATGTGAGGTACAGGGCTGGTTCTGGCTTTGTTAGAAAGAGTTTGTCATGTACTATATGATGTCTGTTTTCATTTTTAACATTAGTCATGGGATAGCCCCTTTAAGAGCAGATTCCTAGCACAAGTAGCTGGGAAGCAGCAGAAGATGAAAGACAGGATGATGTAAACCACATAATTCATGTCCAGACAAGTAGCAATATACAAAAATAGATGTTATATATACAGGGAGACTATCAGCAAGTCTGGTTTCCCACACTAGGATGAGGTGGACACGGCTGTTGGATATGGCGCTATTGGAGGAGTTACCATCAAATCCTTAAAAGTTAATTTAAAGGCGACTACCAATATGGCCACACTTCCTGTTGGCACTTTTGCAAAAACATCCGCCAGAGCTGAATAAAAAAAGCGGAGCTTCCTAGCACACGAGCTCAACCCTGCACATAATACTTTGCATCAGAATTGTATAAGACTGTACAAAAATAAAATATTGGATTGTTCGAAACAATCATTAGACCGGTTTAGCTAATTAGGGGTTTTGCAGAATTAAAGATAGCTGCTTTCTATGGAAAAAAACAGCGCCACACTTGTCCATGGGTTGTGTCGGGTACTGCAGCTTAGCTTCACTGCAATACTGCATACAACCTGCAGACAGGTATGGCGCTCTATTTGCAAGAAAACACTAAACCCCTTGAACTACTGAACTTCTAACAAAAAGCAGTAAATCTAAACAGGAATCAATAAAATTACGGACCCCCCCCCCCCCCTTTATATTCTTCTCCGACCATTGTCAGATTTGCTGAGCCAATCATATTTTTACCTGCAGGAAATGAAAAAGAGATATCATTTATGCCGCGTTAACTTCTCCTTTTTTGTGATCTCTGTCACGACTGCTCGTGTTAACCCCTGACGCACCGCGGTCTGTCACGCCAGAGATTTCCCGTGGGTCCCGCACAGCAGAGCTGATAGCAGCTGCCTCCAGAGGACAGGAAGCCTGATTAACCCCTCCCTGCCCCCAATGCCAACAGCTTGGAGGAAACCGAGAATATCTTTACTGCTTCTGCTGCCGGGCTGTTAAGGCAGTTCCCGGGCAATGCCGCCCAGCTTGTGACAAACTTTGCTCGGGAGTCTGATCCATGTTAGCTTAACCCTTTCCTGGCCACATAGTCTGTGTCAATCGGCCGCATGACGGCGAACCTTCCCAGTTAACCCCCGAGACGCCGGAAACACTTGCAGCGAAGGACATGAAAACCCGGCTAAAATTGGTTAATACAACCGTGGCGAAGTGCTTTAAAGCGACAGGAGTAACTTAATCCCCTCACGGCATCGTTGCGCTGGCAGGAAAATCCAGTTTTTCTCACAGTTTACAATGCATGGGGTTTGCAGGTTGAGGTGGTGATGGAGCCAAGTAAAACACGGATAATGCACGGCGAATAAAACAAAGCAGCCATGTCTTACCTGCTCACACCCTTTCATTGCTGCAGCGCTCTGACACAAAGCTCAGAAGACGGCTGTCAGGTCTGACAGCCGCCGCCTGCGAGCGTTTTCCATTCATAGGAAAGTTCTTCCCCAGGAGAAGTTTCTCAACTCTAAAAACGTGCAATGAGACGGAATAAGAAGACGGGAGGTCACTCACCATTCTGTTCGGAGTCCGGCAACTCGGAGACTTTTCTCAATGGCATCACAGCTGCATCTCCTGGCACCCGCGGACTCTCCACATACTTGGGCTTCCTCATTGGCCCTGCAATGAATAAGGTTTGGGCATGTCTTATTCTTCCCAGATGGGACGTGTGAGAGCTTCGTGACGCGCCGCCTCAGTTCTCACAGGCAGATTAAGCTCAGCACAACAAAAAAAACAACAGCTCTGCAGAGAAGGAAGCACCCTGACCGTCCGCTGACAGCTCGGCGCTGTCTACAGGCTGCATCCAGAGTCATTCCTGGTATGTGGACGTGGTGAATGACAGGCGGTTACTGAGCCTGGACACATTCCAGAAAAGGGCAAATGTCCAAACTCACCGCTGGCAGGGCTCTTCGATCAGAGGGACTTTCTGCATCAGAGACACAGCCACCTAAGCGACAACTCCCACCAGGCTCAGGACAGGAGTTGTAGTTTAACCGGCTGCTACAGGCGGGCTGGAGTAACGCACAGAGGCTCATTCACAGACTCCGCACAATGGTATAAAGCGTCCGGTAACCCAGCAACCGGCACGGAGGGGTCGTGAGAGATTTACAATGACACACAACCCAGCAGATCTGCAACGTAATAATTCAACTGCTATAAAAAGGAACAAAAAGTTCTGTATAAAACATAATCGTTTTGTGAAATAGATATAATAAATATGACGCTGGGTCCAAACAACGTGAGATTTTCTTGACTGACACTTTAGTGCTACTAATGATTGACATTTATCATAGGAATGATTTTGTTTTATTTTTTTTACTTTTGGCATACTTACATGAATTGAGATTTTGTACACTTTGGGGCGGGGGGGCGGGGCACAATTTATCATTTACTGTGTTTTTTTGCGTCAGTTTTAAATCTGTCTTTACCTTATTTCTAAAACGCTGCACGGTAATCAGTAATTTGGCGAAGAGGAAAGTGTTTTCCCCACCGTCACGGGGTTCCCTGGCATGAAGATGTGATCTTTCAGAATTTTTTAAAAAAAGTTCCACATCATAAAAAAGTGTTCTAATCTGTAATCCCAACCAACTTTTCACTTCAATTTTCAAAGTGGCAAAGCTCACCAAATGTCGGAAAATTTCACCAAAAGTCCCAACATTGCACAAAATGTTGTACGCTTGCGACATTTTGATGCCACAGAATTGGCGTAGCAGATTTGATCAATGTCCCCCAGCACGTCTTTTTTTTGTGACACTTTTATCCTTTAGTCTATGTTGATTCCAATTTGTGTGGATTATCCGAATTTTGTCTCATTTCGTGCCAAAAAAAATTGTGTTCTTTCCTTGTGCATTATTATTAGGTGTTTTAGAAACTTTTTGGGTGTGTAAAAATGAACTGAGCTCCTAAGAACAAGACTTGCCTTATTATCTTCTAACATATCCGAATGGGCAAAGGTTTTGAGTAGAAAAACAGAAACACATTTATGAATTTCGTAAACCTTACATAGAAAAAAAACAAAACAAAACATTTTTTCAATTTAAAAAGTAAATAGTTAATAAAAACTAGGAAGTAACGTCTTAACGTAGATGAAGTTGCACCAGCCAGCAAATGAAATGGTTAAAGGAGTTTACTATACGCAGCTTTATGTGACTGTCGGAAGGACAGGAATGTGGAACAATCACTGGAAGCAATTAAATAAAACACAAAAGGAGGTCTTCCTAGATGTGGGGTGGTGATAAAGCGAGCAATGCTGCCACCTACTGGTCAAGGACAGAACGTGACAATTTTATAAAAAGAGAACATACTATTCAGGCAACATGCCCATTCTATACACAGTAGGGCTATTAACACGCTTTATCGCACTGTCTTCCACTATGAGGAGGAGATGCAAGTGTTGTAACCTCGGGATAGGCCATCACTTTCAGGACCCAAACCCTATATCATCAGTAAAGTCTAACAGGTTGTTAATCGAAGAAATAGACCCTAGTGACATGCAGGGTTGGACTGGGCCACCAGAAGATTCTCCGGTGGGCCCAAGTTCTGACAATATTAGACCCCCAATAAACCACGGCCCTTTAGGTCCTGTATGCACAGAGCGTGGGCCCTCAATCATTTCCTCTGGTGGGCCCAAAGGACTTCAGTCCATGGTGGCCAGTGATTGGCTCCAAAGGCAGCTCCAAGTAGGATTTTTCTCCTGGACCTTGGAGGCGCACCATGGTTTCAGAGACTGGGACCACCAGAGGATCCTCTGGTACTCTGGTGTGCTGGTCCAACCCTGACTGGGCTCGTTGGCTAATACGATTCCACATTACTATTATATAAGATATGATATACAACACCAAAAAGTTTTACCAAATATCAAATACAGTTAGAGGATTTACAGCCAACTTTCAGAGGCTTCCTAAAGTACAAATGATGCACCCCAAATTTTAGTGCTATAAGTGCTGGGCCCTTCGCTATCCTTTCTGAAGCCCACCCAAGTAATGCTGTCCTAGTAATGCTGTGACCGTCACACGGAAACCTACTGCCGAATCCATGAAAAACACAACAGAATCCTTGAAATTCTAAAATGCCAACGTGGCAGTAGAATTCGGGCTTCATTTCATTGCCTTGCTCATATGGCTCTCTTTCCTGAATGTTTACGGCCATGTAATTGCCTCACTTGTTAATATTTGCAGTTGCTGGGGCTCGAGTAACCAGCACCTGGTCCTGCCTATTACACACAGCCGAGACCACAGACGAGGTGGCGGAGAGGCCCACAAGATGGTGCTTTGTGTAACCTAAATAGATGACTTCTTTACGCTCACCAATCGCTCAGCCTTAAGAGGGAGGAATTCTACTTTACACACATCGTCCAAAGCAAATCATGAATTTATAAATTCCTATAATAACCATCACCACTTTCTTATGTTAACAATACGAAAACTGATTGAAACCCAACAGCTTCTGCCCCATAGGAGTCAACACAAATGTCATAATGGACCGCTCTACGCTCACCTCTGAGTTTTTGTGAGTTTTTAGAACTAAAGGGTCCCTGTGTGCCAATCCAAAAACAGTCTTAAAGGGGTTATGCCATGATTAATAAAAAGAATGAAAATCAGACATCACACAGTAACAGTAAATGCGGGGGCCATCGACAGCCCCTCTTTCTAAACAGCTAGAACCAGCCCTGCACCTCACAAGGATCTAAACATCTCCCCCCCCCCCAAAAGAAAAAGAAAAAAAACAGCAAAAACGTAAGCACCCAAAACCTCTATGGAGAAGAACAGAATGGACTGTAAGAGATGCAAGAAGTTCAAAAGGCTGCCCTACTGAGCCACTTTAAAGGGGTTGTCCAGGATTTTAATACTAATGACCTATCCTCAGGTGCGGCCATCAATATCAGACCGGATGAGGTCCGACACCCTGCACTCCTGCTATGTAGACCAATGGTCCCCAACCACCGAGCTGCGGGAAAAGTACCAGGTAATGGTCCACGGGGAGGGCCGGTGCTGAATGGCAGGGACAGGAACTATCGGCTCCCGTGCCCCGATGTTTAGGCTGAAAGCCGCTAGGCCTGAGGCTTATGAGGCAGCTCAAAGGTGCTGGAGGGTCGTGATGACATTTTACATGCCATTAAGCTTTCCCAGAAACAAGCTGAATGACATTTAAAATAGCCATTTATCAGACGATTTAGGGTCCTCTCTCAAACTGCACATTTTGTCTCCTATAAAGAAGCGTGGCGTGGGCGGGCCCATCTCATTCATCATTTTCTATTCCTGTTTTAGGCATTGAAATGGTCTAAATGTAAGACATCAAGGAAGCTTTAGACTGGCGCTGGATGAGCTAAAGTTATGGAGAAGCCGGCGCCTCTACATAACTCCGGCGGATCCACCGCCGGCTCAGGTCTTATTAAGAGTGGGGCATAAAACACCAGTCTTAATAAATGACCTCCTATATTTTATAAAAGGCACAAAATTTATTTTACACAAAGTTCTGGAGATCATGACATACAGTAATATCACCGTACATACAAGATGGCAGAATTTCTTGCACTAAGGGCCAGTTCACACGGTCTTCTGGCGTTATTTTTGGAGCGTGCCTGCCTCAAAATCAGCTACAAAAAAAAAAAAACGCCTCAAAACAGCCTCCCATTCATTTCAATGTGAAAAAGCTCTTGTTTTTGTTTCCCCTTGGAAAAAAGAAGCAGCGTGTCCTATCGTGGGGCGGAATCCACGTTGTGTGCCCATGCGTTTTTTTGTACCTTTCTGTACACACACACGAAAAAACGCGTAAAGAATCCGTGCAGAATTTTGAATGAGGTTTTTTAAAATCCGTTGTGTGAACATACCCTAACAGAACCCTATGCACACTAAAACCAGACCCCCACCGATCAGATACTGATGACCTGTCACTGAAAAATTCTAGACCTGGGCAAACATTTTAGATTAAGGCCTCGTACCTGCGGTCATACCACACTTCTAATCTGCATGTAATCCCCTCAGCGGTTCTATAAAGAACCAAATATAGATTTGTTCTAATCCGCGCAGTGATAGACGGAGCCATTAGTGTAACAGTAAATGCGGGGGCCATCGACAGCTGAACCCCAGCAGACACACCATATACTGGTCACAGAAAACCTGATATGGGTTTTTATTAGACCGACGCCCTCTTCAAACGACAAGTGTGTGTAATTTTACCTCAGGTCACTTTACAACTCAGGACATCTATAGGACATTAGTGCAGGGCATTTTACCACAGATTGATCTGGACCTGCTGCCTGTTTGTGGCTGACACAGCAGGACAAGTCATTCTCCGAGCCGGCTGACCAAACACATAGTGGGACCACAGGGCCGAGCAGGGTAAACAATGCTGACCGCAGCTCTCCTGGTACGAACGGAGCAGCAAACATGAACCGTACTTAGTGCAGAGGTAGCACATCATGGACTAGTGTGTGGACCAAGGCGTGACCACGGAGGCGACAGCATTCTCACTGTCCACTGCTTCATCTAAATGAGCTGTCCCTGGTTTTACAGGACCCTGAAGATGTCTAAAGGTGCATTTCCAAGCGCAGACTGAGCAGGCAATTATCGGGAAGAAATTGTACTTTCCCGATAATTGCCTGATCATCAGTGGAGGTAACAGCTGCATTTACATGCGGCAATCGCCCTCACTATATGGAGAGGAGTAATGGCCAGCACAATCGCTCATCCTCGTACAGATTCACTGTTTCTGATTAGCAGAAACAATGATTTTGCTAATTTATTGAATGATCTGCAGCACCTTCACACGGGCAGTCGTACTAACGTTTATTCCCGACAATCGCCCCATGTAAATCTGGCATAACACAGAGTAAAGGATAATCAGAAGAAATGTTCAAAATTTACACAAGAATATGGGCCCCAATGCTTTAAAAAAAAACGTACTGAGGTAATGGATAAAAGCAGCGAATTTTCTGTGGGCGGCCGGGGCTGAGGCAGGCATGGATGTCTGGCTGATGACACCGTATAATATACGGTTATATTCCTCTTGATTTTCGGCAACCCAGTGAATTATGGGTCAAACCTTTAACAATTAGTAGGCTGGGAAGGTTACCTAGACAAGTGCAGTCATCCGCATGATAGCAAAGTGATGGTAGAATGAGGACATAGAGGGGGTCACAGATGAACCAGCAGAAATTTTTGTGTGAAAATTTATCTTCATTCTCAGACTTTTGTCCTAATGTTTGACAGGGGTGGGGGTAACTGGCTCTCCTTAAAGGGATTATACTATGACTGGTGTAAAAAAAAATTAAAATCAGACGTCATGTCGTACATAACAATCTAACAAAGCTAGAATCAGCCCTGTATCTCACGTGGATCCAGAGATCTCCCCATTCATTGCTCTGCTAGATTAATATCAAGCTGACAGCTCAGGGGAGTGTCTTTTCTGCTGCAGCTCAGGAGTCGTGTCTTAGCTCTCCCTATCACAGCTCAGGAGTCGTGTCTTAGCTCTCCCTATCACAGCTCAGGGGGCGTGTCTCAGCGCTCCCTATCACAGCTCAGGAGACAGCTGAAAGATGAAACTGAGCATGTGCGGCCATCTCAGGGAGCAGGACAAAGAAATAAGAAGAAAAAACAGCAGGTGGCGCTATACAGATACATTTTACTGAATAACTCACTAGCTATGCTGAATTTTTAATTACATGTAATTACAAAAGTATTCAGATCCAGGTGCTATTTTGAAAACTGTAGAATATTTTTTGTGGGACAACCCATTTAAGGAGACTAGCTGTGTATAGAAACTGAATGACAATGTACCATAGAAAAAAATAATAAAGCAAATAGATATCTGCCAGGGAACAAGAGCTGTCTGGCTAGTGCCACCTTCTGGAAGTGGTTCCCTTCTCGACTTTTGGAACATGACAAGGGAAAAAACCGAAAGATCCATCCATTCAGGGTGTTTGCCTCTCATTGGTACGGACGGACAGTTTTTACAGGTGAAGTGTGTTAAAAATGTTTCACCTGTAAAACCAGGGTATCTAAAGGCCAGTGTCAAAAACTTTTTTTTTTGTTTTGTCCATTTTGCACATTATCATTCACACTTACACTGCACCAGTGTTGGACTGGCCCTCCAGAGTACCAGAGGATCCTCCAGTAGGCCAAGGCTCTGATACCACAGTGGGCCCTAAAGGTGATGAAAAAAAACATTTGGACCTGCATGTCACTCGGGTCTGTTTCTCTGATTCAAAATCTATTAGACTATTGATTTATAAGGGTTTGGGACCCCGAGAATAATTTCCTCTGGTGGGCCCAAGAAACCCCAGTCCGACTCTGCACTGCACTGCCGAGGCTTCCAAGAAAATAGGCAGTGTAATGAACTGGAAACAGCGCTCGTTTGGGGCATTGTCTCCAGTGCCGGGTGTCGGACCCTGGCCGATCAGATATTGATGACCTATCTTGAGGGAAAAGTCATCAATATATATGCCAGGACAACTCCTTTAACAATCGCTGCAGTCTATGACATCGGTAAGCCCAGCGACCCCGTTATCCCGAGGGGAGGCAGCTGACTAATGAGAATTTACGGTTATGAAATTAGTTTGCGATTCGTTTACTGGTAAAAGGTGCATTACATTATGGATTCCGTTACCACGGACCATGACGCAATTCATAATAAAAGTCTATTGGCTGCAAAATGGATCCGTCCCGTTTCCATTATGCAGGGGAGGACTCTACATTTCTATTATGACGGAATGAATAACGGAATGCCTCTAAAGACATTTCGTTATGCATTCCGTCATAGAATTGCATTATGGTCCGTGGTAACGGAATCCATAAAGCAATTCACCTTTTACCAGTAAACGAAGCGTGAACGAATTTCAAAATATGAAATTCGCTCATCTCTAGCAGTAATAAATGGTCGCACTGAGTCCCCGTTCATTGCATTTAATAGGGAAGGTCCTGAGCAGTGATACTTGGGTGACTTCTGCCAAATATGAGACACGTGGAAATATGCTGTATCAATATAGTGGACTGTATCATTAGATGGAAAGTAAGTATTCAGAGTTCTCTCCAAAAACACATTGGCAGGTAAATTAGATTCCCATCAAAGGGTAATGTGTCATGGGGTTGTGCGCGTGTATATGTACGAAAATCATACAGGGCCAACATATTCTGAAACACAGTCCGAGTAATGCGTTCATTGTTTATGGGCCAATGTCCCCTGTGAGGAACACATTCCAAAGACCCTACTGTTCCTAAAGACTCAACATACAGGGGATACTATATGTCCTAATGTAAAGCGTGAGGAGTCTTATAGGCCAGGCAATGCACCTCTAAAAATCTGGGAAGAGGGTATGAAAATCACCTCTTAGCAAGCTCTGCTTCTAATACCAACAGATGTAAGGTAGCTATTCTATAAGTCAATGATCAACCTTTTAAACAGGCCTTGAGACATACAGAGGAGAACTGCATGGCAAATAAGACTCCTCACACCGATTAGACGCTCCCCATAAGGAACCTCCAAATCCTGACTTAGGCTACTTTCAGACTAGCATTTTTTTTGCTGGATCCTGCAGGATTCCGCAAAAACACTTCTGTTACTGATAATACAACCATCTGCATCTGTTATGAACAAATCCGGTTGTATTATCTGCAACATAGCCAAGACAGATCCGTCATGAACTCCACTGAAAGTCAATGGGGGACGGATCCGTTTTCCATTGTGTCTTGCTCCACATCCCATGACGGAAAGAAAACCGCAGCATGCTGAGGTTTGCTCTCCGGTATGAGAACGGAACAGAATGCATTTTGGAGCATTCCGTTCTGTTTAGTTCCTTTTTGTCCCCATTTACAATGAATGGAGACCAGACGGAAGCATTTTTTTCTCGGTACTGAGACCCTATGACGGATCTCAATACCAGAAAATATTAACGCTAGTGTGAAAGTAGCATTAGGCCTCTCACCCAGCTAAGCCAGTACTCTCTGCTCTGATGAGGGGCAATCACCCCGAAACAGATGTCTGCAGATGAGGTGCTGGCTTAGTTATTATCCAAGTCATGTCTCAAGGCCTGTTTAAAAGGTTGAACATTGACTTATAGGATAGCTACCTTACATCAGAACTCAAGATAGGACTCACGACACACACACAATCTTGCCAGAATGCAGATTACCAGAACAATCAGCAGAATTTCTCCCTGAAGTTTAGAGTATTGTTAATGCATCTCCTGACTAAGGCCAGATGTAACTGCACAGTGCAAGATAAGTAAGGCAATGTGCAGTTTTGGTTTCTTTTTTGTAATTTTATCTCAATAGATACTGAATTCTCCTTCAATTCTATTCGTTATTATATCTTTATAGCAGTCGATGGTAAATCTCCCTGTAAAGACACGCATTTTAAACATAACCTACTGTACCTGCATCTACCACTGCAGGAAGGTAATCAATCCTATGAGTCAATGTTCTACCTTTTAAACAGGCCTTGAGACATGCAGAGGCACATTGCCTGGCCTAGAAGACTCCTCATGGCGATTCGGCACTGTCGATAAAGAGATATAGCCTACCGGCAGCTGCCACTAGAGGGGAATTAGAGATTACAGAATACGGATTGTACACTGAACTCAATAGTAAGACAGTATGCAGTGAGCTCCCTCTAGTGGTGGCTGCAGGTCGTGGGCATCGATCTGTCAAATCAAACTCAGGTGGTTTGGAGCTCTGTATAAAAAAAAAAAAAAAAAACAATTCCCTGACCATGATCACAAAATGTAAAAAAATAAATAAAAACAACACACAACACACAGACATGATAATAAAAAGGTGGATATTCACTTTAAGTCTCCTGGCGTCCAAAAGAAAACTTCAAAAATAATCCACACTTTTTGAGCAATGAGAAAATTTCCGTTTTGCAGACAACAGTAATGTTTTTTTTTCAGCTCTGGAAATCATTAACTCTGACTGTAGAGAGTCCAGCCCGGGGGCCGACTGTATCAAACACAAACAATTTCGTATAACTTTAGTATCATATGAATAACAGAATTCCTCCGCAGATGAGAAACAGGCAAGAAAAAACAAACAAACACAAATTAAGTAAATCTATCCATCAGTCATATCCATTCAGAGATTTATTAAGGAAAATAGCCGGGTGCATCCAAAGCAAACACGGTCACGTCATTTCTCCCCTCCCAGCCCTTCCTCCAATGTTATACAGGAGCAAAGGCCAAACAGAAAGAAACAGAGATAGTGAACAGTGCGATTATCTCACAGCAGCCTTTATACCGGTCTTATCAGGGACCATGGGCTTTACATGAAAGCCAGACTCTAACTACAACAGTCATTAAGGGTAATAAACCCATTAGCATATTGGGTAATGAAGTACTACAACGCCAAATCCTCATACGGCACAGCTGTAACCTGCAAAATGATGCAGTGCCCACATTAATCTTATTACAAAGGACTTTGGACCCTGAAAAATTATAAATTTACATCAAACCAATTTAAAGAGGGCCCTTCACCGCTCCTGACATGCCTGTTTTAATAGCTTCATGCATTCCCCATGGAATAACAATCCTGGAGCCTCTGTTCTTATGGCTCTATGTTGTGCCATTCCTTTATTATTTCAACTAGAGATTATAAATGAATTTCTAGCAGTCTGCAGTAAGGGTACAGAGGGGAGGTTACCATTTGGGGGTGTGTACCTGCACAGACTCACTCTATCCAATCAGTGATGCCATTTTGTGCAGATACACCCCCCCCCCTCCAACTTGTTACCCTCCCTCTGAACCCTTACTGCAGACTGCTAGCAATTCATTCAAAACTTCTAGTAGAAATAAATGAATGACTCAACATAGAGACATAAGAATAGATGCTCCAGAATTGTTATCACATGGGGAATCTCAAAAGTTTTTTACAAAAATGTGCAAAACTGGTTAAAGCATATGACTGAAGGCATGTCAATTTGCAAACATGGAGAAAATGGAGCAATAGCAAAATTGGACAAATAGGACATATTTCATAATTTCAGTAGCTCAAGTAAAAAAGGCTGGTAGCCCAACAATGTGTTCCACACAAGTGTGTGCCCATGTCTCTGCATACAGCAACAAGACTTTCATACAGAATCGCTAGACTTTAGAGAAGACACAGAAAGATGAATCAAAGGGGTTTTCTAGGCTTCTGAGGCTGATGATATGCTCAGGATCGGTCAATAAAATCTGAGGGTCCAACGCCCAACATCCCCACTGATCATCTGCTCCCTGCAGCCTCTAGCACTGGAATTGGCACTTAGAATGGAGCTGTGCTTCCTGTTTCATTCAAAGTGCAGAGGCCGTGCCGGGTTACTGCAGCTCATCTCCCATTCCCTTCAATAAGAGCTGAGCTGCAGTTATCCAGCATGGCCACTACTCTTTCATTAGAGTTGTGTTTCCAGTTCCTTTCAAAGTACTAGTTCCAATGCCCGAGGAACAGAGTTTCGGTGGGGGTGACCGGTGACCTTCACCAATCGGATATGTCATGAGTGGTGTTGAGCGAACTTGTGTTTTAAGTTCTGCGTCTAAAGTTCGGGTTATCGAAGAATCCAGTTATGGATTCCGCTACCACGGCCACGGACCATAACGGAGTTTGGAATCCATAACGGGCTTCTTCGATAACCCAAACTTGAACTTTGGACGCAGAACTTAAAAAACAAGTTCGCTCAACTAGTCAGGAGTCTCCGGAGCCTAGAAAACCCCATTTAAACCTTTCACTAGAGCATCAACAAATAACTATCTATAAAAGAAAAGAGTCAAATAGAACACAAAGTGACAAAGCTATGGACCTTTAAGGGTGCAGCCACACAAGGTTTTTTTTTTTAGCAGCAATGATTCCACAGCAAAATCTGCAACAAATCTACAACAAAACCCAAGATGAAAGCAGCAAAGTTTTTATACGTTACATATTGCAAATATGTTGTAGCGTTTGCTGCAGATTTAACCCTATGCTTTGCAAGGGGTCAAATCTATGGTGAAAACCTGCAACATGAATTGACATGCGGAAAAACCTCACTGCAGTTCTATTTCCGTTGTAGATTTTTTTTTCCACTGCGTGTGAACTTGATTTTGTAAAATCTCAGCCTCTTTGCTATAACTTTAAATCCACTGTGTAGCCACCACATGTGGACATTACCCTTCGAGTGGAAAAGTACAGCTGGAGGCTGTAGACAACTAGACATTTTTACATTTTTGGTTTAAAAACATCATAAGTTGTTCCATTACACCATCAATCTTCAAGACAGTTGCTACTTCAGAGACCTGTGGACCCCATGCAACACATTGAAAGTCCGACAATGCTTCTGCAGTCATAACAATAGAGACAATTAACAGCTGAGGATTCCAATCCCCAAAAGGCAAATTTACACGCAATTTGAATCTAAAACAATCCCCTCTCACCCGAGACCTTCAGGAACATTAACGCGTCTTATAAACTCAACAAGGGACTCTCAGAAGTTACATAAACCTCCAGCCCTGATCAAGAGCCTAAGAAGTTCACCCTGTTTCATGTGGAATTTTTTTTTTTTTTAATATATTTTCACTTAAAATTAAACAAATCAAAGTTTTTTTCCCCCTCCACTTTGAACAGATCCCACAAAAAGATCAAGAAAAACACTGAGAAGCTGCATTCAGATCTGTGTGACTGAACCTCTTATCCATTCACCACAAATGATGTAAGATTTTGGCCGATAGGACAGATATGTTACATTGGGAAGCAGAAAACTCACAGGGGCACATTTAAAAATGGACTTGCGACACTTTTAGACGTAAAAAGTATCGCAAGTCCCCTTTTCTGTCCGGCCGTGTGCCAGTGGGGCGTGACAAGGGTGGGGCTGGGGCAGCCGTGGCAAACTTGTTTACATTTATGCCTGGAAAACAGGGACTGGCATAGTTATTACTCCAGGCGCAGATACGCCTAATTTATGATGAGGCGCACGCCTCGTCATAAATTAGGACATATCTAGCGGCAGCGTAAAGAGGGGAAACTAAGACTGGCGTAAAAAGTTGGTCTTAGTAAAGTGCCACACATAGTCCTGCTGCCAGCTGAAAGTGGATACAATTGTATCCAGTCTAGACAATACTCTGGACTATGGACTGATACATTGTTGCAAGCTATAACAGATTTCTACAGTGGCCCATGATGCATTTAGCTCATGGAGCCTTTTCTAGACTGGATACAACAGCTCCCACTTCTCCTCTGAGGGTGGCTTCACACACAGAGACCTGAAATTTACCGCATATTAGAAAGTTGCAGAATGTTTCTTTTATGCAGTGATTAATCATTCTGTGCTTAAAACCAGAAAAAGAACCTAAAGTGCATTTAGTCTTCCTTTCCCAAGGGAATGGGCCCAGATTCTAAATACAGACCATTGAGAAAATCCGATCTGTTCATAGAAACCTCAAACTTTGTAGAACTGGCACAATATGGTGTCCTGTTAACTTTCATCTATCATCTTAGCATCAAATATGACATGAAGCTCAACTGGATCTCAGAAAGCGTAAGGGTCCATTCACGCGTCCGTAAGTGTTTTTCAGATCCGCAAAACACGAATACCAGTAATATGCGTTCCACGGACAGCACATCGCCGCCACTATAATAGAAAATGCGGACAAGTATAGGCCATGTCCTTTTTTATTCGGGAACGGAATTTGCATATCCGGAAGTGCGGATGCGGACAGCACATAGTGTTCGTTCCGGCTCCATTGAAAATGAATGGGTCCGTCTGCAAAATTGCGGAACGGATGCGGACCCAACTTGCAGACGTGTGAATAGACCCTTAAGGTTTTTTGGGAATATGATATTGATGGCATATGATCAGGATAGGTCATCCATATCAGATTGCAGAGGTCCGACTCCCAGAAACCCACGCCAATCAGCTTTTTGAAGAGGTTGCTGTGCTCACCGAAGCTCAAGTGATCGCCGTGGCCTCCTCACAGCTTACCGAGCACAGCGCCATACACTGTATCGCGGCTGTGCTTAGTACAGCAGTTCACACCCATTTAGGTGACTGATGTACAGTGATGACACTGTCCTAGGAAGAGACCCAAGCGCTCACAGAGCAACAATGTCTATGCTGACAGCAGATCGGCAGGAGTGTCGGGAGTCGGACACCCGCCAATCTGACATTGATGACAGGCCATCAACATCAAAATTGTCATACACACGTTTCCATGCCATAGCAAGCAGAGACCTCGGAATGCCTAATCATGTCCGTATTGCACATAGGACCAGCCTTTTCTATTGATGGGAGTGAGGACAATATGGAATGTGCAAAGAAGGTATCCAAATTTTGCAGATCAGTTACGATCGAAATACAGACACAGCCGTGTGCATGAGGCTTTAAAGGGTTTATCCAATAAATTATATTGATGACTTATCCTCAGGAGAGGTAAGCAATATAAGACTGGTGGAGGTGCTGCTGATCAACTGTTAGAAGAGGTCGGGCGCTTCATGAGCGCTGGGGCCTCTTCCTAGGCCATGTGATGTCACTGTACATCGGTCATAAGGCCTAGTTGCAGATCAGCCCCATGGAAGTGAACAGGTTGAGTGCAATACCAGGAACTGCCACTATACTATGTACGGCGCTATGCTTGAAGAGCTGCCAGGAGCTGGCTGTGCTTCTCAGGGGATCATGGCGGCTTGATCACAGTTGATCATCGGGGGTGTTGGGACTTGGACCCCATCAATCCGATAATGATGACCTATCCTGAGGATAAGTAATCATTATCATTTGCTGGATAACCTCTTTGATGTAATCGCACTGAATGTCAAGTCTCCTGTATCATTTAGTCTAGGTATCCAAGGTAAAATGGAGTCGACCGCCACAGTCTGTAAAACTACAGCAGCTTTTGGGGACAAATTCAATGTTTCCCGATTGAAAAAAAATGCTGGAATTTTTACAAATTTTTGCAAGATCACTTGCAACTTTCCTTTCTAGAGGGAAACACTGAAGTCGCCCACAAGGCGCAGGACTGCTGCAGAGATGTAATTGTAAGCGCTGCCTTCAAACCCGCACGTCTAAGCGTACATGTGCTAAGAATATTGTATGTGAACAGCCATGTTAGGATACCTGGTGACTTCTTGGGGGCTCTTTGCTGCATGGCGTATGACTGGCGGGGCAGCAGAGGAGATGACGGTAATGACACAGAAACTCCCTTGGTAAAGCCCATTTTGTAGAAATCATCCTGGATGCCCGAACTGCCGACTGGATAATCCACATTACCGGTGAATAA
Organism: Bufotes viridis; assembly: GCA_033119425.1. Taxonomy (NCBI): domain Eukaryota; kingdom Metazoa; phylum Chordata; class Amphibia; order Anura; family Bufonidae; genus Bufotes; species Bufotes viridis. Next base: position 133,704,084 of record CM065595.1, on the reverse strand, counting down.
AACATGCTGTGGGTTTTCTTCAGCTGGAGAACAAAAAAAAAAAAAAATGCATAAAATTATTAGAATTGCAAATATCTCTATAATAAAATACTACCATAAATTAAGAGTTTCCTTGCTGCTTAGTAGTTCTGGACAAAAATACAGGTCGGTCAGGACCAAACTGGCGTCAGATAACATCCCAATTATAACAGGCCTCGGGCCTGACACAATGACCTGGTAATTAAAAGGTTACGAAAATGAAAAGTTCCGTTGTCAGAAGCATAGATGAATGAACTGTGGTGGATGCAGCGTTGCTTGGACGGACAGCTCTCCTAAATGCTGCTTTCAACAGGTCATCCCTCAGGCTAGGCCATACCAGTGGTTTATATCAGTCATCAACGTGGGTGAATTAACAGCAAAATAGCGCATTTTTCGCTCTATAAGACGCACCTGGCCAGTGTTTTCAGATCGAACATAGTTCTGCGACTCATCCCTTACAGATTATAAGTATTGGGAACCAGTTTTCATATGAATAATCGTACTTAATAATTAGCCAGTTCATCAGACACCGTAAATGGCCCCTTGTGTGTCTAAGAATTATCGCTGTCGGCAGCACATTTTCTTGCGTAAACCCGGGGATGTGCTGCCAAAAGTATGCAACTACAGTATATGGAGACCAGACTATCTTGTTCACCCCTACAAAGTTTTCATCGGGAAGATCAACACGTTATGTCTTTGCATCAATATGAATATGTGTGGCGCGTTTCGGCTCAGGCGCGAGCCTTTGAGGAAGGCTTGTGTGAGCTGAAACGAGTCACGTATTCATATTGATGTGATAATAAAATATTCGACTGCATGAAGCGAGTGCTGGTCGTTTAGCAATAAGTGGATTTGGGATGCCTTCGCTAGACGTGAGCATGGCGGGGAGTTAGTAACGTACGTCTGGATCACGCACAACGTCTGTTTGTATAAGCCTGGCATGAGGCTGTGTAAACGCCCATAGACTTCCAAAATCATTGACATATCTATTTTCAGGCTTAGAAAAACATGGCTGCCTTCTTCCCAAAACATCACCATATCTGGGTTGCTCATTTCCACCGAAGTGAACGCGGCTGAGCTGTAATACCACACACGACCCACGGAGAGGAGTGGTGCCGTTACTGCAATCAAGCAGCAGTAAAAACCCTTTAAAGGAACACTCCGGGAAACACTGAGGCCCTGTGCTATGCCTTGGTCAGGGCCTGAGGGGGTGGAGCATGACACAATGATTCCCGATTCTGTGTCCCATGGATCCCCGAGTCATGTACCGCATCTCTCCAACCCTGAGCTAGGTACAATGGGGGACACAGACAGCTCACCCGGTCGGTGCTCCCATCACTACAGGGGTCATAGGTATCCATTTAAAGTATCATTGCTGGTGAGTGGTTTGGACTTGAATAACAAATCAATTAATTAACCCATCTAATGAAAGCAGAGAAGTCACAGAAAGCCTACGGCCATTTTCCAGCCCATCTACAGCAGGTCTATAGATCAGCGAATAACCCGGGAACGCTGCGTCTGACATCCTCCTGAGCTAAGTGCAAAACACACCCTATATGTGAGCTTGTAAAGGAGTCATTATAGCGAGCAGCAATATATTGCTATTAGTCAGACCTGAAGATTGCAGAATTCTGCCCCATGAAAAAACACATCTTATATCAGTCTGGCATTACACGGGTCCCATGGACGCTGGGTCATTGGGATTTTTTTTTGTATATATTAAAAGGTTTATATAAGAGAAAAAGGGGTCTGCCTTTTTCCCGGAAACACCTGCAATAACCAAACACAGCCCCCGCATAAAAGTGGCGCTTTTCTGGAAAAGGAGGAGGCCATTTTTGCAAATTTCTTACAAATTTCTACAGTATACTACATAAGAATAGTCCAAATAACAAATTAAAGGGGCTGTCCCACGGAAAATATTCTACAGTTTTCAAACCAGCACCTGGATCTGAATACTTTTGTAATAGCACGTAATAAAAAATGTATTATAGCTACTGAGTTTTTCAATGAAATCTATCTGTATAGCACCACCTGCTGTTTCTTTGTCATGCTTACCGAGACAGAAGCATGTGCTCAGTTCCATCCTTTAACTACCACCAGCTGCAGCAGAAAGGACATGCCCCCTATGCTGCCAGCTCAAGATAAATCTAGCAGAGCAATGAATGGGGAGATCTCTGGATCCATGTGAGGTACAGGGCTGGTTCTGGCTTTGTTATAAGGAGATTGTCATGTACTATATGATGTCTGATTTTCATTTTTTACATTAATCATGGGATAACAACGTTATTATAACCTCTTAATGTTACGAGGAGTAACATTTGGCTCTGCAAACTCCCTCCTGAAAGGAGTCTAATAAAATCGTAGATAACATCCCAAAAGGACAGTAAAACAAGCAAGGATGAAAATATAAGATCTGCGACTAAGAAGAAGAAAATAAAGGGGGGGGGGGGGGGGGCAAACGGAAATCCATTTGTATAGAGGGACTAATTCAGCCCGCGATTCATGAAAGAGAAGCCTTTCTCGGAAGTTGGGAAGCAGCGGGGAAAGATTTATAGGACTCGAGTAGAAACGTGGAACAAATCGCACTTAATGTAACGTCCTTCTCCGCCGTTTCACTTGGTCCACAAAGACATTCCCGCTGCAGTCCTCTGGCCTGTCTTCACCCATGTAATATATGATCCATCATTGTGCAGCAGGGTTCATAACGTGGTGGAGGGTAAAACAAGAGAAAGTCTAAGGTCAAAAATGGTCCCATGTTATACTTTGGGGCAGGCGGACATCATGGAGTCAATCTTGAGCCCAAGAGAAACCATCATTAATATCTACAAAGCTTAGAACGCCTTCATCTCTTTGCCCAATGAAAACAATTGTGTTTGAAAGGATTTTCCAGTTTGCATCACAGCCTTTGGCCTCTTGCACACGACCGTATGCATTTTGCGGTCCGCAAAAATACGGATGACGTCCGTGTGCATTCCGTATTTTGCGGAACGGAACAGCTGGCCCCTAATAGAACAGTCCTATCCTTGTCCGTTATGCGGACAATAACAGGACAACCCAAAAATTGAAGTTGCCGATTTCATTCACCGTGCAGCGTTGGATTCCGAATGATCTTTCTAAGGTCAATTGTCTTCATTGCAAAAAGATATTGCTGACTAGGATAACGTTTTTTGGCCAGACTACTAGAGTTTGGTTTTCACAAATTACTAGTTTCGACTCCTGGTTTAACCTGGTGAATATATTCTGTATAGAGAAAGAAAGACTGGGGAAAAATGGAGTAAGGTATGGGCAATATGGAAGTCATCTTTGTTATTTGTGTTGACTTTCATGGCCATTTCCTATGGTTATCTGCTTATGTTTTTTATTATACTGCGTTCCATCGTCTCTGCCAACCCCCTTAACAGCTATTGACAGCGTTTTTCTCGTCTTCTGATGGCTCTCGCTGCACAGTTTTAATGACTGTGTAAAGGCCTCTTGGTTCTTTTGTTCTGTCTTAGCCCACAGCAAATGTTCCATTACATCTATGTCCGCCTGGTAAAGCGCCAGGAAAGAAAATTTATAAGAAAGGCTGTGATTTCATCCGGTTGATCTTCTCTTCCCCCACCGTTAGAGCTGACTTTTACTGTAGCATACCGATTCAATTTCGTGGGCGGCTGGGTCAATGGGCATAAATACCCCGTGACAAGATCTCAAAGTGTTCTACTGATGGTTTCCAGATGTTGTGCCTCAGCAGCGCCTCCAGGAGGACAAGGTAATTCAAGCAAGTGCTTCTGATCTGCTGCTCCATGTAGCAAATTACGGTAAAACCTTTTGCAAATCTTACAGGCAAAATGGCCCGACACTATGGGGGCTCTCCAAGAGGCATCATCTTCATGACGTCTAGAGAAACATTGGAAAATGCAACTTCCATGCAAACTAAATTCAAGGCCCAGAGGTGTAGATAGACTAACCTCCTCCTGGGACAAGGACACAGTCCACTGGCCTAGCACTCTATCTTAAAGGGGTTGAACAATTTGCAAAAATCTTTTGAAATCGTTCCAAATCCATTGTTGATTTGACATATCTACATGTCACATCACAACCTACCTCCGCCGTGCAGCAGAAGCTCCCCCCCCCATAAACACCTACAAACCCCCCCCCCCATGCTGCAAGAATAGGGTGCAAGATGGCGGAGGCGATAGGATTCCCCCACATTACTGCTTTTGTGAGGTCCCTGTAGGATTCTGCGAATTCGCGCAACACTAAATGAGCATGTTCAGCGCAAGCGCAGGAAAGAATGTGTCCAGAATGAGTGCAGAGGGCAGTGATGCCAATGAATCTTACCACTGCCGCCATCTTGCACCCTAGGGATGCAGTGCTAGAGAATTGTAGATGTTTACACAGGCCACAAATGCGGACCAGGGGCCTTCTGCATCGCGGCCGGGGTAAGCTGTGATGTATTACATAGCAATAATAGCTTAGGGGCTATTGCAAAACATTTTTTAGAAATTGGCCATCCCTTTTAAAATAACGGCCAGGGAAGAGTGGATTATCAGTGCCCCACCCCTGTGACACTCGGCACATGCCCCGTCACCAATGCAAGCAGGATAAGTGCAATCAGGTTGCTACGAATGACCCCCAATGAACGCCAATACATGTAGATGCAGCAATTTATGTGTCTTTTGTGCTCTGCTAGGCGGCTTTCCATGGGTTTTCCATGTTGACATACTGATTGCTCTTCGCAGCTACCTCACAAATTCCACCGGCGTTCCATTCCAATCTCTGGGATGTTTCAGAACTGCTCACTACATCCGCTCTGCTATGTTAGGGCGGTCTATCTCGGTGCCCCATTCCTCTGCTACAACAGGAAAAGATCTCCTGGGCAACTCACCGCTCTCAAACATCTCGGCCCACAGAGTCAATATTTTCAGACCCCGTACAACTACAATGGTGTCCGCGTCCCCTGAATGGAGGGGCCGTCAGTGTGTGCTCAGGAGGCTGATAAACTCGTAATGACACTGGCTGTCAGCTTCCTTCTCAAAGCAGGGCCACATTTTTCATATGGCTACTGACAAGGTTTTCTGTTACGAATGGAAACAGAACGTGAATTTTCAACGCTCGTCTCGTGGTTAACCTTTATGCAGAATGAGGCCTGAGGTTTGCTCGACAACCTCAATAGCAACAATCCTGAGCCGGCATGTCATTGTCCTTTACACTCCGACTTGAGGAAGCCCTATACAAATGGCAGAGCTGTCCCGAGACATCTGCAGTATGTGGTAGCAATTTCCCAAATCATTAAAGGGGTTGCCCAGTATTATAGGGTTGTGCCAGGTACTGCTTCCCAAGCTTCATTGAAGTGAGCTGCAATACCACATATAACCTGTGGACAGGGGTGGTGCTGTTTTAGGAAGAAAGCAGCCATGTTTTTTCTAATACTGGACAGCCCCTTTAAAGCGGCACAAATGGCATCACTCAAACCACTTACAAGCTGGAGGAACAACACCAGCAACAAAGAATAGATAAATAATTACTTACTTGACAGCTCCTTTTCTGCTGCTCCAGTTCTTCCGGCAGGGCTAAGTTTACACGGCTGCAGCAATGACAACACGTTGACTTATGACCGCTGCAGCCAATCACTGGCCTCAGAAGTGCACTGAAAGGGGGCCAGTGAATTGGCTGCAGGGGAGACATCATGTGACCCCTGCAACCAATCATTGGCCTGAGCAGTGCCCTGAAGAGGCCAGAGATTTGCTGCAGTGGTGATAGGTTGTCAATGTGATGTCACTGCTTCAGCCTGGTAAACAGAGCTCTGCAGGGAGAACTGGAGCAGGGTCTCTCGGGTTCACACGTGTTGTCTGGTTAACACCTTAAACAGGACAACCCTTTTAAAAAACGTTCTGTGGAAAATAGTAACAATCGTAAAAATCCAACATCGTGGGCCAGGTTGCTTGCATTTTTCTTCCACATAGGGAAAGCAGTACTAAAATACCCTTTGTGGGGCTTTCACCATCAGGAGTTGTGTGAATAAATGTTTTATGCCAGATTCTTTCCCCTGGAATTGCACTGGAGGCAGAGATTTGGTGCTGTCTGCATTCAGCTGCTTTACAATCCCACCCCTCTGCTCTGAGTGACAGCTGTAGCAACCAACCAGGAAAGCAATACAGCTGTTACTCAGGGTAGAGGGGAGGCGGTGTGAAACAGTTCAATGCAGAGAGCACTTCACAGTGATGCCGGGCCTCATGGGCACTTGCAGGAGCAGAACCTGGCAGAATAAAAGTTCATGTTCAAACTACTCCTGATGATGAAAAGTACACAAACGTTACGTTTGTACGGCTTTTCCTTAGTGAAGGAAAAATGCAATCGAACTGGCTGACCATGTTGGATTTTGGTGATGATTACTAGGTTCCTTAGACATTTGTTAGAGGTTTTTTTTCAGAAGTAGAACAGTGATGACTTATCCTCAGGATAGGGTATCAATATCTAATCGGGGGGGGGGGGGGTCTAACCGATCAGCTGTATGAAGAAGCTGCAGCACTCCAGTGAGCACCGCGGCCCCTTCTTAGACCAGTGATATTACGTTCATTGATCACATGGCCTATGTGCAGCTCAGTCCCATTTAAGTGAATGGGCCTGGGCTGCAATACCAAGCACTGCCACTCTACAATGTATGGCGCTGTGCTTGGTGAGCTGTGAGAAGGCTGGAGCGCTGTGGCCTCCTCAAACAGCTGATTGTAAGCGGTGCAGGTAGTCGGATGACCATTGATAGCATATTGATGACCCATCCTGATGACAGGACATCAATATCAAAATCCTGGACAGCTCCTTTAAATAGAATAATCTACTATAAACCTGTGCTTGTAAGGCCATTTGAGTGACGCCATTTGTGTCGATTTATTCAAGACTGACGAGCATATTTATTAACTCAGCTAAGAACGTGCACATTGAATGGTTCATGGGTCTGAATTAAGAATTCAGTGATTAATACCATCAATAAAAAAAGACCCCAAATAATTCTTACCATAAGATAAATACATACTTACTAGGACACCAAGCTTTCTGCTACGCTGCGATGCCAAGTGATTAATCACCGCAGGGCAACCCGGGAATATTTGACATTTTTATTTTAAAAACACAGATAAAATTTCAGATGGAAAAAGAACTGAAGAACACCCAAGAGGCAGACACGAAGAGAGCTATGCCAGAATTAATACTAGGCAAGTGGTTCTTGTAGGGGTATTCCAGTTTCACTAAATATATTATTTCTTTGTGTACTGAAAAGTTTTATATTTTTGACAATATTTATGTTCCTTTTAATATCTCCCCTTTCTGCCATTCAATAGGAACTTTCTCTGTTTAACTCCAATGGATTTAAATCTGTCACGGTTATGAACACACAGCTGCAGGGCTTGGAACAAGACAGCTCCGATGTCTGCTGCAAGAGCCGTGCTTGTAGCTTACTGCAAGCAGAGATACTGAAAAGCCAGAGAAAAAGTAACAGAAATTGTATATCTTTAACTAAAACTGAATGATCTTTACTTGCTCAGGACAGGCCGACCAGCATGGTTTAGGCTACTTTTAGACTTGCACTGTTAATTCCGGTATGGACATCCAGCAGAGGATTTCAATACCGGAATTAAACAGATCAGTTTTGATTTTGCACATCAGGATGAATCCGTTCCATTACAATGCGGTTGGGTGAAATCAAAAACGGAAAAAAAACGGATCCGTCTCTAGATACATTGAAAGTCAATGGGTGACTGATCCGGTTTTTAGGCTCATAAAAAAGCAGATCCGTCACCATTAATTTACATTATTTCCAGTGATGGATCAGTTTTTTTCCCCGTTTATGACCGGACAAAAAAAAAAAACACAGCTTGCAGCGGTTGTGTGTCCGGTCACGAAACGGTATGCTGACGGAAAGGAAGACATCCTGATGCATCCTCAACGGATCTCTTTCCATTCAGAACACATGAGGACCAAATAGAAACGTTTTTTTATCCTGTGCCAAATCTAAATACCGGAAAGCAACAACGCACGTGTAAAAGTAGATTTAACATAGGCACAGTGGCGCTCTAAAGCCTTATGCACACCACCATATTTTGGATCTACGTCCAATCCGCATTTCTTTGCAGATTGCACATGGACACATTCATTTCTACGCATCCTGGTGTCCATTCCGCAAATTATACAACATGTCCTATTCGGGGCCATATTGCGCACAAGAATAGCCATTTCATAATGGGACTGTAAAAAATACGGATTGTACACAGAAGGTATCTGTATCTTGCAGATCTGTGGTTTGCGGACCCCAATGAGGATACCATAGTGTGCAGGAGGCCTAATAACAAAGCTTGTGACCTATAGTAACTTTGCTGAATATTTTGAGGAGTCCCATTTTAACTTTTCAGTGCTGTCACCGGTCCGCAGATCGGCACTTTAACTTTCTTTAGATTGATGACAAAATCGCAACAGTATGACGATGTCATTGCACCGCTCAACTGTGCATGCACGTTCCCAATGCTGCTAATGAAGTATTTGCATCAGCAGTATAAGTGTGGAGGGACCTTTTACCGATCATGAGGACCACCTATGGTAAACACGGTTACTACATTCCTCAGGTCCCAATTCACAGAAACCTGAGAAGTGAGTTGACTAGGATGGAAGCTGTGGCGCATGCTTGACTATGCTCACTCCCACAATTCTGGACAACATATAGGTGTTCACTGCACTGCGCAAGTGCTGCCACTGCTGCAAGATTCCAATGGTGGCCATATCCCCTTATCGGCATTTCTACAAGGAGGTATGTAGTACCCCAGAGCAGGCGCTACCATTCCTTCACCCTGCTATTGTCTCTAATAGGCTAACAATAATGCCATCTGTGTATTTATTCCAGGTCCTCCTACACTGTGCATTCATAATGCTGCTATGAAATTGTTATGTTCATGTACTGTGTCTGATTCACCAGCAGGTGGCAGTGAATCTGTCAGATAGAGATCTTTAGATAGAATGGAACATACCATTCCATTCTCCCCCTTTTGGGCAGAAGTAGGCTAGTCTTGCTTCCTACCAAGGGAGGGGTTGTAGGAAGAGATACTCTACAGTTGAGAGTGAAATTGAGAGTTGGAAGGAGATGAGGAGCACCCCAACTCCTTACAGATTAAGAGAGCAAGAATCACAAGGGGGTCAACAGCCAAAGGGACAAGATCGGACCTGGGGGGCTGCGCATTGCAGGTACAAGACAGGAAAGCAGGCACTTCCACTAAAAGAACTTATAATCAACTGGGTTACACATAGGACCCAATCAATGAGATGGGAATATCCCTTTAATATCTCACATAATATACTATTTTCCAGTGCCAAACTGGTACTTTCTGAGTCTGGTTAGTTGGGAAAAGTCTACTTTAAACATCTATTAAAATAAAAATAAAAATAATGACAAAATGGTTTAGGGTTTACTATGTATAGGCTGTTCAGGCCTCATGCAATCTGTCACTTACTGTAAAAAGCTGGACTTCCCTTCACTATGTATACCATATGAAAATCTGAAAAACCATAAAACGGTATAAAATAGTTCCTCTTTAGAGAAATGGACTATTTTTTACAGTTGTCTTTTGCACAGATCCATCATGTGACAACAGGCTGAATTCTGTGCCAGCAGACGATGCACAGGAAAGACCCACTAAAGTAAAGGATCTTCACCCTGAAAAGATCAGCAGATCTGCATAATAAGTGCTTTTTCATAAATCCTAGAAGAAATCTCCAGTAAGTGACAGATGCATGAGGCCTGAACAAGCATCAAGCCATAAATAGCTAAAGAGTGCCGTAATGAACCATCTGACCTCCTGCCAGTCCCAATAAAAAGGAGACTTAAAAAAAAAAAAAAAAAACAGAATATGCGTAATTTAAGCCGGCTGCTAGAACACAGAAGAGCCGGATTAGACTTTAAAAGCAAAGAAAACCATGTATTCCCTATGATCGATACCAGCTCATTCCACGGGGGTCTGTAATGCAGATGTGTTGAAAGTCTTTTTACATTTCATTCACGCTTCATGGGCTTCCATTTGACATGGAAAACCTTAATGAACTTATGTGGAGGCCAAACAGAAAAACACCTTTCATCCATACATATTAAAATAATTGCTGATCGCGATGGAATGTGTACGGCTGGCGTAAAGGGCATGTGCACTTGTGCCCAAAATTATTGAAAAAAAAATTCCGCCCCATGAATAACCTTGATTAAAAATATCCTATAAACATTTTGTACATACAGCTCTTTTTCAGGCCTGTGTTTCCATGGTTACAGACTATAAACAAACTGTGTAGTCTGATCCTGCAGTCATACACTCTACCGACTGTACATTAGCAAGAAGTAGAGGATGGGCCGCAGCGGCAGACTACAGCATGTTCAATGTAGTCTGTAACCATGGAGATAAAAAACAGTAGGATTAATTTAATCAAGATTTGCAAACTTCTTTTGTTATGTGCACTGGCTGTAAAAAGCTGGACTTACTTCTCCATATAATGTGTTAAAGGGATTGTCCCACAAAAAACATTCTACGGTTTTTAAACCAGCTTCTGGATCGGAATCCTTTTGTAATTGCATGTAAATATAAATTTAATTGGAAAGGAGATGGGGGGCACTCATAGATGGGAACCACAGATGCAAACCAATAGTTTAATTAAAACACCCATAAAAAATCCATAGAAAATCATACACTTAAAATAAACAATGTTAAAAATAAACCATGTGGTATAGGTTGTGGATCCCGGATGAATAGGTATGTATAGTCCGCCTAGAGAGAGATGTCCGACCCGATGGTATGGATAGGAAATAATGTCGGCTTTAGATGGAAATAACGCTAGGATAGCGTGCAATCTCTAGGAAAACCTCACAGCGGGATAGTACATAATAATAGAGAATGCCTGCGTTTGGCTACATTACCGCCCTCCTGTAGTTGGGATGGAAAGTGTCCGGCAGTCCGTATCGGAGCTCTGTTCAGCGTCCTGTGCAAGCCGTTCGGTCTAACGCGGCGTCCCACGTGACCGGCTGCGGATCATGTGATCAATCGTCACTGGAGTAGGCGGGTGTAGTGCAGGTCCTCTGCGATAGCAGGTGAGTCCTTCCGCTATAGGTGAGGCTGAAGAGGTAGTGCAAAACAGATGGATAGCTTCCAATATTCCTAAAAACCTCCGGAGGATATCATGGAACAAGATCTGCAAGGGCACGCCATACGCGTTTCGGGGTATACACCCCTTCCCCTAAATTAATTATACAGTTTATTCATTAGTCCAGATGACTCGGGGCTGTGGGCAAGTCACGAGCGGTACTAAACAGACCCGCTGTGCCATCATGGCGATGAGATTTCCTTCACCCACGATATATATTACAAGAACATATCTTTCCACAATATGACATCACACTTCTGGTTAATGCAATATCTGCTCCAGCATGTTATTATATACCCCAGCTGCAGTGCATGCTGGGACATGCAATGCAAAAACAGCTGGAAAGCCAAAGGTGGCGTAACATACACAACGTAAAATGGAGCACACAAGCAATCAAACAGGAGCCATACACATATCCCCAGGGGAGAGCTTTGATGCCAGTCATATTAACATCCCTTGTAGAGCACAACCGTTCAGCATCTGTAGAAGCCTGAACTATAATGGTCGTGTCATACTTGACGGCAGCCGCAGATCTGGGCAGAACATCACACAGCCACCCGGGAACAGTCGAGACGTTCTTCTTGTTAAACAAAGAAAATTTTTGTTTTGTTGCCATCATTTTTTGTTTCCCGGGAAGGACAAAGTCTTATTCAAGATTGCAGGGGCAGGAGGAAAAGGTCTCCACTCTGTCTCTCAGACCCAGGAGCACATTCATACTCCGCAGGGTGAATTTAAAGGAGCAGACCAAAAAACCTGAAACCATGTCATGCCTAGTGCAGGGCTGGAGGGCACAAGTCACGCTCCAGCAAGGCCCTGTACTAGGCATAACCTTAGTAAAATAAATTCCCATAGTGTCCCTTAAATATGGAAGGACAAATATCTGACTGACAAAAGGGCTTAATGATTCATTCTCACCCTCAGGGCCCCTATGTCCAACCTGCTATACTTTAGGGCAGGTAAGCCCAACCTGCGGGCCTCCAGCTGTTGCAAAACTACAACTCCCAACATGCCCAGACTGCCTACAGCTATGAGCCTACAGCAGGGCATGGTGGTAGTTGTAGTTTTACAACAGCTGGAGGGCTGCAGGTTGAGCATCCCTGCTTTAGGGAATGTTCTTAGGTTCATCAGAAGCTCCATTTAGGGCCTCTGTCAGAGAAAGATAGAACAAACAAAATCCCGTATGGAAGAAAAGCCAAAGTGGGATGCTAAAGGGTTATTCCCACCATAGACTTGTATGGCTCGGCTGTGTTGGTAACTACCATAGACTTGACTACTGTTGCAGCTGGTGGTAGTTGAAGGATTGAATTGAGCATGTGCATCCACCTCAGTCAGGTGGACAGAGAAATTAGAAAATGAGCAGATTGCAGTTGCCGAAATAAAGACAGAACTGCAATTTCCTAATAAGGTATAATATACAGTACTATAATACAGTTGCAATAAAGGAGCAGGGCAGCAGCACAGGATTACAGAACTCCTCGCTATCGCCTTCTGAAAATATTCATAGAATAAGTTTTCCAAGGCAGCCTTTATATTTTATAGGAAATCTATTTATTGGGGTTAGTTGATTTGCAGGCTACTGCCATAAAAACGGCCTCTGTGCCAGCAGTTTGTGGAGAATAAAATGATATATAATAAAATAATAAGATCATAAGACTATACTAAGAATATATTGAACAGTTGCTGATCATGCAATTTCCTAAGATAAAGAGAAAAGTTAGTGCATGTCCACAGCGTTGCGGTCTCACAGATTGACACCAGGCCATCACATGGTATAATTACTCGATGTATTACAACCTGTGGCCTCGAGCTATACACAGCCTTCATCTTACTCGGTGGGCCAAATGCCACAATCAAGTTCTGGAGTAAATGGACAAACAAGATTCAACACATGCAAAGCGTCATCAAAGGAGGGTTAACATTTCATCTAAGTGGTCCCAAAACGGAGCAATTAGCCAGCTGCTCGGGGGGCCATAGGCAACGGTCAATATCTGAGTCAGCACCTGAGTATCTGAAGACATGTGAAGACACATGAGCATCCTTGGTTTGTGTGGTCACATGGAGACTTCTAATGATTTTCAAGTCAAGAACATGGTCTACAAATATATATTGACAACTCTCAAAATCTGTCATAGCAACAGAAGCAGCAATCATCATGTGGTTGCAGCTCTCCCTGAATTCATTTTAGGTCAGCAGGCAAAAGGAGAGGCACGATATAGAGTAGGTTTCCGTCCAAAAGAGGTCACCTTGCAGTCGTGAATGGGCACAGATAATTTTTATCAAAAAATACTTGCTAGATTCTATATATTTATTTTTAAATACTAAATATAGCATTAGTTTATATATTCTAAGTTTGCAGACTGTTGTTGCATTGTGTGTTTTTACTCCCATATAATTATACAATCATTGGGAACAGAAACACAAGGGGGGGGGGGGGGGGGGTCAGTCAGCACGTCCCTGTATGCAGGTGCACGTAGCTATGGCAATTATACATACAAACAAAAAAATGCAACAGCACTCTGCAACCAGATTTCTGCCCAAGATAAAAGCTATAAGAGGACATTAGTGTACGTTTTGATCAAAAGGTAATAAGCCACTCGCCACGCCAAGGCTGTCCCGTGAGTGGTACTAACGCTAAATCTTACCTGTTATGGGCCACGACAGCCACATAAAATCCAGGGAGTGTGGGCCCAGCATGCATGCCTGGATAAACCACATCCCTGGATCTAATGGAGGCTGTTTCAGCACCAGAAAGGGTTAATAAGTATGGTTTATCCAGGCATGCATGCTGGGCCCACACTCCCTGGATTTTATGTGGCTGTCGTGGCCCATAACAGGTAAGATTCAGCATTAGGAGGATTTTATGTGGCTGTCATGGCCCATAACAGGTCAGATTTAGCGTTCGTACCACTCACGGGACAGCCTTGGCGTGGCGAGTGGCTTATTACTTTTTGATCAAAACGTACACTAAGGTCCTCTTATAGCTTCTATCTTGGGCAGAAATCTGGTTGCAGAGTGCTGTTGCATTTTTTTTGTTTGTATATACAATCATTGGGAGTTATGTAATAATCATAAGCGGTAAATAAGGCTACTTTTACATCTGCGTTTTCCTTTCCGGTATTGAGATCAGTCAATGAATGGGAACAAAACTGAACGGAATGCACCCAAATTCATTCCATTCCATTTGTTTGCGTTCCCTTGCCAGACACTAAACTGCTGTAAGTATGTTTTTGTGTGCATTATGGGATACGAATTAAGACAGATCCAGCATAAAACACAATGTAAGTCAATGGTGCCAGAATAGTTTTTTCGGACACAAAAGAAAATGGATTAGGCGCCCATTGACTTACAATGGTTTTAGTGCCGTATCCGTCTTGGTCATTTTAAAGCTAATACAACCGGATCCGTTCAGAGCGGATACAGCCGGTTGTATTATTTTAACGCTATGAAGGTAGCTTAAAAAAAACATATTGAAGATAAAACACCAGAGTTGAAAGTATTTCCAGTAATCAACAACTTTCAATAAATCATTAGTACAACAAACCTCGTAATTTATCTTATTAGAGAAAAATGCCTCTTTTTCAACTTATCAGGCCGCTTTCCACACCCTTGCCTTCTAAAGTAAGTCACTTATGCTAAATTAACTGCCAAAATCAGTCTCCCCAGAGAAGGTGGCTTTGCATCTTCACTGGGAGTTGAGTTTAGTTTAGAAGGCGGAGGAACAGAAAAGGTGACTGATAAGTGGGGAAAGAGGCATGTTTTATAACAAAATATATAACACATTTTCTTATCTTCACTTGTACTGTTGATTTTTAGAAAGTTCTTGAAAATTGGAGATATACTTATATCAAGTCTGGTGTCTCATGTTCAATTTTTTATTTTTAGTAACCCCTATAATCATTATCATACGTGACTCGCAATGACTGTAATTATAGCCTGCAAGCACCACTTGAATATTGCTGTTACAATTTCTATGACATAGTTTTGAGGGTTGTCAATGTATACTTCTGGAACATGTCACGTGCTAGCTAAGATATCGACAGCTGCTTAGGGGCTACACTGTAAAAAAATTACAGATATTTGTAGTGTCCACAAGTTGCTGTCACTAAAAGATCCGCTGTCCTCTAATTATAGTTTGAAAGCCAGTACACGTTAAATTTTAGTAATCATTCCTGATTCACGTTGCGCCTCTTTTCTGCTGAAAAGACTCGTTGACTCATGAGTCATGGGTTCCTTTTATTAGGTTATTTTGAAGGTGTCCTAAAATGAAAGGGTCTGCTCAAGACAGACATTATTTATTAAGGGCACTTACAGTTAGCTTCTAATGTGTCATTATCCACAGGTTGAATACTTCAAAAACCGAAGGATCCACAGACTTTACTGAAGTTAGCAATAAACCAGCAATGTCACACTATGAACCCCCTCCTCCAACCTATGTTAAAGGCACTTCAATCTAGGCCTTATATGCACATGACAATACTCTGTACTCCCCTACTATACCGCCAAGTGGCTCCAATTAGCCATACTGCTGCAGACAAACTGTTTATGGTACCAAGTACATGTATATAATGTGAATGAACCCTTATAGAAAAGTCTAGAAAAGCAAGTGATGAAAATACAGACACCCATTTTCTCCCCAAAGTCTGGTGGTTAAAAAAACAGACCACAGAATATCAAGGTTTTGCCTCAATTAAAAAAAAGTCAGGAGTCTGTCACCTATAAAATGAGCATCCTAGTAAGCATACCCCTATGTAGAGTAAGTGCCCAAAGTATGCAGCATTTTTGCTCCATAAGACGCACTTGCAGTGCATTTTATGAAGCGAATACAAATGAGTGCTTCTATTATGGAAGTGTTCATTATTACACAATAGGACCAGGGAATATATCACTCCAGATGCTAGCTGTGCTCACCACTCCCTGATCTTCTCTGAGCATTGCGCTGCACTGTCCAGACTGCGTAAAATGGCAGGATGTAGTTTACTATGACCTGACGTGGTGTGATGTCAGGTCATGGTGCAGTACTTTGCCAGCAGGGAGCCAGGGAACGGCGAGTACAGGAAAAGCACTCTAGATCTCCCGAGTGGAGAAGGAGGGGTCAGTTTATTTTTTTATTTTATGTGTGAGGTCTATTGAGGAATGAGGATTTAAATTCGGGCGTCTGATGATGTTTGGGGGTCTTAATGTGAAGTCTGATGAGGAATGAGTCTGATCTGAGGTCTGATGAGAATTGGAGGTCTGATGAAACTGGGGGATTCTGATTTAAGGTCTGATGAAAAAAAAAAATCTTTTTTTTTCCTCTTCGAAATCCTAGGTGCGTCTTATGGTCCATATATGGTAGCTACTTTTTTGTCCTCCAATCCTGAGAAATGCTTATTTTTCTTTTTATGCAAATAAAGTTTTCAGTGCACCATGGGTGGTCCAGCTCCATTCTGTTCACTTGACTTCTCCTACATCATCTCTACCAGCTGTCAATGACACCAGAGGGGGGAAGCCTAGGCGGTGTTGCTTGCAGTGCCATGGTGCACCAATCGGAGCAGTCCTGCCAAAACTGCACCAAGAGCCTTATTTGAATAAAAATAAAAACTATTTCACTGGATTAGCGGACCAGCTTTGTTACAAGACAAGTATGATTATGTGCCGGAGACTCCATTAAATATGGAAAGAACGTCTGTAGTGAATTCAACCTAAACATTTTGAAAAGAAGAACACTACACGTCCCCATGACCAGCAGTTTATCTCAATGTCCTTTTTACACAAAAACCTACTAGAGTACATACAAACTGGTCCAGGACAGACAGAGGAGGCCATTTATGAGTTTTTAGTGAGGGCAGGGGTTAAAAGAAGAAAGTGAACTCATTGATAATGATTTAGTGCTTCATCATTACACAGAAAAGCTCCTCCGCCAGAAAAAGAAATTTACGACACAACATCCAAGATATGTATGTTATGTGCAAGTGGGAGTCATGACTGTGCAGCCGGAAAACAAGTTTTGAGAGCCGACCATCAAATTCTTAACATTACCATGGAAAACATAGGGGAAAATACTGAAATTCACTGAGACCACACTGCACTTGCCTGCTTTTCAGATGTTTCTTCAACGAGATGTGTGCGGTTGTGGAAAAAAAAAAAAAATGTAACAAAAAATAAATACAGGTCACGTCTCCAACCTAATAACCTAGTGCCCAAACTAGTGCCAACTATCCAGAGTGGGCGCCAAAGGATGTCCACCACAGTCGGCCACAGTTGTTCTTCTCGTACCTGGGCTGATTATGACACCACTAGCAGTGACTGTATTCTGATGCAGACTGGTTGTCAGGGATAAACAGTCTAGTGACCAGGTTTGTCAACTCCCCACCAACTCAGAACTAATCTAAGACCAGGTAAAGATAGTTATAGCGGTGATAACCAAGCCGTCTAACTTATTATCCAAAACCAACCTTGATTCTTGTTGTTCTTCACACCCTCTCGGCTCTTCTTCAAAACGGCTTTTAACATTTTCTATGAGTCCTGTAATAAAGAAGAAAAAACAAACCTTAATGCATACCGATATTCATTGGTATCCAACAGAACCAATACTTATTTACTTTGAACATGCACCAATCATTTACAAATGGAAGTACTGGAGTATCTGGTTGACTCCCAATGGACACAACCATACCAACATTATCAGTGGTGGTTTGACAGTCAAACAAAGAGACCGTTTGGCTAACAGTAGATGTTACGTCCTCAAGACATTAAGACCTCATGCACATGGCACATTCTTACAGATCTATGTTGTATGGAGTCATAGTAAGACATCAACAGAGGAAGCTGGGACCTTACTGTACCTTCAAATCGGTCCTATTGTTATTCGACAGAAAAAGAAATTGCAGCATCAACTCTCTTTCTAAAGTTATCTCTGCCAAGTGCCCTATACACATTCAGTTTGGCCAAGTATGTAGATGTATTTACTGTCAGACACTTGCGGGGGCTAGTTATCTCCACGGAGAACAGAAGTATTGAGCACTGACATTTAACGTCCCTGTGCCTTCTCTCCCCCATCGTCTGAGTCAGGAACTACCCATACAAAGTAGAAGGTCAGTGGGGCCTGACGAGGTGTTTCTTATCAACCACTATTTCGGTGGAATCCAGCAGGACACAGTGAGTAGATCTTCTTGTTTCCTTGTGTCTACAGATTCCCAATGAAGTAAATCTGTCCAGACACTGGTAGAGGACATACTGTCTATCCTCAGAACCCGCTTCCCTTTTCTACAACTTTCTTAGACATAAGAAACATTTTCGATTCTACAACTTTATTTTTGGCAGGAAAGGGTGCAGCTTACAAAAAAAAATAAAAACTAATAATCTGCATACCACATGATATCAGAGTTTGAAGGCTAAACACAAAGACTTTGAAGTCTTCTCCTGAAGCAAGGACATAAAAAAATATTTTTTGGGCAAAACACCAAAGCTTTAAGGAACACAAAGAATAAGTATCAAAACCTTATGGGGAAGTTGACATATCTGGTTAATATTAATTCATTGCTAGAGGGATAGGGAGGATATAGAGGGGAGAATCTGGGGAAATAGTTTACGGGAATAATGGTAAATTCGGATCTTGGCAGAAGAAAAAGCAACTCCTAACTTCAGAACCTTGTGCTTCATGGTTACGTCCACACTTAAGTGGAAAGGCTGCAGATTTTCCTCTAGGATTTTTGGGATTCAAAATCCGCTGTGTATTAAATTAGCATCAAAGAAGGTGAAATTGTACAAAATCTCAACCGTATGCTGTTGAAAAAATATCCGCACCTTAATTAACATGCAGTGTGGAAGTCTGCAGCAGGTCAATTGTTTCCGATGAAATGCACAGCAGTGCATAGCGCGAAATCAGTGACAAAGCGCTGAAGAAATCTGCAGATCTGGCCATAAATTTGATTTGACAAAAAAGTTGAGGTGAAATCCACTCAGGACAGGCCATCGGTATCTGATTAATGGGGGTCTGACACCTATAAGGTGTCCTAACACCCATCAGGTGTTTGTAAATAACTCCAGCGCCAGGTGAAGGAACTGCACAGCTCCAACCTTTACTGCAGCACTGCTCCCATTCACTTCCATAAGAGCATAGCTGCAGTAACCAGCTCCGTCCACACAATGGACAGAGCCGTATGGTCCCAGCGCCGGGGCTACTCTCAAACAGGTGATTAGTGTGGATGCGTATAGTCAGGTGCCCGCTGATCAGATATAAATGGCCTATCTAGAGGATTGGAAGTTCACATGTGGTGGCATTTCTTTGCTCTGGATTCTGCACATGCACAAGCCAATGGTGCACTGCAATGCAAAGGGTCCAGCATGCTCTGGTCTCCAAGACTTGTGAAACAGGGTTTAAAAAACCTCATCCATATGTATTGGACTATGAACCGTGCTAGATTCTGAGTGTGTAATGCACAAAAATTACACCATGGCTGAACTCACCATGCCGCCACTCAGTAGTTACCATCAATGTGATGTCCGGGTCACCTACTGATTTTCAGCTACGTTGGCTTGCAGGGATTATTCTAGATTCTTGGTTAGTCCCATGCACAGTTACCATAGCTTGATTGCATTCCCCAAGACGCTATACTGACTAACACAATGGAACCAGCCCCCTGTAATTGCTGGATTTCTACATTCTTCATCCGTTCATGTATGCATTATAAATGTTTATTACAAGTATATATATATATATATATATCAGGTTACTTGGGTCATTGTGGCCCCTCTTTACACGGGAGGGGCAGGTGCTACGCTTGAATTACAAAGACGGCCTCTGTGTTATCAGGGAACACCTGCTCCAAATTAACAAGAATTCATCCATACTTGGCATGGCACAGTGACCCGGGTGCTGCTGGCAGCATATTACAGCACACCCGCTTAAGCTGAATTTTATTATACAGCAGGCATCAGTTCTCAAAACTGCTCCATGGTCTGGATTTGTGAGGGTTAAGCCACATGTAGCGTAAACTGTTCTGTAGGGCTGGGGTGGAAAAAAACTCAATTAGCATGTTCAGCAAATACTAGATGTTCAGAAGCCTCAAGACTAGGTAAGACTGAGCAGTACCATATTGACTTCTATGTACATGATGAGGTAACAGTCCTGGCCATACTGGACTAGGACTGGGGATAGGAAAGACATTATAATTCCATTAAAGCAAATCAGGATTAATGGTTACATATGCCATCCTAGAGGGCATGAGTTCCAAATCTTCAATGTTGGTAACAAAGCAAAATTAGCCAATGGGATTTATAACTGTGGCCATTAGATAGGAAAGAGCAGAGATCTCTTCCCATGCTGGAAGACCACACAATGCAGTTACCATCTGGCATGAACATTACCTATAATACACTCATCTTGCTTTGACATTGCCTGCTTGGATAGCTCTGACCATGTCAGGTTTAGCTGTTCAGGATCATCTGTGATTACCCTACACCCTGAAGCAAGAACATCTGGACACAACCTCTATACAACAGACTCAGAGAACCTACACCGAGGTCAGCTCGCTGCTCCCCAGCCAGTTATGGACATTACTTTTCCTCTTATATCTATAAAGAATATGCAGTGTGATGTATACAACACAATAAATCTGTCTAGAATAACTGGTGGCTTACATCTACTTACCTTAGACCTCATCTACAATTCCAACAACAGTCTAACAAAAGACGGAATGTATTTGGGCGTATACATAACTTGTCCAATAACAGAGACACTTTAGGCATTAAAGTAAACCTCTATTCTTGAATCGAAATAAGGAAGAGTATCAACTATGGCTTTTCAAAATGGCTGCACCAATTGGGCTTGCTTGGCACAGTCAACAAGAGCTCTGCCTCTGGCCAAGAGGTCCACCTGAAATCATGATCTAGAGAGCTCCAGGTGACCACAGCATCAAGCAGCGTCTGTTGCTTCCCTCTGTTCACCCTGCCCAAGGTCAAAACACTGGTCACTGAGGGATTGCCAGGTCCTATAGTTCCATATCAGAGGAGAACCACAAGGCTGAGGATGTACATACTCCTTCATGCTTATTTTGTACACAGCTCTTCACAAGAGCCCTTGGTGTCAATGTTTAACTAAGCTCACCAAAGGACATAAATGCCATATAGGCAAACATAGCAACTGTTATGAGGTCTATGAAGGAAAGAGGCCCAAAACAGTGTGCACCATACCTGTATAAGATACAGTCTTTCAGTGATGGCCACCTCTGTATATAAGGGAAGAGGAAAGCATGCCAATGGGTAGGAGAATCTACAGCACCAAAATATGTGTCATGGCATGAAGATATGAACCACCATCAGGAGGGCACCGCAATTTTACCTTTGCTATGGGGACCACTTTCCTCTATGTGTGCCCCTGGCACCCCCTCTCTAAATTAAGTTCTGGGCCACTCCATCCTATATGTCCAACACTGCAATTAATGTTGATGGAGGACTGCACTAGTGAGCTGCGACGCACCAATGGTGTAATCAGCGGCAACTTTCATACTATTTGATCTTGATGATCGAGATGGTTGAGAAGAATAAATTGTGTGACTCCATGTACGATTTTGATACATGAAGAAAGTTGCATGTACTATAGAATGTTTATATGTCCATACCCACTCTATACCTGGATATATTTGGGAACCAATGTTGGCAGGTACGTTTTATCCTTCAGAAGAAATTCTCCTTTAACTCAATAGCGGGAGACTTGGCAGAACTCTTTCATGCACTGTAATTAAGGATGGCAAGACAAGGAAACTATAATTACAACAATTCCAGAAGTCCGGCCTGGAACTTATATAAGCGACAGTAGGGCTGGATCAGCAAGGCCGCTTCGTGTGCTCTGAGTCACATTGTATTATTATGATTTTATGCTGTTTTTATGCTTGGCAACTGCCATTTGGTACAAGGAAAACTGTAATTCAAGGGGAGAACACACACTAACATTAATTTAGACTTCCTAAGCCAGGCCTGCTCTGGTTTTAGAGGATCCACACAAAGAAATGACTATAATATAATTTAAGTGTAGTATTTTGGGGGCATTATATGGCTGCCACATGACTCATGGCCCAGTATGATGGGTATTATATATAATTATACTCTTGAAGTCCAGATAAATAATTGGTGGCTGTATTGTAAGCAGGAAGGACATATTTTGTGTAGTTATATGCGGTCAAGGATATACACACCTCTGACCTTTGACCCATACTGCAAGTTATACATATATAGTGATGAATAATGTTAACCAAACATCATGGTTGACTTTCTTGTACACCAGTATTTTGCACCACAAAATTGTTCTAGTCCATCATACATATGAAGTAATTCCTTTTGCCATACTGATGCATCTTTTTTCCAATCTTTCTGGTATGGAACGAGACGTCTTCACAAATTAGAGGAAAAAAATAAGCTATAACTCAGACACAGACTAGCGTTATGGACACTTTGCACTGAAATGTCTTATGATTATTTGCTTTCTAAATACAAAATTACGCAACTTTCTAAATAGGCTTCATTAAAAAAAAATTAAACCATTTTGTTCCTGGAAAGTGTGTGCAAGTTCTTCACCTAGCTGCTGGTGCAGCAGAATCTGACACAATTCCATCAGAGGACTGCTTCTCTTTCTGACTTCACTCTGCTCTCCCCCCTCCCTTCTCTTAGGCCCCTTTCACACGGGCGAGGAAAAAGGAATTTGATCCACTGAAAATTGCACAAGTAAATCCAAGCGATCTAAATCTCTCCATACCAGTGGAGATTGTATCGCGAGATCCCACAGGACTAACTGAAAGCAAACCGAAACTGAACAACACGGGGTTTGGACGTGGGACACCACCGCCACTCCGAATATATAAGTTCCAGGTCCGCAACAGTAAGTACTAACCTCTAAGTACGATTAAGTACAATAATATTGAAATAATTACCAATAACTTGGATTACTACCAGAGACGCTAGATATACCCAGCGCAAACGATCTCAACCCTGCAATATTAGAGACCTTTTTCAAGTCAAAGTGTGGACCCACACATGCGATGATGTATTCCACCTCAATCTGAAGATTGAACATTGTAGCATCTATCTGGTTACATGGACGTTTTATCTTATTTTATTCTATTTTGTTTTATCCTACTCCATAAGTGTTAAGAGATTGATTTTTTCATAATTGTTTTTTTCTTGTTTTTTTCTTTTTCTTTTTTATTAAATATGTCATTTTATGGACAAGTGTTTACTACCGTATGATTTTCTCTAACATAATCCAGATAAGGAGCGCCTAACTACACTGTGGTTTTAATAACAAAAAGATAAAACTTAACAGAAATACCAAAAACCAGGATCTGTTTACACACAAAAAAAACTAAAAGCAGCTCCTTGTTAAAATTTTATGACATTGTGAATGTGAAGACTTATGATTTGTGAGGGTTTCTAATCACAATGGACCCGTCTATAAATAGGAGTCTGGTGACAGATTTGCTCAGGTATCTCCTATCATTTAAAATAACTTGTTGATTAAAAAATGAATTATGGGACAAGGATTAAAAGGAAAAAAAAAAAAGGTTCTATTAAAAAATGGCTAATCCTCCAAACCCCCCCCCATCCCCATTTCTGAAACCAGCAGAGATGGCCTGCGGCAATGAACATGTAAAGCCAATATCCTGTTTCCTATCTGCAAGTCTTCATAAACTTACATAAAAGAACAAATGTGGAGACTAAGTGGACTTTTTTTTAACCCATAAAGGTTTTAGTTTTTTTTAAGGAAAGGATAAAGGGAACAAAAAGAACAAGCAGCTGAACCAGAAATCTTCATTAGGAGCATGAAAATGTCTATAACATTTGTAAAATCTAAACACATCTAACTACAATGAGCATCATGTCTCAACATTTCCAAAGTAGAGGGCCTCTCTCGTAGTGGCCATGCTGTCCATTCCATGATTCATCTTTGGCTGCTATAGTCAAGATTCACGCCATGTAGGGGGCCATGTGTTGCACGTGCCTGGCACCCTACTGGCATTGATGAGACCAAAGTACGGGTGTCGACATCACTGATATATAGGAGAAACAACTATTTAAGGGCCTAACTATGAATTAATTTTGTAAACACTTGGGGAGCTACTGATTCAGAGTTTTACAAGCAAAGCTCTCCTCCAGAAGGAAGAAGACAGTCTCTCAATGCTACCTACAGCTGGCATCAGAGACAGTTTCCTTCCTCCTGGACGAGAGCTATTTTGAAGTCACATTGGTCTTTACAATAATTAACTACTGACATGCAGGATATAGGGAGATGTCAATTAAGTTGTCAACAAGTGGTTCAGGAATCAATAATGGAAATACCAAGTAGTCGTGGATTCTGGATCTTTAGAGAGGCGGAAGCTGCATGAGGGACTGAATGTAAACAAGGCTTTCATTAGGGCGGACTGTTCTATTAAAATAATTCTTTACTTCTCTTCTTATACATTGGGGCATTAAACATGATGCTATCATAAGAAGGTATTTGTTCATATTTTATATCTTCAACGTCAAGAGTCAAGGAAGAAAATGGGCAAGAGGCTTCAACTGAGTAAGGCCCCTTTCACACGGGCGAGTTTTCCGCGCGGGTCCAACGCGTGAGGAGGACGCATTGCACCCGCACTGAATCCGGACCCATTCACTTCTATGGGCCTATGCACAAGAGCGGTGATTTTCACGCATCACTTCTGCGTTGCGTGAAAATCGCACCATGCTCTATATTGTGTGTTTTTCACGCAAAACAGGCCCCATAGAAGTGAATAGGGCTGCGGGAAAATCGCAAGCATCCGCAAGCAAGTGCGGATGCAATGTGATTTTTCTGCAAGGTTGCTAAGAGACGGGACCCGATCTTTATTATTCTCCCTTATAACATGGTTATAAGAGAAAATAATAGCATTCTCAATACAGAATGCTCATTAAAATGTGGATTAAGGGGTTAAAAATAAAAAATGAACTCACCTTATCCACTTGATCGCGTTGTTGCCGATCTCTTCTCTCTTCTTTATTCATTAGCTGCCATCTAAAGGACCTGTGGTGACGTCATATCACATGGTCCATCACCATGGTGATGGACCATGTGATTGGACCATGTGATGAGCTCAGTGACATCACTAGAGATGAGCGAACTTTAAAAAAAAGTCCGGCGTTCGGGCTGTGGTAAGTCGCGCATTCCGTTATGGATTCCACTATAGCGGCATATGGAATCCATAAGGGGCGGCTGCCACCAACCCGAATTGTTGAACAGCCGAAGGACCTGGGATGACATCACTGTCATGTGATCAGTGCAGGGGGCGTGGCTCAGCACTGGATTTGATCCCGTGCTGAGCCACGCCCCCTGCACTGATCACATGACGGTGACGTCATCCCAGGTCCTTCGGCTGTTCAACAATTCGGGTTGGTGGCAGCCGCCCCTTATGGATTCCATATGCCGCTATAGTGGAATCCATAACGGAATGCGCGACTTACCACAACCCGAACGCCGGACATTTTTTTAAAGTTCGCTCATCTCTAGACATCACCACAGGTCCTTTAGGCGGCAGCTAATGAATGAAGACGAGATCGCAACTACGCGATCAAGTGGATAAGGTGAGTTCATTTTTTTATTTTTAACCCCTCCATCCACATTTTACTAAGCATTCTGTATTGAGAATGCTATTATTTTCCATTATAACCAGGTTATAAAGGGAAAATAATAAAATCTAGAGTACTCAACCCGAAACCAGACTTCAGTGATGAAGTCCGGGTTCGGGTCTGGGTACCAAACATGCCGATTTTTCCCACGCGCGTGCAAAACGTATTAAAATGTGGAACTTCACACATTTTCCCGCAACGCACTCGCCTCTGATCTGGGCGTCAAACGTGACGCCCGTGTGAAAGAGGCCTAAGAGCTTTCAAAGATGGATGACAGAACACAAATCAAATAAAAAGGTTCCTATAGAGAAAAGAAGTTGCTTGCCATTCGTGCTAAAACCTGGAGTTTCTGCCATAGTAAAGTAAACTCCAGAGGAAATCAGTAATAATGATACCTGACATTTCGGGGGTCGCGGACAAGTTCAGCCAAAATAATGAAAAAGTGGTGACTCTTCCCATTAAAGCCCATCAAGGCTACAAAAAGTGCACAGCAGGGATTAGGCTACTTTCACACTAGCGTTCAGTTTGTCCGGCAAGCTGTTCCGTGCTGCGGCCAGATCTCCGGCCCGTCTTCATTATAGTGAACGCAGCCGGCACTGACCTCTGGCAGCACACGCGTGCAAGCGTTGGTACAGATCCGGCAGCACACGTGTGCAAGTGTTGGTACAGATCCGGCAGGCTGTTCCCCCACTGGAACAGGCTACCAGACAAACCCAACGCTAGTGTGAAAGTAGCCTTACTTGTGAATAATGACACTATTACTACTAGTATATACTAATTATTTTAATGTTTATATCAATAAGGCGACTGTATAAAGTAACAATTTCCATTTATTACGATCATTGTGCTCTAAACACAACGGAATATAATAATTGTATCATTTACAAAGCCTTTACATAATTTAAATGTAAATATATATCACTATTTTTACAGATTTCCACTGACTTCTTGTTTTAATAGCCGAGGGTCACCATCCCCTACTGTGCAGTTTCCTCTTTTTTCTAACATGCTCAGCAAGTCCAATATCTCCCCTGATAATCTCTCATTCCATTCTTATCATCACTAAAAATATGTCCAGACCGCACACCGCCCTGACGCTCTGACAAAAGGGGACCTGGATAATTGCACATTCAGTCACACGGAATGCAGGCGACTCTGCAGAATGCCATAATACTAATGTAAGCGGATTGTAATTCTGCATGACGCGTCACAGAGCTCCACTGTATCCATGGTATAAAGCCTCACAGTAATGACAAAACGTAATAGTAACAACTTCTTCATATAGCACTAAATATTACACAGCTATATATTAAAAAAAAAAAGCCATACAAAACAGTGCAGTCAGTTTTGTCTGCGATTGCGTTCAGTTTTTTCTGCGCGGGTGCAATCAGTTTTGATGCATTTCTCAGATACTTGGAGAAAAAAAAAAAAAAAAAAAACTGCAGAATTACAAACATCTCCTAGCAACTATCAGTTCCGGATGCAATGCGTTTTTCAAAAAAGCCCCATTCACTTCTATGGTAACAGGGCTTTGTGAAAAACGCAGAATATAGAACAAGCTGCGATTTTCACTGCCTCACTGCTTAACTGACAGGGCCAGACATCTCATCCAGCCATGACACCTTGCGTCTGCGGCGCTGCTCCCAGAAGTGACAAACACAGAGGCTCTACTCCCTGAGAAGTAACTGTTAATGTGCCGCTATCTGCAACAATGCATGGTCACTGCTCCAGTAGTAGAGCCTCTGCACTTGCACCGCTACTGAGAGCGGCGGCAAAGGAGCAAGATTGGCAGGATAGGAGAGATGTGTGATCCTATCAAGCAGCGGGGAGGGCACTGCTTCAGCAGCGGGCACAGCCTCTCGTAGGTGAACCCTTGGTGACTAGAGGAATCCGTCCTCTAAAATGCAGCTTAGGGTACTTTCACACTTGCCTTGGTGTGGATCCATCTGTTTATTTGCACAGACGGATCCGCACCTATAATGCAAACGTTTGTATCCGTTCAGAACGGATCCGTTTGCATTAGTTTTAAAAGAAAAATGACAAAGTCCAAAACGGATCCGTTTTGAATTACATTGAAAGTCAAAGGGGAACGGATCAGTTTTCAAACGCACCACATTGTGATATTTAAAACGGATCCATCCCCATTGACTTACATTGTAATTTAAAACTGATCCGTTAGGCTCCGCCTCTTCAGACGGACACCAAAATGCTGCACGCTGCGTTTTGGTGTCCGCCTCAAAAACAGAATAGAAGCGGAACGGAGCCGAACTGATGCATTTTGAACGGATCCTTATCCATTCAGAATGCATTGGGGCTTAACTGATCCGTTTTGGACCGTTTGTGAGAGCCCTGAAACGGATCTCACCAACGGAATCCAAAACGCTAGTGTGAAAGTACCCTAAGGCTACTTTCACACTTGCGTTTGTAATTCCGGTATTGAAATTCGGCAGAGGATCTCAATACCAGAAATAAACAAATGCATTTTGATTTTGCACATCAGGATGCATCCGTTCCGTTAGGCTGGGTTCAGACCTGCGCGTATTTGATATGCGCGTAAAACGCGCGTTTCTGTTGCGCGTATTACAGCGGGTTTTTGCAAATAGGAAACGCGCAAGTCTGAACCCAGCCTTAGGATTTGGCTGTGTGAAATCAAAAAGGAAAAAAACTGACCCGTAGGCTCCTAAAAAAACGGATCCGTTACCACGACTTACATTGTTTTTAATGCAGCAGCTTGCAGCGGTTTTGTGTCTAGTCAAACGGAATGCTGACGGAAGGGAAGACATCCTGATCCATCCTGATCCATCCTGAACGGATCTCTTTCCTTTAACAATGCATGAGGACTAAACGGAATCTCAATACCGTAAGACAACACCACAAGTGTGAAAGTAGCCTTAAACAGTGAGGCAACAATCAGGAACAAACAGTTAATTCCAAGTCACTGCTCTTTGTATTGTCCAATGTTAATTGGCTCACGCTCATGGATATATTCGAAAAAATTAATTTCATAATCTTTGCACACGAATCTATGGTTCTGAGCAGTCAAGTCACTGCTGGTCTTTCAGAGAGGAACCCATGGAAAGACGCTGCATAAGATCCCTCAAAGAGGCCCCATCTTCACAGCTCTCCATTTAATAAACCTGTCCCTGAGGACCACCATTCAATGCCCCCTAAATCCTTAGTGTAAATATTTGCCATCTTTTCCTCAAAACATAAAGCTTTTGGCAAGTGGAAAAGTTCAAGCCACCTCTTTCATCCGATAATTTGTTTACTTAGGATGTGAAATGTTGTTCTTACGAACAGAACGTTAAAAAATGAGAAAAAAAAAAAAAAAAAAAAGGTTGGCAGGCTGGAGGCCCCCGTAAAGAAAAGCAGGAGGCCCGTGTGTTTATAGAACGTCAAACCTTCATATGAAATGTAGGACGGTCTTCTACTATTTGCATTATTCTATAGATCATTAATTTCACACTTCTGAAAGGTAAGAAAAAATATGAAACTTTGATCCTGGCACACTGGAAGACGCATGGTCTGGTGGACAATGGGCCCATTTCATTCCTCTGTTAACAAGGCAATAATTGGAAAACCTATTTAATGAGTATTTTCCAATGCATATCATATTTCCTTGACAATAAGTTCTCTGTTAGGAAATCACCGATGGAATTATCAAATTACTTGACAAGAGCCAGCTATGCAACGTTCCAGTATTAATCCTCGTACACAGACTATTCCAAGAGGAAAAAAATGTTATTGATTCTTCATGTTCTATTCTTTACCTGGTTTTTAGTTCATATTGTAGTTGCCATGTCAATCTTATTATGTCAGACTGGAATTTTAGCATAGATGTAGGAAAAACACCCAATGGTTTTTGACGAGGCTCCTTATTCCAGGCTTCCGACACCGATGACCTATCCCCACTTTGATCAGCTGTATCCAACAACCTCCAGCCCCAGAATTAGGATTCTGAGTAGGACAGGAAGAACAGCTCCGTTCAAAGTGTAGTGGCCATGCCGGGTTACTGCAGCTCAGCTCACATTCACTTCAATGGTAGCCAAGCTGCAGTTACTCAGCATGGCCACTATACTTTGAACGGAGCTGCACCATTCAAAGAGCCAGGACTGGCGGCTGCAAAGAGCAGTAGATGGGTGGGGTGCGGTGTGTCTCCTGAGGATAGGTCATCAACATTGGTGTCCTGGAACACCAGATAATTCTTAATAATTCCTGGATCGTGAGCAGAAGTGAGAGCAGCAATTATTTGAAGCAATCACCTCTGTTATATGGAGGGGGGAGAAGAGTGACCACTACTGTATTCTGTTTCTGGCCAGCAGATACCTGTTTATACAGGAAGATCTGATGCCCAGAACCTAAGATTTTGGGGGTCTGCATCAACATTCATCAGGTAATTGGCAGCACCTTTAGGCCTTATTCACACATCCGTTGTGTTTTGCGGATCCACGGAGCCGCGGATCCGCAAAACACGGACACACCGGCAATGTGCATTCCGCATTTTTGCGGACCGCACATTGCCCGAACTCCATAGAAAATGCCTCTTCTTGTCTTCTTGCAATTGCGGACAAGAATAGGACATGCTCTATTTTTTTTGCGGAGCCGCGGACCGGAAAATCGGCGGCGCGCTCCGCAAAATCGGATGCGGAGAGCACAGTGTGTGCTCTCCGCATCGTTCCTGGCCCCATTTACAGTCAATGGGTCCGCATGTATTCCGCAAAATGGCGGAATACATGCGGACTACATTGCGGATGTGTGAATAGGGCCTTAGACAGAGCAATTATCGGGAATGAGCATTCCTAGGAACACTACTTCTTGATAGCTGCCCCAATCATCAGCTCAAGTAAGGGGCTGAAGGAATCCGATTCCTGCTCTGAGCGAAACAAGCACTGTTAAGTGGATGTGGGTTTAGACAGTGATATAATGAATTATTAATCTATGCTGTCGTTCTATTTTTGTAGGACATTTCAGAGTGCCTCGATTAGAAGAATAATTTAGTCAAGGCTCTATTAAATGACCAGAAGAAGTCTCATATTTACTGTGTTCCTTAAACAAAAAGGTGGAGACTGTAAAACATTGCACTTCAATGCCTGGGGTTTCCTCATTCGGGGTGAACATAAAGGCGAGAAGAACCCATAGCGAAACCGAACTCAGTGTGGTTCTGGTTCCTGCCACCACAACCCCCTATCCAAGGACTGGAGTGTCTATTTCTTTAGGTGTCCCACTCCCATCCCTAGTAGGAACAGTCTCACATTGAGTTGGCTTCCTCTCCACCTTTTTGTTGGCTTTGAAAAAGGTACTAACCAAAACACCAACTGGGTAACGTATGGGGTTAGTTGAGCATGGCTTACATTAATGGGCCCCGGTCTATAGAAGATACCATTTTTATTTAATTGCTTACATATACCAGAATAGATATGGAGAAACATCTAGAAAACATGGTAATAGGCTCGCAGCACACAACAGATACTAAACTTGGAGACAAAAATGCCATTATTCTCAGTTCTAAATTGCATAACCATCAATCCTATTCCTAGATCACAGTTACTGTAGGTCTCCAAAAAACGAAACTACTGTAAAGTCTGTCCATACTATATTTTTTACTGTTGTTTTGGAAGGAACATTGGTTTCTCCAGGCTTTACACAATGGGTGTCCTATATAGCTAAAAGGGTCCCTCTCAGGGCACTGACACTGTATGACCTGTCAAGACACCATCCGGAATTTTCCCAGGGAGAGTCTAAAACAAACTGTGAAATATCTGCAGGATTTGGTAAGAGCTGAAAGCCTGGAAGCAATTTCAAGGTCCACGCACTGAACAAACACATTCAGTTTAACACATGGAGGCCTCTACCTCCCTGGGTTGTCCAATCCCAAGTCAACCAACTTCTAGCATCTCACAAACCTGCATTTCAGACCAGTCTCTTTCTGGGAACATACCAGTCCTCAAAGTGTCTTCTTCTGTCAAGCAGTTACAAATTCTACTCAGCCTTCCTTAGCTATACCAATATGGCAGCCATTACAGCTCACACATTCAATGTCTTCTTGCTTTCTACAAGACCTGAAACCAGAGTCTGCTCTCAAGTGCTGCAGAGAAGTAATATTTTAATATTCTTTTTTTTCCTAATCCTAGACAACCAGAAGTTTGTGAAAAAGCACCTACTTTATAAATTCAGAACTGGTATAACCAAGTCACACAAGACAACCATCCAGGGACATCACTTTCCAGGTACTGGTTTGTAACATCAGGTTCAAGTCCAACCAAGGCATCGCCTACATGCAGTTTCTATGTTCTCCCATGACCAAGTTTCTCATAGGTGTTCTAATGTCATCCTCTACTGAAGAGATCAGCAACCTCCAGCTGTTCTTAAACTACAACTCCCAGAATCCTCCTTTCACTTATATGGGAGTTACAAGAAGAGCCAAGTGCACATGCTGGGAGTTGTAGTTTCACAGCATCTGAAGTTTGCTGATCCCTGTTCTACTGAAAAGACATATTAACGTCAGGTGTCTCTCAAGAAACAGGCCAAATAATGTATAAATTCTTGAGCAGTAAAAAAGAGAGACTATGATGGATGAGGGGCTGATAGGACGTGGAATTGGTGAAGCTCTGTTGACTCTGTGCTTGTGAGCATCCATGGGGGGATTGGTCACTTTTTCATTGCAAGAACAGCACAGTATGCGGTACTATTCTTGCCATCAAAATGACAGATAATCACATAGAAACTACAACTGACCCCCCACCCCCTAAATCAGTGGGGTCCATGTTATACTGCATGGATCCATCCTACAACAGATCTAGCACATATATTGATGACTATTGTCAATATCTGCTCGTCGGAGGGTTAACACCCAGGACCCCCGCTGATCAGCTGTTTAAAGAGGCGGCTGCGCTCCACGTGAGCGCTGCTTCCTGTTCATTACACTGTGCGTCATCTTGGAAGTCTCGGCAGTGCAGTGTAATGATGAGTACACACTCCATTCACTTGAATTACACTACACCGCCGAAAGGGAGATAACACGCAGTGTAATAAAGAAGAAGCAGCGCTTGCACGGAGTGCTGCCTACTCTTAAAATAGCTGATCGACGGGGGTGTCGGACCCCCACCGATCGGATACTGGTGACTTTTACCGAGGAAAGGTCATCAATATAACCCCTTTAAGAGTACCTGTCCACAGGATCGATCCTATTAAACCAGGCATACTGCCTGGTAGGGTTCATCCTGTTGCTTAAAATGACATCCGTCTTGTGGCTGCGGTGTTCCGAGAAAGAAGACGTTTATTCTTCATGAAAATGTGCTCTTCAGTGCACCAAGGAGAGGGGCCTAGACCCTTGGTGCACCTCAGCTTGCCACACCCTTCGGTGCACTGAAGCCCTCATTTGCATAAGGAATACAAGTCTTTTATCTTGGGAATGCAGTAACTGATTTTCACAAGACAGGTATCATGATAATAAGCAGTGTCAACCCTACCAGAATGGCTGATTTAATAGGATTGATCCTGCTGACGGGTGCTCTTTAAGCTGGTGAAAGCAATACCTGAACAGGGATCAGCAGCCTCTGGTAATCCAGATGTTAAACGACAACTCCCAGAATGTTCCATTCACGTCTATGTGAGTTGTGAGCACAGACGAGCATGTTTGCATGCTGGGAGTTGTAGTTTCCCAGCAGCTGGAGTGCTGATCCCTGCCCTAGAATATACATAGTTATGTCCCAGGTTAATTAGATATGATTTATTTTGGGCGTATTGCACGATATTCACTTTCAGGTGTTGGAATTTCTATCTATATAAAAGGAAAAAAAAAAATAAAGAATGAATAGAAATGACTGGCCCGCTGCCAGCGTAAAGTCATCACCAGTAACAACAGGCCCCAATATCATCCTCACAGTAAGAGGCGACAAAGATCGACGCATTCCCGTGAAATTCACACCATTATACCAAGGTACAAAGGAGGCGAGGCCGGCCCTGCCCCGCAGCTCAGAAGCACATACAGCCATTGCTGCAAAATACAGGACTCATTTATTAAATAACTACGTTTCAAATCTGTCATATGAAATTTACACGGGTAAAATATCAGCCCAGATCCCATAATCCCCATATGACCTTATACGTTTACCACGCACCGGAGCAAACAGAAAGGGTTACTAGAGGAAGAGTCACCTTCAGATTCATCCTCACCTTTGATGAACTGCTAGCAGATATAAAATCCAAGTCTTCATGATGTATTGTAATTGATGCTTTGCTATTTTTACTTCATTTTTAGATGTTTTTACTAACTGTAGTGGAGAAAACAGAAAGGATGCTGCATGGAAACCATCAGCAAGCAGGTTGACTACAGGTAAAAGATCTTAGTATGGTCATATGCTTTGGTTATTAATACATCAGGCTGAAAAACATGAGCAATTAAATAGTCAAATATGGCTGGGTATTTTGCAGCAAAAATAGGGTTTGATCCCATCAAAGCAAGACCCCCCAAAAAGAAAGAAAGAAAAAAAAAAAAAAAAGTAAACATCTCCTCACAGCTCATCAGACACAGCGCCATCCATTGTATAATGACTGTGCCTGCTGTTGTAGTCAGCCCCATTCACGTGAATAGGACTGAGGAGCAACGGGGGCGTTGTCATTACACCTAGAGGCTCTGCTCTCTCTGCAACTGCCACGCCCTCTGCACTTTGATTGACAGGACCAGGCAGTGTAAATGTCATCACACCTAGCCCTGTCAATGTGGAGAGGGCACGAAGTTGCAGAGAGAGCAGAGCCTCTAGGTGTAATGGTAACGCCCCCGTTGCTCCTAGAGGCTCATTTGCATATATTATAAAATGCGATGCGGACACATATGAACATGGGACCAACACAGATGTCTTCAGCTGCCAAGTGCACATTTAACAGGTCAGCCGGTGTCATAGGTACGAATCTGCTGACAGATGGCATTTAAATTCGGCATCACCCGGTGCAGATTCAAAGGCAATGCAAAGTCTATAGGAAATTCATCTTAAATTTACATACATAACGCGAATACTAGATAATAACCCATATTTATTGGATGTGTCAGGAATGAAGCGGCTGCCTCTGAGGTCACTGACATCTGGCGGCCTGTAGCTAATGACGGTCACACAGAAGAGGTCTCATGGAACCTCGCAATACCTCAAAAGTTAACACCAACCTGCAAAAAGCAAAGGACCCGGAAGAGCCGCATTCCTGACCAGCTTCTCGGCTGCGGCGGCTCTCCTCCCCCACCAGACCATAACTTCAAACAGAAATAAAAAAAATAAAAAAAAAGGCTGAAATAATTAAATCGAGGCCCCGCGTAATACACCCATCACATTGCCTCACATCAGAAAGTCAAGGGCGCGATGCCAACTATGTCGTCTGGCCACCTGCTGTGAAACAGTAGAATTGTAATACTGTATTCATCCCGTGCCACGTCTAATAGGCCGGGCAGTGTACCATGCAGGATGGCAGAGATGAAAACTGTGATATTCTGTAGTAAATATTAACTTGGCATCACCATGCAGTAAAGTGCGCTGAATACGGGGTTATCCGAGGATCTGAACCTCCGAAGGCATTCGGGGCAGCAATCATTCGACAGATCATCCACAAAGAGCAACAGAGAAACTAAATTAGAATAACCAGGCGTATATGGCGGCGACATGTGCCATAGCACGGTACAGTCTGCACTTACTCAAGCTGCAGAAAGAACAAAAGAGCATCTGTCAAGCTGTCCTGATGTCTGTTTAGGAAATGCATGCGACCCCATCCCCACCAAATAATTTTTTTGCATGTATTTTTCCTCTGTTATTCCTCTTGAAAATGTATGAATAAACGTACAACTTAACGATTCAATTCCACTTGTTAAAGATTGGTGACACCCAGTTATTAAAGGGGTTTACAGGAGTTTTAGGGTAAATGTACACATTCAGGATTGATGTGCGGACAATCCGCAATGATATCTGCAGGTGTTCGCAGGGAAATCTGTTTGGTCAATCCGCATCAGCTGATGCGGACTTGCAAGCGGATTCAGTGCGGATTTTCCGCTTGCAGATTTTACTGTCCCCATTAAAGTGAATGAAGAAAATCTGGACAGGAAAAATAAAATAAATTAACATGCTGAAGATTTTAGAATCTGCATAGGTCAAAATCCACGTGGAAAAAATCTGCACCGTGTGCATGAGAATTTCAAATTCTCATAGAATACAATGTACACGACGTACGCTGGGGATTTTCCGCACTCAAATCTGCGCAGAAAATCCGGCCACAAACCTGATAGTGTGCATTTAGCCTTACAATGATAACCTATCCGCGACCCTCTCTCAGATTTTTCTAGGCCATGTGACGTCACATTTAGCGATCACATGGCCTAGGCACAGCTCAGCCGCATCAATTAATGCGGATTGACCAAAACGGCTTTCCCTGGCACAGCTCAGCCCATTGAAGTGAATGGGGCCATGCTGTGATACAAAACACAGCCACTATACAATGGACGGCGCTGTGCTTGGGGAGCTGAGAGAAGGCTGCGTTGCTCACAGGAGCGCCGATGCCTTCTCAAACAGCTGATCGGTGGGGGTCCTGGGTGTCGGACCCCCACCAATCATATACTGATGACCTACCCAGAGGAGAACGTAACACATTAAATCTCTTTAAAAACATCATATTTTCGAAAAGTAAAGAAAGTTAAAGGAAAGTGAGTGGCTTTCTCTGTTTTCCCATAAGCTGCGCGTTTTCACGAGCAGGAAAGACTCCAGACGGCTGAACCTGCCTTTAAGTCTGTAGAAATCTTAAATACTAATAAAATTCATATCCTTGCCGTTAGTTTATAGCGCTGTTCATAAAAAGAGCTGCTCATATGCTGTAAATGTTCCTGGAGGTTCTCATAACTGGAGCGATTATTGGGGCAACCATTACTTTAGACCTTGTGTTAATACCAGATGCGTAAATACGGGAGGCTCCGGTGTTTGAGGGGGCCTAAAGGCCCACCTGCCACATAAAAAGACAGCAGTACAGTACTATAAATGGCACATGGTAGGGGGAGGCTTAGTTTGCATTGAGGAGTCCTACGAGGACTGAATATTGTGGTAGAAGAACCGGTCATCAGGCCCTCAGAGAGCACTTCGGTTTGGCTGGAATGCATATAGGGCCAAATCCCACAGTTTGTTGGAGTCTAAAATAGGGTAGAACTTTGTATTATTTAGACTACTGCTCATCCCATCTCATACAAACCAAATGTCACAATTCGGTGGATGAGATGAATATAAAGAGACACCACGCCTCCAGAGTCCTCAGAGATGCGCTCTCTATTCCTCTCACTCATGCCAATATCAGATTGTTCTGAATGGAGTGGATCGGAATAAGGGATCTTCAGGAGTTCAATATCAACGACCTATCCTCGGGATATCAGATTGTTGGGAGTCTCACATTTTCTTCTCCTAATTAGTCTACTTTCACACTTGCATTTTTGCCTGACCTGGCACGGATCAGCAAAAACGCTTCAGTTTTTTGATAATACACCCGGCAGAATTCATGCTGAACAGATATGGTTGTATTATCTTTAAAAGGGTTGTCTTATCATGGACAATAGGGGCATATCGCTAAGATATTCCTCCTTTGCCTTATAGGTGTGGGTCCCACATCTATATAGAGAACGGAGCCCCGCAAGGTGGTGGCTGGAGGACTCCGGTCCGGTCACCACCAAGCCGGTTCCCCATAGAAGTGAATGGCAGCGTACGCGGGGCCCCAGCTCCGATTCTTTTCTATGGGGCCGATGGAAATAGCAAAGCCAGCGCTCGGCTATTTTCGCCGGCCCCATAGAAAATGAAAGGAGGGCGGCTGCGCATGCGCAGTGCACCCTCCTTCACTTGCGGGGCTCCGTTCTCGATATAGGTGCAGGTCCCAGCGGTGGGACCCGCATCTACAAGACAATGGAGACAACCCCTTTAATCTGGCAATAAAACCATTGTAAGTCAATGGCTTCCAGATCCATTTTCTATTGAGTCCGAGAAAACAGATGACTTGCATTGTGTGTCATGCCAGATCCGTTTTTCTGTACATCCCATGCCGGACAGAAAACCACTGCTTTCAGCGGTTTTCTGTCTGGTATGGGAACGCAACCAAACGGAACGGAATGCATTCTGGTGTGCTCTGTTCTGTTTTGTCCACATAGACGACGAATGGGGACAAAACAAACGTTTTTCTTCAGTATTGAGATCCTATGACGAAAAAGAGAAACACATATGTGAAAGGGGCCTAACCAAATCAGCTGTCTACTGTAAAGAGGTCCGTGGCACTTGTAGGAGCACTGCAGCCTCATCACTGTATACCGCATACAGTGTCGCACATTGTATAGTGGTCATACTTGGTATTGCAGCGTTTAAACCAGGGCTCCCTACATCTTGTAGATCAGGGGTCAGCAACCGTCAGCACTCCAGCTGTTGTGAAACTACAATTCCCAGCATGCTCCATTCATTTGTATGGGAGGTCTAAGAAGAGCAGAGCAAGTATGCATGCTGGGAGTTGTAGTTTCACAACAGCTGGAATGCCGGAAGTTGCCTACCCCTGTTGTAGATCTTTGCGATCCAAAAATCAAAAAATCCAACAATTGAGACTTTGGCCTCGTGCAGGAGGTTTTTCTGTATAAGTAATGAGATTAAAAACTAAGTGAAACATTGTTTCGCTCTGCAAATACTTCCTGATTGATGAGGTTTTTTTCCTGTTTTGGTCTTTATCCTGCTTATTCGATGGCCGATGACTCACCCGCGGAATATTCATCTCGAAATAGATGACCATGGGGGAAATGTTTATTTTTGAGCCGAAAATGTTAGGATCTTCCATAAGAGCCAGTATGGAGCCCTTGGGAGTTATTTTAGACTGGGATATGAGGAGATTCTTGCTCTACAATTTATCCTGACGCCAGTTGACATCCCAAAGTTTTTTCATGTCAGCAACCAGAGATTTGGGGTGTGTCGGTTCCTCAGAATGGAGCCAATAAAGCTGCACCCAGCTGCCGTCTGACCATTATAGTCCTGCCGCAGCTGCTGCGCTCACAGCAGACAGTA
Source organism: Bufotes viridis (assembly GCA_033119425.1). NCBI lineage: Eukaryota > Metazoa > Chordata > Amphibia > Anura > Bufonidae > Bufotes > Bufotes viridis. The sequence continues at coordinate 133,665,262 of CM065595.1, read as the reverse complement.
ACCTTATTAATTTGCCTCCCCCCCACCTTGGAAATGGAGGGAGATACGGCTACTGTGAGGAGTGGGGGGGGGCTCTAAAAAAAATTCAGTACGAGCACAGATGTTAATAAGAACAGAAGTTTTTTCCTGCATATAATAAGAAGCAGCTGCACAGAACTCTTTTCCTGGTGTCAGGTATGGCTGCGGTTTCATGGTTCGTGAAACAATCACCTTGACTGTTTTCTTTTTATTTTAAGGCCGGAGCAATTAGATCGCCGAGCCAACAGCCATCAACCGCGACCCCGCCAGGCTAGGCTTGCTATTTTAACAGAACTGATGGCAGATGAGCGGCTGCCTTTGGCGCTGCTTATCTCCAGAACCAAAAACAAAAAGTAAGTACATTTTGAAATAAAAAATGTAACCTTTGACCGGAGCTTCCTTTCGCTGCTGATGTTAGAGGACTGTGTGGGGCCCTCCCAAAACCTACAGCAGGGATCTAATATATCAATGGTCGACTTTGGACCCAGTTCATTCTTCATAGTTTTTGCGCAAATTTATCATGTATTTCTTAAAGGGGTATTCCAGTTGTTAAAAGTTATCCCTTGTCCACAGAGTAGAGGATACGAGGATAACTATTAATTTGGTGGTGGACTGGTAGTCTTACAGTCGGGACCCCCACAGGTCACGAGAACAGGTATCCCATATGCCCCTCGAAGACCCCCCGAAATTACCGGAGCAGTAGGTTGGGCATGCGAACGTCCACTCCATTCATCTCTATGGGAGTTTCGGATATAGCAGAGCGCTGTACCCGGCTGTCTCCGGAACGCCCATTAAGATGGATAGAGCAACAGTTTGCATGCCTGTCCTGCCTCTCTCTACATTTCAAGGGGCTGCACAGAGTCTCCATTCTCATAATCGGTGGGGAGCCCAGCGGTAGGACCCCCACGATCTAATAGTTATCCCCTATCCTGTGGGCAGGGGACAAATTGTAGCAACCAGAATGCTCCTTATGAGATTAAAAAAAAAAAAAAAAGACTTGATTCACTCTTGACCATGGTGGGCCTGGTCTTCTGGCTGAGAAGCTTGAACTTGAATGGGGCAGTGCTGCAATACCAGAAATGGACCACAGACGAGAGAGTGGCGCTGTTTGGAAAGTTCCAATTCAATCATGCAGCTCTGTGCTCCCATCACAACCACTACTGTCCATACACCCCTAGGGCATATGGATGTCAAAGAGAAGGGTCCCAGTCTAGGGATGTCCAGAGCAGATAAGTTACTCACCTCTGAGAAGCTGCCATGGAATAAGGCCAGGCACATTGAAAAAACGAATGGCCTTATTAATCATGAGGATTTATATTCTCCCGGCCGTGTACATTTTTATGATCGGCGCGTGCGGTGCTTCCAGCTCACCAGTTGTGCAATCACGTACACTATTGTTTTCTTGGTATCTCAGGCTTGAGGCCTTCTGTTAGAACCTGTATGAACAATGCCGGCCGGGGAGGGGGCTTATCATGTGTTTACTTGTCTAATAATAATTTTCTTGCTGTGGCTTTTCACGAGGCTCCATAATTAATCATGTTAGAGGAGAGGTCATGGGGAGCAGCGAAGACAATCTGCACATACAGACGCCTTTCATTTTTCATTCTGAATAATCATGCCCCAGTGTTTGCACTCTTGTCTGAAACGTGTACATAGTCGCAGCTCCGACACGTGAAGCCGATGGTTTCATAAAAATGGTGTGAATTTGGCCATATAAAAATTCCCGGGTAATGTCTGGTCACATATTTTGGGAATAGAATTTTTGGAGTAGTGTTTTTGAATTTATTGGTCTACCACCGGGCAGATATCTTGCTCTGCAAAACAGATCCATGATAACAGTCATGGGACCAAGCCATCAGCATGAATAGGGTTTAAAGATCATCTGTTACCATGATCAACCCCACTAAACCAGGAATACTGCCTTGAAGGGTTGATTATGGAGAAGTCAATGAACCCTCTGATGCTTGATATGCGGTTGCAGCAAAATCTTTACTTGATGTGCTCGGAGCACCAAGGGGCTAAGCACCACTTCACCTCCTCCCTTTTGTCACCACATCTTCTCGTGGTTTGATTGACAAGGTCAGGCATCCTCACTGTTCAGATGCCTGGCACCAATATCTCACTCTTGCACTGGAAAGACAACTTTAGCACATGCACGGTTGATCTCAGGAGGTTCTCCCCACTGAGATCTGGACTGTGCAAGCGCCCATGAAGTTGGCTCCTCCCAAACGAGAAGACGCACCCCTCCCAAAAGAGAAAACGTCTCTACTGGGAAAAGACTGACGTCATTAACGCTTGCACAGTGCAGATCTCAGAGGGAAGAGCCTTCTCTTGATATCAGGTGGCTCTGCACTGTGCAAGCGCCGATAAACTCAGTCTACTCAGACTGCCATTGGCACTTGCGAGGACAGATCTCAGTACAGAGCGAGGAGCGCCTTCCGATATCAACTGTACATGCGCCGATGGACTCTCACCAATGTAAGCCCAAGATTTTAGGGCGAGGCCTTCAAATAGTGAAAATGCCTGGTCCTGTCACTAAGGTCATGAGGAAGAGTGGCAACAGGGAGGAGATGAAGCTGTGCGCCAAGGGCCTAAGCCAGTCCCCTCTGTTCTGAGCACATAATATGCATAAGAATAAAAAAAGATTTTGCTGCAACCGTAGATAAGATTGCAGCAATATATGGCTTATTTAATTCATCATTATCAAGACCCTAAAATTTCTTATTTCAAGAAATGTCACACGAACACATTTCTGGACAGATGTCTACAGGAGCCTACCAGTCAAGAAGATCTTCCATAATGTTAAAGGGGAGGGGTTATCCGAAGTGTAAAAGATACACAATCCCCCCCCCCCCCCGTCCAAATGCCCGAGACCCTCGTATGCATTATACTTACCTGCTCCCCGACACCCGCGTCACTCCGGATCCCTGCACGGCCACCTCTGCACCTCCTTGCTAGAGAGGCTCGTCACCGTCGTGGCCTGCCATGTTTTGATCGGCACGATGGGGAGATGCAGCAGTGGCCGTGCCATGCAGGTGCGAGGTAAGTATAATGTAAATGAGGGGCCTTTTAGACTTTGGTTAACCCCTTTAATGGAAAGCTACCCAAAAAGTCTTCCTGAGTTGTCCAATCCATATTAAAAACTTTTGGAGAAGAATTTCTTAATGGTTCCCTTTAGACTAAAGAGCTCTCATCGTGAGGTCTGGCTGGGAATACAACCACGTTTACACAAAGTTTAACAAAACTGACAATAATTTCATAAGTTTTAGTCTAACCAGGTTTCCTCCAGGTGGTCTGGACTTCTTCCACCCAGTGCTTAACATGCGGAAAAAAAACCATGGTGAAGTTCAATACTCCTATACCACCAGTGAGATTTATATGATCCTCCATGTGGTGCACAGCAGGTGTGAAAACAGAAAACCTACCCTCAGTGTTAGTGACTATGTAGTCTGACTATACCCATCATAAGTAGCAATGAAGAAAATCTTCATGTTGAACCGAATACAAGGAGAAAACATGTTACTCCTGTAGAACCTTCTAAAATCAGTGTAGTCCCCCCTAGGGCTTATCCACCTGAATATTCTAGCTTGCAATATATTACTACTATAACTAGTACAACATTCTTGCTACTCAGACATTTAGAAAAAGTTAGACTTTGATGCTTGAACTGTATAAGGCTCCAGGATAAAGAAAACAAAAAAAAAAAAAATTCTGTCTAGGGTTCTGCTGTTTTTCCCCTGCAAACTGCAGCAAGGGTGAACTGCCCTCCTTGTACGCTTTCCCCCCTCTCCACACACATCTGCCGTGTACAACCTTCTCCCCTTCCCTGATGCTATCTCTAAGGGCACATTCACACAACCATAGTGTTTTCGCAAAACACGGATACCGGCCGTGCGCGTTCTGCAATTTGCGGACCGCACACGGCTGCAACTATAATAGAAAATGCCTATTCTTGTCCGAATACGACATGCTCCATCTTTTTTTGCGGGGCCATAGAACCACAGATGCGGACGGCACACGGTGTGCTGTCCACATCTTTTGCAGCCCCACTGAAATGAATAGGTCCACGGAACGGATGCAGACTCATTCATACGGCTGTCCGAATGAGCCCTAACACGGAAAGAAGGGAGGGGGAAAGCAGATAAATCAGTCAGAAACAGGAGCAGAGCTCTGTTGGATTTATGTCAGATTCTGTAGCACCAGCAGCTAGGTGAAGGATTTACACACACTCTGCAGAAGCAAGATGGTATGAACTATTTTATTAAGATAATGTAGAACGTTGCTTAATTTTGTTTGCAATTAGACCTTACTGAACTTGAGTTGCATCACGTCTTCCATAATTGGTGCCTAGACCTAAACATACACTGCACCAGTATGGCTACTTCGGCAAGATGGGTTTGTCAGCAGAAAGTTGACAGATTTCGAGCAACATACAGAAAAATTCTGATTGCATTCCTGACTGTGTATAGGCTCTAAGACCTGATGTGATGTTACTCAGCATAAAATGTACGATTAAGCCGATAAAAGATCTTTCGCAATGGGGCTGCACTTTATAGTGAAGCCATAACCATGATCAGATTGTAGAACATCTTGCTTAACGTTTTAGATGTGGGACTTCTTGTGTAGAACTTTGTGAACCACGAAGCTGCTCAAAATTAGCAGATGTTCATTGTACCATATGTACTGGTGACTATGAACGGATTAATATATAACAGAGACACCAGATGTTCTGGAAAATTGAGATGTGTGCTGCTGCTGTATCCGTGCATAGCTGGTATCTAAAGCGTTTAAGTTTTAGACTGAAGGAAGTGGAAATTTAATTTTGCACGGGAATCGGAAATCAGATTGAATATAAGCATATCGGAAGAACCATATGTCCAGGAGAAGGTCTTTATTGTATGGTGCTAGGGCGAACAGTATTGCAGTAGAGCCTGGAACAGACCCAAATATAAAGTGTTGTAAGAATAAAGGGATGGCCTCATCATCATAGGAACCCCTTCTTCAGATCAATCCTGCAAAGCTACAGGTCTGGCTTCTAAAATCCCTGGTATCAGGCCTAAATCTGCTACGGTTTAATCTTTGTTGGTGGCAGTCCACTCTGTCAAATAAAGTAGGGGTTCCCTGCCCTATGACATCTATATCCATAGGACATATGTAAAGAGGTTGCTCATAAGGAGATAGTCCCACCTTAAAAATGTATGGCATGTGCAATAAACACCCCATAGATGCAAGTCCCACCACTACCTGCTTGGCGATTTCCATAACTTTCATAGTCTTGACTGAACATAGTAATGAGCAAATGCAGCAACCTCTCCAAAGCATTTGCTGTGAATTAGCAGAAGGGGACACAAGATCCCTGTTCTGATAGGCGAGGGTCCCTCTAAGAAGAGGTCACAGCACAGCTGATTTGGGGGGTGCCAGGACTTGGATTCCCAATGATCAGATACTGAAGATCTATCCTGAGCATCGATCATCAATATTGTACTCCCAGAAAATCCCTTTAACACAAATTTTCTGATTCACTTTGCCAACCTCATTAGACTGTGACTAATAGTCGCTTCTGTCAAACTTGATAACTTCTTCGGGATCATAAACTGTTAATTACTCTACAGAAAAAAGCTGGATAGATCCGGCACTCCGATAAAAACATTACTTTATTGACTTAGAGCATAGTAGAAAAATGTTAATTACTCTATTTTACGTACTTGGACACATGACCATGGTTATGGGTCAAATCTAATTTTGTAAAAATGGCTTTCACATGCAACAAATAATTTTTATGAAAAAAAAGCACTCTCTATAACACATCCTTACTAATATGCTTTGGGGGAGGGTTTACTTAAAGGGGTACTCCATTAGTGGATAGGGGATTACTTACCTATCAGATCAGTGGGTGTCCTACCGCTGGGACGCCCACGATCACGAGAACAGGTCCCCGTACCCTCTGCGGGCCTCTTGCTGCTCAGCAGATTTGTACCTATGACACCGGCTGACCTGTTACATGAGCGCTTGGCAGCTGAAGGCATCTGTGTTGGTCCCATGTTCATATGTGTCCTAACTGCTGTGGAAAATAATGTTTTAATATATGCAAATGAGCCTCTAGGAGCAATGGGGGCGCTGCCGTTACACCTCTCTCTCCACTTTTAATGACAGGGCCAGGTCTGATTACATTTACACTACCTGGCCCTGTCAATTAAAATGGAGAGGGTGCGGCAGTTGCAGAAATAAATGAGCCTCTAGGTGTAATGGTAACGCCCCCGTTGATTCTAGAGGCTCATTTGCATATATTAGAACATCATTTTTCTCAGTAATGCGGACACATATGAACATGGGACCAACACAGATGCCTTCAGCTGCCAAGCGCACATGTAACAGGTCAGCCGGTGTCATAGGTGACAGATGCCCTTTAAACTAGTACTTCATAAGTATTGTCTTAGAGTTGCAGGCAGGGCTGTGGAGTCGGTAGATAAATTGTCCGACTCCGACTCCTCAGATTTTGAAACTTCCGACTCCGACTCCTCGACTCCGACTCCTCTGTATTTAATATGCAAATACGAAGCTGTTCCACCAAGTTCTTCTAATCTCCTCTAGCGCAGAGAGGTAGTTGAGCAGAAGCTGCTGCCTTCTCCTTTGTGTGCTGATCTTCTGCTTAAGATAGAGCAGTGGGAGGATCCAGGAAGGGGCAGGGGAAGGGGCATTTATTTTAAAACATGATTTTCCTAGTAGAATCCCATAGTCATGTTTAAAATTTAAGCTAACAATCTGAGTTTACATGTTTTATAGCCTTAGCTGAATGATAGCAGTTTTTCAAATGGTTTACAGCTTCAGTCTTGAACTATTGACTATCCATTCCCTTCACTTATACAAGTGTCTCCAGTCCTTAATCAGTTATCAGTGAGAGGCTAGGATAACCATGGGTTCCCTGTAACAGCAGACCACAAGACAATGGAAAGTGTAAGTATTGCCGCTCCTTAAAGGGACACTGACAGGCTGATTTTCCAGCTAAAGATATATATATACTGGTATTCATCAGAGAATTAGGAATAAAACTATACTAATGTTACCCCCAGTTAAGCTGTACTTGTGTTTAAAAAACATTTTAATCTGTATGCAAATTCACTATCTTTGTGCCCAATGGGGCAGCGTCTCCTGCGGCTTTGTGCCCAGCCGCGCCCAGTACAGCTTCCCAGCGCTGTTCCCCTCGTTATTATTCACTGCACTGGCCTTTTTTTCAGGCTAGCCGAACGCTGAATTCCTGCGCAGGCGCACGTGTAGAGTGCTGGCAGCAGCCTCGTCTGGCTATGCTGAGGCTGTGCCAGCTTTCTCTCTTCCTCCTCGCTACCTAGTCCTGTCTAGTGCTGCCAGTACTCTACATGTGCGCCTGCCCCCTTGGGCACAAAGGTAGAGAATTTGCATATTGATTAAAACGTTTTTAAACACAAGTAAACCTCAACTGGGGGTAACAGTCGTCTAGTTGTATTCCTAATCCTCTGATGAATACCAGCAGATATATCAGCCTGTCAGTGTCCCTTTAACTGCATAGTAAAGCATATGAAAAGCATGCTTCTTCACGGTCACTTAACGTCTGTGTTTAGCGGTAACGTGACGCACTGCGTGCATTGGCCTTTATTCTTACAATAGAGAAGTAATTAATTATAACTTTATCTGAATTAGGACATTTAAACTTGCTTTTTTTTATTCCAATTTTTTTTAATTCCAATTTAAATCTAGTAGGAGTCGGAGTCGGAGTCGGTCCATTTTTTGCCGACTCCGACTCCAGGTACCCAAAATTGCCTCCGACTCCGACTCCTCGACTCCGACTCCACAGCCCTGGTTGCAGGCCTGTTAATTTATTCACTGCTTCTTCTGACAGTCCATGTGCCAGAAAAACAAATCCATCTGCACTATAATTTACGCCAGTTTCTGGTATAAATTGACAAAATGACTTGATTTGCTGCCGACAATTGACAAATAATTTTATCTTAATTACCAATTATTTCACCCCATACTAACAATGATTGCCACTTTTAAATGGCGCTTAACGAGCTTGATCGACACGCCGTATTGTTCTTCGGCGCCTCCTTAACCCATGGCTGTGTAAAAGGACCCCAAGAGCTGACAATCTAAGCCAGTGCTGAAGACTTTCATCCAACTTGAAACATTTTTTAATGAAGTAAGACATCCTCAACTTAAACAGAACCTGTTTTTATTGAACCGCAAACCCCCCCCCCCTCCCAAACAATCAAAGCTTTGACCTTTGAACTATGAAGCCCGCACATCAAACGCGCTTTCCAGGAGGGCTATCAAGTTACAGACTCTGCAAGGAAATTCCAATTAAGAAGAGGGAAGACATTTAGGCACACTGTCCCCCAGCTGATGGATTCAAAAGCACTGTACACAGCAAAAGGCAAATTCTTTGTAAGGACCATAGATGGATCTAGGCAGTCACAATGGAGAGAAAGTACACATACACAGCAGAGCAGAGTTTGTCACTTGGTAGACGTTGCTACAATGTACCGTCTTGTGACAAGAGATACATTTACTGCACTTGGCATCAGGAATTATGCTGGACAACGCTAAAAAGCAAACCCAGCTCTGCTATAACCACACTCGGAGAGTGTTTTCACAAGGTAACGGTATCTAGATACAGTCAGAAGAAATGTGAAGCGGGTGTAGATTGTATCAAGAGCCCAAGACTTTTCTTTGCGTTCTGCACAATTTACGAGATTCCCAATGTAACCGAGTTATATTAGTAGGCTCCGCGCAGCTACTTTTCTAGACAGGTTTAGTGAGTTTGTCTACGGACAGAACCCATGAGGTACCTCGAAAATCGAAGTCAGTGGGGGTCATTTATGAAGGGCGCCGTGCCAGTTATTGATATAAAAAAAGTTGCAAGACCCTGCTTTTGCGCCGTGCCTAGGTGGCAAGGGAGTGACAGGCGTGTGTTTCTGGGCCATCAGGCCTGACACATTTTACTACGTTTACTATCTTTTTTTTTGCCTACAAACAGGTGTAAAAGCAGAATGAAAACTACTCCTGTCAGGGGCTGGAGTCGTTTTTATTTCAGGCAGACGGACTGCCGGCAGACGCTTTGTCAGCCACTGCCGGGGGTTGAGATGGTTGGGGAGACAGTCTTAAAATGACGGTCTTTGTAAATAAACCCCAGTATATTTATCTGTCGATCAACCCATATGCCCGTAACCATGAAAATGAAGGGCAATCTGCAGGCTGCTTCTTAGGCTACTTTCACACTAGCGTTTTTCCTGGATCCGGCAGGGTTCAGCAAAAACGCTTCCGTTACTGATAATACAACCGCTTGCATCCGTTACGAATGGATCCGGTTGTATTATCTTTAACATACCCAAGACGGATCCGTCATGAACTCCACTGAATGTCAATGGAGGACGGATCCGTTTTCTATTGTGTCAGAGAAAACTGATCCGTCCCCATTGTTTTGCATTGGGGGTCATGACGGATCCGTTTTGCTCCACATCCCAGGACGAAAGCAAACCGCAACATGCTGCTGCTCTCTGGTAGGAGAACGGAACGGAATACATTTTGGAGCATTCCGTTCTGTTCAGTTACGTTTTGTCCCCATTGACAATGAATGGGGACAAAATTGAAGCGTTCTGTTCCGGTATTGAGACCCTATGATGCATCTCAATACCGGAAAAGTTAAACGCAAGTGTGAAAGTTGCCTGATAGAGCAGGAGGAGCTGAGCATATTGATATCTAGCTTTGTGGGAATAGATCCACTAAAACTTGTCATTTATACATTTATCTCTGCTGAGCCTGAGCTTAGGAGTCCAATGGGCGGTCTTATCAGTGACAGACAGCTTTATTTTACCTTTACAGTCCACCCTCTGGACTCCTAAGCACAGACATTTAAATGTATAAAAACAAGTTTTACTGAATCTTTTCTAACAAACTATATATCAATCTGCTCAGCTCCTCCTGCTCTACAACATGCTGCCTGTAGATTGCACTACATTTTCATGGTGAGAGGTTCCCTTTAACACACGTCCATAGAATGGATCCGGATCCAATCTGCAATTATGCGGAACGGGTGCGGGCCCATTCACTGTCAATGGAGCCAGAAAAGATGCGGACAGCACACAGTGTGCTGTCCGCATCCACATCTCCGGTCCGCATCCACATTTCCGGACTGCAAAACACTACGGACGTCTGAAGGGACCCTAAGGTTTTAAAGTTACTTTATATTTTGCGGTTTAGTTTTAGTCCAAAGACAATTGTAAAAACTTAAAGGAGGTGTTCCCATCTGAGACACTGATAGCATATCGTTAGGATATGTCATCAATGTCAGATAAGTGCAGGTCCCAGATGTTAGACTCCCACTTATCTCCAGAACAGGCCGCTCAAAGTCAAGGAAGGAGCACTGTGCAAGCGAGGCCACCCTTAATTTACTGCTATGGGGCTTCCGAAAATAGCGGAGCGCTGGCTAGGGCCTTTTCCAGCAGTTCCACAGACTATGGATCCGCAATATCGGAGGCAGTCATGTGAATGCAGCCTTATAGTCATAATCTAATAAAAAAAAAAAAATATATATATATATATATATATATATATATACATACACACACACACACACACACACTATCTAGATGCCTTACTGGTGCAGGGGTTAAACCAGTTTCCTTATGAGGTCACTTGTCTACCACAAGAAGCAGGAAATCTGTCATCACCATGACTGACAGCTCGGCTTCCCGAGAGGCTTAGAAAAATTTTAGTTACATCAGCGCTCTACGCTGAGAGGTGTAATCTCAGATCCAACCATACCTCATAGTGCAAGAAAACTCTCCATGGAGGCCCAAAACTGTCTTAAAAAATGTGACATATCAACAAGCCGCACTATGTAATCTACTATTAAAACGTATATTCCACGAGCGCTGAAAGCCTGTCACTTGCTATATACCCTACCATAGACAGGTGCGGAGGCAGTTTGGACAGGACTCAGCATATGTTGCTCAATCCTGATACACAGTTCTATGATTTACGCCTCATGCCGGTACCTGTGGGATTTTACAGAAGCATGTATAATGGAATTAAAGAGGTTCTTTACCTTTTTCTTACTGATGATCTATCCTTTGGGTAGGTCATCAGCATCTGATCAGCTGTTTGAGAAGGCAGTGGCGCTTGCGGTAGCACTGCGGCCTTCTTGTCTCTTCCCACAGGCCCAGTGATGTCACGGGGGCAGGGCGCAGCTCTGACCCATTCAAGTCGATCACCTCCACTGTATGGGAACAGCGATCATTGGCCCAGATTTACTCATCCTATAGATAATGTAAGCTTAGACCGGCGGTCTAGACCTGCACCAGGTTTATCACAGACAGGGGCTCAGGCTGGAGGAGAAATCTGGTGCAGGGACAGACACTTTTCTCCGACTACCAACTATTGTATGGCTTACTTTGAGACAGATGTTTACACCAGAATTGTGGCATAATTTTGGCACATCTTAGCCCCACTCTTTCTTGTGAAGCTCCACCCCTAGTCACACATGTCTTAAAAAAGAGTAGAAACCCTAAATGTGCCAATTTGCATCACTTTTTAGACCGCTCTTTGGTACAGAAACATTAGTAAATATGGACTATTGTTTCTGGGCAGCAGATTGCTGTTTATAGAGCGCGACCATGCCATGAATAAGCGTTTGCTTGTTCCTTAGGTAATCGGCGGCACCTTCACACAGGATAATTATCAGAAAGGAGAATTTCTAGGAAAATTGCCATGATCACTGGCCCATGTAAAGAGGCCTTAAAGGGGTTGTTTCATCATAGAAAATAGGGGCATATCGCTAGGATATCGAGAACAGAGCCCCGCAAGGTGGTGGCTGGAGGACCAGCCGGCTCCCCATAAAAGCGAATGGGATGGCTATTTTTTCTGGCCCTATAGAAAATGAATGGAGGGTGGCTGCACATGCGCAGTGCGCCCTCCTTTACTTTCAGGGCTCCGTTCTCGATATAGGTGCAGTTCCCAGCGGTGGGACCCGCACCTATAAGACAATCCTAGCGATATGCCCCCATTGTCTGTCATGTGACAACCCCTTTAAGGCTCTGTTCACATTTCCATCAATTATTCCACTTTTCTTTTCCGTCAGGGAGCAAAAACAAGGGAAGAAAAAAAATAAAAATAAAAAAACACGGAGTGACTGATTCATCACATAACAGACACCAACAACAGCAGACAGACCACAATGACTTGTAATTGGGGGTCCTGCTGCAGCATCCATCTTTTTGATGGGAAGAATAGCTACATAAGGACGTCTTCACATGTGGCAGATTTTGTGGCAGAAAGTTCTGCGACTGAAAATCAGTTCTATTCATTTAAATGGGGCGGGAAGCACAAGGATTTCTGCAAGCCCCATTAAGGTGAATGGTACAGATTTTCTGCCATGTGTGAAGGCGCCCTAATTCTTCCCGTCACACAGATGGAGGCTACAAGCAGAAATGTGAACAGTCCCCTGTACATGGTCCTGTGCGTACAGCTTTACCTTGTGGTGAAACTTAAATACTCCAAAGCTAAAAGGGGTTATCCAACCCCAAAAATATCCCCCAAATACCCAGGCCCTGACACAGATTGTACTTGCCTCGCTCCCTGGCATCCACGTTGCTTCTGATGCCTTTGTGTCTCCCCATCACGTGGAACAAAACATCCAGGGACGGGGGAAGCCAATAGCAGGCCACGACGGGAACAAGCCTCCCTAGTGTCACCCACAATGCGAGGGAGGCTCGTTCCCGTCACAGCCTACTATTAGCCGAGTCCCCCCAACAGATATTTTGATCCGCGTGACGGGGGGAATGCAGAATTAGTCGTACTGGCATTAAAAGCGACACAGGTGCCAGGGAGTGAGATACGTAAAATCTGTGTGTGGGGGGGGGGGGGGGGAGGGGGGGGTGTTATTTTTGGAGTTGGATAACCCCTTTAATATACACAAAAACAAACCTATTAATTGGCGGTCTGTGGCTATTTCCAGACCAGTCTCTGACACATCTAGAGAATATCTTGGGAAGAACATTGCCGAGTCTGCTAGGAAAATGCAGACAGATTGTTTTCTGTGATCAAATTACAATTTGGAAGCCACGTTTTTTTCTCTCGGAAGAACCAGGGAAGAGTCAAATAGCGGTCTGCGGCCTCTCAGCATCATGTAAGAGGTGAAAACAAGGCCATTACTGCGGGCACTCCTCGCTTACAAGAAGGCAGTATTACAAGGGCGCACTGCCTGCCATGGTCCTCACTGTACCTCTAAATTTATACACAGGCCTTCTTTTGTCTTGTGGCCTTGCATGTTATGGAGTATACGGAGCTCGGGCTCGCAGAGCGCCTACAGGAACGTCTCTGACCCATAGGGACTCCAATCCGTATAAAGCACTACATCATTAGCTATGGAGAAACATAGGCACAGTCCAGATATCTGAAAATGGACTCCAGTAAAACCATTTCCTTATGGTAACTGGTTACGGTGACGGGTCTGGACTCTCTCGCCGGCTGTGCCGTTGTCTCACTATGAACAAGCCTTGGAATGATTCTATAAATCTCGTCGACCTCGTACGAGGCACGAAATACCTTCCTTCAAAAGCCGATTTCTACAGCAGAACGGTTTCCAGATGAGGTAACCCTACTGAGCAGTGCACTCGCCCCTGATATTATTCGTCTTGTCACCCAGTTTATCTTCCATATCTCTGAAGAAATAGGTTTCCATTTATGACACACATTAAATACAATGACCACTTTACGGCCTCATTTCCACAGATCTATTGTAAGGCGTGTTTAATTAATACTTGTCTACCTTTTCTCATTTTATCTTTCATGGCTGCGTCTCATTTTAGAGGCATCGCTCCCTTTTGAGCGGTGCCCCACCCTTTTTAAGTGTCACTCCACCCCTATATGAGCAGTGTCCTGCTACCTCAAGGTACAGCCCCGGGGCTGCGTCTAAGTACATGAAGGGCTGGTTCCTGGGAAAGAGCCGCCCTCCGAGCTGTGCCCAGGAGACTTGGCGGCTCTTCCAGGAGTCTGAAAGGATTCTCATCTTTCGGGAGCCTCCTGAACATTTGGAGAGGGCTGGCAAATCTGGTTTAATTGTACTCAGGAGACCCCTAGACACATTAGATCAGGCATCCTCAAACTGCGGCCCTCCAGATGTTGTAAAACTACAACTCCCAGCATGCACAGACAACCTACAGCTATCAGGCTACGGCAGGGCATAGTGGGAATTGTAGTTTTACAACATCTGGAGGGCCACAGTTTGAGGATGCCTGCATTAGATGATCAGTCGGTCATGTCAGAATGGGTGTGTATGGCCCACATAATGCTAGAATAAATCTGTTATTTAGAGTTAAAGGGGTATTCCGGTTGTTTAAGTTATCCCCCCCATCCACAGAATAGGGGATAATTATTAGATTGCTGGGAGTGCTACCGCTGGGACCTCCACTGATCACAAGAATGGGGGCCCCGTACTCCCTGCAACAAACGGAAAAGCCAGTCGCACATGCGTGCAGCCACTCTATTCATTTCTATGGGAATTCTGGAGATAGAGCTCCACTATCTCCAGAATTCCCATAGAAACTAATAGGGCAGCTACACGCATACTCGACCAGCCGCTCCGTTCCTTTCAGGGGGGGCTACAGTGGGTATGGGGCCCCCATTCTTGTGATCGGTGGGAGTCTCAGCAGCAAAACCCCTGCAGATCTAATAGTTATCGCCTATCCTATGGATAGAGCAGTGTTTCCCAACCAGTGTGCCTCCAGCTGTTGCAAAACTACAACTCCCAGCATGCCCACACAGCCAAAGGCTGTCCGGGCATGCTGGGAGTTGTAGTTTTGCAACAGCTGGAGGCACACTGGTTGGGAAACACTGCTCTATTCATAGGATAGGCGATAACAATGAACCAGGAAGCTCAGGATGACCATAGGTTTATCCCGGACAGAGGGTTGTTAGAATGTGCATAAGATGAGTCTGTAATAGAACTTCCAAGAGAAAATTAGATCATCACAATCAAATAGGGCCCCTTTCACACGTCCATGTCCGTTATGAAATCCATGGCAGGATAGTCAGTGGTTCATCCGTGAAAGATCTGGGTTTGGTCCATGTGTCAGTTTTATCGCCCTGCATGTGTCATCTGTATTCCACATACACCGCTAACCTTAAAATTGGTTTCCAGAGCATCATCTAACAGCAGTCTGTGAAAATAACGGAAAGAACATGGATGCCCCCCGTGTTATGTCCGTGGTTTTCACAGACCCATAGACTATAATGTCCATGGGGGGATCTGTAATCAACAGACGAAAATAGAGCATGCAGTCTGTAGAACACCACGGAGACCATGTCCACGATTCACTGTGGACATGTGGAAGAGGCCTAAGGGCTTATGCACACAACTGTATGTATTTTGCAGTCTGCAAAAACGGATCCGTAAAAAATACGAATGACGTCCGTGTGCATTCCATATTTTGAGGAACGGAACAGCTGGCCCCTAATAGAACAGTCCTATCCTTGTCCGGGATGCGGACAATAATAGGGCATGTTCTATTTTTTCGCAGAACGAACATACGGAAAAGGAACGCACACGGAGTAACTTCAGTTTTTTTTGCGGACCCATTAAAATGAATGGTTCTTCAAAAAAAATAATTAATAAATAAAAAAGGACACGGAAATAAAATACGTTCATGTGCATGAGCCCTTAAAGCTGCATCTGTAACTCCAATCTAAGAGCAGTAACTTACGCAGCTTCGCGGCCATAAACGGGACCTGGCATTTCAGATATTTCAGACTAGACGGCAATAAAATCCTCTTGACACCTTTGAAGTTTCCTGCAGGCGTCATCCATTGCTAACCTCCTGAAGTAACCCAGTCACCCAGGAAAGGCTTCTCATACCAGAAGGCACAGCGCAGCCTCTCCGGGGGTTAAGGTATTTCTGACATTAAACGCAGAGGAGCCTTTGTTCTTCTTCAGATCCCGATAACAAACATAAAAAGCTCTTCTCTGATGCATCATCTGCACAGGTGAAACCTCCTTATCTGCCCCGATTTCTAACATATGTCTGCGGCATACGCCAAAGTCCATCAACCCGAATG
Source organism: Bufotes viridis (assembly GCA_033119425.1). NCBI lineage: Eukaryota > Metazoa > Chordata > Amphibia > Anura > Bufonidae > Bufotes > Bufotes viridis. The sequence continues at coordinate 133,649,158 of CM065595.1, read as the reverse complement.
ACTTGGGGTTGCAACATATTGGAGAAAATATGCCCAAATTATTACCAAATCTAAAGAACAAGAAATAAAAAGAGCTCCACGTATTACTACATAATATAATGACATGACAAAGTAGTCACAACCAGGGTGGAGTATTTTTTGGGGGCGTCATCTCATTAAAGGGGTTGTCTGACTTCAGTAAATTGCATTTATCATGTAGAGAAAGTTATTACAAGGCACTTACTAATGTATTGTGATTGTCCATATTGTCTCCTTTGCTGGGTGGATTCATTTTTCCATCACATAATACACTGCTCGTTTCCAGGGGTTACGACCACCCTGCAATCCAGCAGCGGTGGTCGTGCTTGCACACTGTAGGAAAAAATGCCAGCCCCTCTAGTGGCCCAGACCGAGGGGGCGCACATAGGCACACATGAGCAGCAGCTTTCATGCTGGACTCCTTGCATCTGCGCAACAGCGGCTGAACCCCTGGATACGAACAATGTATAATGGGATGGAAAAGTGAATCCAGCCAGCAAAGGAGGCAATATGGACAATCACAATACATTAGTAAGTGTCTTGTAATCACTTAATCTACATAATAAATGCCATTTGCTGAAGGGAGACAATCCCTTTAAAGGGGCTGTCCAGGATTTTGATATTGACGACCTATCCACAGGATAGGTCATCGATATCCGATCTGTGGGGGTCGGACTCCTTGCTAATCAGCTGTTTGAAGCTGCGCCTTCCTCACAGCTTACCAAGCACAGTGCCATACATTGTATAGTGGCTGTGCTTGGTATTGCAGCTCAGGAACTTTCACTTGAATGGGACCGAGCTGTGCCTAAACCATGTGAATGATGAATGTGACGTCACTGGCTTTTAGGACAAGGCCACAGCGCTCACTGGATCACCATGGCCCCTTCAAACACCTGACTGGCGGGGGTGCTGGATGTCAGACCCTTCCCGATCAGATACCGATGACCTATCCTGAGGATAAACTAGTGGTGGCGAACCTATGGCATGGGTTCCAGTGACGGCACCGAGAGCCCTCTCTGTGGGCACCCACACCCTGGAAAAAGTCTATGGTGTACCAATATGCCTTAGACTTTTCCTGACGTTCATCAGCGCAGGGCGCACTATGAACGGCACAGGCAGCGCACTGAATGTAGACAGGCTATGAACGGCACAGGCAGCGCAGTGAATGTAGGCAGGCTATGAACGGCACAGGCAGCGCAGTGAATGTAGGCAGGCTATGAACGGCACAGGCAGCGCAGTGAATGTAGGCAGGCTATTATAGCTACATGATAAAGTACATGGAAGATATACTATATTGGACTGTACTATTCAGGTTAAATTGCCATGTTGGCACTTTGCAATAAATAAGTGGGTTTTGGGTTAGAGTTTGGGCACTCGGTCTGTAAAAGATTCGCCATCACTAGGATAGGTCATCAATATCAAAATCCCGGACAATCTATTTTAATGCCAAGGATGAACTCTACAGTTAGCCTCTCCTTTCTAAAGACTTCATTCAGACAGCAGTACTTTGGGTGCATTTTAGCGTGAGTATTACAGTCGCAAATTCCAGCCTGATCACGGGTCTAATCTAATCTATTCTAGTCTAGTCTGGACTTACATCATCATAGATCCGTCTGGTGCTGTTAGCTTGAGATATTAGACCAGTGCTCGGCTGGGATAAGCTGCTGCAATACAGACGCTACAATGCACCAACAGCGCTGCTGTCTTAATGAGGCCTAAAAGAAAAGCGACAACTTTATGAGGCTACTTTCACACTTGCGGCAGCACGAATTCATGCTAAAGCTAGCCCACCGTGCCGCCGGAAGTCCGCTACAGCCCCATTCGGCAAACATGCCGAAAGAGGCGGCTGGACACAAACTACAGCATGCCTGACCCTGCTACAAGTGTGAAAGTGGCCTTAATCACTAAAATAGTGAAAATCGTAACAACGTAACAGCAGTTATACAAAAAAAAAAAAAAAAACTGACAAAGACTAACAACTTCAATACATTAAAAAAATTACATGCAAGTTAAAATACAATAAAAAGGATAAATAAAATAAAAACAAGGTATAATGAGTAATAAAAGACAACACCTTGTATAAGCGAGGACTGAGGATTGCTGCCACATGCTGTGACCGTGCTGTATTTTGGGAAAAAAGTGTATAAACAAACACATGCTTTTTGCAACAGCAAACCTGTGTTATCTCCCAGCAAGAGAAAACAAAAATGAATAAAATAAATTATCGTTAATGTCACTGTAATTAATGACACTGGCGTCCATTCTCCTCCTAACCATAGTTCTTCACCACAAACAGGAACAGATCCCAGCACAGTAGAGAAAAGGGAAATATTCAAAAACCTTTTCTTTTTGGACACTTTTCCTTTTCCACTGTTTCGGGAGCAGAAAAACAGAGGTTCTGATCAGAAGCCAGCGCTGTCACGAAATTCTAACTAAAAGGCGGTCTGTGTGTTTTCCGCATTAACGTCCTTTTTATTATTTAACAGCTGGACGTGCCTTTGCATTCCTTTTGTTGCCATTCACCATGAAAGGCTGGACCTCTTAGAAAAACTCAACCTCTGTCTCCACAAAAATGCATTTTTTTTCAACCCAAAAACAACATTATTACATTTTCTCCACTGAAATATCACATTTCTTCAATAATGAAGAGATGCTTACGGTAACATTTTGGCCATGGTAAGTCGGCCATGGATATCACATGCAAAAATTCTGATAAAATCATTTAAATTAGGGATGCTCAACCTGCCACCCTCCAGCTATTGCAAAACTACAACTCCAAGCAAGCCCTAATAGCTGTAGGCCGTCCAGGCTTACTGGGAGTTGTAGTTTTGCAACAGCTGGACGGCCGCAGGCAGGGTATCCCCGATTTCAATGGCTGGAGGTGACCAAAATCTACTATTGTTGGAAATTTGAACATGCCTTGTAAGAACGTCTTTTTGCTCTAGTTGCTATACTAGTTACATGCTAGCCCTGTAAGGGTAAATTCACACGTGATTAGGTGCAAAAATTCCACGCATGGATTTTTGCAAGCCCCATTCACATGAATGGGATAGTCACAGAAATTTCTGAAGCAAATCTGCCGCACGTGACTATCCAGGCTTCCAATTGAACAGGACAAGTGCGAAATCAAAGGCACGGTAGGGTCCTATAGGCTATACGTGCTCTATTATGGCTCGTTATAACGAAGGGTGTTCATAGAAAACACTAGCAACTTGGCACAAATTCTATAGAGGGCCTGTCCCCTCTCCTGACTTGTCTGTTTTAGCAACTACTTGCATTTCCCATGAAATAACAATTCTGGAGCATCTACTACTATGACTATGTTGTGCCAATTCCTTTATTATTCCTGCTAGAAGTCATGAATGAATTTCTAGCAGTTTGCAAAGTAAATCAAGATGGGTGTAACCAGTTGGCGGTGTGTCTCTGCATAGTCTGACAGAGTTGACACTGATTGCATAATGTCAGACTGTGCAGGGACACTGGTAAACACCCATCTGGACCTTCACTGAAGACTGCTAGAAATCCATTCCTAACTTCTAGCAGGAATAATAAAGGAATGGCACTACATAGAGTCATAAGAATAGATGCCCCAAAACTGTTATTACATGGGGATGCAAGCACTTGAATAGAGAGGTCAGCAGTCTTACTGCTGAGTGTGTGGACCACAGTTGTCTCCTTTGCATCGCTCCTCCAAGACTGCATCCTTAATCATTTATCTTCACGTGGTATATAAGAATTATTATTGTCGTAATTCAGTGAGCTCGTTAATCTGGTTAGTGACGAGCGGAAGCCGGTAATCATTCCGCATATTGCTGGGAGGAACGCTATCCTACGAATTAACTGTATTACATTCAGCTGTAGATTGTAGGGCCGGCCATTGATAAGTGCCTGATTTATGCGTTTGTTTGGGCTTCCGTCCACAGCATCTGACGTAAATGTCTGACAATGGTATCAACTTAGCCCATTTATTGAAGGAAAAAAAAAAAAAAAAAAAAAAAAGGAGAACAAAAAAAGTACTGTATGTGACCCTGGACTCTAAACACAGCGCACTCAGCTTCTAAGCGGCAGAACGTGAGCCATGGTAGCCTATCTTAATGACCTTTACCCCAAGCTTGAGAGTGCACGAGCCGGAGGATTTCACACTGCTGACCCCAAACACATGCTGCAAACATTTCCTCTAATGCAAGTGCATCTTCCCAGTCCGCTCCTGAGATGACCCTTCTCACCCTTATACCAACTAGGATAGGGTGCAAAAAAAAAAAAAACATCGGGATCTGTCAGTGGGATCGGAGGAGCACCTAGCCTTTCTGCTGCCTGAGGTGAAAACTGAAACGGAATGCCAATGCCAATTTCTTAACCTAACCCCTTCCCTTCAGCCCATGGCCCTTCAACTGCCCCCCTCTTGCCCATGCCTGGTGCTGCTTGAGGAGATTGCCTCACCTGGCCTCAATGGTGGTGCACCAGAGTGGGATGGACCCTTACGTCGGATTCATACGTCTGGATTCTGGACTCCATATTCCTCATATGTCTTCCAGTTTGACCATGGGTTTACTGACCTAAACTCACAGGATCATAAGGATTTATAATGTTGTGAGTTCGGGATCATTAAATCTGCAGTCAGACCATGGATCACGCCCTGAATACAGATCCAGACACGTGAATTCATTGGTACCAATTCTGTATAAAACAAAGTCAGAACGGACAGTCTTGGATTATTTGCTCCGATCCCAAGGTCATGGACACTGTCAGCATGGAGACCGATGGTAATATGCAGACGAAGCAGCGTTCGGGATAGCATCTCTTATGCAGGTTCTTGCAGAGCACAGGAGTGGTCCAGTACTTTAATATTGATTGTCTATCCTCAAGTTGGCCATCAATATCTGATTGGGGGGGTCTAACACCCCTGCACATAAGATGTTCTGCAGTAGCTCCAGAACTACACAGCTCCATCCATTTCTGTAGAAGACAGAGCTGCTTACTGAAGTGAATGGAAGCAGCCCTGCCGTAACCAGATCCATTCACTACACAATGGACAGAGCTGTGCCACCCCGGTGCCAGTGCTACTGCAGTACAGCTGACTGCTGGGGAGTGCAGGGTGTCCCGAGGGCAGGCTGGCAATATTAAAGTGCTGGAAAACCCCTTTAATGCTGAGCACAAGGGATATTATAAGCAGAGCTACTGTTATCGGGGTCTTCTGGGATCCATATATCGATCTATCCTCAGGATAGGTCATCAATATCGGTAGGGGCCCAACTCCATGGCACCCTCGCCAATCTGTTTAAAGAGGCTGCAGCACTCCAGGGAGCTCTGCACCCTCTTTCTAGACCAGTGAGGTCCCGTTCATCGCTCACATGGCCTGTGTGAAGCTCAGTGCCATTCACAGCACTATACAAAGTACGGAGCTGTACTCAGTATGATGTGAGGTGGATGCAGCACTCACTGGAGCACCACGCCCTCGTCAAACAGCTGATTGGTGGAGGTGCCGGGAGTCAGAGACCTACTGATCATATACTGATTGATATTCATCAATATACAAAACCCCTTTAATTATAGACATGGCTGAATTACTGCACGTCAGCCAAGTAGACTGCCTCTACATGTCGTACAGCCTACAGCCAATGGTAATGTCTACATTCACAGGGCTGGATCCATCATATGACAGAAGCCAACAGACCCTAATGGACCCCACTGACTATAATGGGGTCCATCAGATGGAATCTGCTACGTAAGCCCCTAATGGAACCGCTGCCAAATGTGAACGATGCCGAAAGCAACTGCACGGCCGCTGCCCCGCTTTTCTGATTTACATTTGTGACACGCTGCTTTTCATCTCCTCCGCATTATAAGCAACATCAAGGTGACTCGTAGACGGTCGCCACTCTAAAGATAAACTACAGAAAATAAAGACAGGCGGAAAAACAGGGGAGGAATTTTAATGATGTGATAAAATGTCAGACATCCAGGCGGCGCTCAATCACGGGCAGCCATCACCGGTCCTCTGACAGTAGCAGTGTTCAGAGTATCAGTCCCTCGCTGGTCATCAGAAGAAGCGAATGCCATAGACCAGTCTAGGAGGACACATGAGAAAAGAGCAGGTTGCAAACAAAATATAAGGGGGGGGTCTGAACATGACTGAAGTAAGGAAGATTGCCGCCTGAGATTTGGTGCAATATTTTTTATTAACGCTAACCACAAAAGGTCAAAAGGTGCCCATAGCATTTAAAGGGGTTGTCCACATCTTCAAACAGCTGATTGCATAGTTGCCAACAGCCGCGAATTTGCAGGGACTGTCCCTAATTTTCAGAGCAAAAAGTGGCCAAAGAGAAAATGTGTTCATAGGGGGAGTACATACAAGTGCAGATACCCTCCACAGGGTGTATATTCTGCTGACCAGTGTCCATTGTGCAAAAATGCACAAGGCAGAGAAGGTCGGTGCAGCCGATGCCATCTGGGACCCAAGAGGCAGGAGCCGGTCAGCTATTGGATCGGGCGAGATGCAAGGTGGGAGGCGACTAGACTGTTTTTGTCTCACTTTTGATTGATAGCTTGCAGGCGCGAACCACAATCGGAGATTGGATAGACATTCTAATAGACAATAAAAAGTATATAACTCATCCACTCTCTGGTCGTGGTTCACACCTGCCATCAATCAGAAGTGAGACAAAAAACAGTCTAGTCGCTTCTCCCCTTGTACCTAATTTTCAAAGACAGTCCCTGCAAAATCGGTTAAAAAAAAAATAGGCATGGCTTATGTAAGCCCCACCCATAAACGGCCGAACCTGCACTGTTCGGGGGTGTTTCTAGGAGCGGGGCTTATTTATCAACTGCAAAGTTAGTACATTTGCTATTCGTAGAGGTGTCAGGAATTGGACAACCGCCGAAATGATATTGATGACTTATCCCAAGGATAGATCGAGAGTTATTTCTTAAGGAGTCAGTGACTATCTTAGCGGCCAGGCAATAGGAACTTCCATAGCTAACATAAAATAACTTCAAAAAGGTAAGCTTCAGCATCAAACTTCTAGCCACATTGGCTAGCTGGCCTAAGCATAATCTACAGTAAAACCAAGAGGGCTTCGGTTCTGGTGGAGCTAAAGAGGAAGAACCATTGAAGAAGCCGTTTTGGCGCATGGTACTAAATACGGGTCATAGCAACCAGTCACAGCACTGCTTTCATGTATAATAGTGCTTTGGAAAAATAAAACGTGCTCTGTGATTGGTTGTTATGTGCAACAACGGTAGTTTTTCTTACAGGCCTGCATTTTGGGAAGGTGTAAGAGCATTCGCCTTTACCGTATATGTTCAACCACACTGAAGGTGAAAAACGACCAAAAGGAACGACATACATACAGTATATCATGACTGCTGACAAGACTGTGTAAGCAAAGGGGTGGAATTTTACCAGTGAATACATTATAATATGAAGGGAGGTCTAGTGCTCAGTTATTTAAATACCATTTATCTATTCCTGGAGGAAACCTTCTCACACACGTGAGTAAGGGTACATTCACGTACCAAGTCAGGGTAATTTGTCAATTCACCCCGTTTTTTTTAACAGGTCATAAATAACGGGCATCAAAAAAATAGGACATGTCCTATTTTGTCAGTTTTAACAACTCAACGATCTCCATACAATTGAAGAGGGCCGTTTTTAGTGGCGGTTTCTCAAAATGGCATCAATGGAAAAAAAAAAAAAAATTTTTTTGGGGCGTCTGTCGTGTGATTGCACCCTGACACATTTACATGCACACGGCCGTTCCCTGGCTGAGCCCATATTGCAGCCCGCAGACGGATCACAGACACATTCAAGTTGAATGGGTATGCATCCGTCTGCGGAAACCGCATGGATGTTGTCTGTACATTGGGGACCGCAATGCACGGAACAGCTGGCAACAGCCATGTGCATGAGGCCCAAGACTCTCAACCCTATGCTTTCCGCCCTGGGATGCAGAGCAAGACAAAGGAAAACAGATCCGTTCCCCATGGAGTTCATGACGGATCCGTCTTGGGTATGGTAAAGATAATACAACCGGATCCATTCATAACGGATGCAGATGGTTGTACTATCAGTAACGGAAGTGTTTTTGCTGAACCCTGCCGGATCCAGTAAAAACACAAGTGTGAAAGGAGCCTTAGCTGCATTTTTCCTTCTTTTATCTTCAACATTTTTCATTAGTCTCCAGGTTCGATGGAATTTTTTTTCTTCCTGTGGGTTAAGTACTCCCTCGAATCATAAAAAAATTACTTCGGTGTGCGGGTAATGAAAAGTAATCATCGTGAAATGTCTACGAGGAATGTGGGACGAGAGTTTTACCGAAACCAGTTAATATTTCCTATTTTTCTTGTTCCCATATGGTTTAGATTTACCGCCTCATGTGTTACTGGGCTCTTTCAGTGCCTGCCTCATAACACGCTGTAAATCTTCCTTATGGAAGGAAAGTCACCCAGACAAGAAAGGGACATGAGATACGTTTCTAGGCCCACACGCCAATATTCTAGTATCCGAAAAATATCGTTATTTGACCATTTTCTGGCTTTAATTGCCTTGCCAATCAAGTACAAAACAGAGGCAAGACAATCGCATTCAGGGGCCATTCACACGGGGCTTATCTGCTGACTCTGGTGCGGATCCTGTGCCAAAAACCGCCAGGTGGCTGTGCAAAAACCGTCTACACTTGTTTGAACAGGAAGCCTCACCAAATTCAGGTGTCAAAAAGCACTGTGTCAACAACCCATTAGGGAATGTTCACAAGTAGTGGGTAGGTGGCAGAACTGCGGGCGGAAAATCCAGTACAATACAGTACCAGCGAAGTTTACAAACTCTCTTTACAAAGAGTCCGCTGGAGAGCTGTGCCGCAAATGTGAAGGTAGCCCAAAATGCCACCCAAAAAAACGGAAGCTGGTCCATTGTTCCACCAAAACACAAATCCATTGAACCAATAGTACTACGGCTAGCACGTACCATCCAACACAGTATATACAGTTAGCATACTCTTCAGGCACTTCGAAGACAACTGAACTTTCTCCAGGGACTGCCACGTGATCAGAACCATTTTCTGAACTAAATTTGATTTTACTGTCTGGACATTATTACAGTACTGGCGCTACAATCCGATATGTACTGTAACATGGGAACTCTAAAGGGGGAACAATGCAACATTAAGGAAAGTCCTTTGACGAGAGTTCTGCTACTTGGCACAATTCAGGAGTCACATGGCTACGTCTGGACACCAAGGTTGAGACATATTATTGTCTTGAAGTTTCCATCAAACTGGTACAGTGGTCATGAGAACAATTTAAATTATTGGGGTATATGGCATCATGCTATGGGGACAAGAGAAATGGGTCGGATGTTTGCTCAGAGAGAGACTCCATCTATCACTAATGTGTAAGAAGAAAATATAGGTTATCTTGATTTTAGAACTGGAAGACACTCCTCTGGGAAATACCATGATTCATGATCCTCCCCCGAGTAACCCCTCCCTTGAGTAGCCACTCCCCTGAGCAGGGCATGCAAAATGTAACAAAGTCACACTGTCTAAGGGCTCATGCCCACGCTGCGGACCGCAAACAGCAGGTTCACAATATAGGGCACTGGCCGTGTGCACTTCATATTACAGATGCAGACCCACTGACTTGAATAGGTCCACATCTGCCAGATATGACCAAAGATAGGACTTCACCTATCTTTATGCGATGTAGAGATACTACTATCGCTTCCGTGGGCTTCTGATCCGTGCATCTACACCCCAATATGTTCTATCTTTGGCCGTATGTTGCAGATTGCGGATCTATTCAAGTCAACGGGTCCACATCTGCAAGTGGAGTGCACAGGGACAGTGCCCGTGCAATGCAGACTGCAGCACGGACACTGAGCAAGTATGCTCATGTGCATGAGCCCAAGCTGCAAACAGGGATTTCAGCATTAGATTTAAATATATATATTATTATATATACACACACAGACAATCACTTGCAGACTACTACACGTCAATGCCTACAGCGCAAATGCACTGACATCACCGACAGGAATACACTGACATCATTGTAGACAAAGGAGGATTTGCTTCCATGGCGTGCAGCTCGTTCCAGGGTTGCTCTCAGGAGTATGTGAGAAATGCAGGTAAACGGCAAAGAGAGATCGAATTATCCCCCAGAGCCTGATGTTTTTGGAGCCTTTCACCACCCTGGCACACCAACAAGGATGTTTGCACAAAACTCACTTTTGTATATTGTTCGTTCTTGGTTCGCCCAGGCACACCCACCGGGTCCATTAAACAGACCTTTGTTTGGAGAAGGTGCAGGGCCCTTCCAAAATGTATGCAATTGAAGCTATTGTAAAGAAGGAACAGATTGGGGTTCACAATGTCACAATACTGTCCCCATAAACGATTCACATAGAAATCAATGGTCTGGCAGACGTGGTTACTGACCAAGAGGAGAGCTTCCCTCATCTTCTTGCATCAAAATATGTGTACAAGAACCTGTACACCGACACGTGCAGCTCACCACTAGGGAATCGCCATCTACAGGGTTCATGCACACGACCTTTGGATGGCACCACTGAACCGCTTGTGAACATAGTTGAGATCAGCGTGATAAACCCAAATGACCAGGACAGGTCTTTATCCCCTGGGATTACTGAATGCAAACAAGAAGAGATCTTGAAAACTATAGGGAACTGATAAAGAAACAATATGGGAAAACGATAAATTTTGCATAATCCAAAAAAAACAAAGCAGAAATCCTCTGTAAGGCCTCTTGCACAGGAACCTTTTTTTTGGGAGTGTATGGGCCGTTTTGTTTCCGTGTGCATTTTGTTTCCATATTTTCGTTTTTCCGTTCCGTTAAAAGATAGAACTTGTCCACATCACGGACAAGGATAGGACTGTTCTATTAGGGGCCAGATGTTCCGTAAAAAACGGAATGCGCACAGATGTCATCCATATTTTTGGCGGATCCGTTTTTTGTGGACTGCAGCAAAACCATATGTTCGTGTGCAATAAGCCTAAAGGAGATGTGAGATAGGGAAACAGTCAAGCTGTCCACTGGGGAAGGGGGGGGGAGCCAATTTCTCCCAAGGAAGTCTGGACACGAAGCCCCTTTTTCCCGCCTCCGGTTCTAGATATCCACCATTGCTCGTTTTTCCCTGTAAGGCCCAATTACTTTGGAAAGTCTCAAATGAAACACTTTCACTGATTAGGTGCCACGCGTCTATTAAATTATTCAATCACTCATTTTAAAATGACTTATACCTCTACAATATTTACAAGAGGTGGTAACCCACAGGGCTCCAGCTGCTGCACAACTCCCAGCATCCACTGCTGGTCCCTACAATCTGGAAATAAATTTGGAATACCCAGTACCCATCCCAATAACAGTTAAATTCCTATTCAAAAGTACCCCCTATCATTTCAAATATTTGATTTCTTTTCAATTCTGCATTGTGACTTTCCTCTACTACTCCTCCAGGAAATTCATAAACAAAATGACAACAGGGTGTTAGCGTTGCCCTTGTCCAAGGTGTGCATCCTCTAATCGGAGTGTAAGACGCACCCTGAAGGGCATGGTAACACCAAGTTGCCAATGTACCCCTACATTACCAGGAGGAGTAACAGAGGAACAGAATTATAAGAAAATGTGCTCCAGAATTTTTGTTTTCATGCATTCATATAAGTATATACTAAAATACACGACAGGAGAGGTGAAACAAAACAATATCTGGAGAAGGCTCCTGGAACGGCTGGTAACATCTTCCCATTTATAATCAGACAGCGTCGGCTTAAAACAAACACATCCAGAACACAAAGTGATCTCAGAATATTTAACATAAGCTTCTCCGTGTCACTTGGGTGGGCAAATTGGATTTAGAAGGAGAAAACACAGTCTGTTCCAGGAGGTCAGGAGGCGGCTCCATTTAATCCACTTAGTACTAAAATGGACTGCGACGTATTTATGCCTCACATTCTGATCGACTGCGGGTCACATACCCGGGTGTCATATGCTTCAGACGTTTTCTATCCAGAGGAACTTATTTAAGGAAACACTTATCTGGCTTACAGAATACTTTATCTAAAAGTAACCATGTTGGTTTTAAAATTAAGAAGATATTAATATTGAGAGGTTTTATTACATTACGGTTATTAATATGTTCATAGCACATTAATCCAAAAGTTAAAGGGGTTGTCTCACTTCAGTAAATGGCATTTATCACAGAGAAAGTTATTAAAAAAAAGCACTTACTAGTGTATTGTGATTGTTCATATTGCCTCCTTTGCTGGCTGGATTCATTTTTCCATCAATTATTCACCGCTTTTTTCCAGGGGTTATGACCACCCTGCAATCCATCAGCAGTGGTCGTGCTTGCACACTATAGGAAAAAGTGCCTGTCTTTGTGGTGGTTGGGAGCGCGCATGCGCAGCAGCTCCCATCCCGGCCACCAGTGGGGCGTGTTACATTTCAAACTGACTTTTCTTCAGCTTCATGGCTACAAGGTGTTCTCATACAGAGCCCTAGAGCACTACTCATATCTCGTGCGGTCGAGGTGGAACACATCAGACAAGCAAGCCACGTGGCCGCTGTGTGGCCCTTGGAGATGAGAAGCTACAACCTCCCCAGGAACATTTTATGGCCTATCAAAGAGACAAAAATGGACAATCGGCAGATGACCTGGTCTACGTATATGACACGTTTGTATGTGTCTCATCTCAGACAGAACAGGACTCGAAGTCTCATCTTGTGCCGCCAACCAGAAGATGAGGAGACACGTCATACGGCTATGAGCGAGTTCATGAATATTTTAGTTGCGATAAAATAAACATAATTCCCACAACTCCTGCTGGAGGGCTTTTACAGCAATAGACCTTATTGTTACAGGCTCGTTGAATACCAACTGTAGCCGATCTGGATTCTTGTCGGTACATGTTGCTACAGAGCCATACATCACAGAGGTCTAACGCACCACTGCCGTACCCGACACCGAGAGTCTCCAGTGACTCAAAAAGTAGTAGACAGGCAATGTCATAAGACTGTAAAATTAGTGATCATAGGAAGCAGACCATGGGGTCATCATTTGTGGCCGAAACCGGGATGATCTCATTGATGTATCTGATCATTGAGACGAAGTGACTTGTCCTCTGCATCAGACCGTCTGTCTCATGTGAGAGTCTTCACAGAAGTCGATTTATCTATAGCAACCTACTGTTAGATCAGCTTCCTGTCTTGAAGATTAAGATGAACATTCTTCAGAAGTTCCTTCATAAAGATAGCAATCCCAATGTGAAGACCATGATCTCTGCAGTGCAGTGGTTTTCAGATGGAAGACCCTTTCTATACAGCCCTATACACATGGGTATCAAGCAGGGCTGTGGAGTCGGTAGATAAATTGTCCGACTCCGACTCCAACTCCGACTCCTCAGATTTTGAAACTTCCGACTCCGACTCCTCTGTATTTAATATGCAAATACGAAGCTGTTCCACCAAGTTCTTCTAATCTCCTCTAGCACAGAGAGGTAGTTGAGCAGAAGCTGCTGCCTTCTCCTTTGTGTGCTGATCTTCTGCTGAAGATAGAGCAGTGGGAGGATCCAGGAAGGGGCAGGGGAAGGGGCATTTATTTTAAAACATGATTTTCCTAGTAGAATCCCATAGTCATGTTTAAAATTTAAGCTAACAATCTGAGTTTACATGTTTTATAGCCTTAGCTGAATGATAGCAGTTTTTCAAATGGTTTACAGCTTCAGTCTTGAACTATTGACTATCCATTCCCTTCACTTATACAAGTGTCTCCAGTCCTTAATCAGTTATCAGTGAGAGGCGAGGATAACCATGGGTTCCCTGTAACAGCAGACCACAAGAGAATGGAAAGTGTAAGTATTGCCGCTCCTTAAAGGGACACTGACAGGCTGATTTTCCAGCTAAAGATATATATATATATATATATATATATATATATATATACACTGGTATTCATCAGAGAATTAGGAATAAAACTATACTAATGTTACCCCCAGTTAAGCTGTACTTGTGTTTAAAAAACATTTTAATCTGTATGCAAATTCACTATCTTTGTGCCCAATGGGGCAGCGTCTCCTGCGAGCTTTGTGCCCAGCTGCGCCAGTACAGCTTCCCAGCGCTGTTCCCCTCGTTATTATTCACTGCACTGGCCTTTTTTTCAGGCTAGCCGAGCAGCTGAATTCCTGCGCAGGCGCACGTGTAGAGTGCTGGCAGCAGCCTCGTCTGGCTATGCTGAGGCTGTGCCAGCTTTCTCTCTTCCTCCTCGCTTCCAAGTCCTGTCTAGTGCTGCCAGTACTCTACATGTGCGCCTGCCCCTTGGGCACAAAGGTAGAGAATTTGCATATTGATTAAAACGTTTTTAAACACAAGTAAACCTCAACTGGGGGTAACAGTCGTCTAGTTGTATTCCTAATCCTCTGATGAATACCAGAAGATATATCAGCCTGTCAGTGTCCCTTTAACTGCATAGTAAAGCATATGAAAAGCATGCTTCTTCACGGTCACTTAACGTCTTTGTTTAGCGGTAACGTGACGCACTGCATGCATTGGCCTTTATTCTTACAGTAGAGAAGTAATTAATTATAACTTTATCTGAATTGGGACATTTAAACTTGCTTTTTTTTTATTCCAATTTTTTTTTATTCCAATTTAAATCTAGTAGGAGTCGGAGTCGGTCCATTTTTTGCCGACTCCAGGTACCCAAAATTGCCTCCGACTCCGACTCCTCGACTCCGACTCCACAGCCCTGGTATCAAGGAGGTAGGTCCCCTATTTACAACCCCCATCATTGAGCACGAGCTGAAACCTCACCAAAAAGCTATTCTAGCTCTTGCTGACTAGAAGCGACCATCAGGTCACCTATCCCCGCTCTATGGCGCCATGCACACAGCCGTATTGTTTTGTACACAGTCGTAAGAGCGCTGCCATACAAGAGCCTCTGCTCTAATTTACAGAGATTTTTTTCAGATTCCATATAAAAGCAGTAGAAAAACCAAAATCATTGCATGGTTCCGTCAGAAGCCTCGAGCATTGCTTTATATGGTGGAACAACCCTATACATATGGTATAGTACGGCAGCACACAGAGCCCCTGCTCTATACTGAAGCCTATGCTATTAACGAAAATAGAGTATGCTCCTCACAGGGTAGAACATATCAATAAGGGGGTCCTCTACTTAGGAACCCCATTTCTTGGCTACAGTAAAGAGCAATTACAAAAAAACTCTCGTTCTGGAGGACTTGTCCAGTGCGAATTGACACTGTGTAATGCCTAATTACACAGTGCCGGAACTGCCTGCCGGATCCGGAAATCCATGTGCAAACTGATACCATTTGTTTCCGGATCAGTTTGACAAATGCATTGAAATACCAGATTCGTCTCTCTGGTGTCAACCGGAAAAACGGATCTTGTATTTCACTTTTTCACATTTTTAGTGGTCTGCGCATGCGGTTACGTTTTTCTGGAACACTTTGTACTGCATCCGGCATTAATACATTTCAATAGAAAATAATGCCGGATCTGGCATTCTGGCAAGTGTTCCAAAATTTGGGCAGGAGAAAATACAGCAGCAAGCTGCGGAATTTTCTCTGGCCAAATACCGTAAAAGTGACTGAACTGAAGACATCCTGATGCATACTGAACGGAATGCTTTCCATTCAGAATGCATTAAGATATAACTGAAGCGTTTTTTTCCCCCGGTATTGAGCCCCTAGGACGGAACTCAATACCGGAAAACTAACGCTAGTGTCAAAAGTACACTTCTAATACAGTAAGTAGAGATTGTCAAAAGCGGAGAAGCCCTTTAAAAATATGTTTCCCAGTACCCATGGCTTCAAAATCAACGGAAATTGCTGCATCATTCCCTCACGGCGCTTGTCAACACTTGCCATGTACACGGAGAAAGAAAATTACAGCTTGTTAAATCCCTTGGTGATCACAGGTTGAGATTATGGCAACAGAACCTCCAGAATATTGGAGAATGCACCAAGGACGTCTACAGCAAGAAGGCAATGAATATCATAAGAAGAAGAAGAAAAAAAAAAAAAAAAAACTTAAATAAAAATATGATAAAATCTAAACAGTTTCAAAAAATCCCTGGTCCGAGAGTCACATTTATGTTACAGCTCTTTAGTAACTTCTTCAAGGCCTTTCACTGGGCATTAAAGAACAACCTGGGGAGGAACAAGGCTCGAGGTCAACCTCCAGGTCCTGGTCTACAGGAATACATTGCATTTCCCAGACACTCCATCCAAATCAAACAGTTAATGCAGAAGGTTACAGAGCCATGTCTACAGTTTGGCACCAGCCAAAAATGTGACGAAACAGACAACAATAACTAAAACCAAGTCTGTCGGTGACTAATATAATGAAAAACAAAGCAAGCGGGAAAAATGCTCGATCCATTAGTCCATAAGGAACAAAAACAGTAACTAGGCCTCCAAATGTGGTGATGGAGAAGGTGCACGTCTTCTGACTCCTAAGGCCTCTTGCACACGGGCGTCATGTTTGACGGCCGGATAAGATGCGGGTGCGTTGCGGGAATCGCCGCGATTTTTCCGCGCGTGTGCGATGTTGGATGAAGGACCTGCCGTGATGTCACAGGATCACATGGGTCACATGGTCCACTCAAATGCTTCTATGATTGGACCATGTGACCCTGTGACGTCACCACAGGTCCTCAAGCAAGCAATCATCAAGAGAGAAGACGTTCTGGGGCTCTGCGCGTACAATGGGAGAAGGCAAGTTAACTCTTTATTATTTTTAACCCTTTAAAGCCCGGGGAACATTGCATTCTGTAATTACAGGGCTCCAGATGGCGACTAAAATGGTCGCCAATGCGACTTAGAATTGCACAATGGCGACAAGACTTTGTAGTCTTGTCGCCATTTGCGCCTAGACACTCCACTGCTCTTTCAAACATTGCGCTTCACACATCGAATCACCATTGTCAGCCCAGCCGGAATAGCAAGAAACCTCATCCTCCAATCAGATGTCTGGTCCCATGCAGGCAAAAGACTTTGGATTCTGCTCACTGATTGGCTAATCTGGCACTCCAGCATTGTGATAGGCTGTTGCCGATGGATGGGCGGGGCTTATGCTCGGTGGGCGGGGCTTAGTATCGCGGGCGTTTTTGATGGACAGCGCTAATGGTATGCAGTATCCGGTCACTATGTATGAGGAGCGCTTGTGTGAAGGTGAGGGAGCCTGGGTGGTCACAGCAACATGTTCTGCCCCGGCCAACTAGTGGGGGTTGTACAGTCAGATTCCACATATGATTAGCTAGGCTGGCTCTATGGTATTTGTAGTACCACGGGTGCTGGGGATATTTGCTTACAATGTTAGTGTTTTACTCTTAAAAGGACCTGCACAAATCTTCACTTCATTCTCTATTATCGGTCCCATTTCAGAGAGTGGCAGAATCTAATACGTCAGTCCCAGCCAGTCAAAAAAATCTGCTTTAGGGCTGGTTCACATGGTGCGGTTTTTCAGTTTCAATCTGCAGACCCCTTTGTGGTTTAGCCGCTATAAGCCGTGGCCACGTTACATGCCGTCTCCCATTGAAAACAGTGGGAGGCAGATGCTGCTGCTGGTGGCTTTTTGGTGCACAATCTGTGCCTGAGGATGATTTCACATGTGGGTATTTGGTGGTTTTCTGCACTTCTGTGTTTTTATTGGAATTTTTTTTTTTTTCAGTTTAGGAGGAAGACACACTGGCCCATATTTTCTAATGTATCTGCGCCAAAGATCTGTCTAAAAAGTGGCGCATCTAGGTCTTCTACACCTAGGGAAGCGGAAATGGATAGAGCCCTAGATGCACCACTTAGTGCCAACATTGTGCCACAGTTCTGGCATAAAATTCTGACTCAAAATTAGCCAATCAGTAGCTGGTACAGAGTCAGAGTAAGGGTCCGCTCACACGTCCGTAGTTCTGGGTCTGCATCTGTCCCACAATTCTGCACAACGGACGGACCCCTTCATTTGAATGGGCCTGCAAAAGGTGCACCGTGTACTGTCCGCATCTGTTGCTCCATTCCGCAACCCTGCAAAAAGGTAGAGCATGTCCTATTCTTGTCCGCAATCGGAGACAAAAATAGGCATTTCTATCGGAGGGCCGGCCATGTGCGGGCCACAAAATGCACAACGCACAACCGGTATCCGTGTTTTGCGGATCCATAACTACACTTGCGTACATGTGAATGGATCCTTAATGGTCTGTCCCTGCACCAGTTTTATCTTCCAGCCTGACCTCTGTGATAGATCTGGTGCAGGTCTGGGTCACCATCTACAGGATTAGTAAATCTTGGCCAATGTGTAATAAAAAAAACAAACCCAGATGCCAAAAATTGCTTATTCTTAAATCTCTGCATAACCTGTCAGTACAAAAGACCCTGAGCTAAAGTGCTGTGCCAGGCTTTATGGAGTGGGCACAGGCAGGAGCCGACACTGGGGCCTGTTCCTGTAATAAGCGCAACAGTCTTCCTGCAGGACATTGCGAAAATACATTTTAGGGATTTTAGGAACGTATATTTAACCTTTAAGAAATCTCATTCACTCTCTGCAGACACTTTCCACAAGAAAATCTACATCACATCAATTTATGTTGCAAATGTCACCCTTTGTAAGGGCTCATGCACCACGACTGTTGGATTTTTACAGTCCGTAAATTGGTGATCTGCAAAACATGGATAATGGCATGTGCGTTCTGCGTTTTATGGAACGTCCGGCTCATCATAGAACAGTCCTATCCTTGTTCGTGGTGCGGACAAGAATAGGACATGTTCTATCTTTTTTGGGGGGTGTGAAATGGACATACGGATGCAGAGAGCACACGAATTACCAATGCGAATCTGGCTAGTCTGACAGGTCATGGAAATGACTACAGAAACCCTTTAACTGCGTGGGTGTGGCTTAGAAAATCTCATTATATGTATTTTAAATTTGGCGACTAAAAATTTCATTTGGCTCCTAGATTTTTCAGGTTAGGAGCCAATGGCTCCTTGATATTTTTTTTTGTCTGGAGCCCTGAATTAGAATGCGATTATTTTCCCTTATAACTATGTTATAAAGGAAAATAATAACGATCGGGTCCCCATCCTGATCGTATCCTAGCAACCATGCGGGAAAATCGCAACGCATCCGCACATGATTGCGGATGCTTGCGATTTTCCCGCATCCCCATTCACTTCTATGGGGCCTGCGTTGCGTGAAAATCGCAGCATATAGAACATGCTGCGATTTTCACGCAACGCAAAAGTGATGCGTGAAAATCACCGCTCATGTGCACAGCCCCATAGAACTGAATGGGTCCGGATTCAGTGCGGGTGCAATGCGTCCTCCTCACGCATTGCACCCATGCGGAAAACTCGCCCGTGTGAAAGGGGCCTAAGAACATGGCCACCAGCTCTGTAGCAAGGGCCACAGCATCTTTTAATGCCGAGTAGGGGCCACACTGCTGACCTATGGTACACAGGTAACATTGCCTTGTTTTTGTAGTCAACCTCCATGTCTTGTTAGGGGAAGACTTCAAAGAAATTTTTTAGATACAATGGGCAGGTTGACCTCGTTGCAATGTTTTCAGTAAACAGAAGCCGCAGGTAATGACACCTTCGTACTTGCATTGACTACCCGTGCTTCCTCTGCCCGTCAGGACGTCGACTAAAGCCTAAAGGCATGTTAACACAATGATAAGGCAGACCCACTCCCAAATCTGGCAGAGTTCCCATGGAAAACTTTAGTCGAAATGAAATATTGCTCTATGACTCATCAGAGTGAGATATCAGACAATTCTGCATGTCACCACCACCTCGGGCCTTCAGGGACACGTCTAAAAGACCAAGCAGATAACGAGTACGGACGCAGAACATACTTCTGTGGTGACCGCACAATGTGTCGTCAGATACTGAAGCGAGCCTTTGATGGTAAATAGACCAAGTGGAAGCTGAGGGCCCCAAGAAGGCACTTAGTTATGGAGACCAATGATCAAGATTTACATAGAGCATCCTACATTACAAGTCTTCCTTATCAGAGGAAGCTAAAGCCGCCCAAATCAGCTCACTCGGTAGAATGTGTATAGGGGGTCTCCCTATTCTCCTCTGATGGCAAGAAAACGGAAGACCAGGCATGACGAGCTAGATTGATATCTACTCTTCCCGACCCCAATGCATGCATTTTCTGAATGGAAAGAGCGGAGTAGGCCATTGTCAGACACCCCTGGTGGCAGCTTACGCTAGGTTCACATTGGCGTTATGCCTGATCCACCATAAGTGCCGGCTGTCAGCCAAACAAAAGCCACTGCAGCGGTATCTGTCCAGCAGACAGAATTTGCCCATCCCATTATAGTCAATGAGGAAACGGCAGTGCCTGGCAGGATACGGTGAACTACAGTATGCTGTTCTCCGCCAAAACAGGCTGCCGGATTTCGTAACGCTACTATTAATGTAGCCTTACCTCTCGTGAGAGCAAAAAGATCATGCATGCTATACTTCATCAGCCCAATCCTTCTATTGCTTGACATCTGCAGTTAAGGAAAAGTCGGGACATCCCCAAACATATAATATACCTATCAACATTGTAGTCGGTAAATTCGGAGCATATAACCTACTCCCTCGGGACCGGCCAGGGCTTACCTAAACCGATCAGCCAGTCCAGCCACAAATCAGCGGGTTCAGGTAAAATAAATCTAATAGCCATCATTAATTTCTCCATGCCCAACCCCGTTGTTCCTGCGGGAGAGTCACCGCCAGGGGATCTAGCGAAGGCTTAGTCGCCCTCTCCCCCATTTAAATAAACATGCATTCTTGACAAATTTGGACGTGCAAATTTATGGAGGAATCGGCAACAAATCGTCGCTAGGCCATCAGTGACCAGTACACAGGTTAAAGGGGTTACAGAGATCAAACAGCGCCAGTGTTTTCCATGGTACAGACCAGGAATGCTCAACCTGCAGCCCTCCAGCTCTTGCAAAACTACAACTCCCAGCATGCCCTTATAGCTGTAGGTTGTCCAGGCATGCTGGGAGTTGTAGTTCTGCAAGAGCTGGAGGGCCGCAGGTATAGGCTGTGGGACGATCCATGACTATGGAGCAGATGTCTTGGCGGCCTACAGGGACTGAGTGATGTGGCAGCCATGTGACATGTTGCCTAGAGTGTACATGGGCGCGGAGGCAGGGGCGATGAAAGACATTTTTAGGATAAAAAGATTACACAATTTTATTTCTTCTCTTCCTGACAATTTAGGGGATTTTTTTTGGGGAAAAGCTTGGCACGGCCGCACATGTTTATTGCCTCCCACGAAGAAGAGGCACTGGTGAATGGCTGCCAGACGCAGAATTTGCCAGTAGCATCACTTCCCTAGAGAGCAGATGCCTGGTGACCTCTGGCCGCCAAATACACGTGAAAAATCTTCAGTGTATCCTGCCAGCAATCTACATGTGGCGTTCTCACTGAATACATACTGACAGAGAAAGAGAGGAAATACCTGGCGCTACTGGTAAATATTTGCCCACAGAGCACATGTAGATGGCGGCACAACACGACAGATGAGATAATAGTTCGCATCTGCCATGTCGGAGATGTCAAGCTGCCATTTTCTGCTACCAGCTGTTTGACAACACAAGGTGAAGGAAATGCACCACTCATAATGGCATCTGCGAGAGCAAATAGTTACATATGTCATTTGTAGTTGCACGGCTCATGTATACGTCAATGCCAAGGGCACGGACCCATGTAGACTGCTTGTGCTGCCATCCATATGGTGAATCGGTGAGGCACCAACGTCTTCTATAGAATGCTTAAAATTGCTCTTGTAAAATTGAAACAATACGGGTCGCTAAACCTTCCTGAGCATCACTGGCACCATTACTCTAGCAGAGTTAATTTGGTTTCCCTGCGAAGGTATTACACAGGCACCATGTGGCGGTATTATTTGTACAATACTATAAGCGACTCATAATTCAATGGAATGACTAATATTTAGGAAAACAAAAGTTTTTAGGGTAGGTTCACATATGCGGTACAAACTTGTTGAGTCTGTCCCAGCAGAGGAACAGACTACTGGAGTTTACCATATCCAGCCCTGCGGGATCCACTTTGATGATAATGGGATCCAATGGGTTTCTAGTATAAATGCCAGGTTTAGGGCAGACAAAAAAAATTCCCCATGCAGCGGCATTTGTCCGGGCGAATGCCGGCATTTATGCCAGAAAGTCGCCTGATCGCCATTGAGTCCCATTATAGCCAAAGGCTATCCCATTATAGCCAAAGGGATCCGGTAAACTACAGTAGTTTTTCTCACTGGCGGTACAGACTTTTGGAGTTTGTGCCGCACATGTGAACCTAACCTTAGCAGAATTTCAGTTTCCTTTCCGTTCAGTGACGCAGCCACAAGTCATCAGTCATTAGGTCACCGCGACGTGATCCGAAACCTCCAGGTTCTAATTCAGTAATTGCCCGGTGCAGCCATTAATCGGCTTCCATCTGACGACGCCACCACCATGAGGTTACTTCTAAGCGCTTAAACAGGGCAATTAAATCTTCAAAAATATTAACTGGCCACTAATCATCATCATCCTCCTCACCGGGGAGGAATGCCAGGAATCTCAGCTTTTCTCCAGGGCCGGGAGAAATGTCACACTTCTGCAGAGAGCCTTCACCTACAGGCAGAATTACTCACGGCTTGCAACAATTAACCTGCGACGGCTAATTAACCCCTTCTAGCCGCAGGTCAGGAATACAGAGCCGGCCGGGATTAATGGCGAAGGGGTTTAGATAACGAGGTGCGACAAGACAGAAACAAAAAACGTCATTAGGGATAACTGACCCAAGAAAATCCCCTATCGGAACGAGGGATAACTGACCCAAGAAAATCCCCTATCGGAACGAGGGATAACTGACCCAAGAAAATCCCCTATCGGAACGAATACTGATCGCTACAATATTTGGAATATTGATACAAAAAATGTACAAAATGTTTCAAGCTTTTATTGACAAACATGACTGTTTTATACAAATGGCCCCAGCAAGCATTTCTAATGGTCGCATCTGTTACAGATATGGACGACCCCCGCCTCTAGAATGAGCGCCACCGTGGGCTGTGTCTGGTACTGCAACTCATCCTGATTAAAGGGGAACCCCAGCTAATAGTAATACTAGATAGGGGGGACCCCTACACACTGCGGGAACAGCGTAACCCATGGCTAGTAGTCGAGCATGCCCCCCACCCCACCCCCCCATTCTATAGCGTTGAGTGAAGCAGCTGTATTGAACTCCTCATAGCTGCAAGGTCCCCCCTTCCATCCTGGCTACTGGTGGGGTCCCACGATGCATCAATGATCACCTATCCCCGCTACAGGCTAGAATACCCCTTTAACAGGAATGAGGATGAGATGCAATTCCAGACAATGCTCATGGACAAAGGTGGCGCTGTTTCTGGGAGGAAAGAATGCAAAGTGTGACATCTGCACGGAGCGTAAGCTAAGCGGTGGGAAGAATCCGCCATGTCTGAGATCATCCCTATGCCTCACGTGTGTGCAGGCGCTCTAAGGCCCGGTAGCTGTGGTGAAACTACAACTCCCAGCGTGCCACACTATTTAAAATACAAACAATCTGCAAATATTATAACACAAATTACCCAACGTGACCCCCCTACGGTCAAGACCTACGCTCTTCTCCCATGCAGGAACATAATATTCCCACCTGAGGATTCGATTATGAAGAGGCGCTCAGAGGAATCTGCCCGGACAAGGCACCTGCATTGGACGCAGGACGTCTTACCTGCGGCTGGAGACCGGATGCGGTTGATTGAAGGAGGGAGGGTCACAGGGAGGAGGTAAACGAGGTGCAGACGGAGTTCAGCCAGGGCATGTCGCACCCTTGGCTTAATGCAACCTCTAGCTCCCACAGGATGATCAATGGAGGACTTACGGAGTGATGCTGGTTGTAGGTCCACACAGAAGGAAGCGGCACCCCAAAAACCTCTACCACAGGACGCCTGCATGCACTAAGTGCTGCTCCCAGAGAATGAATGGGGGGGGTGCAACACTAGTCAGGAAGGACACCCCCCAATAAGGTTTGCCTTCTAGCACAAGGCACCTGCATGCACTATGTGCTGCTCCAGGGGGACTCTAATCAGGAAGGACACCCCAATAATTTCTACAATTCACCTGCATGCACTGTGCGGCTCCTAGGGAATGAATTGGGGGACACTAGTCACACCCCAATGACTAATGTACCAGACCCTGATGACAGCAGTGCACCTCTCCTCCACTGACTCACAAGCAATGATGATGAGTGGAAGATTTATGGGGGTGATGCCAATGAGGGTGTCCACCACAAGGGTTATGCAACCACCCAGGGCACCCCAATGCTACCCTATACCAAACGAGCCCCTCTTCTGCTGCAATACATCCCACTCCAACTGCCTCTCTGGAACTTCACTGCTCCTAAGCAAACTTCCCGGATACTTCTGCTGTCCTCCTGTGCTCACAGCCCCTCAGTAAGCTCTTAACTACACCTAATGGAGATAATACCTCTTCCCATCGGCTCCTGGCCCCGTGTCCTTAAGGAGTTACCAGTGTGGAGCTCTCCCGCCCGCACAGATCCCCGGGACCCCGCGCTCTCCCTCCGGCTGCCGTGTCCCACCAAGCCGCTCTGTGTGAGCAGGGGCTTTCTCAGTACCGCCTCCCTGCAGTACGCCCGGCGGCCGCTAGATGGCGCGCACTTACGTCAGCCGGGGAGAATGGAAGGAGCGACAGACGGAGCAAGGACACGGGAAGGAAAGTGAACTCCCCCCAGGAGATGCCAGAGAAAGGAGCAATGGCAGCTATTTCCATTGTTTAGACTCCGGGTATTCGACCTTGTCCTTAAATACAGGCCTTTATTAAAACATGCGTTCAATCAGTGCGTTTTTTAGTCAATTAAAATTGCTTAAGTAGCAATTCCTCAATGCAAACAGTTGAGTATGATAGAATGGCTGGGGGGAGTCCGACTCCCATCACATTATAGTCCTGACAACTTACAGACTGCTCCAAACAGTCTCCTAGGGTGTCCTAACACCCCATCCAAGTGTATTACTGTTTCTTATACAGCGCCAGCATGGAAGAGGAACAGCTCATGGGCCCCGGTGCAAGAGTTCAGCTTGGGCCCCCCTTCCCTCAGTGCTTTGTGTGTCTTCTTATGCAGCCCAAGGCAATTTGGGCCCCTCAGGCTCCTGGGCCCGGTAGCGACTGCTACTTCTGCACCCCCTATAGCTACACCCCTGCCGCTGGCCCTGTTATGGTGACAGTATTGCAAGGGGTGCATCTAGTCTTTCTGCAGCCTGAGGCGAAAATAGAAATGACCCCCCCCCCACCCCCCCTAATGCCGAATTCTTAAACTAACCCCTTCCCTCCAGCCCTACTATTAAGGACATACCTGGTAAGCATTACATACAGAGCTACAAAACAAACAGGGTAATACAGCGATACAGTGGAATATACAGAGATGAACGCTTCAACAATAAAAGCGCTCATTGCCCATGGCCCTTCTGCTGCCCCCCTCTTGCCCCTGCCTGGTGCTACCTGAGGCAATCGCCTCACCTCACCTCATTGGCGGTGCACCCTGAGTACCTCCTATGTTAAACTGTTGGGCTTGACATGACGGTTTTACTATGAAATTACCAGTAATGTGATCAGGGGTGGACTGGGAAATTAAAGTGGCCCTGGAAAAAATAAAAAAAAATAAAAGAGGGCCCCATGTTGTAGACGGGTCCACATTTAAAGAAGGCAGGGCCAACACAAGTAGGCGGGACCAACAATACCATATTGCGGCATAAAATACTGCCCCAGCGGAGCCAAATATCTCAGTGCAACACAATAAACTGCCCCAACAGCATCCAAAACCTCGGTGCAGCACACAATACCTCCTCAGAAGCTGCCCCTCTGTGGTGGCCAGCGCCAGCTGCCATGTTCTGTCCTCCTCCACTTGTCTCAGGACGGCAATACAGTTGAATTTCGGAATCAGGAGGGCACCTGTGGTCGCTGGACAGGTACATAACTACTTGACGCCCCCAGTGGTAATTAACCCTGGGAGTGACAGATCATTACTTACCTGGCTGGCAGCCATGGGGAGGGCGCGGGTACCCCGCTGGGCATCGCCCACCAGGAATTTTCCCTGTACAGTCTAGGGCCAATCCGCCCCTGCTAGTCTGCGACCGGTGGATCTCGGTATGCAAGGAGAGGATACCTTTAAAAATGCAAGGTGTGTCCTTGTCTGAGGACTTATACAGTGTGCATCCCCTTTATCAGGAGACTGCGGCTGTGACCCCTCTGTTACACTGACAGTGACCTCACTGACATAAAATCCGGTTTTGCCGGACACTCTGCAGCCACACACAGTGGACACATCAGGACAAAGCCCTGTCAGTATAGGGAGGCTGTCAGTAGAGTCAGTGGGTGGTCACGGGTCTATTATCATTGCTGGAACGCGGGACCCAGAAATGTCAACAGCCGAGAAGTATGAGGCAATGTCTATTATTATTATTCCATGGCGCTGTACATATGATAAGCGGTGCACATACATAATACAGACAATTGCAATAAGCATGAACAAGACGAGGTACAAATTGGTACAGAAGGAGAGAGGACCCTGCCCCCAAGAGCTTACAATCTACAACAGAGATCAGCAACCTCCAGCACTCCAGCTGTTCTAAAACTACAACTCCCAGAATGCTCCATTCACTTCAACCAGAGTTGTAAGAACAGCCGAGCATGTTTGCATGCTGGGAGTTGTAGTTTCCCAGCAGCTGGAGTGCTGAAGGTCGCTGTTCCCTGATCTACAAGACCATGGTAAGTAAGGCTAGTTTCACACTAGCGGCACGGACCTCTGGCAGGCTGTTCCGTTGGGTGAACAGCCTGTCGGATCCGTCCTGCCGCTAGTGAACGCGTGTGTCCGGACTACCGCTCCGGACCCATTGACTATAATAGAGGCGGGGCAGAAGCACGGCAACGCACGCCGAGAGGCCGCCGGGATAAAACTAAGACATGTCATAGTTTTATTCCAGCGGCCTCTCGGCGCTTGCTGCCGTGCCGCCGCCGAAACTCCACCTCTCCCCCATTATAGTCAATGGTGACGGAGCGGCAGTTCGGGGGCACACGTTCACTAGCGGCAGGACAGTACTGACAGGCTGTTCACCCGACAAAGGTCCGTTCCGCTAGCATGAAACTAACCTAACATTGTATTATATAGCTCAGGGATGCCCAACCTGCGGCCCTCCAGCTGTTGCAAAACTACAACTCCCAGTATGCCTGGACAGGCTACTAGGGCATGCTGGGAGTTGTAGTTTTGCAGCTGGAGGGCCGCAGGTTGAGCATCCCTGATAAAGCTCATAGATTGTGTCTTGCGAGCAGGGCCCTCATTCCTCTTGTTTTAATCGTTGACCTGTTTGCTGCTATGTTATTTATGACCACGATTGTACATGATCCCCCTGATTGTAAAGCGCCGCAGAATATGTTGGCGCTATAGAAATAAAGATTATTATTATTATTATTATTGTATCATGAACCGTGACCAGCTGATTCCATCCTGAAGATTCACAAAGCAGAATACGTTTTTATGCATCTCAAGTCAATGGGGGTCATTTGCTAAGCGCACCACACCACTTCTTGGCGTAAAAAAGTCTCAAGAACCCATTTTGCGGCACAGCATTTTTACGCCGTCCTCTACACTTAGGAGTGTCGGGGGATGGGACTTTGGTCCCAACAAATCTGCCATCTTTTATGCCTGGAAACAGACGTAAAAGAGGAGTGAAAACGACAGAGGCGCACCTCATCATAAATTAGCCAAATCCTCTGTCAGTGCAGAGGCGTAAAATGCCAGTCTTTGCGGATCCGCAAAAAAACAAACAAATTACATCCATATACCATCTATGTTGTTTGCGGATCCATTGTAACAATGCCTAAAATGGACAAGAATAGGACATGTTTTATTTTTTTTGTGGGGCTACGGGACGGACATACGGATGTGGATAGCAGACAGTGTGCTGTCCGCTTTTTTGCGGACCAATTGAAATGAATGGCGTTGCCCTCCGAAAGCAGAAAAATAGGGGGAATAATTGAGGGATTAAAGAAATAACTGAGTCCAGACCTTGTGATGAAGTTGATAACAGCTTTACTTTCAATAAACGTTCCTCCAACCCAGCAGGCGTTAGCATTAACTGTGGCAGGCAAACTCCTCTCTGCTACGTCTGTTGCTCTCTGACTCTGCTGTGCTGACAGGCTGGCTATAGAACTTAGCTTCTTCCTTATACTGTACTTCACTTTGTAATCTGGTCCGTCTCTAGCTAGAATGGAATGGAAAGCTCCATTCTATGGAAGGTAGCTCTGCCATTTATGCTGCCATCTGCTGGTGAACCAGGCATATTACACTTGAACAGTTACATAACAACATAGGAAATGCACATTATGCAGGACCTGGGGATAAATACATAGGATGACATTAGGTTAACCATAGGAGATAGTGGCAGGGTGCAAAGGTGGCAATGCCACTCTGGGGCGTTACAGATGCACCTAATTTATGACATAAATTAGTCATATCCTCCTGCAGTCTGTGCGCCTATTTTGGCGCAAATGAAGATAAATTAGTCAGAGTGGTTGGCCACGCCCCCTTCTTACCCTTGTCACGCCCCCTAGCCTGCAACTTTTTAACGCCACTTTTCAGGGACAAGGGAGATGATATATCTCCCCCATTGGATTTCAGTGTTCAGTCCAGGTGCTGTGAATTCTGAAAATTGGACCTGGATGGGAGCGTCGCCTTTCTGAAAGGGGGTTAATAGGGCACATAGAGCATACAGAATACTGGTGTTCAGCTAATATGCGTGAAGATCTAAGGACTTCTCAGAAATGGGATATGATTTGCTGCTGTGACAACAGCTGGAGAAGATGGAGATACTGGAGCCGTGCCCGCACTGGTAGGGTGAGGCTGTTGCACTGATTTTCACTTTCTGGCATTGTTATATTGTATGTGGTGGGTGTAAAACTGGACTTTTCTGTATCATTTGTTTTATAATGGACATGTATATTAGAGCTTCATGCCTTGACAACCCTCTGAAAAGCTACACCACCATCTATTCCATCAGCAATATGCAAGCCCAGGAGCATATAATAAAGATTTAAAGGGGTTGTCTATACTTTTGTAGAAAAAGATTCAGTAAAACCTGTATTTTATTCCGTTATATCTGGGCTATGAAGTCCAAGAGGCGGTCCTATCAGTGATTGACAGCTATCTCTTCAAAGCCCAGAAATCAATAAATTACAAGTTTTGCGGAATCTTTTCCTATAAAACTTTATATCAATCTGCTCAGCTTCTCCTGCTCTGTAACATGCTGCCTGCAGCTCAGACACAATGTTCAACGTGATAGGTTCCATTTAAAGGGGTCATGCCACAGGATAAGGGATAACTAACTGATCGCTGGAGGATCTGACCACTGGGAACTCCACCAACCCCAAAAATGGGGGGTGGCGTTTTCCGAACTGATGGAGTGGCAGGTCCAGCATGCGCCATGCTGCTCTATTCATTCTCTATGGGACCTAGTTCTATGCTGCGCGCCCATACTGAAGGAATGAAGCGGTGGGCGCATGCTCGATCTGCTGCTCCATTAGATTGGAACGGGACTCACGTTTTTGGGATTAGTAGGGGTCCCAGCAGAGGGACCCCCCCAGTGATTAATTAGTTATGCCCTATCCTATAGATAGGGTATAATCTGCACACTTGGCACGACCCCTTTAATCACTGGACAACTCCCTTTAAAAATTGTCTAAAACTGATGAAATCATTACTCACTGGAGATTTCTATATAGTGTCGTTGTATAGGTACGCCGCGTGCGCGGTATAGTGTGTCGGGAAGGCAGGTCGGCCTTCACACCAGTAATGTTACCCTGTATCTATGCAGGGGTGCACCTAGCCTTTCTGCTGCCTGAGATGAAAACTGAAGCGGCGCCCCCAATGCCAATTTCCTAACCCAACCCCTTCACCACAATGAAATCACTCATTGCCCACGACCCTTCCGCTGCCCCCCTCTTGCTCCTATCTGGTGCTGCCTGAGGCGATCACCTCACCTGGCCTCATCGGTGGTGCTCCCCAATCTATGTATACCTTGTGTATGCTTTCATTCTTTAAGTATCGTCCGTTTTAAAGTGCTGAGTACTCGCCATTTGTAAGCGATCACTTCACTTGTTATTAATATTTCAAAGCATTCTTTAGGATTACGTTTTAGATTAAAGCCATGATTTTATTTCATCTCGCCGGATTAGCGTGATGTTTGCTGCTCTGCACCACATGAAGAGGCCGCATAGATGTCACACAGAAGGTTTCTTTTAGAGGGTGCCATACGAGGCTCATATGTGTTCAGAGAGGAGATCCGACCGCCGTCTGCAGTGAATGACCACACTCCTGAAATAGTCCGCAGCTATGTGGGGAACTACAGCTGTTCTGGGTACAAATTCTCAAGTGTTTTTCATGTGTGAGCTCAATGCTCTGCAGGTCTGCAGTGTTTTCTCAGGGGTCAGGCTGGAGGCTTCAAGGAGAATTTCAGTAAAATTCCAAATTTTTGCTCACCTGTCAACCCCGACCAAACAAGTGTGCCCTACAAAGTCCATTTGGAGGAGGACAATGACAACAACTTCTAGGACGGTCCAGATACTCGGCACACTGACAATACCCTGTGTTAGTGCTGCTTAGCAAATCAGAACACAGCAAAACAGCAGCAAGTTGCTTCACTTTATAGGGTTAATCCCATCTGGACCTTTATGGCCAGAAATGTCTGATAGGTGCAGGTTCCACCTCTATGACCCCCTTACCAGGTGCTGCAGAATGGAATGGTGGCTGCGTGTGGAAATCTATATAAAAAACACAAAACAAGAGTTAAACTTCAAAAAAATAAACAAACAGCCCCACAGTGGTGTTACATAGGACTGCAGGTGACATCTATTACATTATCTGTGCTCTGAGTTATCACTGTGTTAGGGCTCATGCACACAAACGTATATTCTTTCTGTGTCCGTTCTGTTTTTTTTTTTTTTGTGTGGACCGTATGCAGAACCGTTCATTTCAAAAGTCAGCAAACAAGACGGAAGTTACTTCGTGTGCATTCCATTTCCGTGTGTCTGTATGTCCGTTCCACAAAAAATAGAACATGTCCTATTATTGTCCACCTAGCAGACAAGGACAGGACTGTTCTATTAGGGGCCAGCTGTTCCGTTCCACAAAATACAGAATGCACATGGACATCATCCGTATTTTTTGCGGATCCAATTTTTGCAGAAAGTAACACACATATGGTCGTGTGCATGAGCCCTTATCTGCAGTGTTACATAGGACTGCATGTATATGATACTACATTATCTGCACTGAGAGAGTTATCACTGTTATCTGTGGCATTAATTAGTACTGCAGGTCTATAATACTACATTCTGTACTCAGAGACAGTGGTGTACATAGTAAGGGTCCCATAGCAAGGATCGAACCAGGCCCCCTCCACCAGGACAGAAGGGTTTATGCCTAAACCCTTTTCAATGATCCTTGGGCCATTTTTCCACTGCCACATTTGCTAAAAATTGTTTCTTTAGAGCAGGGATGCCCAACCTGCGGCCCTCCAGCTGTTGCAAAACTACAACTCCCAGCATGCCTGGAGAGCCTACAGCAGGCCATGGTGGGAGTTGTAGTTTTACAACAGCTGGAGGGCCGCAGGTTGTGCACCCCTGCTTTAGAGGGTAGAGTCCTGACCAAGTTTTCTCCCCCAGTAGTAGAGGGGAAAATCCCAACTGGGCCCCCTCTTGCCCTGGGCCCCATAGCAGTCGCATGGTCTGCCAATATGGTAGTTACTCCCCTGCACAGAGAGTTATAACTGTGCTATCTGTGGTGTTACATGGGACTGCAGGTTACATCTACATTATCTGCACTGAGAGAGTTATCACTGTGTTATCTGTGGCATTACATAGGACTGCGGGTTTATGATACTACATTATCTGCATTCTGTTTAAGAAGCAGCTTGACATATTTGTCATGTAGTTTCATAACCAAAGTGCAAATAATGTAAAGTACTGCAGTCCTGGTTGGAGTAGTTTTCCAACAACATTTATTCCTATCTCCATGCATAAATGTTAATAAATTTGCCGGAGCCAAAGTCCAAGCCCCTGCAGGACACGCCCCCTCTGCCCCCTGTCCCTCCAAACTGCCGAACATGGCCTAAAAACTGGCCATGCCATTAAATATTTTTTTAAACAAGGGCCTTGGACTATTTTTATACCTAAAATAGTTGTAAGTCCCTGAATAAATAATTGACTTTACCCAGATGACACATTGATCAGTCTATATCAGGTGATCTGGTCCTTGCACCCAGGAATGTATAGATTTTTTTCGTATAAATTAATGTGTTGTGTATTTTCCTAGATTAAAAAAAATATAATTTTAATTATCTTTTAGTTTTAATAATATTTTATTAAGGCACATATGAGACAAAAGTACAGAGAAATAGTACAAACCCTTACATGCCATAATTCTATAGCTACAAACATGGATGCAGGTGTAAACAATATCCATTGTCACTTTTCTTGTTACATGCCGCAGATGCCATTGCTCCATATACTGTCAGTTATAAGGTTTATTCTGTGAGCAGCAGGAATGAGATAATGGAAAAACAAAAACCAAGTAAACATACAGTAAGTACGCAAGCACTTACTGACGAGCACAGATCGTGAGAAAGCGCTCCATTAGCTTCCTAAATATGGTGAACGTGCATAGGGCTTGTGTTTAGTTTGGATATTTAACATTGCAGTTCACGTCCTATTATTTTTTTTATTTTCCCGGATTTCACAAGCTGTGTTGCATTTGACTGGGACATGGTGTATGTGAGGCAGGTAGGTGATGGGAGACATCTATTGAAAAAGGCCCTATAGATCATATACGTAAACTGAAGCATCTGCCTGAAGATGGCCATACACTTAGGCCTCTTTCACACGAGCGTGTCCGGATTAGGTCCGGATGCGTTGCGGATGCGTTCAGTATCTTCTTACATTACCCTTGTAATAATAATTCTGGAGCATTTATTTATATGGCTTTGTTGTGCCATTCCTCTATTATTCATACTAGAAGTTAGAAATTGCTAGCAGTTTGCAATAAGGGTCCAGCTGGGGGGGTGTCCCTGTACAGTCTGATATTATCCAATCAGTACTGCCAGTGTCAGGCCTCGTCCACACTTCCGTTTTTCACCCAGTACCCATTGCATTAAATGTGTCTGTTCCAATTTCAGTAATTTTTTTACTGACCATGGGTCAGTAAAAAAAAATCACGGATACATGCACAACCTTGAGCCGTGATGTGGAACCAAGCATGACCCCTTTAAGATAGCTGTCAGCCGAACGCTCCAGGGTCGAGAGGAATAAGCCTCTGCTAAACTCCACCGGCAGCTGCATATCTCTCATGGGAACTAAAGATCAGGCATGTTGAAGTCTAACATGCCCAATCCTTCTTTCTTCTGACATTAGCCATCAGGGGAGAGTCGGGGGAACCCCTACACATTAGATAGGTGGCTGATTCCGCCAGCCATGTTGAGTGGCCATTAGTCGCATCAACTGACAATCTGTAGCAGAAGTCCAAGGGCAGCCTCAGAGTTCTGCAAAAAATGATGAATTAAAGGGCATCTGTCAGCAGATTTGTCCCTATGACACTGGCTGACCTGTTGCGTGTGCGCTTGGCAGCTGAAGGCGTCGCGTCTGTGTTGGTCCAATTTTCATATGTGTCCGCATTGCTGAGAAAAATTATGTTTTATTATATGCAAATGAGCCTTTAGGAGCAACGGGGGCGTTACCATTACACCTAGAGGCTCTGCTCTCTCTGCAACTGGCGCACCCTCTGCACTTTGACAGGGCCAGGTGTGATGATGTTTTCACTGGCTGACCCTGTCAATCAAAGTGCAGAGGGCGTGGCAGTTGCAGAGAGAGCAGAGCCTCTAGGTGTAATGGGAACGCCCCCTTTGCTCCTAGAGGCTCATTTGCATATATTAAAACATCATTTTTCTTAGTAATGCGGGCACATATGAAGATGGGACCAACACAGATGACTTCAGCTGCCAAGTGCACATGTAACAGGTCAGCCACTGTCATGGGTACAAATCTACTGACAGACGCCTTTTAAAGCAGTCTGTATTGTGCCGCACATACACCTGTACACTGCAATATTCCACAAGTTATATATAAATTCTATATAAAAAGCTACTGTGTATACATCAAGTAGCATAATGCAAGCGACTCCTCGGGGCCTCATCCTTATATCCCACACAGCCGCTCATCTATAAAGCCATGCTGTATATATACGCCCTATACGCCGCATCTATCTCTCCGACTGCTGGAGCGGTTACAGATGTGGCCTGCATTGATATGTCTCTACCTAATGACTTCTACATCTGTCAGAGCAGACAGGGCCTCGCAGCAGATTGGAGGCGCTCTCTGGATTTACTACTAGATAAACAGCCAGGAGCAGACAGCTTGTATGGAGATCAAAAGACATCTTCGCAAATAGAGAAAACAACAGAGTTTTCCTAAAATCTTGCTGTTTGAGCTGCCAGTAAAGTCTCAGCAGCTGGAGCTTACAGCATGGCTCTCGAGGGGAGAAGGCAGACAAACGAGAGCGCTTTATAAACTGTCTTACATCTCCCCCCTTGGAGACGGCCAAATTATGATCCATAATACAACTAGACTGCCTTCATGTGACTGCATTTATATACGAGATCCTCTCTGCCAAGCATTCGCTAATGAGGTAACTAGCAAAACAAGCACCAAAATAAATGTGCTTTCGAATCGTCTTCTGGAGGCGCCAGGAAGATGTTTTCCTTCTCCGATAATATGAGTAGAGTTGGGGGGGGGATACGGGAGGGCGAGGATTGGAGTTTACACAAACATGGCAAAATGAGACTTGGGCTACGTTCACATCTGTCCTTTCCGTTGGGGGTCCTGTCACGGTCACGTTGTATAGGATGGTGTCACGCTGTCGGGCGCAGCTTTTTTTTTAGCAGTTTCTGATGCGTTTTTAAAAATCAAAACCAGAATTGGATCCAGCAGGAAGCAGAGGTAGAAGTTTTTTTTTTATATTTTTCATCCCCTTCCAAATCGCTTGCACAAAAACCAGTGTGTGACGCCACCCATAAAAAGACCAGGCTGATCGGCTTTAGGTAACTGACAGGTGTTCAGATTGTGCTGGGATTTCCGCTCTGAGTACGGGGCTATTCACTCGAGCATATGGCGGACCTATTATCCGTTCGTATTACTCGCATGTGTCACGGCCTGACCACTGGTTGAACTGACCTGGACTTATAGATTCGGTGCTAGTCAGTACGATACCAAATTTCTTCATACATTATACTATATATATATATATTCACTTGTTTTTTGTGTTTAACATTATTATGATCACTTCTATAATACACTGTAGTTCTTCTGTATTGCAGTGTATTATGCCTGTGTAACACAGGGGCAGGACCTAATAGGAGCACTAAAGAGCCCTTTACATGGCCTGAGGATTGAAAAGAACATAACGAGTGTTCATAGTAAGGCTCGTCAGCAGTGATCCGGCGGTGTAAATGTACTGCCGAAATGCTTGGATCATTAGTGCAGCACTAAAATCCTTGTTTCCCGACAGCAGATCAGCCGTGTAAACACAATCTGCTCACAATGGCATTAGTGGTCGCTCCTCCCCATATTGTGGAGGAGATCATTGCATATAAATGCACCAGTCCCCTCCACCAGCGAGCAGCAGATTGTTGGGAAGGAACGCTTCCTTCCCAACAATCCGCTTGTACATTGTCCCGTGTAACGGTACCTTATGTATTTTGCAGTCTGTAAAACACAGATCCGCAAAAAATAAAAAAATAAAAACAGATGACAAAAACATCAGTTTTTTTTGCGGATCCAATGGAACAAAGCTTGTCCATGTCCGCAAAGTGAACAAGAATAGGACATATCCTATTTTTTTTGCAGAACGGACTTGCGGACATATGCACATTTCCGTTTTTATGCAGGCCCGTTAAAACGAAGGGTTCCGCATATGGGCCACAAACGCGGACAAAAAATAAATTTGTGTGCATGAGCCCTAAGATTGCAGACCTGGGGGGGGGAGCATTGTTAGTCTCCCAGCTGCTATTGTAACTCATTTGAACCCTACGATCAGGTCTGAGGTCTGTATTTATGAAAGTGGTTTCGTGCGGTGTCTATATTCATTCAGGGGGGTTGAACACATGCTCTAATGCAGTGTTAAATGCCTTAAAGAGGACCTCTGTGACCCCTCCAGACATGTCTGTGTTAATGACAGTATGCATTTCCCATGTAATAATGTTTTCGGGGCGTTTTTTTTTTCTTACTGTGTTGTTCCGTATCTCTAATATTTGCACTGGAAATTTATTAATGAATTTGCAACTGGGTGTTACCAGATAGGGTACGTCTCAGCACCATATCACACCGGTAGCACAAATTGGACAGCGTCAGACTGTGCAGGAACAGACCCAGTAGACATAGCTAGCCGGGAGATCGGGGGTGACAGCCTTGGGCCTACTTACATGGTGGGGCCTAACTGGTAAAGAATGGTCGCCACTCTACAGAACCCTGATACAGTTGAACTATGTAGAAGAGCAGGGACCTATTTACTGCCTGCCCTACCCAGTGCCATCTTGCAGACCACAGGCACTGTTGGTCTGTGGCCCACATAGTACACTGGGGCCAACCAACAATGTAAGCATCCCAGCGCAGGCGGAGCAATGACGTCACTGCATTGCACTACCTGATGCTGACTGTGAACGGACTCAGGAGCAGGGCTCATTGCTGGGATGTAGTGAGCTGGTTATTTTTTTTTTTTTATTGGGCATAAAGACCGTAATTTGTCCCATTGGTGGGTATTTATAGTTGGCACACCATTTATGAAGTACAGTTTTGAGGGTATTAAATAGGCAAATTAAGTATCAAGTAGGATGAGGAGTTTGTGTCTCTGTGCAAACGCTGCAGATACAAATCATGGCTGGAAGAAGTCATCATGGTGGTCCGGAAAAGATTGGAAAAGTGAACAACTGCAAGTTTCTGGATATAACTGTGATGTAATCACTTATATGGTCTGCAGCACACATGTGTAACATGAATACCTACCTCTATCTGGGGATAATACTGGTCATTTTCTAGTGGTTTGTTCAGTAACAGTATAGTGATATTTTTCAGGCCCTGTTTAGTAATATTGGTAGTGGTCCTGGTTTGGTGTTACCTGGGTGGGGGGCCCATTCAGACCACAGATGTAGCTTGCTCCCTGGCAACACCTAGTTGGCAATTAATTCAAAAACTTCTAGTAGCAGTAACTGAGGAACAGAACAATGTAGAGTTACATGAAAAGACGCTCCAGGATTGTTTTTTTTTTTGTTAAAGAGACCTGTCAGGAGAGGTGACACGCCCTAATTTGGAAGGGGGGGGGGGGCATGATCTATACATGGGTGAGGAGCTTCTTAACATATACAATTGTTTTAATTGCTATCTCAAACGTTGGCACGTATACACCTATGTGTGACTGCAATAGTGTGTTAGGTTAGGTCCAGTACCCAGGGATGGGATGGGGGTCCTGACCAGTTTTTTTCTTTTTCTTGGCAGGGGCCTCTGATCCTAGCAGGGACACGCCATCATATCTACAATGTGAGCTAATTATTTTGTGATATTTTCTTATGATTTTACGAAGATTTTAGCTCCACATTGGGCAATTGAAAATTCGTAGCGCCTTCCAATAAATGACTCCTGGCCGGGACTCCCTGCGGGATGCCTTGTAGCCAGAGCAGAACAGTGTTTGCATATTCTCTATTTGCAGAACTTCTTACAGAATAACCTCTCCGCTCTCAACATGAAGCCGAGAACAAATTTATATCAAGAGGAAACAGATTTATGTTTGCTCAGAGATATGATCTGTCGCTGGACTACGGCAGGAATTTGTATTGGCCAAACCTTCAAAGAAGGACAGAAAGGTAAACTGCGAGGACGCTTCCTAGTAAACAGAGCTCCGAGCATCGCCCCTTACTGTAGGCAGGCCCAAATCTCATTATTGCAGCGTCTGCCAGATCATTCCAGCCTTTGTCCTCTGGCTTTCCCGGCTCACTGGTTATTGAATGCCCCGGTATAATACTACATCAGGGTTTTTCCTAGCTCAGTGCTGCTCGAGCCTGTTTTAACCAAGACTTGGCGGCTTGTTGCTATGCACACACAGGCGGCATTTTTAAGATACAGAGAGCATTGACCGGTGCAATTCTAAAAATGCAAGATGGAGACTCCGGCTTATGTCCACCGTTCATTTTTTTGGGTCCACAATTCTGTACGAATTTAATCACGTGTAAAGGAAGCTATTTTATATCATTCTGGCTACCACTAGGGCAGGCATCCTCAAACTGCAGTCCTCCAGCTGTTGTAAAACTACAACCCCCACAATGCCCTGATGTAGGCTGATACCTGTAGGCTGTTCGGGCATGCTGGGAGTTGTAGTTTTGCAACAGCTGGAGGGCCACAGTTTGAGGATGCCTGCACTAGGGGGAGCCGACAACAGAAAAATACATAAAAAGCAGAGTCATCTGAACACTGGTCTGAAGGGGTTTACATCAATGATTGATTGCCCCCTGCTGGTTATAATATGTATTGCATCACATCACTAGGTGCTTTATGGTGCAAAAATATTTTCCAAAAAGCATTTTTAAAGGGGTTAGGCCCCTTTCACACGAGCGTGTCGGGATTAGGTCCGGATGCGTTGCGGATGCGTTCAGTGAAAACTGTGCGATTTCACAGGCAAAGCCATTCAGTTTTGCCTGCGATTGCGTTCAGTTGTTCAGTTTTTTCCGCGCGGGTGCAATGCGTTTTGATGCGTTTTTCACGCGCGTGATAAAAAACTGAAGGTTTACAAACAACATCTCCTAGCAACTATTAGTGAAAAACGCAACGCACCCGCACTTGCTTGCGGATCCAATGCGTTCTTCACGCAGCCCCATTCACCTCTACGGGGCCAGGGCTGCGTGAAAAACGCAGAATATAGAACATGTTGCGATTTTCACGCAACGCACAAGTGATGCGTGAAAAAAAACGCTCATGTACACAGACCCATTGAAATGAATGGGTCAGGATTCAGTGCGGATGCTATGCGTTCACATCACGCATTACACCCGCGCAGAAAACTCGCCCGTGTGAAAGGGGCCTTATCCATCCAGTGATGGCCTAGTCTCACGATAGGAGGTCATTATCTTATTGGTGGAAGTCTGATACACCGCAGCTCTGTCCATTGAGCAGCAGTTACCAGCTCATCCACTACACAATGGACGGAGCGGTGCGATTTCATTGCCAGAACTACTCTAAAAAAAGAAATCTGATCAGCTGGGTGAAGGATGTTGGACTACCACCGATCTGATATTGATGGCCTATCCTGAGGCTACGACATTGAAATCCTGGACATACCCTTTAATAGGATTGTCAGATCATGGTTCCCCCTTGTGCATACAACAACAACAACGACACATTTATAAAGTGCTTTTCTCCCGAAGGACTCAAAGCGTATAAGCTTGTCTCAGATCAGTACATAGTGATATGTACAGGGGGAAAAAGTTATGTGATCAAAAATACCAGATTACCAGGTGGCTTTTCAGTTTTGATTTAAATGTGTCCAGGGTTGGAGCTGTCTTGGTTGCGTTTGGCAGGGCGTTCCACAAGGTAGGGGCAACATGACAGAAAGCTCTGGCTCCAAAGGTTTTTAGTTGAATTCTGGGGTGGTCAAAGTTATTGGATCCTGTTTGATCTGAGGTTGTGGGAGGTGTGAAGGCAGATGCAACAAATCCTTCAGGTATCCAGGGCCTAGGTCGTGTAGGGATTTGAATGTTAGCATGCCAATTTTGAAAAGTATTCTCCATTTTATGGACAGCCAGAGTAGTGAGCAGATGGTGTTATGTGACAGTGGCGGGGTTGGCTTGTTAACAGTCTTGCGGTAGCATTCTGTACTAGCTGCAGGCGGTGTAGGTCTTTAATAGGAAGGCCTACATAGAGAGCATTGAAATAGTCCAGCCGTCATGTGATAAAGGCGTGAAATAGGGTTGGAAGATCTTCTGAAGGAATGAGGTGCTTCATTTTTGCAATATTCCTTAGGCCTCTTGCACACGACAGTATTTTGCGGACCGTATACTGGCCGTTTTTTCAGTTCAGTATACTGACAGTATACTGAACCATTCACTTCAATGGGACCGCAAAAAATACTGAAGTGTCTCCGTATGCCTTCCGTTTCCGTTTTTCCGTTCCGTTTAAATATAGAACATGTCCTATTCTTGTCCGCAAATCATGTTCAGTGGCTCTATTCAAGTCAATGGGTCCGCAAAAAAACGGAAAGCATACGGAAGTGCATCCGTATGTCTTCCGTATCCGTTACATTTTTTGCGGAACCATCTATTGAAAATTTTAAGACCAGCTCAATTTTTTCTATGTTATTACTGTATACGCCATACGGAAAAACGGAACGGAAAAATGGAAACACAACGGAAGCAAAAAACTGAAAAACGGATCCGAAAAAAACGGACCGCAAAACACTGATTTTCATAAGCAACCACTCCCCTTTCACCCATTCGACCCATCCTTTGTCTGGATCTTCACCTCCTTTGCCCATAGCCAAATCCCGCAGCTGCGCCAACGAACGGTAGGTCCGCGCCTGCGCACTGGTTTACCCATTACTGGCAGAAGTTAATAATGGCAGAAGTACAGAACTGTGGGGCTCTTTTTTAATATTTAAAATTAGGGGACACATACTTTTGAACTATGACAATATATTATGACTCTAATCAGATAGTATGCAGTTCCAACACGCCTCTTCTTGAAGTCCGGGACAGCCCTCTGATGCGGCGCTTGCTGTAATGTGACGTACGGGCCGGCACATCAGGAAGCCTGTCCCTGTACTCCAAGGTAGGTTCATAGTGTGCTTTGGAGGAGGTTGAGGCAGATTTACCTGCAGGTTTTTCAGCCAAAACCAGAAGTGAATTAAAAAAAAAAAAAAATATTGGAATTCCAACAAGGACTTGAGGAGTTTTGCCATTTCAGACAATGAGGGCATATCGCTAGGATATGCCCCCATTGTCTGATAAAGCACGGGTCCAGAGGTGGGACCTGCACCTACAATGAGAACGGAGCATGAAAATGAACAGAGGGTGCACTGCGCATGCGCAGCCGCCCTCCATTCATTTCTATGGGGCTGCCAAAAATAGCCTAGTGCTGGCTTGGCCATTTCCATCTGCCCCATAGAAATGAATAGGAGCAGGGGCCACACATGCGCTCCCTTTCACTTGTATTGTCCTTACGATATGCCCCCATTGTATGTGATGGGAATACCCCTTTAAACTTCATCCTCCTGGACCCTCTTCTGGCTTTGCCTGAAAAACCTGAAGGGAAATCTGACAGTAATAGAATTGATTGTTGGACTAGCGCTCCCTCTTGTGGAGATTATGTGTCATTACAAGACCTCACTTACTACAGGGTAGACCTAAATACAGATGTACCCACCTACAAAAGAATCAGTGTATTTTCTTGTGACCCAAAATTTAGATATTTGCTCATTACCTTGGTATAACAATAAGCTCCCATTTGTGTGAGCAAATGTTTGTTCAGAAGCTCAAATGGAGCAGAGTTTGTAATCGAATGCAGTTTTCTGCAGCATGTGTTTTACC
Organism: Bufotes viridis; assembly: GCA_033119425.1. Classification (NCBI taxonomy): domain Eukaryota; kingdom Metazoa; phylum Chordata; class Amphibia; order Anura; family Bufonidae; genus Bufotes; species Bufotes viridis. Next base: position 133,607,407 of record CM065595.1, on the reverse strand, counting down.
TCCAGTGGATGCAGCTTGTGCAGGGGAACACTTTTCAGAGCTCCCTGGCAAAGTAACTTTCAGTACACACATGGCTTTTTGCTGTGCCATCTTTGAGGTGGCATTACCTGCCTTGCATCTAGTAGCAAGGCCATAAAAAAAAAAAAAAAAAAAAAAAAAAAATTGCACACAGGTGCATTATACATAGCAGAATGTCTGAACCACCGAGTCGGAGGCTGCCACCAATATCTAAATTCCAGACAACTTTCATTTCTAGATATGCATTTATACAACTCCCATTGAGATCAATAGTTTTAAATTCAAGCAGCTTCCTAATGTGTCGTGATCTTATTCTTCCCCATTCAACCCATCAACTTCTTCTAAACCTGGCGTTTTAAAATATCTATGAAAGTCTGTGCACTAGGCCCAGGTGTTAGTGGTTGTCCCATGAAAAATTATACATTTTCAAAACCAGCACCTGAATAATTTTGTAATTGCAAGTTATTAAAAGTTTAGTATAGCTACTGAGTTAGGCTACATGCACGACCGTTTTTTGCTGTCCGCAAATCACGGATCCGCCTTTTATTTTCTACATCCACATCTGTTCCGCGTGTCCGCAAATTTTGTAGGTTGTGTTTCCGTGTGTCTTCCTTTTTTTGCAGATCCGCAATAAAAAAAAAAAAAAATATGGAATGGAGGCCGCAAAAAGCCACTGCTGTGTGCACGTAGGCTTAGTCACTAAAATGTCTATAGCGCCACCTGCTGTTTGACCTTTCTAAATTCTCTAGCAGAGCAAACAATGAGATCTCTGGATCATGTGAGGTACAGGGCTGGTTCTAGTTTTGTCAGGGTACTTTCCCACTAGCGTCATTCTTTTCCAGTCATTGAGTTCCGTCCTCGGGGCTCAATAACGGGGGAGAATCAGTTTTATCCTAATGTATTCTGAATGGAAAGCAATCCGTTCAGTTTGCATCAGTTTGTCTTCAGTTCAGTCCTTTCACGTTTTTTGGACGCAGATAAAAGCGCAGCATGTTATATTTTTATCTCAGTCCCAAAAAAGCAGAAACACTTGACGGATCCGCCATTAATTTCCATTGAAATGTATTAAGGGCGGATCAGTCATTGAATATTAATGCATTAACGGATCAGTTCCTCCACTCTCCAGTTAAACAAATCTTTTTACAGATGACAATGGAAAGACGGATCCTTTATTTCAATACAATTGTCAAACGGATCTGCAAACAGATCCATTTGCAAATGAAATCCGTTTTCAAACATTTTAACGAATCCGACGGAATCCTTCAATGCAAGTGTGAACAAGACTGCAACATACTTTTTTTTTTAGAGGTCCTTGGGCCTGGCCCTAATGCAGCAGTGGACCTCCCCACCACACTCCCAGATTATGGCTGCTGTATCCATCTGTCTGCACCGAGCTCCCTCTAGTGGCAGATTTAGGCAATCAGATTATAAATGGTCATAATCACCTTGATAAACAGACAAAACAGTGGCCCGGATTGCTCCTGTAATGCCAAGGGCTTCACAGTGGTGGACACAAGTAGATAGTACCCAGGTGAAGGACGAGAAGAGACATCTTTGTAATCTTAAGTGCTTTATTATTGGCAGATACAAAATATATTTATACAAAAGGTCATCACGTCAGAAGCTCAGGCGATCTAACATCTGCGCGGCTGCTGGATAATGTACAGTCTTTTGGGAAGGATGACCTTTTCCACTGTGGGTCTGGGCTTCTGGTGAGCCATTTGTGCAGCTTCTGCAGGAAATTCGTGGCCGAGCTGCAGGAGCAGAGTAGAAGAAAACTGAGCATTATTATAATATATTTTTTCCCTACTCTGGGTTATTGCTGGTATTGATTTTTTGCCCCATTCACTTGAGTAGGGATGAGCTGCAATACCAGCCATGGATAAATTGATCATGTAGTCCCATTGACATGAACCTTTCAACTTGTGACACCTTCAGTCAGGACATTGTTATCTGCTGACACTTTCTACCATTTGGCCCATCTAGTCTACCCAATATACTGAATACTATGAATAGCCCCGGCCCTATCTTATATGAAGGATGGCCTTATGCCTATCCCATGCATGCTAAAACTCCTTCACTGTATTGGCAGTTACCACTTCTGCAGGAAGGCTATTCCATGCGTCCACTACCCTCTCAGTAAAGTAATACTTCCTGATATTACTTTTAAACCTTTGCCCCTCTAATTTAAAACTATATCCTCAGGACAATGCAGTTCATTTAAATTTTTTAGGCTAGTGACTAGAGTTGAGTAAACCAGCCTTTTGGTAGGTTCAAGTTCAGGGTTTAAGTGAATGACGTAAAGTTTTAAAGTGTAACCATCATGTCATCAAAAAAAAACAAAAAAAAACATTTTAAATATGAGGACCTGCTCAAGATGGCTCCTCTGCCAGTTCTCTGAGGCCAAAACTGCTCTCCCTCACTTCCCATACACACTTGCTGTAGCCAGCAGCTCCCTGCCAGCCAATCAGATTGGATTACTGAGAGACACGCCTCCTCACTCTGAAGCCTAATGCAGCCATGCGATGTGAAGGACCGCCCCTCTGTATTCTGTTTACAATTAGCTGGAGACAGACAAGCCCTAGCAACTGTCTTTTAAGGGAGCAGTGGAAAGGGACAGGGGACATTTATGAAAGATATTATAAGGTAATTACAGATCTTTTGGCAATCAATGACAGACTAAGGATCCTTTCACACTGGCGTTTTTGTTCTCCGGCATAGAGATCCGTCGTCTGGTCTCTATGCCGGAAAAATCCTGATCAGGATTATCCCAATACATTCTGAATGGAGAGAAATCCGTTCAGGATGTCTTCAGTTCAGGACCGGAACGTTTTTTTGGACGCAGCAAATACCGCAGCATGCTGCGCTTTTTGTTCCGTCCAAAAATCCAGAACACTTGCCGCAAGGCCGGATCCGGAATTAATGCCCGTTGAAAGGCATGGATCCAGCCTTAAGCTAAACGTCGTTTCGGCGCATCGCTGGATCCGACGTTTAGCTTTTTCTCAATTGTTACCATGGCAGCAAGGACGCTAAAGCCCTGGTAAAATGTAGTTGGGAGCAGTATACTTACCATCCGTGCGGCTCCCGGGGTGCTCCAGAGTGACGTCAGAGCGCCCCACACGCATGGATCACGTGATGCATGGGGCACTCCGACGTCATTCAGGAGCGCCCCGGGAGTCGCACGGACTGTAAGTATACCGCTCCCCACTACTACGGCAACCAGGACTTTAATAGCGTCCTGGCTGCCATAGTAACCTGAAAGCAATTCGAAGACTGATCAGTCTTCTAATGCTTCAGGCGACTTGCGTTCTGACAGATCTGGCGGGACGGAAGTGCCTGCTGGATCCTCAGAACGCAAGTGTGAAAGGACCCCAACTCCGGTATACATGCCTAGCTCTAATAAATTAGCAAATAAAATATGACCGTTACACTCAGTTCTCATGGAAGCATTCTGTTTTGGATGCCGGTATAATGCAAGTGTATGGCAAGCAGAGAGGAACCCATCAGGGCAGGAGTTAGTTTTACTGGTGATTAACATTACCCTAATATTTGCCATGATGCTCCCTGTACAGCAGGTCCTATTCTTGTCTGCAATTGGAGACAATAGGCATTTCCATCACAGTGCCAGCCATGTGCGGACCACAAAATGCAACACACATGGCCAGCTTGTCTGAATGAGCCATGCTGTGGAGTCTAAAAACTTCCCCTTTGCAATAATACCAGTCATAGGTGATTGTAGAATATCTATGGGTCCATTCACACATCCATGGTGTCTTGCGGATCTGCAATACACCCGGCCGACACCCCCATAGAACAGCCTAGTCTTGTCCACAGCTGTAGACAAGTATAGGACATTTTTTTCCGGAGCTGCAGACCGGAAGTTTGGCAGTGCGCTCCGGAAATGCATAACGGGTGTGGACGTGTGAATGGACCCCAAGAGGGAAGAAATCTCATGAACCGACTTGTAGATGCAGTGGCAGATTATTACAGGATCATGCTGGAATTCAGTAAGCTCTTCAGAACAGGCCATTCTTTCCCAAATGTTTATAAAGGGTGAACTGCATGTCTAGGGGCTGGATTTTATACACCTGTGGCAATGGGAATTAATGAAGCACCTGAATTCAATGCGTATTGCACATTTTATTCCGGAGCACTCTGCATGCGCTACACGAGCGGATGCCGTGTGGGTAATGCGCCGCGTAGAAGACAGCCAAGCCCCGTTACGGACAGCAGAGATACAGAGCATTACCATAATTGATAATGCTCCGTGACCTTTAATCTTTTTACTACAAAATCAGTGAGATAATGTTGTCACTGATTGTAGTAAAAAGGTCAGCGCAGCACGGAGCATTATCAATCGTGTTAATGCTCGGTGTCTCTGCTGTCCGGAACGGGGCTTGGCATCCTTTCACGCAGCAGATTACCCGCATGGCATCCGCTCGTGTGAAAGAGCCCCAACAGTTCATGCACAGCGCCATGCATGATAAGAACCACATGCTGCCCAACTGTACCCCCCGGGCCAAGCCTCCAGACCAGATACCAAGAAGGCCAATAATCTAAAATAATGGCTGCAATCAATTTTCTTGTGCGAGTCTTTCCCCAGCACAGCTGCTCCACTGCACCAGTATAATGGCAGAGCTCTTCCCTGCTTTCCATCAGTGATGCATTACATTGTCAAGACCCAGACAGCTCCCGGTGAAGAGTCACTTACATCAGAGCAAATCCAATCTTCTCTGGGAGATGGCAGTGAACCTGGTGACAATGTTTATGGCAGCGGAAGTGCCGACTGCTAAAGTGCACATCAATTGCACCTGCTCCCTTTAGAGCAAGGGAATTGGGGCAATGTCTCATCTGCACACATACTGTTAAGGGGGTTAAAAAAAAAAAAAAAAAAAAAAAGGCTGTTTCCTACCAAAAACAGTGCCACAACTGTGGGCAGGTGTGCTGCCATTTGGAAGAAAGCAGCAATGTTTTTCCAATCCTTTCACCGTCCCTTTAAAGCTTCTTCACAGCAGCAGATTGGGACCATATTTATTTTAGATCATCAGGAGAGACATACACAGGTGTCTCTGGCAGGTACCAACCTTCTCTAGAGCTCCAGCAAGGAAATTCATGGCTTGCATCTTGGTCAGGTTCACCGCAGAGCTGTCAGGGAGGCAGAGAAAACAGCGTTTCTTTAGCTAATGAGGCTCAGTGATCTGTAACATCTCAATGTGCAGCCATGATAAGTCACCATGCGGAACGGGCTTTAATATCAGAACTTCTCCTGTACTCAGCTAATGATCAACACAAGAACTTATGACAGATTTTCAAGATGTTAAGTGGATCTGAATTTGCTGTTACACAGGATGCCTGACGCAGCGAATAAGGGTACATTCACACTAGAGTCAAAGTTTTCCGTCAGCTCCATCCTCGGGGCTCAATAACGAAAAAAAAAAAAAAAAAAACCTGATCAGTTTTATCCTAATGTATTCTTAATGGAAAGCAATCTGTTCAGTTTGCATCAGTTCAGTCCTTTCATGTTTTTTGGATGCAGATAAAAGCAAAGCATGTTGTATTTTTATCTCCGTCCAAAAATGCGGAAACACATGACGGATCCGCCATTAATTTCTATTGAAATGTATTAAGGGCGGATCTGACATTGAAAATTGACACATTAACGGATCCGTTCTTCCACTCTGCGCAGACCTTTAAAAATGGTAAAATAAATAACGGATTTATTTTTACAGATCACAACGGAAAGACGGATCCGTTTGCAAATGAAATCAGTTTTCAAACGTTTTAACGGATCCGTTGTACAGTTCCTTTGACGGAACTGCCTGACAGAATCCTTCAATGCAAGTGTGAAAGTACCCTTACCCTAGGTACACACCTAAGCGTTTTACAGCACGTTCAAACGCGCTGTAAAACACACAACATGTGAAAAGCCATGCTTCCCTATGGGCATGGTTCACATTTGGGCGTTTTACAGCGCGTTTGAACGCGCTTTAAAACGCCCCACGCCCAAACAAGTACATTAGCTTCTTTGGGGCATTTTAACGCGCCTATGGACAATGATGCCATAGGGGAGAATCACTGAATCGCGCGTATGACGCGCGTTTCTTAGTTACAAAAACGCGCGATTCAGAAACGCCTAGGTGTGTTCCCAGCCTTAGAAAGTTACTTCTGCTCAACTTTATTTTGCTCTTCATGGTATCTGCACTCCTGAACTCAGGTGCTTTTAAATGAGACTGTCATAGGGTGCGTTCACACCACAGCTTAGTTCTTCTGATCGGTCAGAAAAGTGTTATTTTGAGCATCAGATACCAGTTACCATATTTTTCCCTCCATAAGATGCACCATTTTTCTCAAAAAAAAGTGAGTCTTATGGAGCAAATAAGAATGAGCACTTCCATTATGGAAGCGCTCGTTAGTATGCAAGAGATGTGTGGAGCAGTGAGTGTTGCACTGCCTACACTTACTGCTCCCTGGTCAACTTCCATACGCCACATGTCCTAACTGCCTACAGCATCAGGACGTAGGCTTACACTATGACCCGGCACTGGGCGACGTCAGGTCGCAGCGCAGCACCGGAAAAGATGACCAGGGAGCAGTGACATCAAGTGCAGGGGAGGCAAGTTCATTTGTTTTATGTCTGATCTAAAAAAGGTGCATCTTATGGATTGATAAGTGTCGATATCATGCACAGCCAATCAGATTTTTTTTTTTATGCCAAAACAAGTAGTGGACCAAAAATAATTTTTTTGGCATGCAGTTTTGGAAGCCAAGACCAGGAGCAAATGTCAAAAGATACCAGTTTATACCTTCTCTCCTTTCATGATCAACTCCCGATTTTGGCTTCTAAAACTGCACACAGAAACCTGACCATGTGGTCCTACCCTGAGGGTGACTGAACTCCTATTGGGTCTCAGTCTGGTTTCTGAAGAGGGGAACTTTTGAGATCTGTTCACATGGTGCGGTGCTGCATGCTGGCTGTTGCTGTGCCTGTAGGTTTGGTGGGGCCCGATGCCATGCAGGCTTATACTGATAGCAGGGGTGTTGCCGAGCTGTTGGGTCTCACCACCTGCAGGTGCTGTGGTGGCAGTGGTAATTTAGAGCAGGGATCCACTCAGAGACCACCTTGACGTGGTGGGTGGGTCCATGCATTTTGACCAAAACATATACTAAGTGTCTCATGTACACGTTTATAAATTATGCTGAAAAATCAATAGATCAATGCCTGGCATGTAGATGTGCGATCCATCTTTCTCCAGAGTCTACCAGTTTAGATTACCTCTACAATCTAAAGGCTTAGACAGGATGTACACTTCTGGTGCGCAACCCCCATACCTTGGCTTTTCAGACGCGCCTTTCTTTGCCGTCTTCTCTGGTGTAACATTTTCTTCATTTCCTTGTTTCTTGGAGACCCTCATTCCCCCAGCTTTAACTAAAAAGAGAAATAAACCAAAGACTTATGATGAACCCCAGGTCGGATTTCTATGCTTAATTTGCCTTTCATGCTCCCCATTATGAGCCACAAGCCAGATAATTGCCCTTAGGCCCAATTCACACAGGTCATTTAAACCAAAGCCAAGTAACAGCAAGGAAAAGTAAAATATTGAGCCGCTCTGTCACAAAGGGTTAACCATTTGTTTAGCTGTGAGAATGGTACTCTCACTTTGTGGTTGTCTACAAACACTTAAGCCACATTCTTTTTTAAGATAAGAACTGAGCTATAATGAGTGTTTAGGATCAGTATGCTTTGCCACTAGAGAAACTCCAGGCTGCACAGAGAAAGGGGCTCAACATTTTTTAATAATGACCAATGAGGAAAAAAAAAAAAAAAAAAAAAACCTTCCTCAGGATAGGTCATCAATATCAGATCAGCAGGGGTCCGAGATCTGTAACCTCCACCGATGAGCTGTGAGAAGGGGCCCTTGCTCCATGGCCGGTGACACTACTGTACATCGGACACATGGCCTAGTTGCAGTTCAGTCCCATTGAAGGGAATGGAGCTGACCCGCAATACCAAGCACTGCCACTATACGATGTACGGCGCTGTGCTTGGTAAGCTGCTGGGAGTCGGGGGCGCAGACATTAGTTTGCACTATAACTAAGCTGGGTTATATTTCGGCTACGGTAGAGTCTTGAGAATTTGGATGTTCATAGATTGCAGAAATATTCTCCTGTACAGATACAGCAATCGCATACACTGCACAGATCTGCAGCTGCTCCTCGGGACATTGTTCTCATATCTGAAGACGTCCTAAAAGTTCGCCCTGCAGCAGCCGCATTACTTATCGCCAAACCCTGCAAACTACAGCAATATCTCGCTCTGTGGATTTTATAGTTATCGGTATCACAAGGGGGAAGGCCGGGCGCTACCGGCGTAATCCCAGAGGAAAGGTGATGCTATGAGGGGGGGTCAAAAACAAATAAAGGGGCAGAACTTGGATTTATTATTGCATCAAACCAATTATGATTAGTCAGCGATGACATCTCCCCTCCCCCGTGTCTGTCCAGATCCACATCACTGATGCGCATGAATGGGATTCACTCAGCTGATAAAACTTTAGTGACAGATGGCCGCCTTGACCGCAGCGCACCAGTCTGGGATCCGTTCACCCGTCTGGGTGTCAGCCATATAGGTTAATGGCAAAGTTTACACCAAACTATACATACACACACACACATACATCCATCCATCCAATGAAAGTGTTAGCTTACATCCAGCAGGGAAGGGGTTCGGTCAGTGCATGGAAAAGAACAAAACAAAACACGCTGCGCTGACCACCCTTTAAATGCTACGACAGCCCAAATACGCATGTAAATTTCAAGGTGGCCAAGAAGGGGGAGTTTGTGAAAGCTATTGGCAGCCTCCTATGACAACACTTCTCAGGAAGGAGGGGGGAGGGAAAAAAAATAAAAAAATAAATAACACAAACCACCCACACACATCCCGTTTAGATTTTCACAGCATTGGTGGGGGGCCTAGCCATCGCCATACACAGGCCTGCCCAGGACATACTGGCCCACAGTGCCCCATGTGTAGCTGGGACAGAACGTCCGCTTTTGTTTGCAGCCACACTACTGAAAAACGGCCAACACAAATCTGGCCTAGTCCCCGTGGCCCGTACTTACCTGCAGGAGGGTGGCCCCCCTTCAGCTCACACACCTGCGCTGCGCCCTCTTTCGCCATGCTCTCTGCTGCTCTTGCACGTTGTTTACTGCTCCCATTCCGCTCTGCCCTGGGCTTTTATACAGGAGGGGGGGAGGGGGTCTCCAGGGTCTTCCGCCCTCGGCTTTGTTTTGATGGTCATTCAGGATCAGCTGATTCTTTAATCTTCCTTCAATCGGACACCAAAGAGCAAAGAGCATTAACCTTATCCTTGCTGGACCCGGTTCTTTCCTGGTTACTTCCTGTAAGATTATAGTGGGGATTTTGATGTCGGGAGCCCCCCTCAGAGGGGCCCTACGTGTTTTGTTCTACAGTAGAATGCATGAAAATGAAAGTATCTGATACAGGAAATAGGGGGAGGGGAGGGGGTGACTATGGGGCGGCCGCGGGTGACTATGGGGCGGCCTCACACATGTTTTTGCTGACGCTTTGTTTTTACACTTCTGCAGTCTTATTGCCGTTTATTGCACCTGTGTTTTGTGCAGTGTTTTTTTTTTTTTGCTGCATTAAAAACACCAAGGCACATTAGGTCACATTTTTCCTATAGTGTATGCGCCTGTTGTTAGGTGTAAATGTGCAGTTTTTTTTGACTGTCTTACTTGTTTTTAGTCGCATTTGTTCCTCATCCGCCTATTTTGATTTTTGAGACTAATTCAGAAGTTTTCTAACTTTGCGACTTTTTTCTGACCTATTTATGCAGGTGTGCTTTTCTTGCCCCGCAAAAACAGTCTAATTTCTACTCCAGCCCAGGGCTGGCGGACTTTTCTTCAGCAGTTTGGAGTGGGGAGTTGTGCAAAATTTTGCCTTAGAAGTCGCCATTCCATGGTGACTCGTGCCTATTCTCAGCTCACTTGCGCATCATTTTCATGTGCGTAGCAATTGGGCCACTTTCAGACGAGTGAGTGTCACGCTCCAGACTCGCAGCGCCGCTCCCGTCCAGAACTTCCAGCACTGCCGGGGTCGCATAGCTTTATAATGATTTATGATGCTATGTAACCCTTAGAGGTCTGGAATGTACTGGATAAAACTGTCAGCATTATGTCAGTGTTATGGAATACATTTCCGAAGTGTAAGGGTTACATAGCATCAAAAATCAATATAATGCAATGCGACCCCGGCAGTGCTGGAAGTTCAGGACGGGAGCTGCGCTGCGAGTCTGGAGCGTGACACTCGCTCGTCTGAAAGTGGCCTTAGTGAATATGAACCTCTCGTACTGAAAAAGAACCACAAGAGGTCAGACTATTAGGAATACGCCGAGTCTAATCCACGAAGTGTTGTGCGACTTTTTATAAATACTAGGCAAAAGACCGACAGACTTAGGAAATACGCCTAATTTTACGACTAAAAACAGGCAAGCTTGATAAATGTGCCCCACAATCTCCTGAAGGTCTATGGGCAGTATAAAACGCAAGACACACAAGTGGTTTGCTACTGGCCATGCGACAATATTTAGTCAGTTGGGCGTGACGGGGGCGTGTTGGGTCCATACCATATCCAGACGCTATGCATTGATGGATCAGTTGAAATGTTTGTCGTTACTTTATAATCATAGTAAGGGCCCATTCACACAGCCGTGGTGCCGCTGTGCCCACATTGCGAACTACAAACCGCGGTCCGAGAAACAAGAAGGGGCTGTGTAAACTCCGCATTGCATTGTGATGTGCAAGGTATGGGGAAAGGTAGGACATGTCCTATCTTTTGCGGAACGGAGGCTCGGACCCAGAAGCCCACGGAGTTTCGGAGGGCTTCCGATCCGTGCCTCCACTCCACAAAAGACCACATCTTGCAGATTGCGGCCCCTTTGAAGTCAGTGGATCCGCACCACAATGCCAAGTTCACATGCTGTTCCAGAATGGAATGCTGGGAATCAGCCGGACAAAAACCGCTGTGCGTTAATGAGGCCGGATGGCGTCCTGCTATACTGGATCTGGCAGGCTGTTCCCGGGCGTGGAAGAGCCTCCCCGATAGGTAAACGCAAGTGTGAAACAAGCCTAAGGACTCCTGTACGTGACTGAACCATCTGCAGGCTCTGTCGGCTGCTGGCTCCAGGGTCCCTGCACAGTGCACACACTCATGGGCACAAGGGCTCATGCACACACGTGTGGCCCGTATTGTGGCGTGCAATATACAGGAACCGGACGTGTGCACTCCATATCATGGATGTGGACCCAACCACAAAAAACGGAGTAGTGCTGAACGGAGGCACAGAGCGGAAGCCCACGGATGTACTATAAAGTGCTAATGCACAAAAAAATATAGAACATTTTCTATTTCTTTGTGGTACGGACTGAATCTTGCATTGTGGAGCGCTATTTGCGGGGCGCACATCTTCGTTTGCCCTAAATCGTAGCATGCACCATCCAGCTCTGATCTTCCTGCAAGTGAACGGATCAGTGCAAAAAACAGACGGACGCCATCTGTTCTCTGCTCCGGATAAGGGGAACCCCACTCAAAATGCCCCAAGAGAGTATTTTAAGACCCCCATAAACAGTTGCTCTACGGTTTAGCTGGAATATGTTTGATTTGGTCTTTTCTTGTGCAGTGAATATAAAGTAATAAGTTACGCACTCGATGCCAGGGGTAATTATTGTGTTTCCAGCTGGTATTTGTCCTGCAGAACCCGGGAAGCGGGCAGCGCCCAGTATATTCTGTCTAGCAATCATCCTCCGCTGGCGGAGACTGCCTGGCACCTTGTGATGATATGAACTGTGAGGTTTGAGTATTCTCGTGGTGAAGGTTACTATCAGTGGAAATGGACTTATTTACATAATGGCGGCACATATCCGGCCTCCCATGTGACGCTGCTCGCTGAATAATCTGCATGAAAAGCGTCACTGTAAAAACTTTTCCAGATCAACTACTACCGAGGGGTGGGGTCGCCCACTAAAGATACAGCTGTCCCTCAAACGGGCAGGCATTCGGCCAGACATACAAAATGTATTCTTCAAAACTTAGTTTACAATTAGCTTGCAATGTTACATCATCAACTTTTTTTTACGGACTTTTCGCTATCACTGCCGTGTTTAATGCCGGTCTTAGGACTCTTTGATAATCAGTGCTATTCATTTCTCGGTGATAGGAGCAGATGAAGGAAAATAACGAAAGTGCTGGATTCAAAACAAAGCCTAAGGCCTCTTGCACACGACCATATGGCTTTTTCAGTATTTTGCGGTCCGCAAAAACTACGGATGATGTCGGTGTGCATTCCGTTTTTTGCAGAACGGAACAGCTGGCCCCTGATAGAACAGTACTATCCTTGTCCGTTATGCAGACAATAATAGGACATGTCCTATCTTTGAACGGAAACGTAAGGCATGCGGAGTACCTTCGTTTTTTTTTGCGGATCCATTGAAATGAATGGTTCCGTATACTGAACGCAAAAAACAGAACGTGGACGAAAAAAACGTTTGTGTGCAAGAGGCCTAACAGATCTCATTGACGATAATGGGATTCGTTAGAGATTTTTAGATGAACTCTGTGATGGAGGCTCAGGCGTTCAGTTCAGTTTTTATCTCGCGGGTGCAATGCGATTTAATGCGTTTTGCACGCGTGTGATAAAAAAAAACCTGAATGTTTACAAACAACATCTCTTAGCAACCCTCCGTGAAAACGCATCGCATCCGCACTTGCTTGCGGATGCTTGCGATTTTCACGCAGCCCCATTCACTTCTATGGGGCCAGCGTTGCGTGAAAATCGCAGAATATAGAACATGCTGCCATTTTCACGCAAAGCAAGTGATGCGTGAAAACAAACGCTGATGTACACAGACCCATTGAAATGAATAGTTCCGGATTCCTTGCGGGCACAATGCGTTCGCATCACGCATCGCACCCGCGCAGAATAATCGCTCGTGTGAAAGGAGCCTAAGCGTGATTTCCCGTTCTGACCTCTGCTCCTCTGACATTACAATGATATATGCAGTGCCATAAAAAAGTATTCACTCCCCTTGAGCATTTTCAAACTAATATGTATTTTATTGGTATATCATGTGATAGATACAAAGTAGCAAGTATGTGTGAAGTGAAAAGAAAATGATTTTAAAAAAAAATTGTTAATAAATAAAAATCTGCAAAGTGTGGCGTGCATTTGTATTCATCCCTGCGAGTCAATACTTTGTAGGACCACATGTGGAAAAGGGGTATGGATACTTTTTCAAGGTTTTGTAAGGCTGTGTCTCTGCCAGACCTCAAATCTACTGAGTTAGGGCTCATGCACGCATTTGAATGGGTCCGCAATGCGGCAGATACAGTGCGGAGGCACTCGTCGGAGTCTGGCCTTAGTGAGTCTGACCAAATTTTTTAAATTGAATTTTAATTCTTGCTCAGAATGTCCACTTCTTATGTCACGTGCTGGTGAGAAGCCGCTTCTAATGATAATTCCTATTGCTGGTCTGTACAACACCAGGAATCACTCATCTGCCTTTGAGGATTTGAGCTACTGAGCATGTGTGACCACCAGTGACCACTGCTTCCACAGATCCAATTCAGATGGAGAAAACGTTTTATATTTTATAGTTAGACTATGGTATTGAACCCAGCTCTTGTTAGCAATCAGCCCAAACCACCTATAGTGGCTCTATTAACCCTACACAGGGCCAGTGCAAGGATTTTTGCCCCCCCCCCCTGGTTCTGCTAAGGCAGTATATTGTGCTTCACTGTGGTATTTGGTTCTGCTGGGGCAGTATATTGTGCTGAACTGTGGTATTTGGTTCTGCTGGGGCGGTATATTGTGCTGCACTGTGGTATTTGGTTCTTCTGGGGCGGTATATTGTGCTGCACTGTGGTATTTGGCTCTGCCGAGGCAGTATATTGTGCTGCACTGTGGTATTTGGTTCTGCTGGGGCAGTATATTGTGCTGCACTGTGGTAATTGGTTCTGCTGGGGCAGTATATTGTGCTGCACTGTGATATTATTGGCCTGCCTACACGTGTTGAATATAAAATACAAATTGAATAAGATATAAATTACATTAATGTGCAAGTGCATACATACACAAATAATTGTATTCATACACATATACCCTTCATGTACACTTACTAATACAGACGTATAAAATTACATAAAAGGTAAGAAACTAGACATTGTATTCACTGGTCTCAGAAATGTTGGGGAAGGTAGAAGGGTATGCTAACAGGAGGACAGGCAGTGGACAGGTCTCTGCTCCTCACAAGGTCAGCACAGTCTTCTCCTGCTGCCTTACCCGTCCTGTAATCTTATAACCTACAAACATATAGAAAAGATCTCTTAAATATTCACAAGCAGCACGTCACCGTTGAAGCCAGTCATCGGCTATGACCATAGCCAGCATGGAAACAGTGCGGGGACTGGAAGACGGGGGCAGCGAGGTCAGATAGGTATGAATCTAATATTTCAGGGCGATGCTGCAGGTACTTGATAATAAAATTTTTTTTTTACCGGAAAACCCCTTTAATGGAGTTGAAGTTCTGAGTCTCGTTTTGACTTGTACCTTCTATCCCTTGGGCGGGGGCGGGCAGACTTGCAGAAATACTGCACCAAATCTGCATGTGTTACTTGTGGAGTTTGTTGGAGATTGGAAGTGACTTTGGTGCAATCTCACCGTTCCATTGAGAAGGGTGAAATCCACACCAAAACCTGCACGGCAGGTCATTTCCTGCACGGAAGAAAAAAAAAAACGCAAAGTGCACATGAGACCGGACTGATCTCATACATTTTGCTGCTACTGTGTTACGCTGTGCATAATCCGCAATGTGTGCAGGAAGGAAGCCTTAGAGCAGTGATGGCGAGCCTTTAAGAGACTGAGTGCCCAAACTGCGACCCAAAACCTACTTATTTATCGCAAAGTGTCAACACAGCAACTTAAAGGGAATCTGTCACCTAGTTTTATCCTATAGAGCTGCGGACATGCACGGATAGATCTCCGCTAGCATGTCCGCAATAAAGCTGTCCCATAGCTCTGTGTGGTTTTATTTTGTTTAAAAAATGATTTTATAGATATGTAAATTAGCCAAGTAAGTTGCCCAAGGCGTGCTTACTTACCATTAAGGAGCCCAGCCACACCCCCTGTGATGGAGCCCAGTACCGCCTGCATCCAGGAATCTCCTCCTTGCTCATAAAGTTACAGTGCCGCAAACTCGTGATGCGCGAGCTAGAACATGCGCAGTGACGGCAAAGTGTTCGTTCCCTTTGCTGGCATCAGCCTCAGGGAACGAACTGCACATGCACTAGCTCTCGCATCGCGAGATTAGGGCAATGTAACTTTGTGAGCAAGGAGGAGATTCCTGGATGCAGGTGGTGCTGGGCTCATTCACAGGGGGCGTGGCTGGGCTCCTTAACGGTAAGTAACCACGCCTTGGGCACCTTACTTGGCTAATTTACATATCTATAAAATCATTTTTTAAACAAAATAAAACCACACAGAGCTATGGGACAGGTATATTGCGGACATGCTAGCGGAGATCTATTTGTGCATGTCCGCAGCTCTATAGGGTAAAACTAGGTGACAGATTCCCTTTAACCTGAATACTACAGTCCACTATAGTATATCTTCCATGTACTTTATCGTTTATCTATAACAGCCTGCATTCAATGGGCAGCCTGTGCTGTTCATAGTGCGCCTGCGCTGATGAATGGCAGGAGAAGTCTAAGGCATATTGGTACACCATAGACTTTTTCCAGGGTGTGGGTGCCCACAGAGATGGGTCTGAGTGCCGCCTCTGGCACCCGTGCCATAGGTTCACCACCACTGCCTTAGAGGGTCCAAATTTCAATATCTATCGACATGACAAATGGCTGCACCTTATGACAGAATGGTTACCAATTGACTGCTGTCACCTGCTGGTCTCCTCCTCGAGGGATTAAGAAGATGAATGTGGTGTCTGCCACTTGTCTGTAGTGACATTTTTCAGCTTTCTTGGTGCTGCCGATTACGGATTGGGTTAGCTCCACTTACAAGGTAATGGGCTGAAACGCTCCTATATAAAGTACCAAAAACTTGATCATCTCATCGTCTTCCCTCCGGCTCTTGATCTGGGCATACGGTAGTATTTTGAATTTCTCTTTAACATTGGGAGTCAACCACTCCCGCTGTCCCCATAGATTACTGTTCTGGCACCACGCGCTGCCCTCTAGGTTGCCATCAGACTTTGAGAACCCCAAAGACCTGCAAATATAGGACCCCTTGAAAGCAAGATTTTAAAAGGGTTGTGCAACTTAAAATTTGTATTTCCCATGCAGCACGTGACCCAGTGACAGGTCACCGTTGCGGCCAGTGATCGGCTGCAGCGGTCACGTGACCTAAGTCAACAGGATGCTGATTGAGAGAGACCTGGGACCTGCGGAAGTGGCCGTGGAGCTATGGAGCCGGAACCCAGTGGCGGGTACCAGGTAAGTACGATTACCACCGCAGGTATGGCTACTCTGTGGAAAAAAAAAGTATAAAGTTAAACATGCAGTTTAAGGAAAATATTATACACTAAAGGTACATTTTAAAGCGTAGCGCCAGTCAAAAAATGTAACTGTGTATAGTCGTTCTCTTGTAAGGTTAAAGGGGTTGGCCCCACAGCCAGGGTACCTGTGAAAAGATCTATACTTACCTGCTACTCCGTTGTCTTCACTGTAGTTCCGGTCCCTGCCTGTCAACTTCCGTATGGGCGGGGTCACATGTGCTGCTGCAGCCAATGACTGGCCTCAGTGATGACATGTCTCCAAGCGGCTGAGGCTGTAGCGGTCATGGCGGTATAGCAGAATTTCACTGCTGCAGCCGGTAGGACGGGACCAGTGGGGTAGAGCGTGGTGCAGGAAAAAGAGGTGAGCATGGGCCAAATTTATCATTAAGGACTCATGCACACGACCGAAGCAGGTCTGTGCTCATATTGCGGCCCGCAATACGAAAGATTCAGTGAGTTGTGGAACGGAGGCATGTATCAGAAGCCCACGGAGTGCTTCCGTAGGTTTTCCGTTCGTGCCTCTGCACCGCAAAAAAGTAGTGTATGCACTACTATTTTGCAGTGCGGATCGTGGACCCCATTCAAGTGAATGGGTCCGCGTCCGCACAAGGCGGGAACGCAGTTTATGCTAGCGCATTGCGGACAGTCGCGAGTTGGATAACCCTTTTTTTTATGCCCTGATATCCTGCACCATCACTGAGAATAACATTATTACAATTCATAAAGACGGTAAAGATGCGTCATATACACACCAGTATGTGGATGAAATCAGCCAGAGGACGGTGAATTCAATCTCCTCGCCTGTATGCCTCTGTCCCAACTACACAGCTCTGGTCCATCTCACCTGAACATTGTGTTCTGCTTCATATTTTCCCAATTATTTTTGAAACCTTGGCTGATTTAAATGATTGGCATTGAAGCTCATTTCTGGGAAAATCCAATCTGCACAGATAGATTTGATAGCTGCGAATAATGACTGTAGAATTTGCGTCCCTGGAGATTAGTAACATCATTAAACATGTAAAATATGTGTCTGTTGCACCGTTTTTCGTGCTTTCCTGCGGACCTATTGGTTTTCAATGGGTCCGTGGAAAACTCGGCAAATGCACCGTTTGTGCTCCCCGTCCGTGGTCCATGATTCCAGTCTGTCCCAAAAAAATAACCTGTCCTATTCTTGTCCGCGAAAAATGGTTCGCGGACCCATTCAAATCAATGGGACTGCGAAAAAATGCAGAGGCACATCCCGATTGTCATCCGCGTCCGTTTTATTTCTATCTTTTGGCATGGCAAAACTGTCTGCCAGAACTTGTGCCAATAAAATAAAAATGATATACAGGAAGTTTAGGTCACAGGTTATGCTAATTGCTAGCCACCTGTGGTGAAAATCTGTAGTGTGGTGTGGCACAGCAAAGACAAGCAGCCAAAAGAACCTCCGTACCCTGTAAAGACTACAGAAAATGGCCACCAAACCAAACTCAGGTGACCTGCATATATACCAGTATTCTGGGTGGAGATATTAAAATTACACTTTTTTATTCCCTTCCTTGGGAAGTCACACGGAAACACAACGGAACCAAAAACGAACATGGATCACAGAACCCCATTTTGCGGACCGCTAAAAACAACTGTCGTGTGCATGAGGCCTAAGGCAGGTATGCCCAACCTGCGGCCCTCCAGCTGTTGTAAAACTACAACTCCCAGCCTGCCTGGACAGCCTACAGCAGGGCATGGTGGGAGTTGTAGTTTTACAACAGCTGGAGGGCCGCAGGTTGGACATCACTGCACTAAGGGATAGTATTGGGATTGGTTTAGAGCCTGTTCCACTTTGGACCCATGCGTAGGAAATATTTCTGTACACTGCCGGGCACAATTTTGACGTATTAACTGCAGACGCAATATGGATTGCTTCAATTGCTATGGAGGACCAGACACATGGAACACTAAATTTCCCCTGTGGTGGCGCTGCAGGGAAACGGAGCCCTTGCTTTACTAGCAAAAACAAAACAGTGGAAACCATTTTTAGTCTCTCATCAGTCCTTCATGATCTTTTGAATTGTCTTATATTATTATAAGGGTACTTTCACACTAGCGTTTTGGATTCCGTTTGTGAGATCCGTTTCAGGGCTCTCACAAACGTTCCAAAACGGATCAGTTAAGCCCCAATGCATTTTGAATGGATAAGGATCCGTTCAGAATGCATCAGTTCGGCTCCGTTCCGCCTCTATTCCGTTTTGGAGGCGGACACCAAAACGCAGCATGCAGCATTTTGGTGTCCGTCTGAAGAGGCGGAGCCTAACGGATCCTTTTTTTTACAATGTAAGTCAATGGGGACGGATCCGTTCTCAGTGACACAATATGGTGCATTTGAAAACGGATCCGTTCCCCATTGACTTTCAATGTAAGTCAAAACGGATCCGTTTTGGACTTTGTCATTTTTCTTTAAAGCTAATGCAAACGGATCCGTTCTGAACGGATACAAACGTTTGCATTAGAGGTGCGGATCCGTCTGTACAAATAAACAGACGGATCCGCACCAACGCTAGTGTGAAAGTACACTAAATTAAAATGGTTAAGAAAATAAATCTTGCAGTGCAGACTGATAATGTTCCCCCCACCATTAGATTGGGAGGGTCCCAGGACTGGTTTGGGGAGGGGAGTACAAGCCAAGTATAGGTTTTCTTTTTCTTTACAATTCTTGGAGTCTTTTTAACTTAATGCAACTGATCAGCAGAGGAATTTCAAATGTATTTATTTTTTGTAATTTTTGCTGGCGCTTTACTAAGAGGTGCAGCTGAGTTGACACAACAAAGAGACGAAGCATGAAATCCAGGAGCGTGTCCGTACACGGGTTCTTCCAAGACGCGTCTCCAGGAGAGCGGGATTAGAAGTCTGTAAACACTGAGAGATGACAGGGCGCACCTGTGTTATATACTTCATGCAAGTTCAAACCTGAAGGACGGATGTGAGCTGGAAAACCTTGTCTAATAGGAAATCCAACGCTCAAAATAAAACTCATATGTACATGGCCAGCTCAAATTTTAGATTTTTTTTTAAATCTGGGTCTGTCCATCTAGCCTAAATGTGTATTCAGACATTGCAGTCATAACATGGTTCTTGAAGCAGAATTGTGGCAAATTCTACAATAGGACCACAGTATGTCAAAGAGGACCTGTCAGGTCCCCTAACAATTCAGTTTCAGAAACTATTAACTATTTGCATTCTCCTTGCAGTAACATTTCTGGAGAATTCCTTTCTTATTCCTGCTGGAAGATAGGAATTAATTACTAGCAGTTAGCAATGAAGATCCAGATGGGTGCTACCAGTTGGGGGTGTGTCCCTACACAGTTTGACACTGGTAGCACTGATTGGATAGTGTCTAACTGTGCAGAGACATACCACCAACTGGCATTACCCAGTTGGACCTTCATTGCAAACTGTTAGTAATTATTAATAACTTCTAGCAGGAATAATAAAAGAATGGTGCATCACAGAGTCATACGAATAGACGCTCCAAAATTGTTATTAGATGGGGGATGCAAGTAGTTACTAAAACAGCCAAGTCAGGAGAGAGAACAGGTCCTCTTAAGAGCAAGGATGCGCAACCTGCGGCCCTCCAGCTGTTGCAAAACTACAACTCCCATCATTCCTTGACAGCCTACAACTATCATCCTACAGAAGGGCATTGTGGGAGCTGTAGTTTTACAACAGCTGGAGGTCCGCAGGTTGAGCATCCCTGACCTTCAGCTATCAGCCTACAGCAGGGCATGGTTGAGCATCCCTGCTTAAGAGGATTTGTACAAAGATTAAAACGTATTCCCTATCCTGTGGATCTGATCAGTGGGAGCCTGACCATTGGCATCCTCACCATTCATTCTCTATGGGACTGCCAGAGATTGCCGAGCACTGTGCTAGGAGTAGTGCACATGATTGACCGACGCTCCATTCACATGGGAGGTACAGTATCATGGGGGAACCCAGTAGTCAAACTCCCACTGATCAGATATTTATCCCCGATTTCCTTGGGCCATACACATAATTTGCTGGTGATCTAAGTATGGAGCAGTTTAACTGTCCCCCAACGACAGCTTTTGGGGCTAAATAAGTAATGTTGGATTTCAATAGAACCGATCCTCTATTCCTCAGACGTGTGTGGAAGTTTCTAACCCCCTTCTGCTAATACAGAGGGTGAAACTGTGGTCGTCATCCATGAAATTCTGCAAATTCCCTTAATTTGGTGGAGCTGCAACCACTTTCATACACCAGAGATTATCTGCAGGTGTGAACAGCCTATGTAAATAACCTGGAGCTGTATGGTAATTAAGCCGTAACGGGGGTTATATCGAGAAAGGAAGTCGTCTTAAATGGAACCCGTGTGAACAAATCAGCCCATTATCGCGGGTACAGTTTCTATAGTCGCATCTTTCCATATACAATACTCACAAAAAAGTCAAAGAAATTTCAGGATGAACCTAAAATGCACTCTAACCTTTACAGGTGAACTTAATGTGACCTTCTCTAAACTTCTGAATGCACATGTCCAGCTGTTCAGTGTTACAGTACTTTTTGCACAACTTTCTGTTCTTTAACAAGGAGCTTATTGGCAAAATTCACAACAGGTCTTTGATCCATGAATTGCCAAATATATTTCCTGGTTCAATTAGAATTGGTATTTAAACAGTCCTCCTCATCATGCTGTTCACATTCTGACATCATGAGGCCAACATGACTCCTAACAATTTATCAACAGTAACTAGCCATTGCGAGGCTTCAAGCAGGATGTTCTCAGACGGAGGTGACCACTGAGCTTCACAGAGTGTCATCAGCAGGTTGTATCAGAGATACAGAGAGACTGGAAGAGTCACAGAAAGGCATAGAAGTGGACGTCCTTTGGCCACATCCCACACTGATGACCGCTTCATTGTGAACAATGCCCTGCAGGACCGGATGATGAATGCCACACAACTTCAGGCACATTTCAGGAAGGTGAGAGGCACCCAATTGTCACGTCAGACCATTTGAAACCGTTTTCATCAGCATGGTCTGCGTGCTAGATGACCTGTAAGGGTACCTGACCACAGATGTCATCGTCTTGCATAGGCCAGGGTGCATCTACGCTGGACGAGGGACCAGTGGGCCTCAGTGCTGTTCAGTGATGAAATTCGATCCATGCTGAGCAGTAATTATGGCCGCCAAAAAGCGCTATGCGTCAGCCACTGTTGTCACCAGACGAGCCTTTGGTGGTGGTGCTACAGTGTGGGCAGGAGTGTCTAGATGTGTCCTACACTTTGTGAATGGTCCAGTGACAAGCCCATACTACCTAAACAGCATCATTAAGGCCTCTTTCACACTAGCGTTTTAGCTTTCCGTCCTAGAGATCCGTCCTCGGGTCTCTAGGACGGAAAGCTACTGATCAGGATTATCCCCATGCATCCTGAATGGAGAGAAATCCGTTCAGGATGCATCAGGATGTCTTCCGTTCAGTATGTCAACGTTTTTTGGACGTTGACAAAAGCGCAGCATGCTGCGGATTTGTCTCCGTCCAAAAATCCGGAAGACATGCCGCAACGCCGGATCCGGAATTAATGCCCATTGAAGGGCATTAGTCTGGATCCGGCCTTTAGCTAAACGTCGTTTCCGCGCATTGCCAGAACCGACGTTTAGCTTTTTGTCAATGGTTACTATGGCAGCCAGGACGCTAAAGTCCTGGTTGCCATAGTAAGAGTAGGGGAGCGGGGAGCAGCATACTTACATTCCGCGCGGCTCCCGGACGCCTAGGATGACGTCAGGGCGCCCCAGTGCATAGATCACGTGATCGCACGGATCACGTGATCCATGCGCGCGGGGCGCTCTGACGTCATTCAGGAGCGCCCGGGGAGCCGCACGGAATGTAAGTATGCCGCTCCCCCGCTCCCCACTGCTACTATGGCAACCAGGACACTAGTAGCGTCCTGGCTGTCATAGTAACACTGAAAGCATTTTGAAGACTGATCAGTCTTCAAATGCTTTCAGTTCACTTGCGTTGTGCAGGATCCGGCGTGCATTCCGGCGACGGAAGTGCACGCCGGATCCTAACAACGCTAGTGTGAAAGAGGCCTAATCCAGTCATTGTGCCTCTGCATGAGCAACACAGGCCTAATTTCATCTTCATGGACAACAATGCGCCAGCTCATCTAGGTCGCATTATTAGGGAACGGTTGCTGGAGACTGGGGGACCTTAAATGGAGTGACCTGCACTTTCTCCAAACCCGAATCCCTGAACCCCCCCAAAGGATGGAATTGCATACGCAGTGTCGGAGTCAGGAATGGTTAGCATAAAGGAGGGGGACTCATACCTTTTCCTTACTATTATTACCCAAACCTTCACGTCTAGCCAAAGTCGTATTCTCATGTTCTTTTGCGAAACCACAGCAAAATGCCCCGATTTTATGAAAACCTACGGCCATAATTGACTTCCTGCTGGTTATGTACAATTTGAATGGGATCGGGGCACGAGTTAACAATCATTTCCACCTAATCCAGTAAGAAGAAAATCATACAATATATAGGAATAGCAATTTGTTTTACCCAGAAACAGCACCACTCCTGTGCATGGCATGTATGGTATTGCAGCTAAGCCACCGTCACTTAAAAGGGCATCTGTCAGCAGATCTGTCCCTATGACACTGGCTGACCTGTTACATGTGCGCTTGGCAGCTGAAGGCGTCTGTGTTGGTCCCATGTTCATATGTGTCCGCATTGCTGAGAAAAAGGATGTTTTAATATATGCAAATGAGCCTCTAGGAGCAACGGGGGAGTTGCCATTACACCTAGAGCCTCAGGTCTCTCTGCAACTGCCACGACTTCTGCACTGCAGAGGGCACAGCAGTTGCAGAGAGCAAAGCCTCTAGGTGTAATGGTAATGCCCCCGTTGCTCCTAGAGGCTCATTTGCATATATTAAAACATAATTTTTCTCAGCAATGCGGGCACATATGAAGATGGGACCAACACAGATGCCTTCAGCTTCCAAGCGCACATGTAACAGGTCAGCCAGTGTCATAGGGACAAACCTGCTGACAAATGCCCTTTAAAGAAGACCTGTCCCCTCTCCTGACGTGTCTGTTTTAGTGACTACTTGCATTCCCCATGTTATAACAATTCTGGAACATCTATTTTATTCTTATGACTCAGTGATGTACCATTCCTTTAATTATTCCTGCTAGAAGTTACGAATGAAATGCTAGCAGCTTGCAATGAAGGTCCAGCTGGTTCTTACCAGTTAGGGGTGTGACCTGCACAGTCTGACACTATCCAATCAGTGCTGCCAGTGTTAGACTGTTCAGGGACACCCCCAACTGGTAACACCCATCTGGACCTTCATTGCAAACTGCTGACAATTCATTCATAACTCCTTTTAGGAATAAAAAAAGAAGGGTACGACATGAGAATCATCATTACAAGAGGGATGCAAGTAGTGGCAAAAACAGACATGTTAGGAGGGGTTACAGAACCTCTTCAAATAAGGTTGAGCTGCACGTGGCGCTGTTTTTGGAGTGGCAGACTAGAATTTTTTTTTTCATTCCTGGACAACCCCTTTAACTTCATGACATAAAATGGATGTTCAATTACTAGACCTGATCAAAAACACAAAGAACCGTCAGCAGACACACAGAACACATACATGACTAACAGAGGAGCAGACGGGTACACAGGCTGATTTTCCGTGGATGACATGTCCACATTTATTTCATCTTCCATGTGCATAGAAAATGGCAGTGAGACTTATGAAAGAGCAGGAAATGGACAAAACGCAGCAATTATCTTCTATTCTTAAATGAGTCTATGTGTAAAAATGTTAGCGTTTAATATCGTGATTTACATCTCTGGGATTTTCAGTGATTCCAAATGATACACTGCAATACAAATGAGGGCACCCGCGACTGGCAAAGCACTGCTGTATTTACACCGGTGAGAAAGAAAAAATTTACACGACAGGATAGCATACAAGGTCGACATTGAGTAACAGTAAAACAAAGAAGCATTCATTGGATCCGTATTTCTGTACAAACTAAATCGGAATGAGACTTTATTCACATTAAAAAAAATATCAAGATTTGATTTGACCATAGACATTTTCCCCCATCATCAATCGCATACCTTCCCTCACATAGCTTGCACCATCACCAGACTACAGAACTACAAGCAGCAAGAGCTACAACCAAAACAGCAACAAAAAAAAAAGGGAAAAAAACAAAAAAAACAAAACAAAAAAAAACAAAAAAAAAAAACACCCTTCTTGCTTCATTTCGTCTCGTCCAGGCTAAACCTTCTGAAATAAAATTACCACGTCCAACATGGTCCTTCTTTTTTTTATTTCACTTTCTGTTTCCAACCGTAAAAAAACAGCAAATAAGGCCATTCAAAAAAATCAAGTCAAGCATGATTACTTAGTACTGAGTCCATGGAGCGACCTCCCCGGTGTTACACCCAGGAATCCGGGGACCCTGGATACTGTTCCGATCTATAGGAAGGTCTCCGATTGGAGTAAAAGTCAACATAGTTTGTGGTTGATTTAAGTCCGTATTGCGCGTTCTGATCGGTCGTTGACGTGAACTGGACGCGCTCGTCGAAATACGGGTCTTCATAGCTGTGTGGAGACTGCAGATACAGCCGGTAGGAGTCATAGTTTTTCCTATTGGAATCTTCGGGGCTATAATATAGCTGGTGAGTCTGCTAGAAGGAGAGGAAAAAAGAAAAAGACAAGGTTATTTCTAAATATACTCTTTCTACAAGCTACAGAGCATCATGGAGGCTAAGGTCTCTGTTACTGCACCCGTACATTATAGGGTGTACCTCAATACACAAGGACCAGCACAGATCCAGGTTTTAGGAAATAACAGAATACCCAGTAGATTTGCAAAATGACCGCAAGTTC
Organism: Bufotes viridis; assembly: GCA_033119425.1. NCBI lineage: Eukaryota > Metazoa > Chordata > Amphibia > Anura > Bufonidae > Bufotes > Bufotes viridis. The sequence continues at coordinate 133,581,893 of CM065595.1, read as the reverse complement.
ACAAAATCGCCACTAGATGGCGCTAAGAAATCTAGGCTGCGGCTGACGGATATCGCCTCTCTTCATAATCAGAGATCAGACAGATATTTGCTGAATGTTTCTTACAGGTCATAGGCGAAAATCCATAAGAATATTGATTCATCATTTCACAAAGCGGATTCCCAGAAGAGAAGCGAGCCAAGCCCTTGTATTCACTATTAGAAATGTTTAGGCTTTCGGCTCTGGCCCCAAGACTTCTTTTGGGGCATTTTGCAAAGGATGCTTTTAAAAGGAATAAAAGCAGTAATAGTTCTACGCTAATAATGCAGCGTATCTGCTCCGATCACCACCGTGCCGCCAGGTGTTCTCCGAGTACACACAGCCCTGGCAGACTATATAGCGCCAAACCCAGATAGAGCTCACATCTAGGGTAATTTGATGGCAGTTTTGTAGCGTTACAGGAACATGTCGATTTGGAAGTGCTGCTGGCGGTTCAATTATCCAGCCTCAACAAAAAGAACTTTATTGACTTTTTTTTTTAATCATTAAACAACAGCGGCAGTATGTAGCAGCGATATCAGACGTAATGACTGCTCCAGGCAGAGACGGAATTTACAATCTATGTATTCGGTTTAATTCACGTCTGGGTTTAACCTTGCGAAAATTACAGAACGGACACATTCACCCTGACCAACGCTGTACCAGACAGTATCAATAGTGGGCCTGGGTGAGCACTCTGGAGTCTGTGGAGGCCTCAAGTCTCAAATCTGAGCACTCTCCAGGGCCCGGTCTGTCTGCTGGCAAGCTGGACTAGCACTATAGGTGCTTTCTTCCCACTTCACCAGGGGCAGACTGGCCATAGACCCTACAGAGAAATTTCCTGGTGGGCCCACCCAAGCCCTCCTTGCAGCTGTCGGCTGGATACATGGCAATCTGATGCTCTCAGCATTAATTAATGCTAGGAGCATCAAGTACTCATGCACCGTGCCAGTGGCAGCAGGTGCCCTCCTAAACTCAACTGTATGACCGTCCTCAGGACAGGAATACAGTTAAAAAATGTGGTGGGGACGGCAGTATTTTGCTCTGCGCTATCTGCTGGGGCAGTAGTTTGCGCTGCGCTGTGGTATTTGGTTCTGCTGGGGCAGTAGTCTGGGCTGCTCTACGGTATTGTTGTCCCTGCCTACTTTTGTTGCCTGCCTTCTGTCAGTTTGAATCTAGCAACAACATGGGGCCACTTTTAGTTTTATATTTTTTCCCAGGGCCACTTTAAAAGTTCCCAGTCCCTCCCTGCACTTCAACCCCCTTCATTCACACTGAAAACACTTGACAAGGTTGCAGGATGGACCGAAACACCTACCGAAAGAATGTCTAATTGCCCAGCACTGGATCTTGAGTAGCGCTGCAGCGGAAAAGGATGATCCAGTATGTACAAAAGAGAGTTCCCAGCGGCCGCTTTATGGTCTTAGTGGATTTTTATTTCATGCATTTCAATAGAGAAAATACAGGACAAGTTTCGGCCCGTCCAAGCCTTGTTCAACTGATCAGTTGAAAAAAGCTAAGATGGGCCGAAATGCATCCTCTATTGATTCATGAAATAAAAATCCACTAAGATCACACAGCGGTTCCTGGGAACTCTCTTTTGTACGTACCGAAAGAATGTGTCACCTTTCAAGACTATAATCCCTCACGTGGATATTCATGTGATCTTTACTGTGTATACACCCATAGTTGCCAGCTGCCCGGAATATGGCAGGACTGTCTCCGATTTTCAGACATGTTCCGGACAAAAATGGGTAGCACTAATGTAAACCTTGCCCATAAGTGGGTGTTCCCAGGCAGGGCTTAGATGCCTCAATTTTACCAAGGAAAACATTAGTAAGTATGAGCACCTGATGTCTTTGGGGAATTCGGTCATTTCAGGGTAATAATAATAAGAGCTTGCCGAGTGTTTGGCAGATTTATTGTGGTATTAGAAGAGGTTATAATGTGGTTTAAAGGGGACATAACATGAAAAATATTTATCTGTGGAGTGCTGTCTACAACGCTCTCATAGAAATGATCGGAGGACCTCCACTTCATACAGAGCCTCGGGACCTCACATTCTTCAGGGTCACAGCAGTCAGACCCCACACAAACTAATATTTATCACCTATATGGTGGATAGCTGATAAATACTTCTCGTGGGATTGTACCCTTAAAGGAGTTGTCTACTTTAGACCATGATTTATATCAGAGGGTGTCTGGCGGTTGCTGGGAGCGCTAGCGATGTGATTGTCAGAGAAACTCGGAAGCAAGTGTTCGATTTTCCTGCGGCGCCACCACAGGGGAAGCGACACATTACATGGTGCTTATGTCTTTTATATTTTTATAGTAATACACACTGATGGCTTTTTTCCAGCAATGGCCAGAATGAAGATGCGGCAGGGGTCTCCTATCACACACTGCTGGCGTATACCAGGGATTAGCAACCTCTGGCACTCCAAGTGTTGTGAAACTACTACCTCCAGCATACACAATTGCTCAGAGCTCCCACAAAAGTGAATGGAGCATGCTGGGAGTTGTAGTCTGACAACAGCTGGAGTGTTGGAAGTTTATGACCCATGCCTTGTATCAAGAATAAGCCACAGATGTGTATTTCTGGAAGATTCCCTTAGAGTAAAAGTTTATGCACCTGGACACAGATTTTGGGAGGATGGGAGTTGTTAAAAAGGACAATAGTTTACATATTAAATGTTGATGGCATAAATTTCATGGCTGCCAAAATACCAACTTGGTACAAGAAATATGCACACAAGCATATACCAATAGTTATCGGCTGTCCATGAGACCTTTATACGTTAAATGGGGTTTTCGGAAAACCTAAGCCTAGGATGTATACGAAACGTCTAAGCAGCAGAGCTCCAACTGCAGGGACTGTTCCAATGCCTAGAGGGTTGCACTTGCACAACCCTATACAAATGGAGCTCTGTGGCACTTCCTGGCAGAGCAGTGTGTTGTAAGTGTAGCTTTTAGGGCTGCCTCCATCATCCAGTGCATCCCAGTGGCTGGAACCCATTGCTGAACACCTTTAATGTGAACCACTGATGTGAAGAAAAAACGCCTCTAACCTGCTGCCTCCTGTTCTGCTCCCGTGCTGGTGACGAATAGGAACTGATGTAGATAGGAGACGCTTTGCTGGACCCTGGAAGAATAACATCCATTAAGTTCCCTTGGACAACAATTTCCAGTCCCTCCAGGAAAACATTCTGCAAACCTACACAGACATTACAAGCCAACCTGTTTACCGGGAATTTAATGTGAGCTTACATGAGCAGGAATGATCTCTGCTCAGCACATCGGGAGCAAGCGGCAATGTGGACAATTAACTGTCACCGCCACAGTAAATGGATGTTCACCGCTCCCGAGCATCGCCCTCCCACACAATGGCGCCTCTGAGTTTCTAAGTTTCTCTTCAGCTGATATATTCTATCTTGTAAATTCAATGACCATGGACATTTGGGAAATAAGTCCGTTCTGGTCACCAGGGATGATTTTCATGGGATAAATATTTGTCTTGGGCCTTCTGCACACGATCGCATCAGTTTTGCGATGCTATGCATCCCGCACTTTAAGGGCCACATTGTAGAAATGCCTATTGTCCGCAAAACGGACAAGAGTAGGCCATGTTCTATAGTTTGCGGGACAGGTGCACGGATACGGACAGCACACAGATGGCATCCGCGTGCTGTCTGCATTTTTGCGGTCCTATTAAAAAGAATAAATCAGCATTCGATCTGCAAAAAATGCAGACCGCTCCCAGGATATCAACATACATGATGCAAGGTGAGCTGGTCACCGCTGCGCCCAGCGATTGGCTGTAGCCATATCAAAACAGAAGTTTACATCCTAGAAGGGCAGCGGAGCAGTCAAGGCCGCGGAGAGAAGAAGCCGGGGCGCTGGGGACAGGAATCAGGTAAGTATCCTACCCCTTGCAGGTGTGCCCAAGTTGTGCACCCTCTAAAGGTGCACAACGTCTTTAATTATTTGCAAGCAGATATAAAGAATTCCTCTGGGTAACTTAATTCCCTGATAATTAATATTTTCACCCAAAAGCAGCTACCACCAGATTGTGACCAGGCATCATCCTCTTTCCTTCCTTCCATGTATTATGCACCATTACAAATGGATCCTGCAGTGCGAGTTAATCGAGTAGACACCTCTGCCTCTCCTAGGGGGTCATTCTGTTTAATGAAATTCTTGAAACTAGGCTTTGGTGGGAAGCAGGAAGGGCAGAAACATCAGGGACAGCTGCACCACTTCAGTACAATCTGACAACTGTCACAACCCATTACTTATGAGAGGCGTAATAAATTGCATTCAGTCCCTGCTTTATTCCCACAGTGTTTATTGTAAAACGGTATCAGCAACCTCATTACACTGGACGACTCTGAGCCGCAGTCCATTATCGCGCTCAGACAAGTCGTCGCACAGCAGGCGGCTGTAAGCTCTTTGGGTCACTGATGTTTATGCAGGTTGAGGGCAGCACACATTGTCATTTTGGTGAGAAAGATAGATATCTGAAGGGTGATCATTTATTAGTAATACCATTGGTCATGGACGGACGTAGTCTTTAAAGGGCTCCTTCCAGCTACAGCCAGTAATGGCGACTATTTTATAGGCAGAGCCTCATTAATTTGAAAGAAAAGTCACATAGCTAAGGTTAAGGTAGACCTGTGGTGGCTAACCTCCGGCACTCCAGCTGTGGTAAAACTACAACTCCCAAGATGTACACTTGCCTGGCTGTTCTCAGAACTCCATAGAAATCAATGAAGCATACTGGGAGTCGTAGTTTCACCACAGCTGGAATGCCGGAAGTTAGCCATCACTGTTTGTCTTCCTAAATCTATGCAGCTTTGGACTTGAGTGCCAAGACATCTTTAGGGTCCATTCACACGTCCGTAGTGTATTGTAGTTCCGCAATACACTCGGCCTGCACCCCCATAGAACTGCATATTCTTGTCTGCAATTGCGGACAAGAATAGGACATGTTCTATCCTTTTCCGGAGCCGCCGACCGTAAGTTCCTGGGTGCGCTCTGGAAATGTGGATGCGGACAGCACACTGTGCTGTCCGCATCCATTCCTGCCCCATAAAGAAAGAATGGGTGCAGACACGTGAATGGACCCTTACTCTCAGTCTTTCTGATACAAAGCTCCAAAACCTCTGAAATGACATTGATTCAAAAGATAATATTCTGGCTGCCTGCAGCTGCCCCTAGAGGGAGCTAACTTCACCCTTGCCTATAGAGTGTAAGGTAACAGTGTGCAGTACGCTCCCGCTAGTGGCAGCTGCAGACAGTCGGCATGTTATCTTTTACACTTTATGGCGGAGCCGTGTCTCAGAAAAACTGAGTTATGAAGATACATTAAAGGGCACCTGTCAGCAGATTTGTACCCATGACACCGGCTGACCAGTTACATGTGCACTTGGCAGCTGAAGACATCTGTGTTGGTCCCATGTTCAAGCAAATGAGCCTCTAGGAGCAATGGCGGCGTTGCCCTCACACCTAGAGGCTCTGCTCTCTCTGCAACCGCTGTGCCCTCTGCACTTTGACAGGTCCAGGTGTGATGCCATTATCACTGCCTGGTCCAGTCAAAGTGCAGAGTGCTCAGCAGTTGCAGAGAGAGTAGAGCCTCTAGGTGTAATGGTAACGCCCCGGTTGCTCCTAGAGGCTCATTTGCATATATTAAAACATCATTTTTCTCAGTAATGCGGGCACATATGAACATGGGACCAACACAGATGCCTTCACCTACCAAATGCACATGTAACAGGTCAGCCGGTGTCATAGGTACAAATCTGCTGACAGATGCCCTTTAAGAAATGAACACAAAATCTAAAAACAACACAGTATTAATAGGTGGACATTCACTTTACGGCACAAGATACATTAAACCTCAGTGATCACAAGGAAATTAAAAAGAAAGGAGATGCTGCCACCTGCACTAATTACAATACATTTCTCAGATTTAACGGCATGGAAGTTGAAGATGCTTTCCGCATCTTATGTCTGCTGGTCTTCATTATCAAGAAGGAGCCAAAAGTACACAGGGCGTATGAATAAAACATGGTGCAAAGCGAAGGGTTCTACAACGTTATACTGAACTCGACACCACGGGCTACAGAAGACCATAGCTTAATGCAGCATTTACTACGGAAGTGAGTGATAGACTATAGCCGACGCTGGGCTCGACCTTTCATGATCATGTTCACAAATCACCATTTCACATCAGCCGAGCCAAGAGCGAGACGTGAAGAAGCCGCTTACCGCTATACATATCCTTGTGAATCAAGGATTCCCCCTGGCTGTTGTAGTATTGCATAGAGGACTGTGTTCTCTCGTATCCAGAATGCGGCTCCCGGATTCCTAACAATGCTGGTGACGACGACGTGCTGCCCACTGTCCCGAGAGAGAAGAATCAATAAAACATACAGTGAACTAGGACATCTCCTCCTCCTGTGTAGTCAATGGGATGGTACACTGGTGGAATTACAATGAGCAAGAGACTCTAAGATGTCAGCGGCACCTAGCCTGCACCTCCTGACATAATGACACAAGGGCGCGAGTGCTGATCAGCTAGAAAGAGTGCTGCAGACAGATGGGTGATGAAACCGGTAAGCAGGAGAAGGACGGGTGGATTAAAGGCTTACCCAATAATGTAAGGTGATGCAACAGCTTTACGGCCCCCCCCCCCCCAAAAAAAAACAAACTTTTCATCTGACATTTTGCAGTATTTCCAAATCACATGAATATAGTTTGCAGAGCATATAATACAACAGTATGGGGAGCGTCTCCTAGCAAGGAGCGCGCCCGAGGCAGTCAGTGATGAGTCTAGTAATACATCTTAGCATGTGATTCTCAGTTAGCTGTCAAACTGTCTCCATGCCTGCCAAGCACATTACAGACATGAAGGAGGCAAAGGCTGCAGGGACTGGAATCAGACAGGGCTCGTCGCTGAATCACAGCACCTGAGAAAATGGTACTGCAAGACCATGGCGAAGAGGGGGAAGACTACAGAAGACTAGACACAACTCTCTGATTGATTCATCTATGATGTACCACGGGACTGAAGTGATTGACCGCGTATTTCTAATGGACAGCGAGAGGCAGAACAAACAGAACTTGATACACTAGGGTCTGATCCCCGAGTAAAGATGGAATCACTAGGTCTTGTCCTTTATTATTTCTTAAATATGAATGTCCTAGAATAACCCTCTAAAAGGGGTTCTCCACTTTTGCTATATTAATGACGCATCCTCAGGATAGGTCATCAATACAAGATGGGCAGGGGCCTGGCTGCCAGCACCCCTGCAGACCAGCTGTTCGAAGAGAAGGCTGCGCTCGAACAAGCTCTGAGTTCTTCTCACTGCTTGCCATCGACATTGCAGGGGTAAGCTGATGCAATTACAGCTACGCCGTCCCATTCCCTTCAATAGGACAGCTCCTTCCTATTCAAATGAATAGGACGGAGCTGTCCCATTGAAGTCAATGAGGACTGCAAAGCTGTAATTACCAAAATCGTAGATGAAAAACCAGCGGGTGGCACGGCCACGTGTCTGTCGGAATATGCACTCAGCCCTATCACACCCTGTCCCTTTAAAGCATAAATGTGGTGCTCAGCTCAGTAAGATGCAAATGGCTATAACGTGGTAGAGATATGACAAAGAGTGGCACTCACCACTGACCACTCTGGCCACTGACATAGTTCATCTTCTATATGGTCCTTCCTATTTGAAGCATTTCCTGAGCCACCCCCTGAGGCGCTCGAATCGGAGTCGGTTGTCCGGAAATCGCTCCTATTTCTACGTGATTTTCGTTGTTTGCGTTTATTCCACTCAAATATTTTATTGTTCTCATAGTCACTTTTGTCCCTTAGGAACTTATCTCTCTTTCTCTCCTTAATTTCTGCTTGTGTGATAATACGTTTTTTTATTAAGTCTCTTGTCAGTGGCCAGACGAAGCGCAAGTCAGCGCGAAATGGCCGTCGCCGCTTTATTCCTGCCGTGAAGACCGCTACATTATGCTCCTTGCCTGATTTTATTTGGATTTAATAAAGAAGTTAGTTTATTCAGCAGTGGTGAGTGCCGCTCTCTGTCATATCTCTACCACGTGGAGCTGTAATTACACCTGCTCACCACTGCAATGCAGGTAAATGGAGAAGAGAACACAGCGCTCATACAAGAGCTGCATTCTAGTCAGACAGCGGATCAGCGAGGGCGCTGGGAGTAGGACAGCAGCCAATCTGATGTCCATGACCTATCCTGAGGAAAGGTCATCAACATAGCAAAAGCAGAGAACCCCTTTAATCCTCACACTGAGAATTTTATAGGATCTGTGTATGAACTCTCACCTGACTGGATCATGGGTGACATCTGCTGATTAGTGGTTGATAACGATGGATGGGATTTGAATCGATCACGTTCTAATGTTGAGACTGGAGTTATAAAATGAGACTGATTCCAACCCTCCTGGAAAAAAAAAGACACACAGGTATTAGGGCCAAGTGAAAATCTGTACAAAGTGGGAGTTGAACAAAAGCCAAGGCCTGGATAGAATTGAAGGAAAACTCCGGCAGACACATGAAACCCTACCTATGGCAATCATCTTCAATTTTTTTTTTTTTTTTTTTTTTTTTAGACCTAAGGATAATCCAGCTTTTTGCTGTTTTTTTTATAAACCAGTACAGGTAGCAGCTGTGGGCACTACAAGTCCCATAATGTTCAGCAAAACATTACACATGTAGTGGTGTAGCGGCATCAGATAAAATCCATCAGAAGCTATAGATATATAGATCCTCCAAAATGCTTGAGGCATAGATGTAGGTCTAAGGCCTAATTCACACGTCCGTAGTGTGTTGCGGATCCGCAACACACCTTGCCACCAGCCCTATAGAGATGCCTAAACTTGTCTGCAATTGTGGGCAAGAATAGGACATGCTCTATATTATTGCGGAGCCGCCGGCTGGAAGATCGGCGGCGCGCTCCGCAAATGCGGAGAGCACAGTGTGTGCTCTCCGCATCCATCATGTCCCCATTATAAATAAATGGGTCCGCACCCGTCCCGCAGATTTGCGGAACGGGTGCGGACGAACATTGCGGACGTGTGAATAGGGCCTAACGCACATGGTTTGTCAGAGGCTGCACAGTGGACCCTGTGCAGCAGCAAGCATTTCACAAGCAGTGCAAAAATTTCAGGAAACAGCCTGGAGAAGATTCACTGACAACATCTGAAGTACCATGGCTATGCAGATCTGCAGTTGTCACCCTGCGCATTACTAAACTCTCGCCATGTGACTGTCCAGAACCTTTCTGCCTGATATTTCATTACTCAGATACCGATAACAGACACACAGATTACAGGTGAGAATTCCTCCTCATTGCAGTGGCATATGCCGCATCTCATGTATAATTTAGTAATTCAAGCAAGATCAGACAGAATTGTTTTCCACCGCAGTATATTTAACGATGGCTGACAACCATGTTGCTTCACAGATCTGCAATTTTCATTTTCGTTATATATCAGATCTTCAAGGCGATCATAAACCGCTCTGCTCTGAGGGGGGATGATGGAATTTTTCCTTAATCAGGTTTTATTTGCGGCCTCCATCTCTCACATCAGGTTCGTAAAGAATAAAATCCAAAGTTCTAAAACAGAACAATGAAGAAGAGAAGAGCCAATTTCGATGCACCTTTGCTTTTGTCAGCACAGTACAGGAGGATGCTGTGAGAATGGTTTTCGTGGTATATGGTTTGCCAATGTCTGACATGTTCACACATCCAATGTTCATTGGAGTAGCTGGAGCCGTTTTTCCCATTACATGAAACTAGAGTTAAACAGAAGAGTTTTGCAAACACTAGGAGGAGCACAGTGCCTACTATTCATGCACTGAACTCAATAATAACACTGCATGCAGTAAGCGGCCTCTAGTGATGCCATTTAAAGGTTTTTTTCCATGGTTCTGAAATTCTGACCTATGCTCAGGATAGATCTTCAATATCAGATCCCCCGCCGATCAGCTGTTTGAAGAGACCGCGGTGCACCGGTGAGTGCCTAGGCCAGAGACGTTGCGTCCATTGATTACGTGGCCTAGGAGCAGGTCAGTTGCATTCAAATGAACGGGGCTGAACAGCAATACTAAGAACAGCTGCTACACAATAGATGGCGCTACAGTGCCACAGCCTCCTCAAACAGATGTAAGACCCCCGCCAATCTGATATCGGTGACCAATTCTGAGGACAGGTCATCAATATCCAGAATCTAAATAAAAATAAAATAAAAAAAACTTTGAGGAGGTTGTGCCAAGCTCTAAACATATTCCCTTTCCACAGGATGGGAGATAACCCGCTGATCGGTGGGGGTTCGGCTGACTATTTCCAGAACTCCCATTGAGAGGGCAGCAGTAGTGGTCATGTCTCCACAAATTTATATATATATATATTTACTTAAAAGTAAATTGGCAAAGAATACTGAACTATATTATCACAGACTCCACAGAGTCAGTGACGTACATTGGATAATAGTGGGAGACTATACGTACCTTCTTGTAGATGCTGCGGAGATCTCGATATTGCCATAAGGTGTTTAGTACTTGTGCAGCAGCTTTCACCACCTTCAATGAAGACCTAAAGAATAGGAAAAATTATCAGATAATGCACTTTATTACTGCTCTAAAAGACCTAAGGGCAAAGTCAACGGATAATATACAGGATTTTTGCTGCGGCCACTCGAGAGATGAACCTTTTTTCTGCGTCTACTGAAAACACTGGTTGCATATCATGGCCACAATTACTTCAAAGGGGAAAACCTCAGGTAAAGCTGGAATCGTGGTTTTTACCTGCGATATGGAATATAGCTTTCCAGCTTCCTATGGAGACAGATCTAGACATTTTAAAGAAACTATTCTAGCAGATAACACAAAACACCGCAGGCTTGGTGGCACCTAATGATCTGAGAAATATAGTTTCCATCATGTTCTTATTTTATTCGTACAGATGACCTGATCAATGACTCCCCAAGGGGTTCGCCAGTGGGACCCCCCACTGATCCCGAAGGGGCCACAGTCCTGAGGTGGAGGGAAGCGAGTCAGCCTCCCTCCGATCTGATATTGACAGCATGCCCGGAGGATAGGCCATCAATATCCTGAACTCGGAAAACCCCTTTAATTAACCTGGGAGAGGTCATGGCACGTCAGTGGTCACCTCGTCCCCAATTTATAATTTAATTTGTGACTCCTATAGTGTCAAACAGAGATGAACTGTATTGAGAAGATGAGAAGGTAGTGGCCCATGGAGAGGATGCACCATGACTTATTAAAAATAGTAAATCTGGATTTGATCTCATAACATTAATCTAATTTTGAGAAGAACATCGATTTCTCTTTGTCTCCTCGTTCCTGCTGTGAAACCAAATGGCCAGAGGTATCTAATGAAGAGAGTGAATTAATGAACAGATGCCTTCAAAAACTAATGACAGTCTACAGTATTTATTGTGACCCCATCGGGTGCTCTGGATGAGGTGCAGTCAAGGGGCTTCTAGGAAGGAGCAATTAAAACCAACAGGTTACAGGCTGTTGTGGAAGGGATGACGCCCGGCTGATCACTGAAACGAGGACTGGCAATGGCTCATTATACGTTTTTTATGCACTAAATCGCTGGATTACAAGGCTGCGCAGTACTTGCCTGTCTCCTTTCCCCTTCGTGATATTCACCAGCTTCTCTATCCCTCCCGTGTCTGCCAGCGCCTTCGCATTCTCCATATTCCTACTGGTGACCTCATGCAAAGCACAGCAGATTGCCGCTATGGTGTCGTCCGATAAAACGTTGGGGCCGTTGCCTCCTGGGAGCCGATTGACCAGGTCCCGCATTGCATACTTGCCTAAGACAGAAAAGTTCACGGTAAGATCCCTTGAGTTGGTGGGTTTGTAAGAGATTATAGGCTCTGGTATACTCCTGTACAAATGTCAGTATGTCACTTTCAATTTCGAGGTGTGATTAAAAACTTGTAAAGTCACTGTGACCCCCACTGATCCTGAGAAAGTAGGGGGTCGCAGCACTGATTTTGCCTGTATGCCCTTCTAGCTTTTCGCTGCACAAAGATATATTTGTATATATAGCAGCATATTCAAGACCATTGAGCCTATAGTGAATAATTTAGATGCTGGACTGGTTGAAACAAGGACCCCTGGGGGGGGGGGGTTCATGGCTGCCCTTCCTCCACAATGATCACCATAGCTGCCCATGATATTGGAGCTCAGCTCCATTCACTTTTATAGAACCCTTGAACAGGCATTTGGAAGCTTAGATTTACAATTCCTTAAAGGGCTTGTCCAGCTTTTACCAAGTGATGGCCTATCCTCAGGACAGGCCATCACTGGCTGATCGGTGAGGGTCCAACAACCCGCACCCCCTTCTGATCAGCTGTTTGGGTTCAGATCTGTCGCTTAGAAGAGGATTCGAGCTGCTACAACCACCTTCATTCTCCTGGTGCACACAGATGGCCTACATACCGATGAGCTCCTTGTTCCGAACATCTAACGCCATGTTCCTCAAAGCCGTGGCCACGGAAGACACCACTCTGTCGTTATCCATCCTCAGCAGCTCCACCAGGATGGGCAGCCCTTTTTCTTTCCTGACTGCTGCTCTAATGTAGGCGGCAAACTACAATGAAAAGACAGCAATTCATTACATGTCCCGTGGGAAATCCTTCAGCTCACCAACTGCTCCGAGCCCTGGCCTCAATACTGTACATACATCAGTAAACAGGACTCCGCCAAGTGGCCTTTTGAATACCAAGCTTGATTGCTTTATTACCTTCCAGTTCCCAGCAGAGAGATTCTGGAGAGACCCGGCCGAACCTTCTAATGTCGCAGGATTCGAACTTTCAGATAGGAGAGTCAGATATGGCTTAACTACAGAAGGGTGCCAGAGCATTTCAACTCCCTTTGGGGATTGGGATAGTCCTGGAATGGGTCCTACACCGTCCCACTGCAGAAGGAAGACACAAAAAGTCACTTGTAGGGCCTTCAGAACCCTGCAGAACAGAGCAATTCTTACAATGGATGCAATAACGAAGTGGCTGGAGAGTAGCACATATATGGGTCTTACTGGTTCAGTCTGCTAAGGGTTGGCCCAGGATAGGTTACCACCATGGTCTGACTTCGGGTATCCCCGCCACTCAGCGGTTACCTGCATGCCGCCTACATTGTAGTGGCGGTACAGTGTAAATGCAGCTGTCTGTCCCATTCAAGTAAACGGGAGAGGAAGCTGAAACGGATGACTCATCAATATCACAAAACTGGAATACCCCTTTAAGTCCTGTAATCAAGAAAAGGGACGTGCGCCTTGCACAGAAACTGAAGACTGTGCTTGGTGCTGGTCACCATTACTACGCTATATTCCCAGTATAAGCACAGTACACCTGCCAGCGAGCGCCGCACAGCATTACTTAACATCAGGCAAACATGACATAACTGGCAGCGGGTATGCAACTAGATAACGCAAGCCTGGCACCAGGTAGGAATCGTGCCAGGCTAAGAACAGTTTATTTGGCAGCATAATCAGCCCTGTAGCTGTGGCTTATGCCCGGGCAGAGAATTACTGGCACTTGGCATTTTCGCCCAGTAAGGTTTGCGTAAGGTTTCTCTAGCAATTAAGTTAATGACGTTTATGAAATTAAGATCTTTAAATGATGATTTGTGTGTTTTGAGGTACTGACTGCACCCACCAGGTCTTCTTGGGGCGGCCTTTTCTTCTTTTTCTTTTTTTTACCCCAACAGCTCGAGTCGGAGTCCTTGCTGGGGGATTCCTTGCAGAAGTCTTCCATTTCATTAATTCCCAGCAATCGAGCTTGAGGCACTTCCAATTCGAGCCGGTAAGAAAGGTTCCTCAAGGTGCAGACACAATTCTCCACTGTCTGGAAGAGAAGGAAAGACGCAGCGTTAATGGCGGTCACTCTCGCTGGAGAATCGCAGGATCTGGGTAATTAGCTCTAGTGCAGAGAAAAACTTGAGACGTTATGTGGTTTTTTGATGGCAGAAACAAAACGCGTTAATGATGCCGGGAGCAGCTTCTCCAATTAATGAAACAAACTCCAAGCAGTGGGTTTTGAGCAATTAATCCAGCCGGGGCACGCTCATGTGGCTCACGGCTCAAAAGCAAGATTTTAAAAAAAGCAAGTAAAAAGCACAAAAATTTAAAAGTCAAAACAAACAAGACATAAAACACTCCCCAGGCATAAAGGTAAAAGTAAAAGGCTTGTCAAAACGGCAAATTTCTTAGGGGGGGGGGGGGGGTGTCTAAGTGCCAACTCTTCCCCATTAGACGTGGTCAGTAGAAAGAAGGATCAGGCAGGTTAAGCTTCAGCACCCAATACTTCTGTTTTCAGGTGCCAGAGGTTCTCCACTGAGGACACATGCATGCTTGGCTGAGCCGAGCATGTACGTATATGATGGAGTTGGGAAGTAATTACTGAAGGTGTATAGGCAACTTTTGTGACAGAACGCAAAGGAATATGTTTTCAAAGGGGCTGTGCAGGATGAGGGAAAAAAAAGGAGTCTGTTCTTTCCAGAAGCAGTGCCACATCTGTCCACAGGCTGTGTCTGCTATTGCAGGTCAGCTCCAATACCAGACACAGCCCATGTGGTGCTGTTCCTGTACATAACAGCAGACATCTTCATCTCTGGTCCTACAAACCCCTTTAATTCCATTCGTTTCGTCTCTTCAGCCCTTCACAGATCATACAGTGTACGGCATGAACAGCAATTTACTAAATTCCCCAATCTGTTGTCACTAATGGATTTAAATAGAGCAGGACGGGAGGAATTCAGATTCTTCCTGCAATCTGTCAGCAGGCTGCTGTTTTATGACTCTTAAGCCCCATTCACCCTCACAGTCCCGGACTTTACCCAGACTTTTTCTCCCCCGAGTCCTAGTACTAACTAAGGGTTATGTCCGAGTGAGCGCATGTGTCAAAACAGCATTAAATGCTCCAGAAAATCAGAGTGACCGTGCCTAAGGTTCGCGCCCTATGTCTAGGCACCTGGAACATCTCCTCTGTAGTGAGAACACACCCAACATGGAACATCTCAGGGGTGATGGCTTCATGTGTAAAAGGCCAACTCTGGCAAATCTCCGGACCTGTAATCTAGAAATAGGTGTGAAAACAGCATCAGTAGCCTGCAGCTTATTTGCAAGATGACAGACCACCATAAATGGCGAGGTATGATTTGCAGATGGATATACAGGGATCTGAGGATGTGTCCTGTGTGCACGGTGACAAGATTACAATGCCATTAAATCTGGACATGCGTCTGTTCTGTATGGATGGAGGGCGAGTCCTTGGAATCATTTCCTCTCAAAGGCCTAAGAAACACCAATTCGACATGCCTTCTTACCTATATTTTCTGTACATGGATGTATGTGAAGTGCAAGCTCTTCGCTCCTTGGTGGAGACATCCTGCATCCTCCCACAGGTTCTTAGTTCAATGGATTAAAGAGGTTTACCGAGTGTATTATACTGATGACGTATCCTGAGGATAGGTCATCAGTATGTGATCGGTGGGGATCCAACTCCCATCACCCCCAACAATCAGCTATTTACAGAGTAATAGTAAATGGGGGCACTCAACTATCAGAGCAATGGACTAATAGAGTGAACCTAATAGATATTTAATCATCCCCAGGAGATAAAAATAAAATACAATAGTAAAAAAACCATAAAACAATAAATACACAATAAAAGCAAATTGACCACTGAAGGGGTGCATACCCTGAAACGCGTCTGGTTGGAAGTGTCTAGCAAGCGCAAATTGGATTATTACTTTTGATATGAATGACCAGTAACAGCATTTCTCTACACAAGTACAGATATCAGCATTGCCCGGTTCTAGGACCTGGACTTGTGCGTCCTACAGTCATCTCCCAACAGCACAGAAGTGCTGGTTACGTGACCGCAACTACAGTCACGTGACACGCCGTGCTCTGACCGCGAGACCACATGGGACGCCGTGGTAGGTCCGGGCGGCGGGGAGAAGGACCGGAGCAGACGACCATCAAACGTGTACTGGTAATGTACCGACCAACATTGGTCTGAGAGACTGTGACACCAATATTATTTTAGAGTGAATAAGATTATCACTGGCCATCGATGTGATCACCAAGATCCATACAGACGCTGATACATTACCATAATCGGATGTTTTCAGTATTGCAGCTTAATAACCAATTTTCTGCATTGGACCTATAAGCTTACAGCTTATTTTGGTAAATTTGGTAAACCAGGTTCCTTATTATTTCAGTGATCTTCTTTGCTGCCATCTACGAACCTTTTTGCTGCTACAAGTTCAGGCGGACTGATTCACCGGGTACCAATTTGCTTTTATTGTTTTTTACTATTGTATTTTATTTTTGTTATCTCCTGATGATGATTAAATATGTATTAGGTTCACTCTCAGTCCATTGCTCTCAGATAGTTGAGTGCCCCCCATTTACTATTATTCTTTATTATTTGGGATTGGGTGTCTGCAGGGGTGCGCACCATTTCCGTAGCCAAGCCACCAGGTGAGCCGCTGATTATACACACCTATCAGCTATTTAAAGAGGCTGTGGTGCTCCGGCCTTCTCGCAACTTACCATACACTGCGCCATACAATATATAGTGGCTGTGCTTGGTATTACAGCTGGGCCCCATTAACTTGAATGGGACTGAGCTGCGCCTGGGCCATGTGACTGATGAACATGATATCACTGGCCTGGGGGGAGGCACCAGAGTCAGACCCTAACCATCGGATACTGAGGATAGGTCATCAGTATTAAACACTCTGACAACTGCTTTAATTAATCCACTTGAAATCTAGTTTGCGGAGAATGCAAAATAGTCGGCCATATTAGATTTCTTTCATTATGTTTCATGAATATTAATGTAAATGCGCTTTCTAAGGTCTATGGTTAGCTTAAAGGTGTCCATACACACAACAGCAAAGTTAGATGACCCTATTTTCGCGAGACTGGATGGCGAGACCAATAAAGGTGTCTCAAAGCAGCTTTGTCCTGGCCCCCATTAAGAACAGATGCAAGCTCAGACGTAAATGTGTAAGGGAGTGACAAGAATATAAAGGGGAAGTCCTAACATGTCAGCCAATAGGGTTACATTTTATTGGTGCTGTAACGATTGGTGCTTGTGGAACCACTGTGTCAACCAACCGGTTTGACCTTGGGTTAAACCTACGGGCGTTATCCTCACAGTTTCCTGGTATTCACCCTTTAACCGCTCCACAGGAATCTGGACTTTGCTGCAGGGGATCCACAAGTCTGCTACCTCCTGAAGTAGCCCCTGTGTGGTTGACAGCTGACCCACCAGGTTCAGAAACACTGGTGAGGGGCACCGAGGGATCAGGCAAAGTTTTAGTCAGTAACATGCTGAAGTCAGAGCTGGTAGAGGTCGAGTGAATCCGTGAAACAAGTTCTCCTAGGGCAGGCAGCAAACGATCAATATGGTAATCAGGCACAGGTCCGGTTAAGGAAGGAAGTCAGGGATTAGGCAGAGTCAGGAATCAGGCAGACGTCGGTATACGGGCAGACAAATGAAACTCAACACCTTAGCAGGGACCAGAGCGCTAGAACACCTATTGCTCAGGCACCCTCCTGAAGGGGAAGGTGCCCTAAGTAGCCTGAGGTGGCCTGCCATAGGCTGGAAAAGGTTAGGGTATATGCACGCTGGTCATTTTAGAACCGGGGGGTGAACCCACTAACCCTACAGTCAGGCAGAAGAGGCATAGCAGGAGAGTGCAGGTCACAGCCTGCAACAGAGGATAAGCTATGGTATTCCGGCATCCGGCCCTGCTATTGGTGATAGGCGAGTGGAGCAGCACCCATGCCAACTTCAGACAGCAGAACTGTGGTGGACACAAAGTGCAGCCATAACAGGTGCAAGTTGCTAAATTACAGCAAACACAGACTGGTTGAAAATGAGCAAAAATTTTAAATTCTCTTTTGTAAAAGTTTATCATAAATAAAACATTAAAGTACAAAAATGAAAGTTGTAGTCCCATTTGCAATCTATTTTGTGGATATCGTCCTATGCCCGGCATACTAATGCATTACTTAACGGGGTCCTTTGTGCGCACTCCCCTTACCTCGGCCTGCTACGCCAATGCTTCCTTCCCTCTGCCTGTCTGGTAACAGGTCGAAGGCTCTCCAGATTCGCATTTTCATGCAGATTCCAATAATGTAGTGCAAGTGCAACATCTGATCACACATTGCAGTCATTTCCACTAACATGTATAGCACATTATGGTGCATTAAAGAGGCTGAATTGGTTAATGGAAGCATTAAGGACCCCAGCAGGGTAGAAAACGATTAAAATTAAATACATAAAATAAGGCCTATGGCCGCTGCAATTTATCAAGTGCTTTCAGTCATTTACTAGACTGCGCAAATGATAACCCAGAAAGCAAGTTCTAACAATCACCTTAGAGGAACTGTTCAGGATTAGAGAAACATGATTCCTTTCTACAAAAAACAGCCCCACGTCTGTCCACCGGTGGTGTGTGGTATTGCAACTCAGGCTCTTTCACTTTAATGGAGATGCAAAATCTGACTTTTTTGCCTATTATCCTAACCAGTCAGTGGTATTCTGGGTGCACAGTTGGGGGGTAATTTGTTTCTCTACTCTCTGCTTTGCCAGACCATGCAGGTCATGCGTCTGCTCACAGAGAACATGTGATGGTGAAAGGTCACTGATTAACGATCGACACGCTGCTGGATGCAGGGTAGGAGGGTTACAAACTGTATCCAACAGACTCCACCAACTTATGGAGATTATTGGGGGGTCCGCCTTGTTGACGGCAAGACCAATGCTGAGCTCCAGCCATCCAATGTGATGGACGTGCCGATGTAGGTGAGAACAGTGCCTTATTCGGGGAACTGAACATATCTGATAATTGCTTAAAGTTTTTTTTGAAGGACAATACTGATGTTCTGTCCTCAAGATAGGTCATGAATACCAGGTCGGTGGGGGACGACTCCTTGCACCCATCCTAAACAGCTGTTTAAATGGTTTACGGTGCTGGGACGAGCGATGCAGCATCTTCATAGTGTACTGAGCATAGTGCCGCACATTGTATAGTGGCTGTGCTTGGCATTGCAGCTAAATCCCATTCACTTGAATGAGACTGCACAGCCCAAAGGTGATTTCACCGAAGGCCGTGACGTCATACGCAGAGGAAACGGCCGCGGCCAACAGATGATAGGTAGGGGTGCCCAGACCCCTGTTGTGTAGCTATGTTCTCTATCACCTAGGGAAAACATTCATTTTCAAACGCTCTTGCCGCCTATACCCGGGATGCTCAACCTGTGACCCTCCAGTTGTTGCAAAACTACAACTCCCAGCATGCTCCAATAGTTGTAGGTTGTCCAGGAATGCTGGGAGTTGTAGTTTTGGTACAGCTGGAGGGCCGCAGGTTGGGCATCCCTGCTCTATACCATGCACAGACAAATGCCCTTAGCTACGCCTTTAGGTTATGAGTGCAAACTCCTCGTATGTTCTCATCGCTGAGCGGTCATTCGTAAAACAGAAGTGCACGAAGACCAGGAAAGTGTGAACACTCTCAAGCATTTCCCTAAAATATGAGCATCTGTGAAAGCATGACACCTCCCGCAGTGCTGACAGTTTTCAGACCACGCGGCTGTGCCATAATGGACTCATCGATCAGAGCGCTGGAAGAAAGCAGCAACAGGAGGCACGGCCTCACATTTAACCCGTTGTACCACCAGGGAGGGGACAGCGAGGCGCAGGGACAGCAAAAACTTCATTCCAGAACCATCTTTCTAGCAGTAAACACGCTGACGGGAGGAAGTCGCCTGCGGCGGAGGTTCGGAAGGAAGCGAGTGCTTAATGCATAGTAAACGAGACGGTATAAAACGCGTTATTACCCCAGGAGTAAATCTGAAATACCTTGCTGTCAAAATCTGACGTGTTCACGCAGGTTTGAATCACGAAGAGGAGGGAGTCGACCAAGCCTTCACAGTATCTCATCTGCTTGCGTGCTTCTTCCCCCGCTGAACTCAGGTTTCTGAAGAAACAAAAGCACAATTTAACTAAATGAGGGCTGTCAATAATAAAAAAATAAAAATACCATTTAACCGGGGTCGAATAAAGCATTAGGGAGCTGGAGTAAAGATATCTGTTCTGTAAAAAGCCATGAAAAGGGCAAGAATAATCTGCGGCCATGTTCTTTCTATTAAAATACCAGGAAACCATTAAGGTGAACGCTCCCCGCCATTGTACCCCTCAGATGCACCGTTCATACATGATCGCGGCATCTGACAGCAATGGTGTGAAATAGAAATAAATTAAATCATACTTCGCTCATCCATTTGCTCGCAACAGGACGCCGCCGCCTTCTTGATTGAAGATCTATCACGAAATCTCACGCGGCTCATAATGACGTCATTACGTCACAGCGCACAGGATTTCATGCAAGATCATCAATTAAGATGGTGGCGGTCGGCTGTCACGAGCAAATGGATGAGGCAAGTATGATTTACGATCATTTATTTTCATTTTACACCCGATTATTGTTATCAGATGACGCGATCATGCATGAATGTGGCATCGGATGGGTACAATGAAGGGGAGCGTCATGATAAGTGTGATTTTTACTCTATTTCAGGGAAAATCGATTCGCTGCCACGAAACACAAGAAAATTCGGCTTCGTGGCTAATCGAATTTGCCTTGAAACACTATATACTACCTGTGTTACCCAATCATGCATTTTTAGGTTACACAGATAGGCCTAATCCACTAGAGCAGTGTTTCCCAACCAGTGTGCCTCCAGCTGTTGCAAAACTACAACTCCCAGCATGCCTGAACAGCCCAAGGCTGTCCGGGTATGCTGGGAGTTGTAGTTTTGCAACATCTGGAGGCACACTGGTTGGGAAACACTGCACTAAAGTAACCTACACACTCGGGGTCTCACTTATCACAGCTCAGCTCCCATTGGTATGAGCAAAAAATCCGGTTTTATTATGAGACAATTTGGTTATACCTCCCGCATCTGTAAGCTGCCATTTTGTGGACTATTCCAATACTGGACTAAACCATTTGTTCGGTAAAGGCCGAGGTCAATGCTTTAAAGGGACACTATAACATCAAACAGTTTTGTCAAGCCGATATGTGAATATTCATTTTTTTTTTATGGATTTCTGGATATAATTTTATAGACGTCACTCCATGTAATTTACTTCCTGTCTTTGGACCTTTGGCAGGGAACAGAGTCTCTCTTAAAGGGATTCATCATAAAGAGAAAATTAATACAAGGCACTTACTAATGTATTGTGATTGTCTATAATGCCTCCTTTGCTGGAAAAATAAATCCAGCCAGCAAAGGAGGCAATATGGACAATCACAATACATTAGTAAGTGTCTGGTATTCACTTTATGTACATAATAAATGCCATTTGTGGAAGTGAGACGACCCCGTTATCTCAGACAGACCCTCACTGCGACCAGAGAGGGAAGGGGGATGAGTGACTCAATTAGATCATGACACTGATAAGTACAATGCTCTTCTGTAGACATCTTTAGGTTACTTTCACACTAGCGTTTTAGTTTTCCGGTATTGAGATCCGACATAGGAAAACGCTTCAGTTTTGTCCCCATTCATTGTCAAAGGGGACAAAACTGAACTGAACAGAACTAAATGCACCAAAATGCATTCCGTTCCATTTGGTTGCGTTCTCATCCCGGAGAGCAAATCGCAATATGTTGTAGTTTGCTTTTCGTCCTGGGATGCAGAGCAAGACGGCATGACCCCCTATGCAAGTCAATGGGGACGGATCCGTTTTCTCTGCTACAACAGAAACGGATCAGTCTTCCATTGACTTTAAATGGAGTTCATGACGGATCCGTCTTGGCAATGTTAAAGATAATACAACCGGATCAGTTTATAACGGATGAAGACAGTTGTATTATCAGTAACGGAAGCGTTTTTGCTGAACCCTGCCGGATTCAGTAAAAACGCTAGTGTGAAAGTAGCCTTACCTAGGCCTATCAGGACAGCAACTGAGCTGTTATCCAAACTCTAGCAGTCTACTATTATTTTAACAGTTAACATCTTCCCGTCACAGCAGCAGTAAATGGACAATGTGTTACTTATCTACAGAAGACCGTTTTCTCTCTCTGTGCTGTAACAGAAGGACGATATTTTGTATTACATTTTCCTTTTGATATAGTACTGCCGAAATAAAAAAGACAACAATTCTTTTCTTCTATAAATATTGAGTTTAAAAATACCTCTTTCTGACTGAAGGGCCCCTTTAAATTGGCTTTTTGAGTTAAACCTCAACTAGCTGACATGGAGACGTCCAAACGTTAGTGATAAAAACTTTTCATCATTTCTAGATTTACTACTTTTTCATTTTTTTTTCTAAAAATCTTCAATAAAATCTCAAGTTCAACTCTCCACCTCAGAAGATTGGTTTTTCCAGCTCCATAAAACCAGTAAAGCGTTCCGTTACCTCATGCAGCCAGTGGTATTGCGGAGAACCGACGAGGACTGGAATTTCATTTTGTGATCGTCGTCGAAGGAGGAATTATTCAGTCCGGAGTGTGGAACGATCACAGTGTTTGTGAGCGGCAACAGAGCCTCGCGGATAATGGTCATCTTTACGGCGTCGCAGGATGATAAGTTCCACAGGACTCCTGGAAGAACAGAGCACAGACTCCATAAAACACTGCCGAGGAGCATACAGAACATTCCTCTCGGTTATAAATGGCGGTCTAGACGGCACAGTATTTCCCCGTGTTGTACGTATTCTGACATTTTCTTGACCACAGAGTGTTATTTCCAATCGTCTGAGCCTTCATTCTGATATAAGAGCTGCGTTAACGCAGAGTCAAATCTTCACCTACGAACACCAGTAACGGGTTCCATAGAGAATGAATCACATAAAAGTTCAGTAACTATGCAGATGAATCGCTTACATATCTTGTACTGATCCTGAGTGACCGCCAGTATTATACTCTAGAGCTGCATTTACAATATTGCTGGCTTCGGAGCTGAACTCTCCCCAACTCACTCTGGTAATTTGCATTTTTGGATGTGTAACCTGGTGTAGGAAATCCTAAAATAGTCCCTGCATTCGCTCGGATTATCGCTAGTGAGCGATCATTTGAAACGCTTGTTCATCGGGTAATTGAGGTGACCGCTACAACAATCTATAATCGTTTTCCGGCAGCAGATTATGGGGTCTAAATAATCATTTTCCAGCAGCAGATTGTGCCGTCTGCAAACATCGAGTCACTATGGGGATGAGGGATGGCATTACCGATCGCTCCTCCCCATACTGTCGAGGGGATCGCTGCATGTACAGGCAACTTTCTCCGCAAATGAAGAGCAGGCGACTGTCGTGAAGGAACGCTTCCTTCCTGACTATCATCCGCTCCATCAAGCAGTTTAAAGGGGCCTTTAGAGATGTCTCTTGACCAGCTTACTGATGGTTTCCAACATTGCTGTGGGCTATTAATACATTCTGTAACGCAGGATCAGTACAAGATAAGTAAAGAAATGCAATTACAAAATTATTAAACTTTTTACGTAAACTAATTCAATATATAAACTCTGCAATAAAAGATGGGAGCCCCAACAGGACGAGGCTAAGTACCATCAGTTAAGGTCATTCTGGAAGAGGTGCTTCAGGATGTGGAGGATGCACCAAGTACAAGTGTGACCAAGGATTACAAACATATTTAGGACGTAAAAAAAATGTCAATTAAGCAATTTAATTAAAAAAAGATAACAGAATTGTAATAGTCTTTTACTTCAGGAGCAGAAACTAATTAGTGTTTTACATCCTTATAAATGTAGTTAAAAAGGAGAAAAGGAAAGTTAAGCTTTAGGATCTGCAGTGCAGCTATCTCTGTAATAGAGCTTCACAAGACTGGGGTATAAAATACTACAAAAGGCAAGGAATTGTCCAATAGAAAAGAAAACATGCAGCAAAAAAAAAACCTCCCCATGCACACACAAAATGCAAATGAAGCACACAACTCAATGGAGCCTTGCACAATTCCTTTTTTTTTTTTTTTTTTTTACGGATCGATGTGCCGATCGGCAAACCCCTAGGTCCTATTCTTGATCGTTTTTGTGGATGAGAATTGCCATTTCTATTGATCGGAGTGAGAATTGGAAAACAAAAAACGGAATGCACATTTTAAAGTAACTTTTTTTCTGCAGACCAATACAACCGTGTGAATTAGGTGTAAGGATTCTGAGAGGTGCTTGAGCCACGTATGAATGAATCGCTAGCGGTTTGCAATTAATAGGTATAACCAGTTGGGCGGTGGGGGGGTCGGGGGGCATGATGCCCCTTCATAGACTGTGACTCCCCCCCCTCCCCCAGTCTGCACCTTCATTGCAAACTGATAGCAATTTATTCCTAACTTCTAGCAGGAATAACAAAGGAATTGCACATCACAGAGTCATAAGAATAGATGCTCCATCATTATTATTACATGCAGGATGCAAGTAGTTACTTTTTTCTTCCTATGTCATCCAGTTTTGCTCCTTATAGGTTTCATGTATAGCTGGAGATAGTTATGTCATATAGCATCTACTGAGCTATTATTTTGTCACAGAGTCACCAAAGCTCCACTGAAATGCACAGCCCCTGCTCTCTCCTCCTTCCAGTTAGGATTCACCCTGAATGCAATGCAATCCTTGACTTTCGGCAGCTCGGTAGTGATTAGCCAAGACTCCACATCTCTACAAGATGTTCTAAAGCCACAGCTGGAGTTCCCCTTTAAAAGGACATCTGTCAGCAGATCTGTACCTATGACACCGGCTGACCTGTTACATGTGCACTTGGCAGCTGAAGACATCTGTGTTGGTCCCATGTTCATATGTGCCCGCATTGCTGAGAAAAATTATGTTTTATTATATGCAAATGAGCCTCTAGGAGCAACGGGGGCGTTCCCATTACACCTAGAGGCTCTGCTCTCTCTGCAACTGCCGCGCCCTCTCCACTTTGATTGATAGGACCAGGCAGGTGTGACCACATTTACACTGCCTGGCCCTGTCAATGAACGTGCAGAGGTTGGGGCCAGTGTCGTAGGTACAAATCTGCTGACAGACGTCCTTTAAGACGGTAAACCTTGAGAACCCGCCAGGTCTTCTTTTGCAAATACCTGAAGATCTCACCCGCTGTAAGCGCTGTGTGACCTTGATGGCACTGTACAGAGGGCTCAGAGTGTTTAGCTTCATCTCGATAACGTCACCTTATTTCTCCGTAACGTGTCAAGGGATTTGATGGACAAATTATTAAAATCTTCACTTAACATCTGCCCTTGGTGGATTTGCCTCTTGGTCTTCGTCAGACAAGTAATACTTCCCTAAATGAGAGCAGACAACTGTGGTCTCCAGCTACTTAATCCCCCGCAGAAGTTCCTCACGACAGATTTGTATTATGGATGCAGAGCACACGCGGCCTCCATATGGCCTTGCTTAAAGCTGCGCCGTTTTAGAAGTTTTGACAGAATTAATTACTTTCAATGTTTTCATGAAGCAGAGGGGACAAGTCTGTAGGACCTACCAACGTCCACCACCGTGCGGGAAAAATGTGAACAAAAAATACAAAAAGTATAAAAGACCAACTGCAGAGGGTCCGTCGGTTCTGGCAGGAGCTCGCCTGTGTAGGGGGTGCCTATTCTACAACACAGGCCCAACAGTGAGCGAACAGAGATGGAAGGTCAGGCATGAGGACGTATACAAGACGGCTGCACCTTATCCTGATTTCAGCCCCTTGGGCACCATTTTCAAAGAATTTAGGGGTTGTCCTATTATGAAAACGTATCGCCTAGCCATACAATATGGGTTAAGTATCTTAGCATTGGGGGTCCGATCTCTGGTGCCCCCGCCAATTCACGAAAACGTGGGCATGTGCTCCCAGTCTGGATGTTGGATAGACACACATGCATGTCCGCTGCTACATTCACTGCCGGAGATGGAGTACGTACAAGAGCCATCTCCAGCAGGCCCATATAGCGGCAACAGACGTGCATGACTGCGATCCATTCAAATGGATGGTGGTGGGGGGGCCACGGACCCCCTGCCAGACACATCCCAGATCCTGCGGCTAGGGGATAAGTTGTTGAAGGGGGACAAAGTCTTTAAAGAGGACCTGCAAGGGAGGACTGGCCATAGACCCTACAGGGAAATTCCCTGGTGGGCTGATGCCCAGGGGGGCACCAGAGATCCCCTCGTGGCTGCCGGCTGAATACACAACAATCTGATGCTCTCAGCATTAATTAATGCTAGGAGCATCACATACTTATGTCCCTGGCCGGCTTCCACAGGGGCCCTCCTGAACTCATACAGTCGAATACTGCAATGTGGGCAGCAGTATTTTATGCTCCTCGGGCAGTATTTTGTGCTGCACTAAGGTACTGCTGCCCCCCCCCGCCTACTTGTGTTACCCCGCCTTCTGTCTATCTGGATCCCTCTATCACATGGGGCCACTTTAAGTTCCCATTCCGCCCCCGAGGAACTGTCACCTCTCCTGACAAGGCTATTCCCCTATTATTCCTCTTAAATATTTATGAATAAATGAACAACTAGGTGTTAAAAATCCCTTTGTCCAAGTCATATGCCCCTACACAGACAATATTACATTGTGCAGGGACACGCCCCCAACTGGTAAAACTCAGCTGTTTGTTTATACATTTTTGGGAGGAATAAAAAAGGAACTACACAACGCAGCAGTCTAAGAAAAAAATGTTCTAAAAATCTTATTTAGGGCTCATGCACACGACCGTATGTATTTTGTAGTCCGCAAAAAACGGATCTGAAAAAAAATACGGATGACATCCGTGCGCATTCTGTATTTTGTGGAACAGAACAGCTGGCCCCTAATAGAACAGTACTATCCGTGTCCGTAATATGGACAATAATAGGTCATGTTCTATTTTTTTGCGGAACGGAAATATGGACATACGGAAACGGAATGCACACGGAATAACTTTTGTATTTTTTTGCGGACCCATTGAAATGAATGGTTCCGCCAACAGTCAGCAAAAAAAAACAGAACGGACAGGGATAGAAAATACGTTCAGGTGCATGAGCCCTTAAAGGCAGAAACAGACTTCTCGAGGGTGGCGTGAGGCCCTGTTTAAAGTGAACCTGACAATGTCATAAGCCCAGACGTAAGGACGTTTTACTAAATCCTCAAACTAAAATAGTCTGTGAAAGTAAGTGAATAAGAAAGCCTCCGATTCTTCAGGATGAAAAAAGGGTTAACTTTTCTGCCACAGCACCCACTTGAATTGGGATGAGATGCAATACCAGACACAGCCTGTGGACATGAGTGACGCCGTTTCTGGACAATGACTTTCATTCTGCGTTCCAGAACTGGGGGGCTGTGGTCCCTGGAGGGACCATTGGGCCAAAAGTGCTCAAAGAGCATCATCA
The DNA here is from genome assembly GCA_033119425.1 of Bufotes viridis. Lineage (NCBI taxonomy): Eukaryota > Metazoa > Chordata > Amphibia > Anura > Bufonidae > Bufotes > Bufotes viridis. The sequence continues at coordinate 133,554,414 of CM065595.1, read as the reverse complement.
ATATACTCTGCCATGGCCGACTACGACGCCAGTTCTGATCAGTTGTTACGGGCGACAAGTCCAGTCTTTTAGCTGTATAGATGAGGCCCACAGTGCACAAAAAAAAAAACAAACAAAAAAAAAAAAAAAAACGTCCATTATAAAAACCAGCTTGATGTGTACAGAATACAAGACGCTTCTTATTCACAGCCGTATTAAGCAGAGGCGATGTCAAAAGTGCAGCCGTTCTTATGCAAACAACAATCAATATGACCGCCACATCGCGCTTAATATCAGACGTTTAGCCGCATTTTGCAAGTGGCTTTTGTTACTACGCTGAAATCACTTGACAGCAGCAGACGGAGGCTATTTCACCAACGCTCGGCTCTTTACATACTGCCACTTGAGGAGCATACAATAACAGGGCTCCTGCATCGCGAGTGAACGGCCAAAAAGGTGGGAGATTCAAGAGGAAGCAACAAAAAGCAGAATGCGCTCCTTGTTCTGCCTGGTCAAATGCGCTAATCTGAAAAATCACTGCCGCAGAGAAGTCATCCAAGTCGTACAAAGCTTCTTAGATTATTTTCACCCGAGGGAAACCGTGCCATAATGTCCCTACCAGAAGCAGCACCGTAACTTAAAAGGCGACTGAGCCATCGAGCTAAACGAAGAATATCAGCTTCTATATCTTCCAGCGTAGTCACCGCGCCTCTGTCCTCACAAAGAATCACATTTAGGACTCATTCAGATGGCTGTATGCTGTCCGCAAAAATGTGGATCCGTTTTTTTTGCCGACAGTTCAGCATGTCCGAAAAAAAAACAAAAAACGAATTTTGCATTTTGAATTTTTGTGTACCCATAGATTTCAATGGGGCCATGTCCTGACAAGTATATTAACGGAAGAAAAGGGCCTTATAGAAGTGAATAGGTCTGCATCTAATCCGCATTTTACGGACATCCGAATGAGCCCTTATAGTCGTACCAAGTGTAATGACCGCAGGCTGAGAACACTGGCGGGGTGTCCATAAATAGGTCGGATCGGCGAGGATAAATCTGCTCAAAATCAGCAACAAAGATATAAGTAATAATAATAATTTAAATAGAGACAACATATGCCGCAGCGAGAGTGTTCATGTACAACTCAAAAGACATCACAAAGTTACAGGGTAATAAACAACTAAACAGTAGGAGTGAGAGCCCTGCTCACAAGAGCTTACAATCTACAAATAATGATGACTATAATGTGTGCACTTGGGATTTTTACATAAGGGATATGATCCCTTTTTAATTAGCCCCCTTAGGGTCCTTTACACGGACCGATTATCTGTCAGGTGAAGAGCATTTGTATAAAGTGTAAAATCTGTCGGCAATCAGCTGATCGTGTTGGTTTGGCGACATGGAAAACGAGCGGTCCTGCGCAGCAGATCGTGGTGTATTAACAGCACTGGAACAATGGTTTCCTATGAGGGCAAGCAATCGTTCAACCGCTCGCTTGTCATCATACAGCGGAGGGGACTGTTCCGTGTATAGGAACGATCGTTAACCATTATCGGACAGTGTAAAGGTGCCGCTGATTACCCAATGAACAAGCATTTGTGCGGACACCTAGCATCACTCTGCTACCGGCAAACAACAAGTCGGTATGGGGGTGAGCGATGGCATTAGCGATCACCCCTCCTCAGACTGTGGAGGAGATCGCTGCATGTAAAGGTGTCTCCCTCACTGATGAGCAGGCGCTTCCTTCCCGACAATCGCCTACTGAATTGTCCCGTCTAAAGGGATCTTGAATGGCGTCTTCATCTCCGCCGGTGATTGGGAATACAGCAGACGCTCCCGATCATCTGCCAGATAATCAGTCTGCGTAAAGGGACCCTTAGCGTGCGACACCTAATGAAAGATTCATTTTACCTGTTGATTTGTTAACATCTCATCGACAGATTGATCTTAACCATTTCACTATAGCACCGTGAAATCTGCAGCAAAATCCACTGGTTACTCGTGGGTTCACATGCCTCTATATTACAACTGTGGCCTTACCCCTTGTAGGTTACACACGTGTGGACCTATCCTTTATGTTACACACATTTGGACCAACCCTCTACATGTTCCATATGTGGACCTCCACTTCAATGTTACACATAGGGGTGCAAGGATCTGAGGCCTGGAAGAGACTGTATTACATGAAAGAGGTTGTCTCACTTGCAAATGGCATTGATCATATAGGGAAAGTTATTACAAGGCTCTTACTAATGTATTGTGATTCTCCATATTGCCTCCATTGCTGGCTGGATTCATGTTTCCATCACATTATACACGGCTCGTTTCCATCACATTATACACTTCTCGTTTCCATCACATTATACACTTCTCGTTTCCATCACATTATACACGGCTCGTTTCCATCACATTATACACTTCTCGTTTCCAGCAGCGGTGGTCATGCTTGCACATTATAGAAAAAAAGCGTCATCCTCTTAGGTGGCCGGGACCGTGGGAGTGCGCATAGGCACACATGCGCAGCAGCTCCCGCCCTGGCCACCGCGTATCTGTGCTGCAGCAGTGTTTATAACCCCTGGAATCCAGCAGTGTATAATGTGATGCAAATATGAATCCAACCAGCAAAGGAGGCAACATGGAGAATCACAATACATTAGTAAGTGCCTTGTATTTACTTTCTCTACATGATAAGCACCGCTGCCCACGCCATACACTTTAATGACAGCCTGGAGGCTTCCTCCGGCAAAGGCTGAATAAGACCCTTGTCTCCAGGCTCTTGGGGGCTACATTGCTCCGATCCTGGGGCATAGAAAACTTGGATAATTCAAGGCACGCTCTGAAGCACTTGAAAGAACCGATAGCGGAAGAAAGAACCAAGTGAAGAAAGGAGAATATTCGAGATCTCTGACACACTGTTCTCATGCCTGGCAATCCTTACCTTCCATAAAAGCACTGAATATGTTTACCTTATCTGACAAAGAGCCCAGCACATACCCATTGTCACACCCTGACACAGACGGGCGATCAGCCGTACCATCACCAGACAATATGAAGCACGCCGATCTGTCCCCTCACTGAATTAACTATAGGAGTCCTGGGTTCAAGGGGTCTTCCTATCATTACATAAACTCCCCACAATGAATCCACTGGGCACCAATGTGACTGCTCTGCCCCTCTTATTACTATACAGTCTTGCTGCCCACTGGGTCATGTGTCTGCAGAAAACGCAATTCTAAGGGTATTTCAACATGGCATGGAAAAATCGGCGATGAATCTGCACCACAATCTGCACGAGTTAGGCTACTTTAGAACAGCCAGAGCTCTCTGGATCAGACACTGCTGGACGGTACCAGAATGCCTGCTGGCCCAATTGACTATATTGAGGTCCTGCGGAGATCCGGCCGCTATCTAGCAAACATGGAAGGACGAATACTGCTGCATGCAGTGGTTTTGACCCGATAGATTCCCGGCAATGTCTGCCAGACCTGCCCGGCCACAGCTGTCAATTAACCATACATGCGAATTTTGCCTGGGATTGCACTGTAAGAACTACAAACATCGAAATCTGTGGTGGAAACCCACAGCAAAAACTGGCATCTGGCAGATTTAAAATCAGCAGCGCAGGTCAGTTTCCACAGCGATTCCATGCAATATTTATCTAACCCCTATAATGACACCCCCCAAATGCCCAGGCCCCTCACATAGATTGTACTTGCCTCACTCCCTGGCACCCGCGTCGCTCCCGATAACCACACGGCTACCACTGCATCGCCCCATCACGCAGATGAATAGGAGGTCGCAATGGGGGTGAGCCTCCCTAGCATCGTGGTATGCTATTGGCTAAAAGCCGCCTAAATAAATGTTAATTTTGAAAAATAGTAAAAAAAAAAAAACATCGGGAAGACATGCCGTAACGCCGGATCTGGAATTAATGCCCATTAAAGTGCATTAATCCGGATCCGGCATTAAGCTAAAGGTCGTTTTGGCGCATCGCCGGACCAGACGTTTAGCTTTTGTGAATGGTTACCATGGCAGCCAGGACGCTAAAGTCCCGGCTGCCATGGTAAAGTGTAGTGGGGGAGGCAGGGGAGACGTATACTTACCGTCCGTGCGGCTCCCGAGTCCCGGGGCGCTCCACAATGACGTCAGAGTGCCCTATGAGCATGGATCACGTGATCTATGCGCATGGGGCGCTCTGACGTTGTTGTGGAGCACCCCGGGAGCTGCATGGACTGTAAGTATCTGCTCCCCCCTACTACTATGGCAACCAGGACTTTAATAGCGTCCTGGCTGCCATAGTAACACTGAAAGCATTTTGAAGACTGATCAGTCTTCAAATGCTTTCAATTGTCTTGCGCTGTGCCAGATCCGGCAGGCATTTCCGGCGACGGAAGTGCACGCCGGATCCACACAACGCAATTGTGAAAGAGGCCTTATTGGACTTGTATGACTAAACACTATATTTATCAAAGTATTTACATCAGAAAACTGGCAAAAATACAGAAATTTGATTTCCTCCTATTACAAAACTAGATGCCTGCAGCCCCCACTAGAGGGAGCTCAGTGCATAGGAATGTATACAGTTACCATTTACTGGAATGGAAAAAAAGTTAAAACATTTTTGTGCTCCCCCTAGTGGCGGCTGCACGAAAATGCAGTGTTTTCTTGTCAGGAAAAAGGAATTCAGCACCAGGCCCCCGTTCTACGGGCCCCACAGCAGTACCGTGGTCTGCCTCCACTGAAAGTATGCCACTACAGGGGGAGCTAATCCATCACATTATATTAAACCTTGTTCATAATGTGCCTTTAATACTATACCCCACCTAGCAAAAAATGTCAGAAAAGAAAGGATTTCAAATATATATTTTATGCACATGGATGAGCAAGGAGGAGTGCGATTTTTATAAATCAAATATATCCCGGAGTAAGACTCCGCCGTCTCCTGTGTACAATCTGCCGTAAGAGAAAGAGCGATGAGTCTTTCTGTATTCATGGTGATCGAACTTGAGGTCAAAGTCATCATACTTCAGAGCGCCGTGAGGATTAGAGAAGAGATTAGCTCACGGGTTATTAAAGAATATACAAGTCTTCAAGAACAAATTGAGCAAAGTGGATAAAAAGATCAGAGCTAAAAATATATATATATTTACGGACATCCTGGAAAGCAGAGAGCCAGGGGCCCGCAGAGGACAAGCGGAGATCAGCAGGTTTTCGGAGGGTTTTCTTTTTCTCCGGCTAGGTTACCTGGCTTAAGGTAACATGATTAACCAGAAAGGATTTCTTTTTTTTAAAGTAATACAAGTACGGCTCACTACTATAACGAGAGGGGTTAATTACGTACGTGCGGCCGACCGGGTGATTAACAGGAACATCGGGGATCAAAAAAAGAGTTTTGCTGGAAATTAAAAGTTTTCGTTTTCCCTGGGTTAATGATTACAGCCCAGGGAATGTAAAGGAGATTATCCTGTCAACACGCTCCTAGGTGCTTGGTTAATAGCAAAACTAATTAGGTGATCCGTATCCAGATGTAGCAGACTTGTGTTTGTTATCTGGCACAGTTCACAGGTATTTCAGAAGCTGTACTATACTTTGTTATCTTCCTAGTTCCCACAGACTCTGAATGGAGCCTGCGATCTACACTGCTGCTTCATTCAACCTCTTACTCACTGCGGCAATGCAGTGCGGAGGAACAGGATGTTCCGGGCCGCCGTCCTGCTGATTGGTGGGGCCCCAACTGATCAGACATTTATCACCTACTGTACACCATTGATAGATAGGTGGAACAATGGGTTTAAAGGGCGTCTGTCAGCAGATTTGTACCTATGGCACTGCCTGACCTGTTACATGTGCGCTTGGCAGCTGGAGGCATCTGTGTTGGCAATATGTTCATATGTGCCCGCATTGCTGAGACATAAGCCACTAGGAGCAATGGGGGCATTGCCATTACACCAAGAGGCTCTGCTCTCTCTGCAACTGCCATGCCCTCTCTTTGAAAGGACCAGGGATTTTAAATGCGATTGCGCCTGCCTGGTCCCAACTTCTCCTACAGCCAAAGTGAGGGAGAGAGCAGAAAGCCATCAGAAACTGGTGCGGACTGATTTATATAAGACCTTGCAGCACCACCAGCTAGGTGAAGGACTTACACACACTCTGCGGCAGCAAAATGGTACAGAATGTTTAATGAAAACTATTTACAAAGCTGCTTAATTTTGCATTTAGGAAGCACAATAAATGATTCAGTGCAAAGAAGTCCATAACCTTCAAAGCATACAGAAAAAAAAAAAATCTAAAATGTTTTGTACACTGTCCTTTTATTGGCAGAATTAACACGCTGCAAATGTGCACTTGTCTCATCCTACGCAACTATCAAAAAAATTCATCAGGGTATGTGTCTCAGTCTGAATTAACAAAAATTCAGAATTATTTTTTTTCCTTTATGGAAACATCAAACACACGCTGCAGGAATCTTTGACGGTTTTAGTGTTTGTTTTCTCAGTCCTAATTTCTTTCTGCAAGTAAACGCTATCTACGGAAAACACACTGAAATGGTTTTCTGGCTCTATAAAAAACTACAGTTAATAGAAGGTAATGGAACTGGGGCTATACACAGAAGTCCCTCATACAAAAACATACTCCTAGAAAAATACATATCTTGAAAAATTTAAAAAAACAAAACAAAAAACAACACACCGAGAAACCAGGGGATCGAATACTACAGAGCCCTTCTTTATTGGACGCAAACATCATTATAAAATAAAAAATCCTCCCACCATAGACATTTATGGCCCTCCACATTCTGCTGACCCCCATGGTCTCCAGGGGAAGCCGAGATGGCCGCTGGTTGCTGCATCCAGGTGGAGAGGTGCTGACATGTGTGCGGCTCTCTCCACTCAAGTCTATAGGATGCAAGAAAGCAGCTGAACCAATTTAAAGGGGATGTACAATATTAGAAAAAACATGGTTGTGTGCGGTGGTGACTTGACTGCATTTCTTGTGTGTTGAGCCTAAAACAAGAAGCAGAGAGGAGTGGGGACCGCAGCAGCGGCAGGGTGCCCCCAGTGTCTTATAGGTGCAGGCCCCACACCTGTCCTTAGAACGGATCCCGCAAAGTGCCGGAGGATGCACCGTGCATGCGCGGCCGTCCTCCACTCGTTTCTATAGGACTGACAAAAATCGCAAAGCACTGGCACAGCTATTTTCGTTGCCCCCACAGAAGTGAACGGAGCAGTGGCCGCGCTCGCGCAGAGTGCTTCCCATTAATTTCCATGGGATTTCTGAAAACAGCAGTCCCATAGAGATGAATAGAGGGCGGTCACACATACCAGTGCTCCCTCCAGCCCTTTGTGGGCTTCACTCTAAGTATAGGTGCCGGACCTATCAGACATTAATATCCAAGATTGGTTAACTTCCTTAAAGGGGTTGTCCTATAAGAGTTGCTCTCTCTAAAATTCACCCCACAGGTAACAGATGGCCACCATGGCCGTGGCGGTAATCGTTGGGGGAGCTGCTTTAATAAAGTCAATTGTCCGTATAAGACAACCTCCTTAAACCTTACTGCAGGGAGAAGTTTGATGTTAAAGAGGTTGTCAAGTGTCAGGGAAAAAAAGGGTCTATTTTCCCCCAAACTCAGCACTGCTTTTGTCCATGGGTTGAGTCTTAGAATGCAGCTTTAATCAATTGCATTTGTATCAGATGCAATACCAGACACGACCTGTGCACAAGAGTGGTGCCGATTCTGGAGAAAGACCAGATCCTGTTTTCCGAATCCTGGACTAACTCTTTAAAGGGAGGACATTCACTGTTAAACCAGCCACAGTGTCTTCTAAGTCTAGCTCAACTGAATGTAATGATATCTTTGACTTATTGATCTGTTGCCTCATTCTTGAGAAAAACTACTTTTAATTCATGAGCAGTTAAGTGCACTGAGGGCGGGCCCAAGCCACTTCCTCTCCTTCTTGATTGACAGGGCCAAGTTCCTGCACTGTCCTCTCAATAAGCCCTGACAATCAAGGAGTGGGAGGGGCTGGCAGAGGAAGAAGTAGGAACAAGGGTGCACAGAGTGGCTTAGGCCCGCCCACAGTGCACTTAACTGTTCACTCGCATATGAATTAAAAGTACTTTTTCTTCAGAATAAAGCAACAGATCACTAAGTGATAGTTATTCATTACATTCTGCTGAGCTAACCCTACATGGCATTATACCTGCTGACAAAATCCCTTAAAGGGGGTCTCTGGAATTTAAATACTGATGACGTATCCTCTGGACAGGTGACACCCGGGATCCCTGCTGATCATATTTTTGAGAAGGCAGCAGCTCCCCTGTGAACAAGATTGCCTTCTCTCTGCTTTTCCTAGGCCAGTGACGACAAGTGGCAATACATGGCACATATGCCCATACTTGCACCATTAATAAATAACATTAAATAAATAAAGCGACTAGAGAGTGGCCTGTTTATTAAAACCACAATTTTAACTTAAACTTTAATATACAAACTATGAGCCTAGTCATAAACTCCGACTCAATCACACCATACCCGTACATCAGAGTCCATCCCATCACGGGATGACTATGCCAACCACCCTACTTAGTACCATGGAAAACAAGCAACAAAATAGGGGGCACAAAGGATCCGGCTCCACGGGCAGGTGCAGACGAAAGGCAACCCGGCCGGCGGAGCACGGACACTTATAGCCCATTTACCGTCCCCTTCCACCAATCAGACTATTGTTACCAGGGTCCGGGTAACCCTACCCAGAACCCTGGGTCACAATAGGTCAATCAATCTGACCAATTAAAGGGAAATCACTAGAATGGGAACGATCTGCAACAGCAGATGCAAGCCATTGGACGGTCTGCAATACCAAACACGACCCATTGGACGATCTGCAATAGCAAATGCAAGCCATTGGACGATCTGCAATAGCAAATGCAAGCCATTGGATGGTCTGCAATACCAGATACAACCCATTGGACGATGTGTAATACCAGATACAACCCACTGGACAGTCTGTAATACCAGATACAAGCTATTAAACAGTCTGTGATACCAGATACAAGCCATTCAACGGTCTGCAATACCAAACACGACCCATTGGACGATCTGCAATATCAAATGCAAACCATTGGATGGTCTGCAATACCAGATACAACCCATTGGACAGTCTGTAATACCAGATACAACCCATTGGACAGTCTGTAATACCAGATACAACCCATTGGACAGTCTGTAATACCAGATACAAGCTATTAAACAGTCTGTGATACCAGATACAAGCCATTCAACGGTCTGCAATACCAGTTGCAACCCATTGGATTGTCTGCAATGCCAGATTCAACCCATTGGACAGTGTGCAATGCCAGATAAAACCCATTGGACGGTCTGCAATGCCAGATAAAACCCATTGGACGGTCTGCAATGCCAGATACAACCCATTAGATGGTCTGTAATACCAGATACAAGCTATTAGACAGTCTGTGATCCCAGATACAAGCCATTCAACGGTCTGCAATACCAGTTGCAACCCATTGGACGGTCTGCAATACCAGATACAACCCATTGGACGATGTGTAATACCAGATACAACCCATTGGACGATGTGTAATACCAGATACAACCCATTGGACGGTCTGCAATACCAGATGCAACCCATTGGACGGTCTGCAATACCAGATGCAAGATACAACCCATTGGACGATCTGCAATACCAGACACAACACATTGGACGGCTTCCAAAATCACAGGCTACAAATAGCCTTACCATCAGTCACCTAAAGGTCAGCAGGCAATGCAAGCATTGCCATGTGTACCCCTCCTTAATGTCCGGGGTCCTTCCATTCATCGATCACGTGGTCTAGGCGCATTCACTTATATGGGGCTGAGTGCGATACCAAGCATAGCCACTGTACAATGTGGGGCGCTGTGCTTGGTGAGCTGCGAGAAGGCACTGGTGTTCCTGGCAACAGCTGATCAGTGGGGGTCCTGGGAATCGGACCCACAACGATCAGGTACTGATGACCTATCCAGAGGATACAAATCTTGGAAAACCCTTTTAAAGGAATTTTTATTTATGAATTTAAAAAAATGCAGGAATAATTGACAGGTCTGGTAACTGTTCCATCTGATGGAACAAATTTTCCATATTTCAGAAATGTAACTTGCAACAATTATCTTTTTGGTTCCTCTATAAAAAAACAAAAAAAACCCCAAAAACCTAAATACTGATCGGACTGCAGCTCTTCATAAAAACAACCCTGGGAAAAATTTGGTAAAACAGAAAGCAATAAAGGAAAAAAACGTGTATTTAACGTGCGGTTTTTGCAGAGGAAGTAGGAGAATTAGAGGAAAATTTTACAATGGAAAGTAAAAATTCCCGCCGTCTAATTCACACACCGCGCCTCCGCTTCACCGGGAGATTTGTGATCGGTTTAAGTCTACCACAACATAATTAGGAGCGCAGATGCCTAGGAGCAAATCAAAAAAGTTGAACGTTATTAGAGCGATTATTACCGTGAACTGTGGAGGGATCCGGCGAGCACACAGTGTGTTTGCTTACGCCGAGCGGCTGGCGAATATGACAGACGACGCTAACATTCTGGCCGAGGAACCATCCTAATGACCGGAGATAGCGGGCTTATTACGCGCTTCTGTGCATCGACAACATGTGTTTTTTTTTGGGCCGTGGCATCGGATTCTTTGAAATCTAATCTAATTTTTTTCAACCCACAGTACTGAGCAAAAGCACAGGCAAACCTATCTGTGATCAGCGAGTGTGAAGAGGCCAATGTGTTGCTAGGCAACCTGACATCTGCAAAAAGTAAAATAAATGTACACAAGAAAATGGCTGACTACACCGCTCTTACTGTTGCTCTTTTTTATCTTGGAAGAAGGCACATCTGACCAGTCGCTCCAGCTTTTTGTTTCGTTTCCATTAGATACCGATAGGAAACTGATGAGAATTTAACTTTTTTCCCTTCTCCCCAAAAAAATTGATTAAAAAAAAAAAAAAAAAAAAGCTGTAAATGTAGTGGAATAATAGAGAAAAGACTGTTTTAACGACGGCTCTTGTTCTGTATGGCCAAGTTTCTGAACAGGACGCACGGGGAATATCAAATGCGACAAAGAGTCACAGTCAAGATTTATAGACTGGCAGAAAAGGTGAAATGGCGGCACTTCATTTTCAGATGTCAAGGAAAGTAAGTGTCGGAGAAAAAGACTTCGGACGTTGCTATGCACTTCATTAAAACGACTTTTTCTCCAGGTAAGAAGAAAGGAAATAATGGACATTTTTATTATGCCATTTACAGACTTGGCTTGACAGTTACCGTACAGCCGTCGCCCTGTAGGAAACGCCTGCCACCAAGCTGATCTGACGCCGCACTGGTCTTTAAAGGGAATGCGTCGTCACCTATTGTGTAAATCACGTTTTTATGTTTAACATAGTCTTATGTCAATATGTATATTTAAACAAAAACCATAAAATCCTTCAGTTTTCGCACTGGCCACTTAGCCTAATAATAGGCACTACCTCTTGGTCTGTACAGATCACTTTGTTGCAGTTATCTGCTTATCTGACATTCTAATCCTGCCTGTAATAATAAGACCCCGGTGTATAGATAAGACAGGATCCTTTCCTTGTACAATGACCTCTGCACAGGTCACAGAGCATGTCTTAATGGTCAGGAGGCGACCTCATTGACTTCTGTGTCTATGGACCATGGGGCTGCCGTAAAGCAATTTTCTTAAAGGGGTTGTCCTTCATCCAGGCCATGGTATATCAGTAATCAATAGAAAATACAAGTCCAGTTGCTCTGACTTATTATTACTGAAGACATTTCAGTAGTCATCCGACTGGCTTTCTCAATTAGAATCACATGTACGAGGAATCCCTGGCATTAAATGCTGGTGACTCATGCTTCAGTCAGCATAATCTGTTTGTCAAAATCTGTTTGTTACCTCATGGAGGTAAGATGTTGAATGCCAAAGTAGCAGTGTGAGGTGCAGGGAGGAGCGGACTCCATGGCAAGCGGTGCAATGGGATGTGGGGCCACCACGTGGTTGGGCACTTGGCGCTGCATGCTACATTTAATAGTTCATTCAAAGAAAACTAACGTAAAATAAACGTATAATTTACATTGCATTAAATAAAGTGACATATAACGGCATCGGTATGAGGGTGTAGCCTAGAGACTAATCTAATGGCGGCCATATCTACTGACTCAGCGGCGGCCACAAACAGAAAAACCTGACTGGCAATCATAATTGTGCAATTTTTATAATTACATCCATATTAAAATAATCATTAGCTCGTGTACATGGCGGCGTGACTTGAACACATGTGGGGGCAGATCCTGGTCAAGAACATTTCACTGAAGCTAAATCAGTCATTAGCCTGGGGGGGGGGGGATTTGTTTGTAAATGCAACATTTTTTATTCGCGGGGGAAAAAAAAAAAAAGAAAACACATTAGGATGAGAAATTCATGAACAGCACTCAATTATTTTTGCCAATATCATAGCAGCTTGAGACTGAATGTTAATACATTTGACAATCAGAGCATTTGGCGTCGGAGATGATTTTAAATAAATAATAGTAATAATGAAAATTGCAGAAGGAACAAATTACCCAAACAATAGCGGGTAGCAGCGGCGTTCTGCAATCAGAGGGCACTCTGCATCACAAACATTTTAATTAGCGGCCGCGCCGCTTGCGCTTCTATTTTCATATGAATAACTGAGTAAGTTGGCGGCTCTGGTGACAACCTAAACAAAATAATAAAAATAGGCCGGACAATCAAAGGGAATCTTTCACTGTAAAATAGCGGTAGCCTCTTCCATATTCAGGACATTTAGGACCTTACAGGGGTTTTCCCAGAATTTTTTTTTTTAAACTGATGACCTATCCTCCATGGGTTCCGACACCCAGGATCAAGGGTGGATTGGACAAAGACCTTACAGAAAAATTTCCCAGTGGGCCGATGCCCAGCGGGCCGCCTGGGCTCTCCTCACGGCCGGCCAGTGGAAGTTTTTGGGGATGTATTTTGTGATGGACTGTATTATTAGGCTGTGTTGGGGTGATATAATATGCCACAATATGATATTGCTGGCCCTGCCTACCATCGATTTGGACCACCCGACTAGAAAACAGGGCCACTTTTGGTATTTTTTCCAGGGCCACTTTAAGTTCCCAGTCCGCCCCTGCTCAGGATCCCTACCGATCAGCTGTTACTGGTGCTTGCGGTAGCGGCGTGGCCTTCAGCAAAACTCCGTACATTGTATAGCGGCTGTGCTTGGTATCGCAGCTCAGCCTCATTCACTTCAATAGAGCTGAGCTGTGCCTAAGCCACGTGATCGATGAACGGGAAGCCACATGACCTTGGCAAAGCTGGAGAAAGCCACGGCGCTACTCCAATCATTGATCGGTGGTGGGTCCTGGGTGTCGGACCCATCGATTAAATACTGATGACCTACCCAGACCTAACAAATGCTCTCGGAAAACACCTTTAACTATTGAGGCTGTGCTGAGCATGAGAACGGGGCCCTGTGATCCCTAGTTTGAATGGAGCGGCGGGGTCATGCACATGTGCTGCCACACTATTCTCCTCTGTGGGACTGCCAGAGATAGTTAAACAGAACCAAAGCAAGCATTTGGAACTGCTGCTCCGTTCAAATAGGAGAAGATTCTTGAGAACGGTGGAGGCCCCAGCAGTCGCACCCCCGCCGATCAGACAACTATACTCTATCCTATAGATAGGTGAGAAGTGCTTAAAGGGGCAACCCCATAACCTACTTCAACCTAATGTGTAAGGCCAACTTTTATATTTCCTTCTTTCATAAGATGCAGTCTCACATACACACTGCGGGATACTGCAGCTGCACCCCCTCCCCGACTCCCAGTTTGACAATGGCTTTTCACAGAAGCTCACAATGCAAAATAATTTCCTGACAATTTATGGCTTTGGCTTAAATGGTCACTAACTTTTCACACAACTTTACATAAATCAATAGTACAAGCGACCAGAAGAGACTTTGTAATATGTCTTATCAGTGAGAAATGTCTAGTTCTCATGTTATCTGCTGTTTACCTTTCACCCCCCTTGCTAATTGCTTTTCACTTTGAAAAATGCCTTAATCTTGTCCAAGAAAGGAGCTATCACCACTGGAGGATCATATTACCCATGTCAATACAAGTCTATGGGGAGGGGAGGAGGAGTGAGCAGGAGCACACAGAGACAAGCTCACTGTTGTAGCTACAAAGGCTGAGTTATAAACTTCCTAAGTGCTTTATTCACAACCATACAGGTCAGTAATGCTGTGTAATGTCCTTCTGAGTGCATAAGAGAAGGTTAGGAAGCAGATTCTCCTCTACTTTGTGTGTGCAGTGGACGGTAGCTAGTCTCCACCCATGTCTGAGAGAACTGCAAACTAGACCTTTACTATGTACAAAGGAACATGTATGGCCAGAAATAGTGCTATTCCTCAAGTTGAAACTAGTCTCAAACAACCTTTTTAAAATAACACATCAAATGTGTCTTACCATACAACATATTACACTATAGAATCGGTTTTGACAATTGAATTCCGGATTTTAATTTAGAAATATTGTATATAGTCCTCACTCACCGGTTACAAGCTCTCTTATTTCTTGGTCATTGGTTTTTCTCAGTAGTCTGAGTAGGGCCGGGATCCCGCCTGTGTTCTTCACCGCAATCTTGTTTTCGTCAGTAGACTTGCCGTATACGAGATTTCTCAAGGCGCCGCATGCATTTTTCTGAACCTCCAGTACCTTGTGATCCAGAAGATCAACTAGGTGCTTTATTCCTCCAAGTCGACACACCTTACAAGTTTAACAAGAAAAGGTAAAAAAATGTTTTATAAAAATGAAAGAATGTAGCAAGAAACAATCTAAATGTGCTACAGATGTCCGTGCCTAAATCTGAGGAAGGTATCCGGCAAATGCTGCGCCTATGTCCAAAGCAAATTCTACCTATACCCCGATGAGAGGGATGTATCCGGCATGCTGTGGGATTCTGCAGCTCCATCCCCCTCTTCTCATTACTGTTTCACACTAGATGGATTTTTTGGGGCCTTTTGGAGGTTTGTGAACTTTTACATAGAAGAACCAGGAAAGAAAGTAGAAGAAAATATTTAAAAAAAAATTGTTGTGCTCCTACCTCCTCTGAAATCGTCCCTATACTGCTTACAGTGTCTTTGAAATGTGGTTTTAAAAGCCATAAATGTCCTTTTTATGCCTGTCCAGCCATATTATTATTTTTACTAACGGCTGACTAAGCTAAGAAATAACACATACAGTATAACAAATGTAGTAATACATTGCCAATGCCTTGAAGCTAATGAGCCAATGCTTCCCATTTCCTTTGCTAATAATCTGTTAATCGAGCTCCAGTGATGACGTGTCGACAAGACAGATGATCCGCAAAACCCTGACATCGGCGATGTCCGTTCCGCAAATTACACCTAGAGGCTCTGCTCTCTCTGCAACTGCTGCGCCCTCTGCACGTTTATTGATAGGGCCAGGCTGTGAAAACATCATCACAACTAACCCTGTCAATCAAAGTGCAGAAGTTGCAGAGAAAGCTAGGTACAAATCTGCTGACAGATGCCCTTTAAAAGCTATGTTCACTTTTGGGGGAAAGTAGTTCATTGCACTCATTATGATGTAAAAATGTTTTTTTTCCAACTGGTCTTTATTAAAAATACGGAATCCTTTTTTGTGTACATAGCTGAGATGCTCTAGTAGCAGCCTGCAAATTTTCTCTCTTTTCCTTCAGTTGGGGAGCTGACGGGGTCCTCATCTCTGCTCTCTGACATTATAAACACTCATTAAAGCTGAATCCTTATCTTAATAATAAGAATGTGGCTTAAATAAGTGTTTATTCTTAGTAATTTACAGACAAAGGTTATTCGATGACCAGCACAAAGTAAAAGTATGATGCACACAGCTAGAAAAACTGTTAAGCCTTTGTGACAGAACGGCTCAATATTTTTTAATAAAGACCAATTAAAATAATGATTTTAGCCCCAAATTGGAAAACAAAAATTGTACCCAAAAGGTGTACATAGTCTTTAAGCCTGAAAGATGCCGGATCTCATTATAGTGAATGGGAATTTAGCAGTGCATGGCGGCGTCTGGCTATGCTGTATACTGTCTATACATTAACTCTGGTAGTCTGTTCTTCTTCCGGAACAGACTACTGGACTACCTTGGCGGATATGTGAACCTACCCTAAAAAGAAAAAAACAATCGGTAAAGAATGTAAAACGCAGCAGCAAAGTGCAGCCTTCGATATCAAGCCCAAACACGGTGAGCACCGGTACAGAGCATTCACACTATGCCTATTATTACACAACCAATCTAGATGATGGTGTAAATCCTCAATTCATGTGAAGTGCAAGTGAAAGAGATGAGATGGTTCTACCTAAATTACAGCGTTTCGTTTCTGCCGCCTGAATGTGGCTTGTACTTTGTGACAGAGAAAAGATTGCTATAATTTCGCCGGAGTTTAAAACACAATTATTGCTATAGGGAAAACGCTTTGTTATTTATTGACGCGGGTTGTTTCGGATGGATTCTGCAGAGGTTTTCTGGCGCATCTTAAATGTCGGACTTTGAGGAAAGATCGGTCACTGCCAGCAGCAGTCAGGTCACAGAGCTGAAAACAAAGCCCCGGGACGCAGCCTCGAGACTGACAACTACAGCAATGAGGGTTATTTGCAGCACACCATCAAGTAACTCCTAGTCTCGGTTCATTAGCTCATAGACATGTTCTAAACAGAAGCTAAGACACAGCCGTAGAAACCTAGGATAATCAATGACCTGTAATTATATGCATATAAATAGCCGGGAGCCTACCAGCCGCTGATAATGGCTTTTATAGCCTTACAGGGCATCTATCAGCAGATCTGTCCCTATGACACTGGTTGACCTGTTACATGTGCGCTTGGCAGCTGAAGGTATCTGTGTTGGTCCCATGTTCATATGTGTCCGCATTACTGAGAAAAATGTTTTATTATATGCAAATGAGCTTCTAGGAGCAACGGGGGCGTTGCCGTTACACCTAGAGGCTCTGCTCTCTCTGCAACTGCTGCGTCCTCTGCACTTTGACAGGGCCAGGCTAGTGATCACTTTTACACTGCCTGTCCCTGTCAATCAAAGATTAGAGGGTTTGGCAGTTGCAGAAAGAGAAGAGCCTCTAGGTGTAATGGTAACGCCCCCGTTGCTCCTAGAGGCTCATTTGCATATATCAAAACACCATTTTTCTCAGCAATGCGGGCACATAGGAACATGGGACCAACACAGATGCCTTCAGCTGCCAAATGCCCATGTAACAGGTCAGCCGGTGTCATCGTTGCTCTGTTATTCCTTCAGACCAGTTACAAATTAACTTACAATTGGATGCCATCATCTCTCGTCAGTAAAGGGTGTATCCCTAGATGGTTTGACATGGTCAGCAAGTAGGGACACACCCCCAAATGGTAACACCCAACTAAAAATTTGTTCATATTTGTTCATATTTTTCTAGGAGGAACAACAGGGGAATGACACAATGAAGAGGTCTATGAAAGATGTGTTAAAGCTGTCATTTCATCAGAAGACAATTAGTTACTAAAGCAGGCATGTCAGGAGAGGGGACGTGTCCTCTTTAAAAATGTGTTACACGTGACATTCTGTACTGTAATTAAAGTCAGGATGCTGTGTTGGGTCTCTTCAACATCCAGCGGACCCCCACTGATCTATACTGGGGTCATTCAGGGTTCCGGTGTGAAAGATAGCAAGAACAGGACAATGTGGCGCTACTTTCACCACCGAATGTGCTGTGGGAGCTATGAAGAGCACTCCAGGAATGTTTGATTTTAGAGGTGGAGTTTTCCTTTAATATCTTACCTCGATTTTGATCTTATGGTCCCCAAAGCAGAGATGTTGCAGGTAGGCAGCTGCGTTCGCTTGCACTGAAGGGAAGTGATGCTGAAGCATATGAATGACCTCAGGTAGTTCGGGGTCACGCCAAGCAAACTCCCTGTTTATGAGAAGAAGACGACAAATTCATTTTGGAGCCAAGGCGCGGACACAGTCTAGCAAGCCAACAATATCTTTATAGTGAGAAGGGTGGTGGGGGGAGATCTCTGTGGGAGCTACAAGAGGGCCCCAAAAGATCATTTGGCTTCCCAGAAAACAGAAGAATCCTGTTCTTTCTCTGGGAAATATCCATCTGTAGGGAGCCGCAGCACGCTGTGGTCTAATGGTATGGCAGGAAAGCACTGTGCCCGGCTGGACTTGGCTCATAGCGCTCTGCTGTGGTTCATTTAACCAAGGGGTTAAATTCTGCCCAAATTTTGTGACAGAATGAAGCCGAATGCGGCCTTGAGGCCGGACCACCAGGCATTCTCCTGACACGTGTGACAAGCTGCCATTAGACGTTACGAGGCCTCTTAACAATTGCAGCCATTTACTTCCATCCTTCTTGAAGCCGCAAATCAGGGCGACAAGTCATCAACATACAAAATGACAAGGCTGACGATTATGGCTTCCTGTTCTGAAACATTTGTTATAACGATTAAAGTTATTCTGGAAAAAAAAAAAAAAAAAAGACAACCTGCAACTCAAATAACAAAATGTATAAAACAATCACAGTAAAGTATAAAAGAAAAAAACTACAATTACAACATATTAGGGGGCAAAAGTTCTGCATAGTCATCTCGCTTGTCAAGCAGGAGGAGCAAGGGTGCACAAAAAGGCTTGGGCCCGCCCTCGGTGCACTTATCTGCTCATTTGCATATGGATTAATATTACCTTTTCTCCAGAATGAAGTAACAGATCACTGGAGGTATCATTACATTCAGCTGAGCTAGCCCTGCAAGGCATTGTGCCTGGTTTAATGGGGTTGACCCTGCTGATAGATGCTCTTTAAGCAATGTTGGGCGAATTTGTTTTTTTAAGTTCGGGTTATCAAAGAATCCCAACTTCCGTTATGGTCCGTGGTAGCGGAATCCATAACGGGATTCTTCGATAACTCCAACCCGAACTTTGGACGCAGAACTTAAAAAACAAGTTCGCTCAACACTATCTTTAAGGAGTTCTTCCCATCTGGACATTTATGGAATATCCAACTCTGGGATCTGCTGTTATCTGGAGAACGGGGCCCCTGCGGCTGTAGTGATTAGAGAAGTGGCTGTGCATGGGCAGCTTCCCCTATTCACTTCTATGGAAGGTCCGAAAATAGCGGTGTAAGAGCGCCACCTATTTTCGGAACTTCCACAGATGTGAACTGAGAGACGATCATGTGTTGTCACCCCCCCCCTCACTGTGGCTGGGAGTTGTGCCGTTATTGAGAGGTGGGGCTCACACCTATCAGACATTTATGGCATATCCGGACATACATGTCCACATGGGGATAACCCATTACAGACTTCTTTGGGCAACTGTTAGTCTAACTAGCGCCACCACAGGGAATATGGAGTATTACACCGTTCTGAAGGAAAACAATAGGCTGACAGTGCAACGTGTGGACGTACCGAACGCTCTCTGCCCTGCTCTGAATAGTGAACTCCTCTATATTAACGCAAAACTCTCTGATAGGAGGTTTTCCAAACCGGACAACCCCTTCAAAGAAGACAAGCCACCTCTCCTGACGTATTTTTTATAGTGAATAAGCATATTCTCCATGAAATAACATGGTCTTTTCTTAGAAATTTGCATTGTGCCATTCCTCTGTTATTCCTCCTGGAAATGCATGAAAAAACTAAGAACTGTGAGATGCTATTTCCTTTGTCAGTGAGGTTTACCCCTACATGCTTTCATACTGTCCAACAATTCAGGCCGCTGCCACACTAGGTCTTTTTTGGCTTGTAGAAAACAGTATGAAATTCGTGTGGCGCTTTTTTATTTTTTTTACATTTTTATCAATTTTTTTCCCTATAGAGAAATCTACAAGAAAATTTATTAAAAAAAAACCCGTTGCGACCAGAGCATGCGTCGAGTTCACATAAATGCCAAGGGAGCTAAAAAACAAAGAAACTTCTTAAAACCCCACTACAAAGAAAAAAAAAAGTGTTTTTATTATTTTCTACTGGCTAACATGTAACAGTGGTGTTTTTTTTGGCTCCAGAAAAATAAAAGCCAGTCTAAAAAGGCGGCATTTTTGGAAAAAAAATAAAAATAAAAAAATGTAGTGTGAAACCACCCTTAGGTTGTATAGGAACGCACCCCCATTAACAAGGGGATTGGTAACACCCAGTGTTAAATATATTCATATATTTTCATGAGGAATAACAGAGGAGGTCCCAGCATATAAGAAATATAAGTACCTTCTAATATATATATAATATATGTACCACACATGGAGACCTGACAGGACCTAGGCAGCAGGTTCTTAGTTACACCCATTTCTATGAAATCTGACAACCATTATGGCTGTCAGCAGTCCCAGCGGGTTGTCATCTAATCTGCCTAGCTATGTAGTGGTAAAGAAATCGGAGACTACCAGTAAATCACTACGGTCCTCGGGTGGTTAGCCAGTCCTGAGGTTGGGAAAGCTGAACCCCGTAGTCGTGCCATACTGAAACATACAATGGCCAATAATGATGAATTTGCAGGGACTGTCCCCAATTTTCAGGGACAATCTCCGGAAATTCGGGTTGTCCTAGGCGGAAAATGGGCAGGGATCGTACAAGGCCTTCCCAGAAGTGGACGGTCCTTGGCAGGTTTGGCATTCCCGGGGCAAGGCTTAAATGAGCCGCATTTACCAACAAGAAACAGCGGTAGATTAGAAGCGGCTGAGCTGTAGTTTTCACCTTTTTGTGTTCCAGGATTTTTGCTTCGGTTAATCTTCACGTTGCTCTTAGCGCTCATTTCTTTTTGGCAATAAATTATAATTTCTATTACACGCAGGTCAGAAGGACAATCCGCGCACAATTCCTTTCTGACCAGATACAAATTACAGCGCGGATCGGAGCACTTTGTTATGTGAATCAAACCACGAGGCACTTTTGACATCACTTAATATTAAACAGGGTGTAATAAATCACCCCCCGCACACAACACGCAGAAGACAAGCCGGCAAATATCTCCCAGCAGCCGACAGCAGACATCGATCCAGGCTAATCATATTACACCTGATAAAACATGAATGCAGGCAGCTTCCTGTGCTGGGAAAAAGCAAGGCTCGGAGCTACCGGCAGATCGACCGGCCCAACGTACAGCGGCCAGTGCGGAGCCTGGACCGGGCTCTGTTACCTGTACCCTCGCCAGCACCTTGTCGGGACACGATAGGAGTACATGACCGCTCCTGGCAGAGTGACTCAAGGCTTCTGGGGATGTAATAAAGCAACGCGTCCAAAGCGTGTGCCAGCGAAGTTAACCAACAGGAACAACACACACACACATACCTTACTGCAGCATCACCAAATGTAGCAGTGTCATGTTCAATCACAGAACACAACCGGATAAAAAAGAGGGACGGGCTTGGGTAAAACTATGGGAAGTATGTGGGGTGCTAATATACTAGAATATCTCTCTCTCTCGCTCTCTGTCCATCTCCCTCTCTCTCGCTCTCTGTCCATCTCCCTCTCTCTCGCTCTCTGTCCATCTCCCTCTCTCTGTCCATCTCCCTCTCTCTCGCTCTCTGTCCATCTCCCTCTCTCTCGCTCTCTGTCCATCTCCCTCTCCCTCTCTCTCTGTCCATCTCCCTCTCTGTCCATCTCCCTCTCTCTCTATCCATCTCCCTCTCTCTCTATCCATCTCCCTCTCTCTCTATCCATCTCCCTCTCTCTCTATCCATCTCCCTCTCTCTCTATCCATCTCCCTCTCTCTCTATCCATCTCCCTCTCTCTCTATCCATCTCCCTCTCTCAGTTACAGACTGGTGCAGAAGGAGAGAGGACCCTGCCCGTCTATCCATCTCTCTCTATCTCTCTATCATGTGTCTATACACGCACACACACCAGTATATAAATATAGATATTATTTGTTTTAAACTTTTTCTTTTAAACTGAATTACATTGTTACTTAAAGGGTTTGGGGAATTATGGATAAGAAAGGTCAGTCACCCATTCCTCGATTAGCATGAACTGCAGCTACAAAGAGGCGCTCTGGAGGACCCGGCATTACACAGGCAGCCCACTGATAACAGTGGGGTCTATGCAATACCACATTTCTCCAGTGGTGGCACTGCAGGGATACTGAACAGACTCTTATTACAGATGATGGCTGGAGGTCTCGGCAGGAGACACTCTGGTCAGCTTATAGTTAGGGGACACTTCTGTCAAAAAGACTGAACAAAGAGGAGAAACCTTTTAAGGAACAATTAATCAAAATGCAATAATAATATTTAAATATTTCTCATCTCATGAAGGGCATCTGTCCTCAGAGTTGTACCTATGACACTCAGGGGTGTAGCTAAAGGCTCATGGGCCCTGGTGCAAGAGTTCAGCTTGTGGCCGGGGAAGCACATAGCCTTTGTGCTGCCTGAGGCAAAAATTAAAATGTCAAAATTCTTGACCTAACCCCTTCGCTCCAGCCAGAAGTGTAACTTGACCAGCATGCAGTTTCTGTAATACTGAGGTCTTCTTATGTGGCACAAGGGTCTTTGGGGCCCCTCAGGCTCCTGGGCCTGGTAGCAACTGCTACCTCTGCACCCCCTATAGCTACACTGACACTGCCTGACCTGTTCCATTTGCACTTGGCAGCTGAAGGCATCTGTGTTGGTCCCATGTCCATATGTGCCCGCATTGCTGAGAAAAATGATGTTATAATATATGCAAATGAGCCTCTAGGAGCAATGGGGGTGTCACCATTACACCTGGACGCTCTGCTCTCTCTGCAACTGCCATGCCTTCTGCAATTTTAATGACTGTAGAAGTCAGTTTAGGAACTAATTGCATTCACCATCTAATATCAATTTTGAAGCATCTATTTTTATGACCCTATTTTGTCCCATTCATCTATTAAGCATTAGACGTTATGAATTGTTAGCATTTTATAATGAAGGTAACACCCATCTGGACCCTCACTGCAAACTAACAATTCATTCATAGCTTCGAGCAGTAACAATAAAAGAACGACACAACAGAGTCATAATGCAAGCAGTCAAACAGACTTTAAAGTCTGCCATTCCTGTATTATTCCTGCCAGAGGTTATGAATGAATTGCAAGCAGTTTACAATAAAGGTCCAGATGGGTGTTACCAGTTTGGATGTGTCCCTGCACAGTGACACTGGCAACAATAACTGGATGCTGTCAGACCACACAGAGACACACACCCAACTGGTAACACCCATCTGGACCTTCACTGAAAACTGCTAGCAATTCATTCATAACGTCTAGCAGGAATAATAAAGGAATGGCACAACATAAAGTTATAGGAATAGATGCTCCAGAATGGATATTACACGGGGAATGCAACTCGTTTCTAAAACAGACATGTCAGGAGAGGTGACAGCTCCTCTAAGCTAATGAGCTGGACGGTTGAAGACGGGAACCATCTTACGGTCAGGATGCCCTGCGCCAGATGCCAGGACATATCATTGCATTCTCGGTACGACACAAGTAGCTGCACCGGATTGCAAAGCTTTCCGATATCTAGAAATGGAGTATAATTTAGCAATTACGGCTAGCGTTACCCAGCACCAGCATGAAGTCAAGCACTCGGAGGGAGGTAAGTGATGAAATGACAAGAGGAGCCAAGGTGCTTATTAGGGATTTACTGCAGGAGACACCTGGATGATGTTAGGTAGTGGAGTCTGAGGAGAGACGGAGGCAGCGGAAAGTCTCCCTGTCCTAGGGAAGGTGAAGGTTTATGCCAGGGATGCTCAACCTGCTGCCCTCCAGCTGTTGGAAAACTACAACTCCCACCATGCCCTGCTGTAGGCAGTCTAGGCAAGTTGGCAGTTGTAGTTTTGCAACAGCTGGAGAGCCGCAGGTTAAGCATGCCTGGTTTATGCAATGCTTTATCCAGTGATCCCTTAGATATACCGTCATTGTGACAATACCAGACAGCGCCCCTCTTGTCAGCAGACGGTGTCTGGTATTGCAGCTCAACCTCAATTACTTGAATGGGACTGAACCGTGGGCAAGTATGGCTCTGTTTCAAAAAAAAGCGGACCCCTTTTGGGTAATCTAATACAACCCCTTAAGGGTACGGCTACACGACGACACTGGCGCTGCAGCCGTCACAGCCAGGATCGCAGAGAAGCGCTGATCCCATAGAAATGTATGGGATTGTAGAGCGAGTCGCAAAAGATCCAGCAGTGTTGTGCTGCAATCCCATTCCTTTCTATGGGATCAGCGCTACTCTGCGATCCTGACCGCGACAGCTGCCACGCAACCAGTGTCGCCATGTAGCCGTACCCTTAAATAAGGAGCTACATCATGAGTACGGATTTGTCCAAACCCCACCCAATGGCAGATGTGCGGGGAAGGCAGGACTGGGTGAGCTGGATTTCAACATGCCCGATCCTTTGTTCACATGGAAGATAAGTGGCCTCCAGACTTGTCGGCAGCCGCTTATTCCCTTCTCCCCATGTGTTTGGGGGTGTCCCGGAGAAATAGGTATCAGCTGATCATTCGGACTGGAGAGATCGCTGTCAGCTTCCGGGGGTAACTAGCTAAATTCTGAAAGCAGGTTTGTATATAAAAGGAGAGAAAAAAAACTTTAAAAAAAAAAAAAAAAAAGACATATGATTAGCGCAGATCAATCTGTTGGTAGGGGTCTGGAAATCCACCAGCGTCCTGAACGTAGGGGTCCTGGCATACGAATCGTCACATTGATGTCCAGCAGCCCGTACACTCCAGGGAACACATCCTTAGGCTACATGCACACGACAGTTGTTTTTTGCGGTCCGCAAAACGGGGTTCCGTTGTTCCGTGATCCGTGTCCGTTTTTGCTTCCGTTGTGTTTCTGTGTGTCTTCCGTTTTTTTAGTGGACATGACACAAAAGATTTTATCCAAAAGACAGGCTGACAATTTTTGACAAGTGCCTGCCAAGGGATCCGCAAAAAAACACGGACGCAGAACACGGATGGCCATCCGCATTTTTTCATGGTCCCATTGACTTGAATGGGTCCGCGAACCGTTTTTTGCGGACAAGAATAGGACAGGTTATATTTTTTTGACGGACTGGAATCACGGACCACGGACGCGGAGGACAAACGGTGCATTTGCCGAGTTTTCCACGGACCCATTGAAAACCAATGGGTCCGCAGAAAATCACGAAAAACGGCACAACGGACACGGAATCAAACATCAGTCGTGTGCATGAGGCCTTACTCTTACGGCAATTACACAGTGCATTCACCCAGTCCATCTGTTCCTGGGAGAGCTGGGTCACAGCCAATGCCTCCCACATCACGTCTCCGCAGCACAGGAAGCGGTGTGTTGTAAGGAGGTCTAAGCGACGCGTATAACTAACATAGAAAGCCCAACTGACTGGCGTTTACTTGCCTGGGATCCTTCTGTATGCTGTCAATCGAGGGGGACCTTGTGGTTCCATCATCTGCGGGCGCAGCGTGCGGCATCCTGTTATAGCTGCCTTCAGACACCCGGTACGGCATTGATCGGTATGGCTCTGCATAGGTAGCTGCGGTGTTGAGAGCATAATTATTTCTTTGGTATGCAAGAGTGTTACGTTGGCTCAATGTCCTGTGAAGATTACCCGACCCTAGCAAAATAAAACAAAAAGTTCACACCGGACCGCCAAAAAACCAAACATGGCCAGAGTGACTAACTATGGTGCCCCATTACCCAAAACACACAAGTAGGACACGGGTGGTGGAGAGAACAGACGGTGAACCCTTTATCCTGGGGCATTTACAACATGCAGCTGTACAGCCGGCAGGGAAACAAGTGTACAAACAGAAGACAAATATACTGCCGATAGTGTCAGACAGGTGCTTGCGGCCCCCAGTGGATTATACCTATGGGACCCTGCTAGTGCTCATGGTGCTCAGCCCCTGCAAGCATGAGGTTTTCCAGTCTATAGCGATTGAGGTCCTATCCTGAGGACATGTCATCAGTATCAGATCGCTGGGGGTCCGACATCCGGCACCAATCAGCACCACTGCAAACACAGTGGACGGAGCCGGAAGCAGAAAGCTCCGTCCATTGTGCAGCGGCCGTGCTGGGGTACCGCATCTCAGCTCCCTTTCCAGTGAAAATACCTGCTAAAAAAAATGAGGGGGATGAAGCGATTGTCTGAACACTGTGGCCCCTAAAGTCAGCTGAGCCGCAGACCCCCAATGATATGATATTGATGATCTAGCTTGAGGACAGGCCATACATATTATATTCCCGGATAACCCCTTTAGGTTCCATTCACAAGACTAAGGGTTCATTCACACGTCCGCAAAATGGGCTCGGATCCATTCCGCAACGTTGGAGAACGGATCCGTCCCATTCATTTTCAATGGGGCGGCAAAAGAAGCAGACAGCACACAGTGTGCTGTCCGCATCCGCACTTCTGTTCTGCAAAAAAATAGAACATGTCCTATTCTTGTCCGCAGACACGACCAAGAAAAGGCATTTCTATTAAAGTGTCGGCCATGTGTGGACCGCAAAATGCGGAACGCACATGGCCAGTGTCCGTGTTTTGTGGATCCGCAATTTGCGGAGCGCAAAACACTTACAGACGTGTGAATGGACCCTTAGTGTTTTACAGTCGGCAAAACATGGGTAACGGCTGTCTGCATTTTGGGGAAAACACACCTATTGCGGACATGCCTATTGCGGACATGAATAGGATTTTTTTTTTTTTGAGGACTCACTGACTTTAAAGGGTCTGAGTTCCGCATTTTGCAGCCAAGTATAGGGCAAGCAACATGGACGTCATGCGTATTTTGCGGACCATAAAATACATGTGTACTATCACGGATCTCTCTAGCCCTACAGCTGTGTGCGCAGAACAGGAACAGGAGGGATTTTCAGCTGCTAAATGTACACGTTTCCATTCACCGACAACATGCAGAAATTGTGCAAACGAATACACAAATTTACACAACTTTGCAAAAAATACAACAGGTTTTTACAATTTTACATAAATCGAGCTTAATGTGCACTTTTCGTTTTGGCCAATATAATAAATGGAGGGAACATTGGTGTTAGGTCCCACCAACAACTATTAGATCTAGTGACCAAAAATGAGTAAAATATCGACAGTGCGTCTATACCTACCGATGCAGCAGGCGGTAACATAACTCTTGGCGCATTCACACACAAGCTTATTGCGCTGGCTTAGTTTAACAACGTGCAAAGCTCATGACACTATTGGGTTAACACTTTAAGCCACCGATGTTGGCGATGGCTAAGTCTGTAGGTATACCCTATGGCCAGAGCAAGCATCTATCTGACACCTTATACCAATAGAATAGAGTACAATGTAACGAGTAAATTAAATCATGCACATGGACACGTAACAGAAATCTCTCTTGGTTATTACAGTACAGGATGAGGTGTTAATTCAATGTTAATTCACATTGTGACTGGTGGAGTTGATTTTACCTCTGTTTTCCATGTCTATACATCACAAGTAGGGGGCCTCGCCGCTCCCATGTGTTGCATACAATGTAGTGTACCCGATCCAAGAAACAAAGCTTTGTCTTTTTGATGATGATCATGTTTTATGTTTTACTTTTTTTTTTTTTTTTTTACACTGAAACTAAAGTTTTAATTCATTTGATTACCTAGACTAGAGTAGAAACCGAAGTCTGCATAAAACACTGAATTCCCAGGACGGAGACTCTAAAAATGCTGCAAAACTACAACTCCCAGCTGCAGCTGTCAAGACATGCTAGGAGTAGTAGTTTTGGCAACAGAGGGAGAGTCATTTTGTAGATCACCGTTACTGGCCAACAATACACTTATAAGTAGGAAGAAAAAATAAATAAATCGTAAAATACTATAGAGAAGGAATTATGGGGGGGGGGAAAAAAGGGTTTTCCGGCCACTTAAAAATAAAAATAAAATAAAAATGCAAAAACACTCAGACGCTTTAAAGTGTGAATAATAATAATAATCAAATCCCCTGCCCGTCTGCTCCAGGTTACTGGCGATAAGAAAATGTGACCACCATTTAGGGGGTCACCCCTGTGGCCATTGATTGGCTGAGCGGTCACGTGTCCATGAAAAGTCAAAACAGGAGTGGTGCGGCATCGGTAAGGTGAGTATTATTTGTAAAAAATTAAGCACAGCCTTGATTGGTTGCTTTGAAACAGGTTCAACACAGGGCCAGAAGACCCTCATACTATAGACCAGGGATGACCAACCTGAGGCCCTCAAGCTGTTGCAAAACTACAACTCCCAGCATGCCTAGTCTCCCTACTGCAGGGCATGGTGGGAGTTGTAGTTTTGCAACAGCTGGAGAGCTCCAGGTTGAGCATCTCTTCTATAGACTATAAGAAGATAACGTGCAAAAATAGAATATCAGAAAAAAAAAAAAAAGCTAGAAAAGATTCATAAATGCGGCAGAGATTCCAAAGAGTCGTACAAAGTAGCACAAGATAGAAGTGGTGTCGCGGCCTGTGTCGACCAATCAGATTGCAGCTTTCATTTTTTAAACGGAGAACAAAGCTGCGTCCTGATTGGCTGCCCTGGGCAATTACTTCCATTGCGCTGGTTCTTGTGGCAATCCGCACTGTCAGCACCCACTACCATGGATGACTATAAATGTCGCTGGGTCCGGTACGCTTCATGTAACCTGGAGCATTAAAATTCCCCTGCAGTTTTTATTAATTAAGGGCCATGCGTCGGTGAGCTAATAGGCCACACCGTCCCCCAGGAGACGCTCGTAAGACAGCCATATATTAAAGCCTCTAGACTGTAATATAACATTGTATTACGATCCAGCTCCCGCTCGCACTGACAGCAGAGTTACGCCGTCACACCTAATGGATGTTTAATAGGGAAGGTTATTTGCATGAGGTCATGGAGGCTAATGGGAGAGCCATCTCTGACAAGGTATGAAATGGACTGGGCCGCCAGAACGAGCCATTTATAGAGTGCGGCCGCGAGGAGCGGTCAGGGATCAGCACGTCGAGGAGAAGAGGGGCCTTTATTCTTTTAATGGTTGTGTCAGATCTGAACATCTTCTCTATAACTCCACGCATTAATATAGAGGAGCGGCACGGACGGCCGAGGAGATTTTATTCCACCCTTTTTTTTTTATTATGCAGTAAAAACTAAAAGCGACTTTTCTCTTATTATAAACCTCAGGGCTGAAGATATATAGAAGGAAGGGGGTGTGGGGGGGCGGTAAAGGAGACCCCAAGACCAAGAGTTTGGGTCATAATTGCAGAACAAGAGAGAGTAAAAGGCAATAAATACATCAAAGTGAGATGATGTAAGTCCGTATATTACACCAGGCTGCCTTCTTATACTGTAAAGTCTGAAGACAATGTAATCTACTGGCTGCCATACTTCACATCCCCGCAGGTTATAACCCGCTGTAGTGATATCCGGGACAAGGTCATCTTGGGAGGCATGCGTTGCATTACACAAAGCACGGCGAAAGGACGGATGTTGCTGTATGGAATAGCCTTGTAAACACGTCACCCAACAAAGCAGGGCAGCGTGGACGCCGTAAGGCACGGGTCCTCAACCTGCCCATAAACATAAGATGATATCGGTAGGTCTTGGTGAAGACCGTGGGGGCTGCTAAGAAGAACTGTATGGGGGGGACTTGCTGGAGATGAGCAGTGCTTGATCCTTTGTTTACATGGAAGATCTGCCCCCATCGTGTCTGACATTGGCTTATTCCCCACTCTCCATTTAAATCTCATGCCCACGTGGCTGAAGGTGCATGTGTATGGATGGGTGAAATGAGCAGGAGCATTTAGCAACATGACCACCTTAAAGAGGAATGTGTCATCAGAAAAAGATTTTTTAGAATTTTTATTTTTTCTATGCCACTATATTAAAAAAAATATGGTAATACTGCAATTTTTCACACTGGCCACCAGGCCTAAAATGTGTTAAGACCGCACCTTCTGAGAAGAGCTACACAGGCCATAGACACAATGGTCTGGCGGGAACCTCATTGATGTCTATGGGAGAGTTTTCTAGGCATGCTCTGTGCAGAGGTCAGGATGGGGAAGATAAGCTGGGATATCACTTATTGTAAATGGTGGATCCTGTCTTATCTATAAATAAAATTGTTACTTGTTATTGTAATTCTGCCTGTGGTTATAAGGATAATGGCTACTGAAAAGTTACAGAATAGGAAATTATGACCTATTATTAGGCATGGGGGAAAAAAAACTCATCAAAAAAACGGTATTTAAACAATGGGTCATTTTCTGATGAGACATTCCCTTTAAAGGGAATCTGTAACGACAGACCTAATATCCAACCAAATGAATTGTCAGGTGTGCGCCGCTCCCCTAAGTAAAATGCTCTTCTCCCATCAGATTCTTGGCCGCATTCTGGAGAAATTCATGTTTTTATCATATGCAAATTTACAGCTCGGTGCAACGAGAGAGTCACCATTGCACATTTTTGCAATGTAAGCCATGCTCCTTACTCCTGGCAGCCCAGCGCCATACAGCCTTGAGTGACTGGGCCAAGCGGTGATGTAGTCTCGCCTGGCCTTGTGTTACGGGCAGTACATTCCTGCTGCTTGCCATGGCTGAAGTCATCTCTACATGGGTGCGCCGTCGGTTCGGGAATCGGTAAGCAGCAGGGCTGCACTGAGTGTGCTCCGAATACAGAAGCAACAGTGCCCGTGCGGTAACACAGGGCCAGGTGAGACTACATCAAGTGCCTGCCACTGTCACTAAAAGTTGCAGGGGCGGCCAGATGTAAGAACCGTGGCGCACAGTACCACGAAGTGCAACGGTGACACCCTGGTTGCACCAAGCTGTAAATTTGTATATGATAAAAAGCTGAATTTCTCCAGAATGCAACCAAGAATGTGGATGGTAGAAAGAACATTTTGCCTACGGGACCAGCGTACACCTAGCACGTAATTTGGTTGGATATCATATGCCTTGTAATGCTGCCAACCAGACCCTTACTGCACGGTACATCCTTGCTGTACGGCACCTCGAGTAATGTCCCTTTAAAGGCATTTCAGTCCTAAATCATCAGTATCATTTGTGAAGCTAATGGGTGTCCAGACTAATTACTGCAGTAACGAGGCGGATTCCCTGACTCTAGCAATACTGAAGTGGAAAAGTGCTCCGAAAGTTTATTTCTGCAGAACGCTCCTGCACAGCGGGGAGGCTTGTCACCGCTGCACTGTATTCACGTCCATCAAACCATTAGCTTCAATCATTTATCGTGGGGCTCTCATTTAATCAGTGCCGGCTGATTTACTGGTCCTGTGGTAATGGTCGGATACAAAAGGTCCAGTACAAATGACTTCTGCGCGGAGTAACACGGCCACATCTCATGTATATAGCGCATTCATCATCCTGCAGCCGGCACCGCGGCATCCATCACTGTCACGCGATACAGAGACAGAGCTTTACAGAGCCCAAAACAAACCTGGGGGGCATTGATTAATTAATCCCCGAAGAGAAAACTTTATAAAACCAGATCCGTGTCCTTGCTGTCGGTGCAGACGAGCGTCTTTCCCTTGTCGTTTCCGAAGGTAAATGCATTTGGATACCCTATTAATATTTTATTGGACAGGGGGCCCTGTTGCTTCTCCTGACATGTCTGTTTTAGTCACTACTTGCATTCCCCATAATAGAAATCTGGAGCATCTTTTGTTATCAAGTTGCATTGTGCCAATCCTCTGTTAGTCCCCCTAGAAATGCAAATTGTGAATAGATTGACAACTGAGTGTTACCAGTTTGGGTACGTCCCTGCAGAGTCTGATACTGTTCAATCAATGCTCACAATGTAGGGGCATGGCATTTTCAAAAGAGGAATGGTAACACAAAGTTGTTAATTTATACATAAAAATCTAAGAGGAGTAACAGAGGAGCAGCACAACACAGAGTTCTAAGAAAACATGCTACAAAATTGTTACTTAAAGGGGTTGTGCAGTCCTACGATATTGATGACCTATCCTCGGGGTAGGTATCAATATCAGACTGGCGGGGGTCCAACTCCCGTTCAGATTAATGGGGAGGTGACGTAATTACACTGAGCGGCGGCTACAAGATGGGCTACATGTACACGACTATATGTGTTTTGTGGTCCGCAAAAAAAAATGGATGGCATCCGTATTGTTTATCTGTGGATCCGTTGTAATAATGCCTATCCTTGTCCGCAAAACGGACAAAAATAGGACATGCTTTATTTTTTTTGCGGGGCTAGGGAACGGACATACGGACATGCGGATAGCACACAGTGTGCTGTCAGCATTTTTTGCGGAGCCATTGAAATGAATAGGTCCGCATCCTATCTTCTAAAAAAACGGAACGGACACGGAAACGAAATACGTTCGTGTGCATGTAGCCATAAACAGTGTGCAGTTTAAAAGGGACGAGGATGCAGCGCTCAAACAAGCAGCTGAAGAGTCGGGGTGCGGGAGTCAGACCCCCACTACTCTGATACGGATGACCTATCCTGAGAATGGACCATCAGTATCATAGCATTGTACAACCCCTTCAGTACGGAATACAAGTATGTACCAAAATAGACAAACCGATTCAGGCCCAGGGTATTTTGAACCCTTAGTACTAGGCATGGTTTGGTTCAGACACTACTTTTAGTACATGTTCGTTTAACTAGTGTGGCTTTTTTATTTGATTTTTGTGACTAGTGCTTTTATTTTATTTATTTTTTACTATTTTATTACTTTTTTTCTTATTTTATTAAGAAAAAAAAAATGCTTTTCAACTTTCTTGTTCTTTTTTTGGCTTTTCATTTGCGCTCATCTAGTTATACCCAGCAGCAGCATCCTGGCGATCGTGATCAGTCTCGTGTCCACTAGGCGGCACTGGCTCCTCTGTACACAGCACTCACTGAGCGCTGTGTATCTGAAAACAGAAGACTGCTTGTGTCTTCTCACCACGGTGCCCAGCACTCTCTGACTGCCCTATCATTCTGCAGCAGACTTGCATTCATTTTACATGCCTTGCAAATTGGTCAGCGCCTCTACTTTAGGGAATTGCTCAACCAATAAATTAACTGTAAATGAAAATATCAAGGATTTATTAGTAGAGCCAATATTTCCAGAGGGGAAAAAATAAAATCCATTATCTTCCACTTTTAGCCTCAGAATGGAGACCCATGTACTTACTTTTCTCATCTTTACATCGGAGGATGTATAATAAGAAAAAAACAAAGAAAACAAAACTTGCATTAAAAAGCTATATGAATGATTTACTAAAGATAAGCGGCGCACCCACCTGAGCCGGTACGGTAAACCGCAGTCTGTGATCCTTGGCGCAGCTCAATGGTTCCGTGGTTGGCGTTCCGATAGACTGGACTGTAGTAGGTTCTCCCCTCGTATATAGGGGTAATCTGCAGGTCGGGGGATACAGCAGAACGCAGCTCCTGGCCTAACTGGCTATGCTGACTTGCATAAGAGCTTCTTAAACCTAGGCGATAAGAAAACCAGAGATTAGAAATGGTTCGAAAAATGATGATGTGAGAGAATAGGCGAAAATAATTTATCTCCAAGATGGAAGAATGCGCAAAGTCACGGAGGAGCGAGAATGAACCAGACAGACAGTACAGGAGGAACTCTAACCCCAGCCAGGCACATCAAAGTCTAGGAAGGATTACAGCAAAGGATGCCCCAATGACGAACACCATCTAGAACACATCATTCTGCTTTATTCTTGAAGCTTTAGTAAACCACAGATACAGTTTTCGCCATAAACTAAATCTGCGACTTGTCATCACGTTCTGTGTCTTCCGAGCGGATATTTTGTGCCACGGTCGCTGAAATTCTGCAGTGATTAACAGTGCGGCGCAGCAGCGAGCATTTTGCTGCCATCATTCTTCCAGACTGAGTCTGTCCGGAGTCCCGGAATGGAAAAGCTCCATGTAAATAATGCCACTGTGATCAGGACATGCAGCCAGGAACGAGCCAAATTTACATCCGAGCAGGAGAAATAAAAGGACAGAAAACGGAGATTTACAAAATTTCCATAAATTCACCTACGTTATATTTTTTTAAAGGTAAATGTGATCATCTTCACACCATGCAATATCTGTCAGCTCTTCATTTCCAGGGTGCAGTGGTCCGTACTGTATGTGAGAGCTGAGGGGCACCCAGCAGCATCAAAACTGAAGCAACAGGGGGAATCCAGGAGCCATTTGTTTTTTTTTTTTGTTTTTTAATGATGAGCAGTTTTTGGAAAATCCCTTTGAAAAGGCTCTAATCATAACTCCATCCAGCTGTGCAGGCTGCACCAAAACAGCAACCACTATATTCTCTTAAGGCTGGGTTCACATGGGCGTCATGTTTGACGCCCGGATAAGAGGCGGGTGCGTTGCAGGAAAATGCGCGATTTTTCAGCGCGAGTGCAAAGCGTTTTAATGCGTTTTGCATGCGCGTGTGAAAAATCAGCATGTTTGGTACCCAGACCCGAACTTCATCACTGAAGTCCGGTTTCGGGTTGAGTATTCTTTATACTTTATTATTTTTCCTTATAACATGGTTATATTGGAAAATAATTGCATTCTCAATACAGAATTATATGTTAACAGGTCAATAGAGGGTTAAAATAAAAAAGAATTCAACTCACCTCCTGCCATTGATCGTGTAGGTGCAAGGAACATCTTCTATCTTCATATCTGTAGGTTGAAGGACCTTCGGTGACGTCACTGGGTCACATGGTCCAATCATGGAAGCTTTTGATTGGACCATGTGACCCAGTGACATCACCGAAGGTCCTTTACCCAGAAGAATGAAGAAAGAAAAATAATCCCGGCACCTACGCGATCAAGAGGATAAGGTGAGTTAAAGTTTTTTTTAATTTTTAGCCCTCTCTTCCCCTTTTTACATAACATTCTGTAATTAGAATACTATTATTTTCCCTTATAACCATGTTATCAGGGAAAATAATAAGGATTGGGTCCCCATCCCAATCGTCTCCTAGCAACCATGCAGGAAAATCGCACCGCATCCGCAGTTGCTTGCGGTTTTACCACAGCCTCATTCACTTCTATGGGGCCTGCGTTGCGTGAAAAACGCAGAATATAGAACATGCTGCGATTTTCACGCAACGCAAAAGTGATGCGGGAAAATCACTGCTCATGTGCATAGCCGCATAGAAATGAATGGGTCCGGATTCAGTGCGGGTGCAATGCGTCCTCCTCACGCATTGCACCCGCGCGGAAATCACACCTGTGTGAATGCAGCCTTAAAGGCCATCTGTCGGCAGATTTGTACCTATGACACTGGCTGACCTGTTACTTGTGCACTTGGCAGCTGAAGGCATCTGTGTTGGTCCCATGTTCATATGTGTCCTCAGTGCTGAGAAAAATGATGTTTTACTATATGCAAATTAGGCTCTAAGACCAACGGGGGCGTTACCATCACACCTAGAGGCTCTGCATACAACTGCCACGCCCTCTCTACCTTGATTGACAGGATCAGGCAGTGATATGCTCGGATATGTAATCTACAAGCGCAATGTGAACATAGCCTAACATGCACAGAGCACATGACGGGGGAAACCAGCGACAGCTAGGGAGAATCCGGCATCAGAATATACATGAGGCTTAGGGATTATTCGCACGTCACTGATTCCCATTTGTGGACAGCATGCGTATCCGCTGAATTTGATATGTGCATGCAGTTATCCGGGTTTAGCCGTGGACCCTTGGTTCACAGAAAAAACACCAGAGCTACATTGGTCCATTTTGCGACACAACGCGTCCAATGTATTTAATGGGTCTGTGATAACCACGGGCAGCACATGGATGTCACCCGTCAGTGGTTCATGTTTCACTAATCCACTGCACAGAAAACAGACGCAAAAAGTTTATCAACCACATGAAAGAACACAAAGGCCAGGGGCGTAGCTATAGGGGGTGCAGAGGTAGCAGTCGCTACCGGGCCCAGGAGCCTGAGGGGCCCAAAGAGCATTGCGCCGCATAATAAGACACTGGTATTATAGAAACTCACACCTATGTGGATGCAAGCAGTCACGTGAAAAAGGCCTAGATGTGTTACAGTCTATTACAGAGTCCGTATTCCAGATCAGCTGCTTTAAGGAATACAGTAGAACGTGTCAGAAGTCAGGCGGAATGAAAAACTGTCAGCAAAACACAGGTAGACGTCATGGGTTCCCTAAATCATTCCCTCCAAGCCAGCACTATGCATTATCAGAGCTGCTTAAGATCTCCGAGACAAGGCGGCGGGGAATATGCAGTGACAAAACATAATTATAAGCTCTTCTTCCTTTCTAAACATGGCATTAAGATTATTAATGTACGGCATCTGTCCTCGGTGTATCAGCGGCGTGGATGTGCGCGCATGGTTTCCGTGTTTAAACACCTATTCCTGACGACGGCGGAAGCCAAATCGTTTCCTCAGCGGAGAATACTATTCATCTAAAAGCAATTACATGGAAAAATAGCAAATGGAGATTGGCCAATTTGTTATTGATAATTGCCGTTCCCACCTGTCATGATTTTTCTGATCTGAATTTCAAGATAATTGTTTCATCTAAAAGGCTCTCTATGATTCGGAAATACTGCACTTTTTTTTTTTTTGCCCCGGGCACAAAAGAGGAAGGTCTTGCTGAATGCTGAATGACATCTTGAAGGAAAGCTCAGACTCCTAATCACCAAGGTTCCTTCACGTTCAGAAAGTCGTTACTCAGCGAGAAACACCGAAAATGAAAGAAAATGGTCCGTGTGCGTCTCTTCAAACCATCAGCCGGCACACACTTGTCATTATGCTCCGTAATTACTACAATGAGAGGACTTCTACAAAAGATCTATGCATTCATTCGGGCTACAACCTGAGCGATATAAGCGTTTACACAAAAACAGCAGTGAAAACGTTAGAAATAGGTAATAGCCAACCGAGAAGGTCCAGGAGTAAGAGATGGGTTATTACAGGCCGATGCGAAGTACAGTGAAATGTTTGCCCAAAAGGGACCCAAATCTTAAAGAGGTTGTCCAGGATTGGAAAAACATGGCCGGAAACAGCGCCACACCTGTCCACAGGATCTGTATGGGTTTGCAGCTCTACCGTAGTGACTTCAATACCAGACACAACCCCTGCACAGGTGTGAAGAAAGCAGCCATAATGTTCAAATCCTAGACTACCCCTTTAAAGGGTAACACCAACATTCCTTACGGTCTCTTCTCCTTCGAGACTAGAAAAAGCCACCAGCAAAACAGGTGGTATGATAAGGGGTATTCCCGTCTGCAACATTTGTGGCACATGGCTAGGAAGTTTCTGATAGGAGCAGGTCCTTAAGTCAATAGAGAGCACGACACGCATGAGCGACCCTGCTTTATTCACCGTTATGGGACTTCTGAAATAGCTGACTGCTGGCATAGCGGCCCCATCACGGTGAGTGGAGGGGTGGTGGTGCTTGTGCAGCTTGATCTCCGTTCCCTGCTTGGGACTTCTGTGAATAGCTGAGGGTGCTCGCTTGGCTATTTTCAGAGCGCAGTGAATGGAGAGTACGCTAGGAGACTGGCCTGTCAGCAGTTTATGGCTGCCTTAGAAGCTATACCACCCGATGTGCCAAGTGATCTCCCACTATCAGATTTGTGGAAGGAGGTGAGAATGCCAATGAGGTAGGTATACTAAAAGGGGTTATCTAACCCCTATAATGCCTCACAAAATGCCTGGGCACTTTATACAGGTTATACTTACCCCGCTCCCCGGCACCTGCGTCGGTCCTGATGCTCGTGCGCCACTGCATCTCCCTGTTGCGTGGATCATCCAGCGAGGGGGGTTGCGGGCTTTTAGCCAATGGAAGGCCGCGATGGGAGTCGCCGGATAGTTTGATCCACACGACGGGGAGATGCAGCAGCGGCCGTGCGGTTATCAGACGAGACGAGGGTGCCGGGGAGCGGGTTAAGTATCACCTGTATGAGGTGGGGGGCATTATAGGGATTGGATAACCCCTTGATTGAACATCATTCAGCAACTTTCTCAATGGAACACTCGTGTTCCTCCCATGTGGGATCGAAAGACCTGTAGCTGGTGCCCAATATCTACAGTATCCAAAAACGTAACTGTAGGGAGCGTTGTGCCACTTCATTTTTACCTTCTTCTGGACTAACAAACAAAACACAGCTCTGCAGTTCTTTCATCTACCGGTATAATTTGGAAACCATACAAGTTTCCATTTTTCACCCACCTGTAAGGCTGTCCGGTCTTGGCGGAACCATTCTTTCATAAATGTCAAAAGGCTGATGACCATATTGGTCGATGTCATGCAAGTTCCTTTGTAATGTTCCCATATGCTGTGGAACTGCAGTCATTCCAGCTCGCTTCGGAGAAGAGGAGGATCCTACAGGAGCCTGGGAAGATGTGCCAACTCTATTTTGGGTTTCAGATAAAGTTAATGGGGAGCCAACTCTAGCTGAAGTACCTAACGTTTGGTATGTTGAGGTCATGCCGTTAGGGTTGGAGTTTTGTCTCGAAGTGAGTGAACCAATCCTTCGAACACCTGTTGGAGAGTTGGACCTTCGTATTGTGTAAGGAGAAGCTGCTCTCTGAGAAGGCAACGTTGTAGAAGAGTACGTAGTGGAAGTGGGAAGCGGTCGTGAATCCGTAATGGATGGGGAGCCATAGCCACTGCCAAGTGACGTTCTCAGGGACCCTCGTGATGGAGAAACTCCAGATCCAATGACATAAGAAGGGGACTGTGATCTTGAGGGAACGGAGCTAACACGCCGAACTGCCCGGTTGGCCGCCATAGGATTTGGTGGCTACAAATACAGGAAAAGAAAATCACAGTCAATAGTAGAAATGCATATGAAACCATAAAAGTTGAGAATTGTTGTTATGTTACTGTCTTAATGAGATAAAAGCTGCATCATATATTTTACTAGTTGGCTTTTATGTTGATTGAAAACTTTGTTCCAGCTTCTCATAAGACAATTCATTTCATTATTTGTCTATTTGAAAATCTGCATCTCGATAAAAATGAAGACTTGTGGCTAACGTGAAAGCAAGTCTCTCTTTCCACAAAGCAATCACCGAATCCTTACAAGAAAGATCTGGCTGTTCAAGAGTCACCAAATTAAAACTCTCGTCTGAGAGTCCATTATTATTTAATAGTTAAAAGCGGTCAAGGCCTTTGGGGTGATTTTTTATTGTATTTGCTGCATAATGGGGAAAAAAAAACGAATTTACATTTGGGGCTTATTAAAGATTAACCCTGGGTTCAGACCTGAGCGTTTTTGAAACGCGCGTTTTACGCGCGTATTTTAGCGCGTTTTTGCAAATAGGAAACGCGCGTCATACGCGCGTTCGTGATTCTGGAGACCAATAGAAAAAGGCATATCTACACTTTAACGCTCAAGTGTGAACCACTCCCATAGGGATGCATTGGTTTTCATGAGTTGAGCGTTTTACAGCGCGTTTGAATGCGCTGTAAAACGTTTAGGTGTGAACCTAGGGTTAGGGCCAGTTGTCCTCTGCAGCCTGCATGTATTGTCATACTTTGCAAGCTGCTCAGTCCCACTGAGTGTAAAATCCATCTGATGACGGCTCAGTCTGTTGCTCCTCTCTCTGCTCTAATGAATGTTCACGAAGCTGAACCATTTTGATTTAAAGGGCATCTGTCACTCCTAAAATCTGTTCTAAAGTAAGCCTGTCGCCAAGTAGGGTAGGTGCCCTGACATATAGTCACACCTTTCTTGTGTAAATCAAGTCCCCTAAGGCCCCTTTCACACGGGCGAGTTTTCCGCGCGGGTGCAATGCGTGATGCGAACGCATTGCTACCGCACTGAATCCTGACCTATTCATTTCATTGGGTCTGTGTACATGAGCGTTTTTTTTCACGCATCACTTGTGCGTTGTGTAAAAAATGCAGCATGTGCTATATTCTGCGTTTTTCACGCAGCCCTAGCCCCATAGAAGTGAATGGGGCTGCGTGAAAAACGCATTGCATCCTCAAGCAAGTGCGGGTGCGTTGCGTTTTTCACTGATGGTTGCTAGGAGATGTTGTTTGTAAACCTTCAGTTTTTTTATCGCGCCTAAAACGCGCGTTTACTATTGCCGAAAACGCGCGTCTCAGAAACGCTCAGGTCTGAACCCAGCGTAAAGGAGTCATCCCATGACCACAGCTCCTGTTCACCTCTCTAATTCAAACATCGTAAAGGAAGTCTCCCACTCGAGGTCCTCTTTTAGGAGCGACTCTGTCCACCCATCCACTTGACAGCCGTTCATTTGAATGCCCTACTATATACTACTACTTTCTGTCTGCACACCTAGAATCTCCAGATAAAGCACCACCGGAGGGTTTGAGAAGTTGGACCCATGGCGATTAACTGGCTTCACAAGATCATTAAGAGAAGAAGCAATCCTAAAGAGGAGTACATAGCAGGTAAAAGCTGAGTAAGGAGGCTACGTGTGCAATGTAAACAATGATAAAAAAAAGAAGTCGGAAATTCCTCCAGACGAGACGCTTCCGTGAGACGAGCAGAACAGAATACATTCAGACACGTACAATAACAAGCTGAAAATACAATAAGACACCGCCGTCTTACCCAAAGCAATTCCAGCAAGATGATAAATCATATCTTTCCTCTGTAATGAGTAAAACATACAAAACCTAATAATCTAACACTATGCTGGATTTTTCACATTACAGAACTTCCTGAGCAGAGGCAGAATACATCTAATTACAATGCAAAAACAAATGTGAATATACATACACACAACACAGACACCTAGCAGCAGAGAAAAAGGGAAAAAACAAATACCTGGACCAAGGCTTGGCCCTCAGCCCTTGTGGACCTCGCCAGGTGGTTACTGGTGGTAGATCCCGAGAACGAGTGCTGCTGCCGAAGTTCAGGTTTACCCACATTGTGGTTGTGAAAAGTCCCGGCTTCCTGGTAACCGCTGTCAGAGTACGAGTTCATCTGCGTTGAGCTTCGAGAGTTGCCTAAAGATCCTAAATAGCAAAAGTAATAAAGATAAGCTGCAAAGTAAAACCAGAAAAGCCAGTAACCTGCTTGAAAGTAATTCCAGAAATGAAAAACCAGAACAGACCCTCACTTTCATGAAGTGACGTCTGCTCCG
The DNA here is from genome assembly GCA_033119425.1 of Bufotes viridis. Lineage (NCBI taxonomy): Eukaryota > Metazoa > Chordata > Amphibia > Anura > Bufonidae > Bufotes > Bufotes viridis. The sequence goes on along the minus strand of CM065595.1, from coordinate 133,513,310 downwards.
GGGAATACATGGTCACAGGTTCTGGGTCAGATCTGATGAGGAAGTGGTTGGGATGAGTAGAGTCAGACAGTCTCTGCTTAGGGGGACCGCCGGATGATGCATCTGAAACCAAAAATAAACCATCAAACATGTAAACAGTGCCACAATCATTACAGCGAAGAAGGGAAACTCACCGGCAATTCTCTTGTCTTAAGACAAGAACGTAATCTTAACAATGACTTGGAGATATTTACTTCCTACACAAATCAGTCCTTCCAATTTCAGGCACAGAGTTATATCAATCACAAATGTACAACTGTATCTTCATTGCCACCGGCTTATGGACATTTCAGAAACCAAATATATATTACAACTAGATTGACTAGATGTGTTGGTTTCGCCGTACACTACAGTGGCATTGAAAAAAAAGTTCTAAATGAATACCCTCCATAACCCATCTTTGGGCTTCAAGATGTCTAACATTAAAGCACAGCAGGCTACGTTCCCATTTTTAAGGGAAGCCGTCTCACTGCCAGATGAGCAGAAGAACAGTGCTGCATGCTGCGCTATTCCTGCCTTTAAAAGCCAGAAACCATGATGGAATGGGCAAGGTACAGAGCGCATAAGTTAACTAACTCAAAGCTACGGTTCCATAGGAGTATATGCCGTCAACGTGCAACAGGTGAATGTGCGGGAGATGGAACCTATACCAATCTTGAGAACGGGCAATCTTGTACTTCCAGAAACGGACAAGTGGCCGCGCATGAATGACTTTCTCCATTCACTTGTGAAAATGACTGAGATCTAGATAGTCCAAAAGTATGTATTGAAAGACAAGTCAAAGGTGGAATTTCATTGGATAGCACGTGTCCCATTATTTCTAGAATGAAGCAAGTACAAGATGTCAGAGGAAGCTCATTATGCTAAAAAGTCAATCATGGAGGTAGCGGTTTGCTGCAGTAGGAAGGGCTTACTACCTTAGAACCTGCTTGTCAAATCATGAGTTCTGGACTGGACAAGAATGTTCTTAAAAGTGCCAAACCAAGACAACCCTCTTTTTTAAAAAAAAAAGTTTTAGAGCCCATTAATTAAGCATGTTGTAAAATTAGGTGATGGTACGACCACTGGGAACATCATTGATCCTCAGAGATAGGGTCTCCAAAGCTCTGTTCTTGACCGAAAAGCAGGACGTGCATCCTCTGTCCATCAAATGAGAATGTTTCCAGCACTCCCATTAATCTCTATTGAAAAGGACAGTGCATGCACTACTTGCTTTCCGGCTTAAAAGAGTAAAAACTTTTGAAAAAAATTGTACGTCAATAGCTACGACTTGGAGTGGGGAACAAATGTTTAACAACTTTGTTTCAAAGGCTCATTTTTGGAATATTAGTAATGGGTTAACATAGTACTCTAGTTGGCACAAGGCCCAAGCCAACATCCTATTCGACCAGCCCAGTTCTCCAATTATAGTACAAACTGTTTAAATGACTAGCACGCCTTCCCTTGACCTAAAGTCGACCATCTTGTGTGAAAACCCCTTATATGCCTCTTATCATAAAAACAAACAGTCTAAGAGAGTCCTCCCAGCCTGACAGAATACAAAGAGCCACTTGTAACGAGGACATGTTTATGTGCCATATTTCCTGGTGTAAACCAGCCACAAAATAAAACCACTCTCCATTGATTGCGCAAAGTAATACACATAATAAACCCTAACAAAAGATAAACCCCCAAAAACCCTTTTATTCTATGGAGGTCAGATTATGACTTGTAGACTTATCTTCACAAGGGAGATAAGCCACTGCCAGAGGTGTTTGGCAGTGGCTTACTCACCTCTGTCCACCGAGAAAAAATGCATGCTTGTCAGAGTGTGCAACTGTATGGGGCCTATATAGGCACCTTTACACAGGAGCCTTTCCCTGCACTTGATGAGTGCACTATGAACGGCACTGTCTACTCTCATGGAATATTTGGTAGTCTCCAAAGTAAGGGGAGACTTGTCTCCTTTTTATGATGGTACTGTTATGAGGGCACTGTCAATGTTATGAAGCACAGTAATGCAAACACAACAGCTGTCCCTGACATAGGGGCAGTGCCACTGTCTTTGCTATAGGTGAACTGTTTTGGAAACACTGCATCTGGCTCTATAGTGGGAACACTGTGGATGGCTCTGTTATAGGAGCACTGCATACGGAAGCACTACGTCTAGCTATAATGAGGCAACTGCACGTGAAAGCACTGTGTATGGCTCTGTTATGGAAGCACTGTGTATGGTCTGTTATGGAAGCACTGTTATGGAAGCACTGTGTATGGCTCTGTTATGGAAGCCTTGTGCATGGCTCTGTTATGGAAGCACTGTGTATGGCTCTGTTATGGAAGCATTGTGTATGGCTCTGTTATGGAAGCACTGTGTATGGCTCTGTTATGGAAGCACTGTGTATGGCTCTGTTATGGAAGCACTGTGTATGGCTCTGTTATGGAAGCACTGTGTATGGCTCTGTTATGGAAGCACTGTGTATGGCTCTGTTATGGAAGCACTGTGAATGGCTCTGTTGTGGTGGCACTGTGCATGGCTCCGTTATCGGGCACTGTTATGGAAGCACTGTGTATGGCTCTGTCGTGGTGGCACTGTGTATGGCTCTGTTATGGAAGTACTGTTATGGAAGCAATGTGTATGGCTCTGTTATGGAAGCATTGTGTATGGCTCTGTTATGGAAGCACTGTGTATGGCTCTGTTATGGAAGCACTGTGTATGGCTCTGTTATGGAAGCACTGTGTATGGCTCTGTTATGGAAGCACTGTGTATGGCTCTGTTGTGGTGGCTCTGTTATGGAAGCATTGTGTATGGCTCTGTTATGGAAGCAATGTGTATGGCTCTGTTGTGGTGGCTCTGTTATGGAAGCATTGTGTATGGCTCTGTTGTGGTGGCTCTGTTATGGAAGCATTGTGTATGGCTCTGTTGTGGTGGCACTGTGTATGGAAGTACTGTGTATGGGACTGTTATGGAAGTATTGTGTATGGCTCTGTTGTGGTGGCAGTGGTTTTATGTTTAGTGTCTGATGTTGGATACATTAAAAATTGTCTAAATTTGCTATTTAAGCCCAGAACACAGTTCTAGAGTAGACTAACATGTGCCGATGTATTATTTATTTCAATTACTGCAACTTTTCTTTCTTCCTTGGCTAAATATACTCCTCAAAAATGCTAAGGGGAGTATTAATAAATGTATTGCGACCTCTGGGGGAGGTGAATTAGCTATCCAAGGCTTATAGCCTTGGCTAGGCTGTGGTCACCTTACAACTTCATTTACCCTGTGGAGGCAGGGAAATAAAAAAAAAAAAAAAAAAACTGCTGGCAGATCAGCCATGTGGTAAAGCTGATCGCCTGGTCACAGCTTATTATAGGGCATCCATTCTAACATAAAGGGAGTGTTTGAGGTGGACAACCCCTTTGTCATAAGGAAATACCTTATTCCCCATACTGCAGTAAAACACACCTTGCAGCTTCCCTACTCCTCCTATAACGCACTAAACAATGGAGAAGACACTTACATAAGCATTACACTGGCCTTCGGTCTGCAATTATTTTCCCAACCTGTACCGATCCATGTCAAAGTACTAATTTCTCAGAAGAAATCGGTGCCTTGTCAAGAACTAGCACCCTGTTTTACTTTGTCCGCTTATTTTGAGGAGTTGGTGAAGCACAAGAAAAACATGGCTGCTGTCTTTCAAAATTAGGACCACACCCGTCAACAGGCTCAGTCAGGTACTGTATCTCAGGGGTTAAACTGTAATACTAGACACCACCTATGGATAAGTGCGGTGCTGTTTTTAGAAAAAAGCTTTTCTAATTCCGAGCAGCTCCTTTAACTTCATGACATAATGCAGCAACTGTTCGAAGACAAAATAAAAAAATATGCCCTGCTTACAAAAATCTACACGTATCTAACGATCGTGAGTAGTAATCTGAATTCCTCATAATTCTAATTATGCGCGTGACAGCCGACACTTCGAAACGTGCGCACGACAGGCATCCTTCAATCTGGGAGCAACGCGGAGTGAAAATGTCACAAGAATGATCATAGATGTCGCATAAGCAGCTGTGACGCCGGCACGAATAAATAAGGTGATGGCGGCCGCCCGCATCTTATCAGGATCATTTCTTTAAATGAACTCGTTCTGCGGGACGCCGAGAACCCATTCAGATGATTTAATTTTAGGTCTGTCGCTGGATGCCTTCAAGTGCTATGCAAATATTTTGGGCATGGTGAATGCATTATAGCGGCTGATACAGTTGTGATGACTCCGTACAGTCACCTTACGGAGAGATCGGAATGACACTAATCCTGCACTCCAGGCTGTTTGAGCCTTGTTGACATGCTGTAAAAAAAAAATCAAAAAAAAAAAAAATCAAAAAGAGCACTTCACGCTGCGGGAATTTTTTTTTATTTCAAAAGCAACTTCTGCAAACTGACAATTGCTGATAATTGTGCGCCGAGAAGAGACGAGCTGAGAGGCGTGTGCTGTCAAACTCGCCTTTAGTTCCAGCAGCTGGAAGAACACCGGTAATGGCTGATCGGCTGTGATAACAGAAGGCGCTGTCCAGAAAAACAGACATAAATGCCCATTTTATATCAATAAGATTAAACTGTAAAACACAGCAAGGCCTTGAGAAAACGTATGCACATGGCTTCCACCCAGCACCTACACCAGGCTCGCTCCCGCAGTATCTATCGATGGCCTATTAACACTCCCCCAGTGACTGCAGATCCTGCTAGGTTTCATAAAGGGCCAGTGTGGCCCATTGCAGCCTCACTAGATGATGGAGAAGTTGTGCAGAAATTTAAAGGATGTGCATAGGGCGGTGTCATACATCGGTTTCGGGTGCCTTTACACGTTGCAGATTTTGTTGCAGAAATTTCTGCAGTCAAAAAACAGTTCCGTTCACCATTTAAATGGCGCTAGCAGAAATCCATGTGCTTCCCGCCCCATTCAAACTAATGGAACTGATTTTTAGTCGCGGAAATTTCTGCAACAAAATCCACAGCATGTGAAGGCATGTTTTGACCGCAAATCGGAAGTGGATCCAACAGGAAGGAGAAGTTCTTCCTTTATTTCGCATTCCATTCCAACCCTTTTCTATCTTTGGCTCAAAAAAGTTAAAACAATTGCAGACCCATTCCGCGCGGGTGCAATGCGTGATGCGAACGCACTGTGCCCGCGCGGAATCTGGAACCAGTCATTTTAATGGGTCTGTGTATATGAGTGTAGGTTTTCACGCATCACTTGTGCGTTGCATGAAAATTGCAGCATGTTCTATATTCTGCAGTTTTCAAGCAAAGCTGGCCCCATAGAAGTGAATGGTGCTGCGTGAAAATCACGGATGGCTGCTAAGAGATGTTGTTTGTAAACATTCCGTTTTTTATCACGCGCGTGCAAAATGCATTAAATCACATTGCACCTGAATGATAAAAACTGAACAACTGAACCCGATCGCAAACAAAACTGAATGTACTTGCGAAATCGCACAGTTTTCACTGAACGCATCCACAACGCATACGGACTTAATCCGCTCACGCTCGTCTGCAAGGGGCCTTAGGTAGCTTTCACTCATCAGTGTTCGGTCAGTGATTGTGAGCCAAAAACAGGAGTGAAGTCTCCACAGGTATAAGGGAAAGATCTGTGTTTAGAACCGCACCTGGTTTTGGCCCAAAATCACTGATGGAAATCACTGACCAAACACTGACAATGTGAAAGTCGCCTTAGGGCTCATTAACACGACGGTTGTGTGTTGTCCACATCCAATCTGCAATTTTAGCGGGATAAGGATAGGACATTTCTATTATGGGCCAGATGTCCTGTTCCGCAAAATGCTGAATGCACACAGCTGGTATCTGTGTTTTGTGGACCGCCAAAAGGGCAACGACCGTGTGCAAAAGCCCTTAGAGAGGCAAAAAAGTGGAGAAAACAAATTAATTGTAACAGATTCTAGGTGCAGACATTGATGCATCTGGGACACTGCATAATATTTTTGTAATGGGGCTTTAAGAAAGGTTCTTGTTTTTTCTTTTTTTTAATTGTAGATTTTTTTTTTTATTTTTTTTTACAAAAGGGATTTTACTTCTTCCAAAAACAGCACCACACATCCAGACACTGGCCCAGATTTAATAAGGTATTTGCACGAAATCTTTCTAAAAAGGATTGTGCGGATTGGCTCAATTTGGAGCATCTAGGGTTTTTACACTTTTCCCCCCAGCATTCTCTACAAGGGTTGGGTCTTAGAGGCAAGGGACGCACCCACCTAAGATATACAATTTTGCACAAAGAAATGCACCACAATTGTAGCCAAACCATAGTTTTTATAAAGTTAGATAATACTGTCAACCAGTAGATGGATCGGACCAGACTGAATTGGCATTTGAGGGATGCGCAAAGTGGAGAACGATTGTCCCAAAGTTTTTTAAATGGTTCCCATAAAATTTGTGGGGTGCCTAGTAAACCCTCCATTTCTGCTGTTCCTGCCCTCCCCAACAGTCTTTGTTTAACGGGCTTTACCGTTGACATTGCCGTAGCCAATCACTGGCTACAAAGTTACACGGTTTAAACCAGTGATTGGCTGCAGTAGTTATGTGTTGTCGATGTGATTTCAGCACTGCAGCCCTGTAAACAAAGGTTGGAGGGGAGGATCCGAAAGGCCACGCTGGAACTAAAGGTGACTCAACAGGTAAGTACTGATTATTTTGGTATTTTATGCCTGCCCACTTTTTCTTAATACGAGGCAACCCCCTTTTTAAATGCAGGAATAAAACTTGAAAATTCACACTCCAGCGTCAGACTTAATAAATATCCCGTTGCATTTTTCACGTATTTTGAGGATAAAAAAAAAAAAAAGCCCAGAAAGTAAATCCTGCTTTGAAAAATTAAAAGTGAAAAAAGATGTTTATTCTTCTAAAGAAAATAAATATTTTGAATTTTGACAGCATTAAAATGAACGCGGTGTGAGTCAGCGGCAGACGCCGCCTCTGTCGCGCACTGGGAGATCAAGCTTGCACATAAATCAAACCGCTATTTACGAAGTGAGCGGCCTCCTTCATGGCACCAGCTAAATCACAAGACTATCAAAAACACAGCTCTCTTTTGAAGTTCACCAGCTCTTCCGCATAAAGGAAGAGAAGACTGGTAGCTAAGGCAATCTTCAGACGCCAAAGCCTCACCTTCACAGGATCTTAGCAACCAACCTACACTGCAAGCACCTCCTGAAGTCAGAGGAGCCGGCGTGCTTCATATGAGAAGATGCAGTTTAAAGGGGTTGTCTCACCTCCAAAATTGGTGGCATATCGCTAGAATATGCCACTAATATTAGATAGCTCTGGGTCCCACCTCTGACACCTGCACCTATGTCTAGAAAGGAGCTCCCAACATGAACAGGAGCACACTGCGCATGTGTAGCCGCCCTCCACACATTTCTATGGTTGTGCCAAAAAGAGCGACTGCTGGCTTGGCTATTTCAGGCAGCTCCCTAGCACTGGAGTGTTGGCCGCAGTTGCTTGGTGTGCTCTCCATTCATTTCTATGGGACTTTCAAAAATAGCAGAGCACGACGCTTGGCTATTTTTGGCACCGTTATAAAAATGAATGGAGAGCAAACCGATAATGCGCTGTGCACTCCTGTTCACTCTGGTATAGAGATAGGTGTGGTTCCCAGAGGTGGGACCTGCACCTGACAATGGTGATATATCTTGGCGATATGCCACAAATGTTAGAGGTGCGAGAACCCCTTTAAGGGTATGTTCTTAAGTGGTGGAAAATCTGCAGCCGAATTGCAGGAGGAAAATCCACAGTATATTACAAAACCAGTAAAGTGGATGAAAACTAACAAAAGATAATCCACACGCTGCCATGGATTTCCAATGTGGACTTCACCTTTGCAAATTATGGGGTAAAATCTGCGGCTATGCCATAGCAAAATCTGCAACAACTCCATGTGTGTATGTTTTTGCGGTTTCATGGCAGATTTCGCTGTGGAATCGTGGCAAAATCTATAGTGAAAACTCCACTGTAGAAAATCTGCTCCATGGTGGCAATGCAGAGAAAAGAATTATTACTCACCTCAACCTTAATCCTTTGCTTCTGCTGTTCCAATGCCACTTTGGTCTCGTCTTAACACACAGGAAATGACTTGGAATGCCTGCTCTGCCAATCACTGGCTGAGTGGGGTCACCCTTTGGTGACTGGCTAAGCGGACAGTCCAAGCCATTTCCTGTACTTCGAGCTGGGACCAAAACAGCAGCAGGAGATCGGTGAGGTGAGCAATGCTTCTTTTTCAACCCTTTCTGTTCTCCCTGGAAAGCTCTAAACTTTCTTTCAGAAGGTAAATTATAACAGTAATATGACAAAAATTATATTCAGAATGCACAGTAAATTCCAACAAATAAGACCTTTCAGTATCAGTTCCATGAAAAAGTACAGATCACTCTGCAGAGGAAGTGATGAAATCTGGACATTACCGCCATTCTCAAATTCTTGAAGAACATCTTTACATTAAATATTTTTTCTGTTAATATCCAACTAGCTGTTAGACTGGATCAATCATCAAAATGCAATGCCACCCGTGTAGTATTCACAGTCTCTTACATACAGGACTTCTCCTAGGAGGGCTCCCTAGCCGTTCACTCTTGTGTCTGTAGGGGGTTGCTAAAGGGAAGTAAACTGTTCCATAAAATGGCTGGAGCAGTCAACAGAAAATCTGTGTACGTTGTGTTATAGTTGTCCTATGTTATTGCTCACAGCACTTCATTCGTGAGATAAATTTTCCCCAAAACTGTAAGTGAAATGTGCAGATTGAAGTGAATAGGAGCAGCGCTGCAGTAACGAGCGCGTTACAGCTGATCAGCGAGAGTGCATTGGGTCAGAGCCCCACTGATCAGCAAGTGATAGCCTACCCTTAGGCTCCTTTCACACGGGCGTCATGTTTGACGTCCGGATAAGAGGCAGGTGCGCTGCGGGAAAATGTGTGATTTTTCCGCACGTGTGCAAACTGTTGTAATGCGTTTTGTACGCGCGTGCGAAAAACGTCATGTTTGGTACCCAGACCCGAAATTCATCGCTGAAGCCCGGTTTTGGGTTGAGTATTCTGTATATTTTATTATTTTCCCTTATAACATGGTTATAAGGGAAAATAATAGCATTCTCACTACAGAATGCTTAGTAAAATGTGGATTCAGGGGTTAAAAAAACAAACAAAAAAAAACCTCACCTTATCCACTTGATCGCGTAGTTGCGATCTCTTCTCTCTTCTTCAAGCATTAGCTGCCGTCTAAAGGACCTGTGATGACGTCACTGCGCTCATCACATGGTCCATCACCACAGCTCCTTTAGCCGGCAGCCAATGATTGAAGGAAAGAAGAGATTGCAACTATGCGATCAAGTGGATAAGGTGAGTTTATTTTTAACCCCTTAATGCAAAAGTTTACTAAGCATTCTGTATTGAGAATGCTGTTATTTTCCCTTATAACCATGTTATAAGGGAAAATAATAAAGATCGGGTCCCGTCTCTTAGCAACCATGCGGGAAAATCGCATTGCATCCGCACTTGATTGGTGAAAAACGCAGAATATAGAACATGCTGCGATTTTCACATAACGCAGAAGTGATGTGTGAAAATCACCGCTCATGTGCACAGCCCCATAGAAATGAATGGGTCCGGATTCAGTGCAGGTGCAATGCGTCCACGTCACGCATTGCACCCGCGTGAAAGGGGCCTTAGGACAGGCCATTACTTAGTCTGGACAACCCCTTTTAGGCCTCTTTCACACGGGCATCATGTTTGACACCCGGATAAGAGGCGGGTGCGTTGCGGGAATATGCGCGATTTTTCCGCGCGGGTGCAAACGTTTGTAATGCGTTTTGTACGCGCGTGTGAAAAATCGCCATGTTTGGTACCCAGACCCGAACTTCATAACTGAAGTCCGGTTTCGGGTAGAGTATTCTGGAGACTTTATTATTTTCCCTAATAACATGGTTATAAGGGAAAATAATAGCATTCTTAATAAAGAATGCTTAGTCAAATGAAGATGAAGGGGTTAAAAATAATAAAAGTTAACTTACCTTAGCCTCTTGATTGCGTAGTTGCGATCTGTCTTCTCTGTTCCGGCTTCAGCTAACAGCTAAAGGACCTGTGATGAAGTCACATCACATGGTCCAATCACATGGTCCATCACCATGGTAAGATGGACCATGTGATTTGACGTCATCACAGGTCCTTTAGTTCTTAGCTGATGCTGGAAAAGAGAAGACAGATCGCAACTACCCGATCAAGTGGCTAAGGTAAGTTAATGTTTATTATTTTTAACCCCTTCATCTTCATTTGACTAAGCATTCTTTATTAACCATGTTATAAGGGAAAATAATAAAGATCTGGTCCCGTTGCTAAGCAACCATGTGGGAAAATCGCACTGCATCCGCACTTGCTTGCGGATGCTTGTGATTTTCCCGCAGCCCCATTCACTTCTATGGGGCCTGCGTTGCGTGAAAAACGCACAATATAGAGCATGCTGCGATTTTCACACAACGCAGAAGTGATGCGTGAAAATCACCGCTCATGTGCACAGCCCCATAGAAATGAATGAGTCCGGATTCAGTGCGGGTCCTCCTCACGCATTGCACCCGTGTGAAAGGGGCCTAAGGGGTTTATAAGACGTAGCGAAGCATGCATTTGCAGAATTAAACCTAGACTGGATAGAAATGTATTTTAAGAAATTAAAGGGGTTTTCTGAGATTGGTGTGGGTCCAACACCTGGGACTGCTGACGATCAACTGTTTGAGAAGACAACCAGCTGCTCGTCTAGAGGTGTCGGCCCCCCACTGATCAGATATCCAGAGGATAGGTCAGTAGTTAAAAAAAATCTTTTGAAAACTCTTCATTTCCAAAAGTTCTTCTGGCTCTAGATCCTTGGATATCGGGAGCTAATTACGAGAGGAATGCAGTGATAGTTAGGAAAGTGATGTTATGTGGACAGGCAGCACAGAACACTAGTCATTACAATGCTGAGCACACGTACACACATGCACTGAACACACCGCATCAGACGGACCGCTTAATTACTTCCTAGACCCTTGCAGTACGCCACCTCTTTATCCTCTAAGCTGCGTCATAAAATGGAGGTAAAAAACTTTCAGACATTACGGGATTAGCGTTTCCATACCTGCTGATCTCCAAGGAAATGATTTCTCGGTAGAGCTGAAACAAAAACAAAAAAAAGAGAATAAAAAAAAATTGGGTTCATGTGAGCATTGCAGGCATAACTAGTAACCTGGGGACAAAGTTCAGAAAACCAATTCAAGTTAAGGGGTCGTCCCATAAAAAATGTTCCACATTTTTCAAAGCAGCACCTGAATCTGAAAACTTTTGTAATTGCATGTAATTAAAAACATATCAGAACCACAGAATTGCTCAAGTTATCTGTATAGCGCCACCTGCTGTTTGTTCTTTTCCTTATATCTCTGTCCACCTCAGTAACATGGCTGAGGTGGACGTACGTGCTCCGTTCTATCCTTCACCTGCCACCAGCTGGATCTACAGTTAGAGGCTGTGACTGTTACGGTAGGTCTCATGCACACAACCATTTCTGCATTTCGGTCCACAAAATATGGAACCTTCTGAGTGCAATCCGAAATGTTACTCAATCCCATCACTAGAAATGACTATTCTTGTCCACAATATGGACAATAATAGTACAGTTTCTATTGACTGCAGAACGGACACACGGATGCGGTTATCATTACAGATGGCACCCATATGCTGTCAGTTTTTTTTTGCGGACCAGTAGAACAGAACGGATACCAAATATGGTCGTGTAAAGGAGACTTTACAGGCAGAGAGCTGCTTCAGAAAGGACATGCCCCCTGAACTGCCAGCCTATAGTAAATCTAGCAGTGCAGTTGGAGCAATGTATAAGGAGAGAACATGGCGGCTCAGTAGTTAGCACTGGTGCCTTGCAGCGCTGGAGCTCTAGGTGTGAATCTGACCAAGAACATCTGCATGGAGTTGACAAAAACTCCTCATAAAGGGGTTGTCTAGTTTGGACCTCAAACTAGGCACAAAAGACGAAGGGTTGCAATTTCTGGAGAACACAAAAAATAAATAAAAAAAGCATTATTCTAATTATATCTGGGCAACTGGAGGAAATTTGAAGGGGTTTTCCATGATTAGTCTGTACAACCCCTGACGTTATAACAATATAGAGTTTGCAAATTAGCTCACCTCCAGAAGGAAGAAAGACGTCTCTCTATTGCCACCTAGAGGCAGTGACCCAACGTGACTAGGGATTTTAGCTAAACCAGAGTCTCTTCCAAAAGAAAGAGACACACATTTAGGGCATGGCCACAAAGAATTTCTACAGCAGATTTTGATGCATTTGTTTAGCAGAAAAGCAGAAATATTGATGCTCATGTGTTCTGGATTTTGCTGCTGATTTCATTCTGCATTACAAAGGGCGGACTCTGGTGTATATCCTCAGGATAGGTCATCAATATCAGATCCGGGGGGGATCTGTTTCAGGCAGCTGCTGGTACTGGAAACTATATAGCGGTGTTCACTTAAATGGGGCGTGAGCGGAAGCACTCCAGCACAACCACTACAAAGTGGACGGAACCTACAGCTTCTGGTTCTGATCACTGCATAGTTTCCCGGACCAGTGGCTGCCCAGTGTTGGAATCTCCACCGATCTGATATGGCGGAACTACCCTGAGGATACGCATTCAACATCTACGTACCGGAAAACCCCTTTAAAGCTCGGACACTGACTTACAGGGCAGCTGCCTACAGGTGGTATCAGAGACCGATTTCTTGCTTCTGGAAGAGAGCTAATTTGCATAACTTTCCCAGGGAGCACTGCCTGCCTGACTCCCTGCATTGGCTGACTCTCCGCAAGGATAAACCGAACCCCCGAGAACAATCTAAAGTTTACATATGCATACTGTACTTTAGAATCTACAGAGCCCAGCATGCTACATTTACGTCTATGCTAGTTCCAAGAGCAGCTCAGCAGGAGTACATGCTGGGAGTTGTAGATTCACAAGAGCCGGAGGTTGCCGATCCCTGGTTTCGCTTAGAATTTGTTGATGGGCTCTCAGGGGCGCCCTACTGGATTTTTAAATAGGACATGATCCCCATTTAAAGGGGTTTTCAGAGATTTTTTTCAACTGATGACCAATCCATTAGTCTGTAACATCTGGGACCCCCGCAGATCAGCTGTTTGCGTAGGCACCGGCACTCCTGTGAGGGCCGCGGCCTTCTCTCCATTCACTAAGCAAAGCGCTGTACATTGTACAGCGGCAGAGCTTTGTATCGCAGCTCAGCTCCATTCACTTCAATGGGGCTGACCTGCGCCTAGGCCCGTGAACGTGACATCACATGACCTAGCCAAAGCTGCGAGAAGGCTGAGGCGCCGCTGCCTTCTCAAATAGCTGATTGGTGAGGGTTCCCGGGTGTCGGACCCCTACCGATTAGATACTGATTAACTATCCGGAGGATAGATTATCTTGAAAAATCCCTTCAATACCTATTTCTCTATATTTCACCCATTTGTAGGTGCTTTTTAAAAAATATATAATAATTTTCAGTACTAACTGGTAAAGCTACCCAGTGCACAGATATATATATGCAGTAGATTGCGATGGAAGCCCGTTCTTGCACATTTTAAAGGACTGATACTCTTTATACCGGCAGATGAAAGCCTCCTATTCGCGCTGCAGCTGCACTCGGCACACACAGTGCCTGTGAAACGCGCAAGTCGTTGATGTTCAGCCTTTTAAACCATTGAGCGACAGAATTGAGGCTCTCAGGGGCCAAGTATTTACCCCCCTACCCATACAAAACGTCGCCAGCTGCAAAGGAATAAAAGATACTGATCCGTCCATAAAAATTCCAAAAGTTCCTCGCAGGGATTACACATTAAATCAGGACACAATAGATGTCAGCGCCTGGCGGGCTCGCTCACTGACATTTGGGCTATTGCTCTGTGTGTAAATGACACCTCCGCAGCCGGGCAGACTTCACTGCCGATAGATGGGTGGAGGGAGAAGGACCGCTTTCTTAGAAGATTGTTCTAATGGAATTTTCACAAGCTCCTCAGACGTCTTTTAGAATGAGCTGGAATGTATAGGTTTATAGAGGCCGACTGGGATCATCGTAAAACCCGTCTCATCTCCATTTTCAACAGATGGAGAATGCGCCATAGACGGCCGACCCTCAAACACTACTAATGCTTCCATTATTTAAAATGGAACAAGTGATCAAAGAAGGGTTGTGTCATTTGTAAAGTCTTCTTGGAGGATATTTTATAGGCTGAAGAGGATTCCCCCAATGTACAATGTCAGCTATAAGGTCTACCTGCCCGATATGGACATATTTGCTCCGTAATTTTATTTTTTTTGCCAGCACCACATGTGCCTATGCTCTCATTGACGTCAATGGGAACAGTCAACTCTTTGTAGTTTCGGCACCGAAGCCACTGCAGAACAGTTGATCGGCAGGGGTGCGGGGTGTAAGACCCCCATGATTAGATATAGATGGCCTATTATGAGGATAGGCCATCAATATAAGAGGAGAGGACAACTCCATTAGGGAGGGGATAGAAACATTAGACCAAGTGTGCGTGTGTCCGTTCCGTTGCGTCCCTATCATGGACAGAACAATGCTACAGCATTTTTCTGTCCGCGATGTGGTGCAGAGCAAGACGGATCCGTCCTGACACACAATGCAAGTCAATGGGGACGGATCCGTTTTCTCTGACACAATACAAAATGGATCTGTCCCCCATTGACTTTCAATGGTGTTCAAGACGGATCCGTCATGGCAATAGGAGACATGCTACAACCAGATCCGTTCATGACGGATGCACGTGGTTGTATTATTGTAACAAACGTTTTTGCAGATCCATGACGGATCCTCAAAAAACGCTAGTGTGAAAGTAGCCTTAAAGGGGTCATCCCACTTCCCCGTTTCATATTTACCTGCTTCCAGCGTGCCGTTCACTTCCTGGATTCTGGCTGGGGGCGGGCTTCATCTTGATTGAAGTCTTCTCCCAGCGGGGCCGCGCGCTGGACGGAATGCGCACGCGCCATGGTCACTTATTCCTGGCCAGTATAGTACAGAGCCGGCGTGTGCGTTCGCGGCTCTGTACTATTCTGGCCAGAAAGAAGTCACCATCGCGCGTGCGCGTTCAGGACAGCGAGCGGCCCGGCCGGGAGAAAAGAAGGAGTCTTCTGCGCAAGTGCGGCCACCAGGATTCCGGGGAAGAACGGTGGCCGTAACCAGGGGAGACCGTATGACAACAATGAGGTAAGTGAGGATTAATTTTTTTCTAAACGGTGGGAATTGGTTAATCAAATATATTTACAAAAATGATCACTGTCAAATCATTAACAGATTTAAGATCATTATGATGGGAATACCCCTTTAATAAAATATATCTGTTCAGCGCCACATGCTGTTTGTTCTTCTGCTTATTTCTTGCCCATCTCACTGCCACCAGCCAGATGTTCGGTTGGAAGCTGTGACAGAGAGAGAGAGCTGCAGCAGAAAGGACATGCCTCCTGAGCTGCCAGGCTGAAAATAATTTAGCAGAGCAATGAATGGGGAGATCTCTGGACCCATGTGAGGTACAGGGCTGGTTCTAGCTTTGTTAGAAAGGTGTCGTGTATTATATGATGGCTGGTTTTTACTTTTTACATCAATCATGGCATAACCCCTAAATCAATAAAAAATTTCAATTGAGATGCTGCAGTCAGGTAACCTTGCTTGCCACTCATCTGTACTGGCATGGCGCACACATTGGAAACGAAGGACACACTCATCTACTGCGGCCTCGTCTATTAAATTACCATGTCTGTGTCATGGATTTTGCAGCTCTCTACCTCTCGGTGCGGCGCAGCATCTAATGTGAGGATTTCAGCTTCAGAGATAGGAGGGCATAAGGGAAATAAGAACCCTGATTGCATTCCTGCCTCTGTTTTCTTACTTACAGGGGGCACAGAACAGAGGTGACCCCATTTACTGATAATCGCTCGCCTTTCGCATCAATCCTAGTGACAACACTGCTTAGCTCTGCTGAAGGAGAAGGTGTCAGCCAGAGCCTCCCACCCCGGGGAAAGAAGAAGGAGAGCCGGCCCCGGTTATTGACCCGCACCACCTCTGTATGGATTCTTATATAGAATTTTCATGGAAGTGAATTCTATTTTTTAAAGAGGAAATATTCACTGTTTCACACATATTTACTAGTTAGTTAATAGAGTGAGCTGCTGAAACCACCAGAAACATTTCCACCATAGACTGCAATGGAACAGGGCCCTCGGTAAGCAAATTACCAGGGAACACAGCTGAACAGCAATATAGATAGAAACTGCTTCTTTAAAGGAACACTACCAAAAAAGAACAACTAAATTATATAAAAAAATATTTCTGAATTTACAGATGCTTGATATAACAAATCTATTGGCCCTATAAGAGAGTCAAAATATATATTTTTCATCAGACCTCAGATCAGACCCCCATGTTTTTTTTTTTACATGAGGATGTTCAGAAGGAAGGGCTACCCCTAAAAATGGTAGCCGTAGTAGTCAGAAGGCAACACTTCATCCTGCCTTAAAAGGGCTATCCAACGTGTAAAACATGCCCCTCATATAGATTATACCTGTCCCGTACCCCGGCACCTGTGTAGCTCCCTTTCCCCACACGGCCGCTGCTGCATCTCCCCATTGGGCGGATCAAAAGATCCGGCAATACTGCCTGGGTGATTTTGGGAGCCAATAGCAGGCCGTAACGGGAATGAGCATCCCTAACATCACCGCCATTGCGGCCTGCCATTTTTAACATGTTGAGCCAGGACAGGCATAGTAGCCGCGACTGGATCAGAGTTAGAACAGCAGCGGATCGGCGAGTATGGCTTCTTTTTTTGGAGCCATCTTAACGACGATGGGTGCAAAGTACACTCCTACCAACCCCTTAATATATGCCTATAAGGGCCAATGCACACGACCATATCCATTTTGTGGTCTGCAAAACAAAGATACCGTCCGTGTGCATATTCCATCCGTAAAATAGACAAGAGGACATGTTCTACTTTTTTTTCAGGACGGTGAAACGGACATACAGATGCGGACAGCACACAGTGCCCTATAGTGATGATTCCTACAAAAGAACATGGCGGTATCCCTAATGCACTAAAGAGGCTCCGTCTGATTAGCACTAAAGCATCAAACCCCTTCCAGCTATAGGATAGATTGAAGATCATGACGCCGAGAGGACACAATGACCTCAGGAGAGTCAATTCTGCAAGAAAGCGGCCAGCATCATCTACTAAAGTCGAATCTTTCACTTCTGTAGCAGAAATACCAAGGCAAAAGAAGATGATGAAGTGGAAGAACCAAAGCTGAGATTTCTCCATGGGAATTTATCACATGAGTAAAACGCGCCTGGGCTCTACGTAAGCCTCTGGAACGGTTTCATATTGTGGCAGGGAACCAGACAGAATCGGCCATTCCACAATATTCCTTTCCGCAAGTTCTGAACACAGAGATTAATATCTCCTACAATTCTATAAAGAACAATTGATTTTTTCCATTCCCCCCGCCGGCTGTAACTGAAAGAGAGTTATTCCAGATGATGTGACAATCACAGAGATCAGTCAGCTTCCCAATCTCAGATTTGCAGCACATTTGTAGGATTTCCGAGGATGGTTTTGCGTTCTGGAAGATCTGTTACAAAGAGGAGTGACTGGGTTTCTTTTATCAAAATTAATACTGGCCATTCAAAATGCATGTCCTTCAAACCAACCAGTATCGGTGTAGCCCGCTAACCTCCTAATGTGTATAGGGGGATAAAAAGGATTGGGCATTTTGGATTTTAACTGCCCAATAGTTTTTTTTTTCTGAGAGGTAAGCCACTGCCAGAAGCTTCATCCTTCTCTTCCTACAGGGAAC
The DNA here is from genome assembly GCA_033119425.1 of Bufotes viridis. Lineage (NCBI taxonomy): Eukaryota > Metazoa > Chordata > Amphibia > Anura > Bufonidae > Bufotes > Bufotes viridis. The sequence continues at coordinate 133,495,351 of CM065595.1, read as the reverse complement.
ACATGCTTGCTCGGCTGAGCATACAAGGGGATCGGGCGTGACATCTGCCAGCCGAATAAGAGTTCGACCATCAGCCATCTTATGTGCATGGCGGGCTTAACAGTAAAACTGTTGTTGCTGCCCATAACAACCAATCACACCTTGGCTTCAATTTTTCCAAAGTACTCTTCTAGAAGTCTGGTGTAGACCACGTACTTGTGTTCTTAAGGTTCTTTTCTGCTACTCAGAGTTCAAACTGGAAGACCGCTCCTCTATTTTGCCTAAAACCCCCTTTAGGTCTTAAGTTACATATTACAGACCAGGGATCACACAAGGCCCTATGTTAGCCTGTCAGCACATTTTGCATAAATTATCAGAATTCCGTCTGGAGTTTAGATAAAATCAAATAAGGAAATGGAAAGTTTTCGGCTCATGATTTAAAGCGCCACTGAACTTTCAACAAATTTTGTATTAACCAATAGTACAGTGTGTGTACATGAGGAATAACACTATTTGTGGCTATTATATCGCATGCTGAATATTCTAGTTTACAAGTTTCCGAGACATGGTGGGTGGTGGCTAGCTGCACAGAAAGTAGAGGAGAATCTCCTTCCTAACCGTCTCACAGTCAGTCACAAGAAGCCCGAGGATAATGGAGAACATTACTGAGAAGTACTTACCTGTATTTTTCTAAATGAAGTACTTGTGCTGAGCTATAAACTTCCTATGTGGCTGTGCGGTTTCCGTTTATCAATGGGTCTCCTTAGATCCTGCTCACTCCTCCCCCCTCCCCTCTCTATAGGTTTGCATTGGCAGGTGTAATATGATCCTCCTGCAGAGGTGATCTGTCCAGGGTGGGAATGGAGCATTTTTTTAAAGTGCAAAGCAATTAGCGTGGGGGTTTATTAAAATTTTTGTGAAAAGTTAGCAATCATTTACATGGGCCGGCCTTTATCAGGAAGGGACTGTTCCTTCCAGGTAATTGTCTGCTCGTCAGTGGAGGTGAAGAGCTGAATTTACATGAAGCAATCTTCTCCACTATATGGATATATACAAAAATTTGACTGCAAATCTTAGGGCTCATGCACACGAGCATGTGTGCCCTGTGCTGTGATCCGCAACGCATGGGAAGCGTCCGTGTGCACGGATGTGTTAAACAGTCCAGATGGCAACTTAGTGAAGTCATTTTCTGCTTCTGAAAGTTTTATCCACAAAGTGAACTCTGAGCGTCTGATAAAAAGTCCCTATGCTGTCACCCACGGGACAAAGTCATCCCAGAGGCGCATCAAGGAAATAATGAATTGTGAACAGGGAAGGCGCTGAACGTGTAGCACATCTGGTTCACAGCACCGCTGCCTCCGATGCGTCTCAAGACCCGGCGTAAAGTGCCCAACGACAGATGTTTCTTGCTCAATGTCATTTTTGCCTCCTTATTTTTATTACAAAACAGGGATTATAATAAAGCGACTTTAATTAAACAAATGCAATATTAATGAAGGGTCTGGCGATGTGACAAGATGATGAGAAGCAACAGTGAAGTATTCCAATTGTAGGCTTTAACATGTTTCTTTCATTTAAAGGGAACCTGCCACCTCCAGAAACCACCCCAAGCCGCCAGCAGCACCTGACAGTATCCAGCAGCGTGGTTCTAATGATCCCTGTGTTTCATAATTCAGATGCGCTAAAAGCTCCGAAAATGATCTTTCATCCCCGGCCGGCGCGCTTCTTGTGTCAGGCTTGAAGTCAAGGGGGCTGAGACTGACAGTCGGCTGTTCGGTAAAGCCAGCCGGCTGTCGGGCATAAGCGCCGTCAGTCACAGCGAAAGGGGCGGGATTACCGCGGCTTGAAGCAAGCAAACCGCTGCCCCCTTAATAAAAGATAATTTTCTGAGCTTTTAGCGCATCTGACTTATGAAACACAGGGATCATTAGAACCACGCTGCTGGATACTGTCAGTTGCTACTGGCGGCTTGGGGTGGTTTCTGGAGGTGAAAGGTTCCCTTTAAAGTGAATGTGACATCAGAAAATGGTCTATTGTTTAAATCAAGTTTTTATGTCCCCAAAATCATGCAAATTTCACACTGGCCACTAGGGTCCAAAATATGTTAAGACTTCCTGTCTTTTGAGAGCAGCTACATGAGACATAGACACAATGGTCAAGAGGGGACCTCTATGGGGAGTTTTCTAGGCATTCTGTGTGACCTCTGCAGGGAAGGGGAGTAGATAAGCTGTGATATCACCTACTGTAAATGGTGGATCCAGTATTATCTACGCATCTATTATCTACTGGAGACTGTTCCATACTAGCCCAAGGAGCCCGCTGTCTCTGTGCCTCTGCGCAATGTGCTGGACCTGAGTACATCAGTCTGTCTATAATATTACTCTTTGAGGTAACAGGCAGCTCTCGGCAATGGGTTGTGTACTAGGTATCGGTCTATGACTGACTGTGCTGTAATTTCTGAGTAAGGTGAGGAGAAAATTATGCTTCTAATGTTTTCATCAGCATCTCTCACGAGAAGATTTTAACCCAACAATCCCCTTTTGTTTGTTACTCGAGAAGCCCCTTCCATTTTATTCTTGAGTCGTTAGGCCTCCATACATGCTTCCAGCTCTGTACAAGGAATGACTAATGTTAATAATAAAGAAATGGTTAGGGTGGACACAGCACACGATTATCTCTCTACTAATCATCAATTCTCTGCAGTCACGGGATGAGCTCTTGCCGAGCCATTCAGCTATGAGCAAAATGGCGATGTTATAGCGTGCTAGTTGAGGCTACATGGTGACCAGCTTAGGAACAGTGCATGCTACCGTGCTAGAAAGACGGCTGCTTCAGGATATTAATAACGCAGGGACTTTAGGAGGGTTTTATTTTCTGCAACAAATTGCAGACACGCAATTATTGCATCTCCATCTGGAAAGTGTACATGGCAAAAGATAAGTAGTTTAAGTGTACCTCCAGTTTTAAAAAATTAATACTACAGGTGAATATAATAAACTTTGTAATATATCTTATTAAAATAATTATGCTTCTTCCTGTGCTGCTCAGGCTGATTTCCTCCTCTCTTCCTGCACACAGCCTCTTAGCTTTATTAGCACTTGGTCTCCAGCCTCACACAAAAAAGTGTATGGAGAGGAGGAGGGAAGAGAAGGCTGCTGGCAGCCAGTAAGTGATTTATTACTTCACTCTGAGCTTTATCTTCTTAGATATAGTTGAGTTACAAGAGTTAAGTGTAGCAGAGCTACGAAACTGCAGTTTGGGTGTCTCATTCAGTAGACTCCAAAGCAGATAAAAACAGATTTTTTCTTTAATATGATATATCACGCAGTTTCTTATAGTCATTTGTATTCATTTATGGAAAGTAGTTTTATAACTGGAGGTTTTGAAGAATCTGTCCTCTTAGACCTCCCCCACACTGTTTTATGCTTCAGGTCCCTTGCAGTAACAGGCTGTGTGCTGCATGCTAATGCACCCCTGGACTCAATAGTCAGACCTCCAGTGGTGCTACTGAACCAGACTAAGATTATCATAGAAACCTATAATTATTGAACTCCAGTTTTAGTTGGACCACGGAAGTCTGTGTATTGCGGCCACTTGAATGCAGCTTGGGGAATCGACACAGCAGTGTTTACTTTCTGGGGACCTGGAATTGTGGACAATTTCGGCTCCTTTAACCATATGTTATATTCTAGTCAAAAAAGGAACCTGTTCCTGTGCAAGGGTCCTTTTAAATAAAAAATATACATAATTAGGGCTCGTCCACACATAAAGCATTGTGGAAGATTTCCTGTCTAGATTTGTGGCTGGAAACGCTGCATCAGATTAAAATACCAAAGTGAATGAGGTTGGTAGAAATACATCCATATGCTGTCTAACTTCTGGGTGGAAATTGACCCGCAGAGTGGATTTTTTAACCCGCCACATGACAATTTCTGTTTCGAACGGGGCGGTGAAAAATAAATCCACACTGTTTTACGTGAGCAAATGTGCATCGAAAGCGGCATGATTTGATGTGGATTTCCTTTGAAGAACTGCGTATGTGATGTGGAAAAAAAATCCGAAGTAAGTCGGCTCCTTGTGGATGTACCCTTACACAGTCAATACTCTTCTCACACAGCGGTCGGAGGCTTGAAACGGAGAATCAGCTGTCACCAAGCAGAAAATGTTATAACACTGCAACACCGGGAAAATCTACATAAACTGCACAAAAATTACCATGAAGTTAGAACAAAACTATTGTATACCGCCGAGGGCCGTGCGTCGATGGAAATTAGATTAAATGCAAAAAATTGTGATGATCCGTTACATTTAAACACTTCAGACATTAGGCACATTCGTGAAGCAATTATGATATATTTCACAAACTGCACCGCAACGTCTGTTCTCGCGCATCCACCGAAACATCAAATGCACAGCATACAATGCAATGCTTATCTCCACCTGGGATCTCAGAAGTAAATCAGAGATAATAGGAGACGGCAAAACTCTGATTGGATAAAAAAAAAAAAAGAGTCGGCACGGCGATGGTTCCTCGACAAAGTAAATGGAGCCTATTAAAGCCGGTTAATGACGTTAAACCCGTCCGCGCACAATGGCTCTGTATGGTGGCCAATGAAGCTAACAGCAAAATGAGAGTCAAATTTGCCGCATTATGAATAATGAACTGTAACAAAGCTAATTCAGCATGTGATAAACTGACTGGCCGACCTCGTCGTGGCCAGACTTGTATAAACCATTTGTGGCTGTGAATTTCATACGCTTTGCTTCTGCACATAGAGAAGTAATGAATATCGAGCTACAGTATAAGCAGGACAATCTGCCGCCACTCAATATATAATCAACCCCACAGCAAACACATAGAATAAAAGATTGTAAAACACCCGTACAGAACCTCTAGGTCTGGGCCGTGTGACAACATGCGGGAGGCGACTGCTGGGACCCCAACACATTCTTACAGTGGAGAGGCTCAGCCGAGTGTCCTCTCGTTCAGATGCTGTGCATTATTCTGCCCCTCAGTTCCATTTAAAGGGGTATTCAGGTTACGTCGAGTTATCCCCTATCCACAGGGTTGCACGTGTGTGCGGCTGCTCCATTAATCTCTGGAGATAGCCGAGTACAGCGCTCCACTATCTCCGGACTTTCCAACACTACTATCTAACACTACTATCTATTGATGGCCACATTAAAGTTCAGAAGAGGGCTGGAGATCGCCAAATGGACAAAGGATGCTGGAATGGGGTTGTGGGGAGAAGGAGAGCAAGATATTTTTATTTGGTACCACATGCTCCAGGTCCAAGATCCTGGAAAACTTATTTGAGCATAGTGGTCAGAAGGGGTTAAAAATAACAAAAATCATTATGAACCTCCACTAGTCTCCCCCCCCCCCTTCCCATTATAATCCCCACTCACAATGCTGGTAATGCCAGGAAAGACCCGCTGCGCCAAATCAGAGTAGGCGCCCACTCGAAAGACGTGGTGAGCGGGTTATGTATTTTGATCAAAATGTATACAGAGCACCTCCCATACTGTTTGCAGATTCTGGCGCTGTATACAATCAATTATGCTGAGAAGCAGCAGATCAATGCATGGCATGTGGATGTGCGATCCATGATTTCTTCCATCTCACCGCGTCGGGCAGGATGGTGCCTGCAGCGTCAGTGGGATTAGCAGCTGCAGCAATTGTATCTGAAAGGCTTCACCTGCCATTTGTGGAGTTATCGCTATTAACTTTGTTCTCTTTCACAAGAACGTTACCTCGAGGCATCACCGACGGCCGCGCTTCACAAAAGCAGAGCTGTGTTTGCAGTTAATTCCATGTCTGGCAGATATTTATGGTTTTGGGGACACAAAAATAAGTGTGAATTACTCTTATATTAGTTTATAGATTTACCATAGAGGTGGGGACATTCAGCTGATATATGGCATGTGTTTGGCTAGATGTGATTCCACACTATCAGACAACTGCATAACAAGCAATTCCCTAGTGTGTGGTTAGAAGGTAACACAGGCCGACATAAGATTGTCCATGTATTCTGCTATGTGCTGGCAATGGCGAGAAAAATCTTGAGATCCCTGAACCCCTGTAAGCTTATGATCCGATCATTCCAACATGTACATGGGGCAAGTTTGTATTGGGCCTCGTTCACATCTCCACTCTGAGATCCGGTAGGCTGTTCCGCCACAGAGCAGCCTACTGGATCTTCTACTTCACCGCCGGATCCACAATGACTGCAATGAGATCCAGTGGTGATCCAGCCAATTTCCGGCATAAATTCTGGCTGACGGCCGGACAAAAACCATTGCATGAGAGCCGGCATTTGCGCTGGATCAGGCAGCTAAACGGAAATGTGAATGTGGATTTAGGCCTCTGGATCCCCCGCTGACCATCAGATCGAATGAAGAAGAGCTGCAAGGTTGCGGTGTGCATGGGCACACATTAAAGGGGTAAGTCAAAAAGGTTGGACCACAAAGAAGGACTTCAAAGTACAGGGCTCAGCTTCCTCGGCAGTCCCCATGGATAGAGAATGAAACAGAGAGAATGAAACAGAGGTCATGCATGGGCTTGAGATTGGTAAAGATCCCATCACATAGAGCTGTAGCGACTATACATTATCACCAATCTTCTGAAGAGGGGGCTTAATGTGGTTCTTGGGCCAAGCCCTTAAAACGGTTATTCTAACCTCAGTCTTTCATGGCTGAGATTAGATGAGCCTGCCAAGCTGCCGCCAGGGTAGACGGGCTGTTTTTGTAAGTGCAAGAGTCCCTTTGTCATAAGGATTGGTGAGGGTCTAAGCCAAGTCTTTGAAAAAGCCCTTTAAATCAAAAGGGATGCATTGAGATTAATGGTCAGCTGTGGTCCTCCAGAGCCTCCACTTAGGCCTCAATCACATTTCAGTGTCCTCGTTTCATCCGTGAAGTTGTCCGTGAAGAGTCCGTGTGTCTTTTTTTGCCTTCTGTGTATTATCTGTATTCCACAAACACTGATCAGCTGAAAATCAACTTCAAAAACATGTCCTATCAGTGGTCAGTGAAAAACTAACCAAACAGACGCCATCTGTGTTGTGTCTGTGATTTTCACAAACCCATAGACTTCAATGGGAATGTTTGGTCCCCATCATGGTCCAAAGTAGTTCATATCTCCAGTACATTCTTTTACTGACTAATAACACATGTGATAACACATTAAATTCAATGAGTATGTGTGCTGTTTGCATAAAACGCGGACAGCACACGTCAGTGAAAAACTGAAATGTGAACGAGGTCTTAAAAAGGATCATGTCGTTGCCACCTTTACCATCCAGAGCGCAACGCCCCTACAAACAGTGGCTCCTGGTCTAAAAGGCCAGGCACCTCTGTGCATTACAAGGGCAATGCATTCATTCCAATGGCATGCTAACCTTTCCATGATCCTAATGCACACTGTGGAGGGGATCATGACGTAACTCCTTTCATAGAACGAGTCCCTGTCGTGCGAATCCCCTTTCTTAGCTTGGCATGGTCAACTAAGGTTACTGGAAGCAGATTTTAATACCAACCACCTTGATGGTATCAAAAAGTTTTCTTCATGGTGACCTAGCAGGCAGTAAAGACAAGAAAATGTCTCCCCTGCATGAGAATAATCACGCGTTTCATGGGCCTCAAAATAAACAGGAGATAAGCAGAGCGGCGGCGATGTCCTTCTTACATATGCAGTATATACAAGGGATTATTTGCAAATGTCACAGTATTTTCGAGGCGTACAATTTGTTCTGTACTATGGCTATGGACGTCTTGCATGTTTATTTTCCTCCCTTATCATTACTAACCCACAAATGTCCTTTTAATAAAGCACTCTCCGACATAAAGCTTCTGGAGTGCGACACCTTACGGGGGCTGCAGATTTGATAAGACTACTTTATGTTTCTTCTTTGTAATTTAATTTTCTATAAGGTCTGACTCCTCGGACGCATCTAGTAAACGGCATAGTCAACAAGGTCTTCTCCAAAGATAAAACAGGGAATTGGGAAAGGATGGAGTCCTCCGCTCAGGATCCTCATGTCTTGGAGAGCTCCTGCTGGAAAACTGAAAGCTTACAGTAAGGGTCCCCACAGCTGATCGCTGGGGGTCCTCACAAATTGTGATCTGCCTGCTGTCAAAAGATCCTTCTAATAAGTTGGGATTGTCCAAAGCCCTTTTATAAAATAGATAAAATGATGTTCCTATCTGTGTAGCGCCACCTGCTGTTTCTTATTTCTTTGTCCTGCTCACTGAGGTGGCCGCACATGCTCAGTTTCATCCTTCAACTGCCTCCTGAGCTGTGATAGGGAGAGCATGGACACGCCTCCTGAGCTGTGATAGGGAGAGCATGGACACGCCTCCTAAGCTGTGATGGGGAGAGCTGAGACACGCCCCCTGAGCTGTGATGGGGAGAGCCGAGACACGCCCCCTGAGCTGCAGCAGAAAAGACACTACCCTTGAGCGGCCAGTTTGATATAAATCTAGCAGAGCAATGAATGGGGAGATCTCTGGATCCATGTGAGGTACAGGGCTGGTTCTAGAGCAGTGTTTCCCAACCAGTGTGCCTCCAGCTGTTGCAAAACTACAACTCCTAGCATGCCTGAACAGCCAAAGGCTGTCCGGGTATGCTGGGAGTTGTAGTTTTGCAACATCTGGAGGCACACTGGTTGGGAAACACTGTTCTAGAGGATGTCATGTACTATATGATGTCAGATTTTCATTTTTTGCATTAGTTGTGGGATAACCCCTTTAAGATAACAGGACACAGGCTGGCGTTTCACAGTCCGCTAGTAAAACATGTGTGAACCATGTCTGGCTCCGTCCACCGACGACACCTCCCACCCACGCAGTCATTAAACGGAGGAAGGAAAATGCTCGTTAGCGAGATGTTTTTTTTCTTTTCTTCTGCAGACGAGGAGTATTTTTCTCTTTAATTCTGTTGACATGATTATACGTGTGTGGCAGCACAAACCCTCCGCAACCGCTACTTGTATCACCACGCTCTGCTAATTAACAGCCGCGCCATCAGAATTCATTACAGCAGATTAGAACGTGCACTGTTCTGCTCAATGGGGGTCATTTATCAAAGACGTTTTTCGCCGGTCTTTCATAGTAACTGCGTTTCAGGATGATGCGCTTAAATTTATGACAAGGCTCACGCCTCAGCATAAATTAGGCGCATTATCGGGCTGTCCGTCAATATTCACGCCTGTTTCAAGGCGTAAATGTGAGTAAAGATACCGGAGACGACCGCCTGGCCCTCGGCAGCAACTGGCGTGGCCTTCTGCGTAGATGACCCCTAATGTGATCAGAGATTTGCTGCTTCAGTAATACTAATATAATCAGTGAATATATCACTCACAGACACCAACGAGAAACGAGCTCAATATTTTTTGTTTTATGTTTTTGTGATGTTCCAGGCTCCCTGGTACCGTACAGCTCTGGGAAAGCCACGGGGTAATCCTCTGCATACTGGTTACAGACCACAGATGAGCATCTGCAACAGGAGCACATGATCAGGAGAGCCTTCCATCCTCTAATCAAAAAAATGAGGGTTTCCATTTACTGACTGCAAGCAGAGAGATCTCCAGAGTGATGAGTACATGAAGAATAAAGTAGATTAAAGGGCATTTGTCAGCAGATTTGTACCTCTGACACTGGCTGACCTGTTACATGTGCACTGAAAGCATCTGTGTTGGTCCCATGTGAGAAACATTATGTTTTAACCCCTTAAGGACCGGGCTCATTTTCACCTTAGGACCCGGCCATTTTTTGCAAATCTGACCAGTGTCACTTTATGTGGTGATAACTTTAAAACGCTTTTTCTTATCCAGGCCATTCTGAGATTGTTTTTTCGTCACATATTGTACTTCATGACACTGGTAAAATTAAGTCGAAAAATTTCATTTTTATTTATAAAAAAATATCAAATTTACCAAAAATTTTGAAAAATTAGCAATTTTCCAAGTTTCAATTTCTCTACTTCTATAATACATAGTAATACCGCCCAAAAAAGTTATTGATTTACATTCCCCATATGTCTACTTCATGTATCGATCATTTTGGGAACGCCATTTTATTTTTGGGGACGTTACAAGGCTTAGAAGTTTAGAAGCAAATCTTGAAATTTTTCAGAAATTTTCAAAAACCCACTTTTAGGGACCAGTTCAGGTCTGAAGTCACTTTGTGAGGCTTACATAATAAAAACCATCCAAAAATGACCCCATTCTAGAAACTACACCCCTCAAGGTATTCAAAACTGATTTTACAAACGTCATTAACCCTTTAGGTTTTCCACAAGAGTTAATGGCAAATGGAGATAAAATTTCAGAATTTCGATTTTTTGGAAAATTTTCCGTTTGAATCCATTTTTTCCAGTAACAAAGCAAGGGTTAACAGCCAAACAAAACTCAAAATTTATTGCCCCGATTCTGTAGTTTTCAGAAACACCCCATATTTGGGCGTAAACTGCTGTATGGCCAAACGGTGGAGCGCAGAAGTAAGGGAACGCCATATGGTTTTTGGAAGGCGGATTTTGCTGGTCTGGATTTTTGACACCATGTCCCATTTGAAGCCCCCGATGCACCCCTAGAGTAGAAACTCCAAAAAGTGACTCCATCTAAGAAACTACACCCTCTAGGTATTCAAAACTGATTTTACAAACTTTGTTAACCCTTTAGGTGTTCCACAAGAGTTATTGGCAAATGGAGATGAAATTTCGAATTTCTATTTTTTGTTACCTTGCCTCAAAAAAAGTGTAATATAGAGCAACCAAAAATCATATTTACCCTAAAATAATACAAACAAAACTGCTACCTTATCCTGTAGTTTCCAAAATGGGGTCACTTTTTTGGAGTTTCCACTGTAGGGGTGCATCAGGGGGTCTTCAAATGGGACATGGTGTCAAATAACCAGTCCAGCAAAATCCGCCTTCCAAAAACCATATGGCGTTCCCTTCCTTCTACGCCCTGCCGTTTGGCCATACAGCAGTTTACGACCACATATGGGGTGTTTCTGCAAACTACAGAATCAGGGCAATAAATATTGAGTTTTGTTTGGCTGTTAACCCTTGCTTTGTTACTGGAAAAATGGATTAAAATGGATAATTTGCAAAAAAATAGCTGTTTTGGGACAGTTTTGTATTTTTTGTTATTTACATCGTTGAACTGACAGGTTAGATTGTGTGCTTTTTCTATAGAGCAGGTTGTTACGGACGCGACAATACCAAATATGTCTACTTTTTTGTTTTTTTGTTTCAGTTTTACTTAATAAAGCATTTTTGAAAAATGATTTTTTAGTGTCTCCACATTCTGAAAGCCATAGTTTTTTTTTTTTTTTTTGGCAATTGTCCTATGTAGGGGCTCATTTTTTGCGGGATGAGATGGCGGTTTGAATGGTACTATCTTGGGGTGCATATGACTTTTTGATCACTTGCTATTACACTTTTTGTGATGTAAGGTGACAAAAAATGACTTTTTTACAACGTTTTATTTTTTATGTTTACGGCGTTCACCTGAGGGGTTAGGTTATGTTATATTTTTATAGAGCAGGTCGTTACGAACGCGACGATACCCAATATGTATACTTTTTTTTATTTATTTTGGTTTTACACAATAATATCCTTTTTGAAACAAAAAAAAATATGTTTTAGTGTCTCCATAGTCTGAGAGCCATAGTTTTTTTCAGTTTTTAGGCGATTGTCTCAGGTTGGGTATAATTTTTGCGGGATGAGGTGGCGGTTAGATTGGCACTATTTGGGGGTCATATGACTTTTTGATCGCTTGCTATTACACTTTTTGTGATGTAAGGTGACAAAAAATGGCTTTTGACAAAGTTTTTATTTTATTTTTTTACAGTGTTTACTTGAGGGGTTAGGTCATGTGATATTTTTATAGAGCAGATTCTTACGGACGTGGAGATACCCAATATGTCTACTTTTTTAAATTTTTTACATTTAACACTGAAAAGCATTTTTGAAACAAAAAAAATCATGTTTTAGTCTGAGAGGCATAGTTTTTTTATTTTTTGGGCAATTGTTTTATGAAGGGGCTCATTTTTTGCGGGATGAGATGGCGGTTAGATTGGTACTATTTTGGGAGGCAAACGCCTTTTTGATCGCTTTGTATTACACTTTTAGTGATGTAAGGTGCCAAAAAATGGCTTATTTACACCATTTTTTTTATGGCGTTCACGTGAGGGGTTCAGTCATGTGATATTTTTATAGAGCTGTTTTTTACGGACGCGGCGATACCTAATATGTGTAGTTTTCTTTTATTTTTTTTACTTTTTATTCAGTGATTTGTGGGTTTTTTTATTTTTACTTTTTTTCACTTTTTTACATTTTTTTTGGACCCAGACCCACTTGGTTCTTGTAGATCCAGTGGATCTGGTGTCTATATAATACAGTACAGTACACTATATAGTGTACTGCACTGTATTTTTTACTTTTCACAGTCTGGTCAGACTTCTGCCTTTAGCAGAAGTCTGACCAGAGTTACTATACCATGGCAAGCAGGACGCTTCTGAAAGCGTCCTGCTGCCATGGTAACCATCACCCACTGCCATTAGAGAGCAGTGGGTGATGGATGGGAGGGAGGAAGCTCCCTCCCTCTGCGATCCCATCCTGGGGGCTGCATAGGCACAGCAGCCCCCGATGGGAGAGGGAGGGAGCTCCTCCTGTTAACACCTTCCATACCGCGGTCCGTCCGGACCGCGGTAAGGAAGGGGTTAAACAGCTGGCATCTGCAGCACAGATGCCAGCTGTTTCTATCAGAGTGCCAGCAATGTGCTGGCACTCTGATAGAACCACTAGACACCAGGGAATTATTACAAGGGAGGCGCCGCCGCAACCACCCCCCCTGCACCCCCGCCGCCATAACAAGATCGGGGGATGCAGGGGGGGGGGTTAAAATAATTACCTTTGGGGCAATTAACTCTCTGATCCCCGCGGTCATAGACGGCGGGGATCAGAGATCGCTGAAACCACTGCAAACCGCAGGTCTGAATTGACCTGCGGTTTGCAGCGATCGCCGATACGGGGGGGTCACATGACCCCCCTCGGCATTAGAACATGGTTCCTGCTGATCTACATCAGCAGGAACCATGTTGCTACTGCGCCCACATCGGGTGCAGTAGCAGTTTAAACACAGGGTGTACATGTACGCCCTTGGTCCTTAAGTACCAGGACGCAAGGGCGTACATGTACACCCTTCGTCCTTAAGGGGTTAATATATGCAAATGAGCCTCTAGGAGCAACGGGGGCGTTGCCTTTACACCTAGAAGCTCTGCTCTTTCTGCAACTGCCACACTTCCTGCACTTTGAGTTTTACACTGCCTGGTGCTGTCAAAGTGGAGAGGGTACGGCAGACGCAGAGCCTCTAGGTGTAATGGTAACGCCCCCGTTGCTCCTAGAGGCTCATTTGCATATATTAAAACACCATTAATCTCAGTAATGCGGGCACATATGAACATGGGACCAACACAGATGTCTTCAGCTGCCAAGTGCACATGTAACAGGTCAGCCAGTGTCATAGGTACAAATCTGCTCCTTAAGAAATATGGGGGTGATGCTAGGGAGGCTCCCCCTCATCTCCAGATATTTTGATCCGAGTGACGGGGAGATGCAGCGGCGGTGGTGCAGGGATTCGGAGTGACGCGGGTGCCAGGTAGCAGGTAAGTATAATGTATACGAGGGGCCTGGGCATTGGTAGGTCATTATAGGGGTTAGATAACCCCTTTAAATATCTGTTTTCGCTGGGCACAGGAGTCTGGAAGGTGGTCCAACTCTATAACCGACAACATTTTCTGTTCCAGAAGGTGTACTTCCATGCAAGTTATTTTTCTGTACCGGTTACGCAGCTGCTCTGAATCTGACCATGGTGGTCAAGGGGCCACCTAAATGAAGACCCCCAATGGCCATGAATGTGCAAAACTACATTTTCAGTTCTCTCTCAGAAGGTCATTTTAAGGATTTTAGAATTCTTTAACTGAAGAGTTCCCCTTTAAGATGACAAATCGATATTCCAGTGGCGTCGCCGACACAGTATTAGCAGGATGCTTCAGTGAACGCCAAATCCTCCTCTAACAAGGGTACGTGGCTGTAGCAAACACCTTAAGCGCGAGGCTGTCCTTCCGCAGATTAAGACATGCATTTTCAATTCCAGCTGATGGGCACCATTCCTGTTTGGATATTCGACGTCCTGGACGAAAATGGATTTGTGGCGGAAACGCGTGTGTCCAGAATGTTAATGAGCTGAAGCAATTAAAAAGGTCTTCATCATGCTTTGTGACTCAGTCAATGGCAGCACAATAATAATAAAGGTACTAATAATACAGCCCAGCAGACAGGAGGCGCTGACCGATGCCTCTGTGAAGGCGCATTACGGCTGGCGAGTGGTTAGGTGCCTGGCGCACGGTTTAATAGTTCAAGATCATCAACTAGTAAACCCATAAGTAGCATAAAGAGGGTAATAGAAGAGCAATACCAGGGGAAATAAGAGACATAAACAAGCCACAGATATATTATAAGACGACCGGTGAGGAATAGCGGCCCCGGGCCACGCACCGCTCTGGCCGTCAGCTGATGCACTTACATGGTGAACTCTATGTAACCTCCAAACCCACACAGTAAGTGTTCTGTTAACTTCCTCAAACGCAAGTGAGGGACTTAAAGGGGAAGCACAGACAACCAAAAATTCCTCAACCGTCCATGCCATTTTAAAAATGAAAGAAAAGAAGTCAAGAGATCAGAAAAAAGGCAAGATACGGGAATGAGATTTTCTGTCTAAAGAAAATAAATGCAAAGACGTGGAAATCTAAAGAGTTACAGGGTTTGGATGAGAATTTGAAGGGCGTCTGTCAGCAGATTTGTACCTATGACACTGGCTGACCTGTTACATCTGCACTTGGCAGCTGAAGGCATCTGTGTTGGTCCTAGGTTCATATGTGTCCGCATTGCTGAGAAAAATGATGTTTTAATACATGCAAATGAGCCTCTAGGAGCAACGGGGGCGTTACCATTACACCTAGAGGCTCTGCTCTCTCTGCAACTGCCGTGTCCTCTGCACTTTGATTGACAGAACCAGACAGTGAAACGTCATTACACCTGTTCCTGTCACAGTGCATGGGGCGTGGTAGTTGCAGAAAGAGGAGTCTCTAGGTGTAATGGTAACGCCCCCGTTGCTCCTAGAGGCTCATTTGCATATATTAAAACATCATTTTTCTCAGTAATGCGGGCACATATGAACATGGGACCAACACAGATGTCTTCAGCTGCCAAGTGCACAAGTAACAGGTCGGCCGGTGTCATAGGTGCAAATCTGCTGACAGATGCCCTTTAAATAAGAGTCTACTTTTTTGTTTCCCAAAAACAGCTAACCACTTTTGTCTATGGTACTGCTGCTCCTTCCACCTCAAGTGAATGAGGCTGAGCTGCAATATTAGGTATATCTTATAGACGAGTGGTGTAGTTATGGGGGGGGGGTTAGAGTACAGACCCTTATTTCTAACTTCATACAGCCCATAGTGTCTGTTCACAGCCAGGGTGTGCAGGGAAGAAAGCCACCATGAAAACTATGTAAATTAGTATTGAGAAATGCAAAAAAAAAAAAACATGCAAATGTCAGATTCAAATGTTATGTGAACGTGAAAAATTGTACATCTTCCTCAGTGACCATGCAGCTTGTATTATGGCCGTTATTGTGTCAGCACTTCCTGTTAAAAACACCGACACATTACTTATAGCTTATTTATTTACCGCATTATAGGGGCCACCTTCCTAGCTCCAGGAATATTAGGTCTAATAACTGGTACAATATTTTGATATTGATTTGAATGGACTAAATATGGTTCCTTAAAGAGATGACAACAGGCAAGTGCTTCCAATTTTCCATAGTTTGAATGCAAGCTTTGCTGTACATACTGGGGGCAGCATGAGCAGAGTCATGTCATTATCATTAGAGGATGGGCAGGTAAAACCAGCCGTGCACAAGATAACTCTAGGTGGAATTCTTGTTCTGCGGACAGCAATCTCATCCAACCGCCCCCCACACACACGCGCGCGCACACACACACGGGCGCGCACACACACTCTCTGCCAAGCATGCATCTACGCATGTCAGAAAGCAGCTGCCAGACACCTCTGTCGGTAGGCTTATGTCCATTCAGTACAAAAGGACTGGGCAGGTTAGGTTCAAACCATTCTCTGCCCCAAAACCACCATCGGGAGAGTGACAGGGGGCTTTTAAACACAAAGCCAAATTTTGGGGCTTCAGCCTAAATACATCTAATAAGTATGGCCAACTTTACCTCTAGCTTGACAAACCAGCTCATCACCAGGGAGAAGAAAGAAACATATTAAGACGCACAGGTCCAAGGTACATATGAGCTGGTAGAATGTCTCTATTACCATATATTCCAGGACTACAACCCTCAGAATGCCCTAATAGCTGTACGCTGTCCAGGCATGCTGGGAGTTGTAGTTTTGCAACAGCTGGAGCGCCGCAAGTTGGGCATCCCTGATATATGGTGTCTGACTTGACCAAATGCATTTATCCATCATGAAGAGAAAGCCAATACCCTTACTAATGTATTGTTAAAGGGGTTCTCCGGGAATTAAGAAAATAAAAATAATTAAATATTACTTTATTATAAATATATTACTTTATTATAAATATATTCCCAAATACCTTACATTACTTCTAATGGCTCGTTTTATCTAGAGAGCAATCATTAGGAGAAATAAAATGGCCGCCGTCCTATTAGTGCATACGAAACCTCTCCTAATCACACAGCAGGACAAGTTACTTCATAACGCTGAGATAAAGAGCTGCCTCCTCCTCCTCTCTGCTCTACTTGTCAGGGATTATTATTCTGAATACATGAAGTACAGAGAGGAAGGACAGGACAGACTGTGGTAATGGAGACTGCATACAAGAGCTGCTGCTCATTAGCCACACCTTACCCTCCCCTCTGTACTTCATGTCTCCTCATGAACTCCATTTCTACAGAGATTCAGGTGAAGATCTTATCTGTATTCAGGATCATAATCCCTGACAAGCAGAGCAGAGAGAAGGATTAGGCAGCTCTTTACTTCAGTGTTGTAAAGTAATTTCTCCTCCTGTGTGATTAGGACAGGTTCTGTGTGTACTAATAGGACGGCGGCCATTTTATTTCTCCTAATGATTGCTCCCCAGACAAAATAGGCCATTATAACTAATGAAAGTTATTTGGGAATATATTTATAACAAAGTAATATTTACGGTAAGGATTTTTATAATTACCGGAGAACCCCTTTAATATCCATATTGCCTCCTTTGCAGGCTGGATTAATTTTTCCATCACATCATACACGGCTCGTTTCTAGGGGTTACGACCACCCTGCAATCCATCATTGGTGGTCGTGCTTGTGCACTGTTCGAAAAAGTGCTGGCCTCTCTGGTGGCCAGGACCGTGGGAGCTCACATAGGACATAGCATTATTTCCTATAGTGTGCAAGCACGTCCCCCGCTGCTGGATTACAAGGTGGTCGTAAACCCCTGGAAACGAGCCGTGTATAATGTGATAGAAAAATGAATCAAACCATCATAGGACACAATATGGACAATCACAATACATTAGTAAGGGTCTTGTATTCACTTTCTTTACATAATAAAGGCTATTTGCAAGACAACCCCTTAAATTGAATATATGATATTGGAGACTTGCTGAAGTGAGACGACCGCTTTAACTAGTGGAGAATATTTTGGGATCCAGTGTCTCCAGGAGTTTAGCTTATAAAACGGCACAAAATTTCACAATTAATGTTTGGATCCTTAACGTCTGGTAAGTCCGGCATGTTAGCAAAGCAAAAGCCGGGCTGGTCAAGTCGGTCCACCATTATAGTTGGGGGTTTCAGGAAGAACTGCAGGCTGGGGAGTGTACAGGGTTATTCAGAGAGCTGCTGGTGACATTCTGCATGGCGGTGCCATTCTCCGCTTCACTGTCAGTGTCTGCTCTACCCCCACATGCTGTGCTTCCACGGGCGAGGGGATTATCATTTCAATGAGGCCTCCTTTTACAGGCAATAATGAGTGATATGTATTCAGATTTATGTACATAGAAGATATTTCTTGATAAGCTGCCATGGAGCAGAGCTCTGTGATGTCTTTTCTGCCCAGTCAGCTGCTTGAATGTGACTAAATGACCCAATGTGGCTACGGGGAAGGAATCACTGGAGATTAGTCGGAAACTAGAGGACTTCAGCCTAGCAAAGACATGTGCAACTAGTCACGCCTACCCCCTTCTACGGATCTGCAGCCATAACCCCTGACCAAGGGGTAAGCGCCCATGTTAGTCAATGACCAATATTTGGGTGCGTTTACACTACATTTTTTGCCAAAATTTTGCAACCAACCTGGAAAGGAAAATTTGATTGGACTGCCGTGTGTCAATACACCCTTACAGCAGTTGTGCAGGATATATAAAAAACAAAAACACATGGCTGCTCTCTTCCAAAAACAGCTCCACACCCGTCCAGAGGTTGTGTGTGGTATTGCAGCGCACTCCTATTCGCTACAATAGAGCCGAGCGCTGGCTCCATTTTTAGAAGAAAAAAGCTTTGCTTTTCTAAACCTGAAAAACTGCTT
Source organism: Bufotes viridis (assembly GCA_033119425.1). Lineage (NCBI taxonomy): Eukaryota > Metazoa > Chordata > Amphibia > Anura > Bufonidae > Bufotes > Bufotes viridis. The sequence goes on along the minus strand of CM065595.1, from coordinate 133,476,752 downwards.
AGGGGCTGTTCATATCATGTTTTTGCCATCCACTTGACAAAAAAGTTGGGGGAAAAAAAGGATATAAAAGTGCAGCACACCAGACTTTTGTCCACTGCAGAGTCCGCTCTATGGTGAGGCATCCATTAATGTATGTTTTTTATTTAATACATTAAACGGATGGCAAAAACGTGATGTGAAAGGTACCTGCACACAGGTGCGGGTTCTAAAACACAAAATCTGAATGGATTTTCGTGCTTTTTTTGCACCAAACCTGCAACATAAACAACACTTGTGGTTCTTTATGTGGATTTGATGCAGGTTTCTCACTGATCTCACACTTCTGTTCAAAAGCATGAAGACTGCAATAAAAAAATTTAAAAAAAGTTTTAAAAAAAATTGCATGGCATGCTGCGGATTTCCACACGGCAAAAAGCCAAGTGTAAGGCCCCTTTCACACGGGCGAGTTTTCCGCGCGGGTGCAATGCGTGAGGAGGACGCATTGCACCCGCACTGAATCCTGACCCATTCAGTTCTATGGGGCTGTGCACATGAGCGGTGATTTTCACGCATCACTTTTGCGTTGCGTGAAAATCACAGCATGTTCAACGCACTGCAAACGTTAGCACACGCGCGGAAAAATCGCGGCAATTCCCGCAACGCACCCGCATCTTATCCGGGCGTCAAACATGACGCCCGTGTGCAAGAGGCCTAAATGAGATTTGCCTCATCTCACTCACTTTCCTGGTTCTGTATTACGATATGGTTTTTCCCACACAAGAATTTGCATGTAATCTGCAACGTGTGCCGTACCCTTTAATGATTAATGTAAAAAATGTAAATTAAACATCATATAGTAAATGACTACCTCATTCTAACACATCTAGAACCAGCCCTGTACCTCACATGGGTTCAGAGATCTCCCCATTCATTGCTCTGCTAGATTTATATCAAATTGGCAGCTCAGGTGGCATGCCCTTTCTGCTGCAGCTCAGGGAACATATCTTTATTGCTGCAGCTCTTTCCCCATCACAGGTCAGGAGGTAGTTGAAGGATAGAACTGAGCCTGTACGTCCACCTTAGAGAGGTGGACAGAGAAGTAAGAAAAAAAACAAAAAACTAACAAGCCAACAGCAGGTGGCGCTATAAAAATACACTTTATTGAATAGCTCACTGGCTATACTACATTTTTAATTACATGCAATTATAAGAGTATTCAGATCCGGGTTCTGGTTCAAAAACTGCAGAATATATTTCATGGGACATCCCCTTTAGGAGGGATGGACCTGGTAATATTCTTTTGGAAGTTTACCACTGCACCTTTAGATATTTACCAGAGACAGTGCCTCTGATATTGGCATGTCCGCATACATGTAGTATGTCAGGTATTGTATGTGTGACTCATTAAAATGGACAGAGCCCCTTAGTCCGTGCAAGCACGACCACTGCTGATGGACTGCAGGGTGGACGTAACCATGGAAACGAGCCGTGTATAATGTGATGGAAAAATGAATCCAGCCAGCAAAGGAGGCAATATGGACAATCACAATACATTAGTAAGTGCCTTGTATTAAGTTTCTCTACATGATAAATGCAATTTGCTGAAGGGACACAACCCCTTTAAGTCATGTTGTTGAAAACCCACTTAGCCAGTTCTTTGGCCACTGTTACAGCTCCCTTTGGCTTGTCACGCCACCGTTTGGGCCTTCTGAAGTGCACAGCTGCCTAAGGAAACTGGCAGGCCATCAAGTATAGCTCTGCCCACCGGGCATCGCCGAGGTGTCTGGTCTGCGAAAGCCAACGCCGCAGGTCACCTACCTTGACTCCGACGTAAAATGCAAGTAAATGATGCACAATTAGACTCGGCTGATGGAAAGTCAGATATTTATTTTAAGAAAGCTCCTACATTAGCCGATAAATACTCCCAATGAGCAAGTAGGGCAGCGAGTAAACCGCAAAATAAATTCTGCACAGTGGCTGGCTCGTGGAAATGGCCATTTCACAGTATGGGAGCAAACAGTCATTAAAATCTGTACCTTACGCTGGCGATGCTTGGCGACTCCGCTCCCAGTCTGCATCTTTCTAGCTGATTGGCGACAATTTGTCTTTCCACCTCGAGCTCTCTGGTGAGCCGTTCAAATTGCAGCTCCTGGAATTTCAAGAAAATGAGAAAGAAGCCTCAGGTGATGTGCAAATACACTGATTCCTGCGCAGGCGACCAAGGGGGGGTGGGAGAGAAATAATCTATGCTTCGCAGTGAGCAACGGGCCACAACCCATCTGCCTGCCAAACTGCTCACAAATACCCTCATTATCAGTCCTGTAAGGAAACCGTTCAGACAGATCGCGGCAAAAATGGAACATTTCATGAATTATTATTGACCTTTATCTGCAATTCCCAAGCGCAGGGGAGATCGGCAGCTCTTCCTCTTTAAAGGAAGAACCTACAGGGTTAATCTGTGGACAAGAATCCAGAACGCTGCGCGTTGTCATTCGGGGACGGGAGGCGACACATAGCAAAGAAATGAATAAAACGGGTAACTATGTAACAGGTTGTAGTACATAGAGTCCTGCTTGCAGGGGTAAAGCTGAGCATTAAAGAGTAAGTTTGTAAATAAAAATGCAACAATTCAAATAATATGGATTAAAAAAAATATCAGCTTAGATGAAAACATGTCTCCATGGTAGCAGACTACAAATCAACCCTCTGTAGTCGGATCCTGCAGTTAAACCCCTACTTTAGTATCCCGTACACCTTGCTAACATAATGATGTAAGGTGGCAGGTTGAAGACAGACGTAAGGTAATCACCTACAGTGTAGGCTCCAGGAAAGGTCTCGACTAGGGATGAGCGAATAGAGTTCGGATTGCTGTATCTGAACCGGATCCTTTTAAAAACTACCTTAATAATATTGGCGGTGTCCTACAAATGCATGGCCTGCACGGGGGTCTTTCCGAAGTTTCTAAAAATATCGAGAGAATTGCTATGTATCAGTTTGTTTATTCGCATAAATTACTGTATCAAAATACGAAGCTGAACTCGGCTTCGTTAAGGAAGCACAAAGCAGAGTTCTGCTCAGTATCTTGATGCAGTAATTTCAGCGGATAAACAAACTGACGCGAGATAGAAGAGAGACAAAGTAAGTTTCGCAATATTTGCTGAAATATTTGCTCAACTCTACAATCTACACACACAATGAAGGTATCTCTATAGGGCCCCTGCACAAAGCGTATGCTTTTTGGCTTTTTTTGCTGTGTTTTCATTCCCACAAGCAGAGTTCTGTCAGCAGTTTTGTCCCTATGACACCGGCTGACCTGTTACATGTGCACTCGGCAGCTGGAGGCATCTGTGTTGGTCCCATGTTCATATGTGTCCGCATTGCTAAGAAAAATGATGTTTTATTATATGCAAATGAGCCTCTAGGAGCAAAGGGGGCGTTCCCATTACACCTAGAGGTTCCTCTTTCTTTAACTACCACGCCCTTTGTACTTTGATTGACAGGGCTCGGTGTGATGATGTTTACACTGCCTCTCCCTGTCAAAGTACAGAGGGCCCAGCAACTGCAGAGAGAGCAGAGCCTCTAGGTGTAATGGTGACGCCCCCGTTGCTCCTAGAGGCTCATTTGCATATATTGAAACATCATTTTTTTTAGCAATGCGGGCACATATGAACATGGGACCAACACAGATGCCTTCAGCTGCCAAGTGCACATGTAACAGGTCAGCCAGTGTCATGGGTACAAATCCGCTGACAGATGCCCTTTAAGGAGGAAAGCAAAAAACAGAACTTTTCTAATTTTATTATACAATGATAAAGCTTTATTTTCCATAAGACTGGACAATCCCTTTATTAAAACCCTATTAAAATAAGAATCCAATTACGAAGACAAACAATTTCTTAGGCTAGTGCAAAAAGGAAAGGCGTCCATTGTTAATGCGAGGTCTAAACAAATGTGTGTATTACGTACTGAGGCAATGCAATCCATTTTCTATACACGGCTCCGTAGCGCCGAGCAGACAATACGCATTTCATTCTAAATGAACCTAATCATAACGTTTATTATGACCTCTGCGGACCAGCACCGAGAAAGGAGGAATTAATAAGAAAAATTATAAATGGATAGGGCGATCAAAATTATTCTTCCCTGTGGATGTAGATCCCTTCCCCCCATACAGATGAACATTTGCATATATCAGCCAAACTTGCATCCCTCTCCTCCCACTACTGTCATTGATTCATTCATGTGCAGCCCGGTGGTTGGAGGAGATAGCACAGATCCAGCAGCCTGACTGCGAGCTGAAGAAAGGCATGCACAGTGCTTGATCCGGAATATCTGCAGCCATCACAAACACGGCAGGGTGGGAAAACCGGCGCACCATTAAAGGGACGACAACAAGCTAGTGAAAGGGGCAGAGAAAACCTCTGAGAAAACTGCTGCAAAACGGGTCAATCATGCAAATATATGAAGAAAAAGAATAAAACATACGTTAGAACTACTCCACCCAGCATCAATGAGGTAGCATGGCAGGTGATACCCATTCAATGTTGTCTCATGTTTGCCCCATTTGAATTTAGGAAAGTGCATAAAGAGGAGCCGTCACCTCTCCCGACAGCAACTACTTGCATACCCTTGTAATAAATGTAGCATCAATTCTTATGACTGGTATTATTCCTGCTACAATTAATGAATGGACTACTAGCAGTTTGAAATGAAGGTTCAGATGGGTGTTACCAGTAGGGGTGTGTCCCTGCACAGTCTGACACTATCCAAATCGGTGTTGCCAGCGTCAGACTGGGCAGGGACATCCCCCCCCAAATGGTAAAACCCATCTGGACCTTCATTGCAAACTGCTAGTAATTAAGTCATAACTTCTAGCAGGAATAATTAAGGAATGGCACAACACACAGTCATAAGAATAGATGCCATAGAACCGTTATTGCATGAGGATGCAAGTAGATACCAGAACAGACATGTCAGGAGAGGTTACTGACAAGGCTATTGTAGTAACTACTTGCATTCCCAATGTAATGACCATCCTGGAGCATCTCTTCTTATGACTCTGTGTTGTCCCATTCCTTTATTATTCCTGCTAGAAGTTATGAATGAACTGCCAGCAGCTTGCAGTAAAGGTCCAGATGGGGGGTGTCCCTGCACAGTCGGACAGCAGTAGCGCTGATTGGACAGAGCCACAAACATCCACTATTAGTAACACCCAGCAGTACCTTTACTGCAGACTGCTGGCAATGTATTTGTAAATTTCTAGCAGGAATAATAAAGGAATGGCACAACAGAGTAATGAGAACAGATGCTTCATAATTGTTATTACATGGGGGATGCAAGTAGTTACTAAAACAGACATGTCAGGAGAGGGGACAGGTCCTCTTTAATCATCAATACATTGAATTCAATGGAAAGTGATACTGTTGTATTGTACCACTGGTTTTGTTACACTGGTCCCAGTTATGAGGTCTTGTGGAGACACCATGATGCCACGGAGAGCAGTTTTTTCCATTCCATGACACGTGACTGTCTCCCATATATGTGACTGACTGAGAAGGAAATAAAGTTGCACAATGGTTTCTCAAGTACATAAAACTCCCACCGAACGGCACGTAGATTGCTGTATAATGTTATAGAACCGGCAGTGCAAAACACTCGTGAGAATCAAGAATATTTGTACCAATAATTGCACTCAGTGGGGGTCATTTGCAACGGACTTGCAGCTATTTTGCTCTAAAAAGTAAAAACTAGTTTTTTTTAACCGACCATGCTTCATGCCGTTTTCAGCAGACGGACAGGGCGGAGCAGGGGCATGTCGGGGGCCGGAGCGGCCTTAGATTCGCCTAATTTATGAGGAGGCGTGCACCAAGTCATAAACTAGCTGAATCTTAAGACCAGCCGGTCTTAGTAAATGACCCCCAGTACGTGCTGAAGGTGGGTATAGCTAGATACAGGCCTGTGACCCAACACTTACAGCCATATTGGGTGTTGAACCATTACTCCCAACAGGATAGGACGACTAGAAAAAAAAAATTTGAATTGGGGTGTCGTTTGGGAGCAGGTAGTCTTCATGTGGCGGCGCTGCTCTGCTAAATGTAATCTCTCTGTTATCAGTAAGGAATGTATCGCCTATATATTGTTATTAAATAAAAGCAGACGACAATATTATATTATGGATCGGGAGAAACATCGGGATATGACTTATTGAAATGGAAGCCAAGGTCAACTTTGAAAAAACTGTTTATTTTTTATTGTATGTATTGTATTTTTTATTTTATGTATCTAAAGTAAAAAACCTTAAACAACTTTGCAAATGGCTTCCAACCATTTTGGGTCTACAGCTCCTGTGATAACGACGTGTTTACCTGTGTTTCCACGGTAACAGACTACAAAAAATACCCTGTGTAGTCGGATCCCTTTAACTTGTCCTCCTCTTCTTTCCAACTTAGCAAATGTCAGTGTCCAATTCTCCAATGTTACCGCTGATACCGCCTTATTACTTACACCAGTTGTAAATACCACCCCATAGTGCTCAGAGCCCGAGCACCAGCATCAGTTCTTGGGAGATGGCTAACCTCTGGCACTCCAGCTGTGGTGAAACTACAACTCCCAGCATGCCGGAGGTTAGCCACCACAGGTCTAGGTTGTCACAGGTTAGTGAACGGGCCTCTGAAGGCTGGCATCTAGGACAGGCAGCACATATATACAGGGCGTTTCATGCTCGTCATTCATCTGAAGCCCTTCTAGTGACAGCAGCGACCACACCTAGAGGCCAGATAGAAGATGTATAGGATATAGGAATAGCCCTCTCCTACCCAGGGATCATCTATCAGCTGCAAAGGGTTAGACAAATGCAGATTGAATTTCCAACCCCTGTCATTTGCATCCACTATGCTGAACCACTGGGGGAAGCGAGGGACTTCATTACTTCCAAGACGTATTCATGGGATGACACCATGTCAGCTGCGCTCGGTAAGTCATGGCATGTACTGAATACTGATGTGTGATAAGGACTATGCGACAGGCATTTGACAATCCTGGGCAAGGATCACACAGGACGAGATAAGACCGGAGATTGTAAGGGCGAGAACTCCGGCCGTGTCAATCAAGAGGCAGACGGGCGCTTGGACAGCCCCTCGCAGGTGAAGAACTCGTGCTGATGGGACAAATTAATTTATTAGAATCGGTTTGCTCGTGCCTACTTTACTCCAACCCCGTGTATAGGGGATACGTTTATACCAGGCATCCTCAAAGTGCGGCTCTCCAGCTGTTGTAAAACTACAGCTCCCATAATGCCCTGCTGTAGGCCGTTGGGGCATGCTGGGAGTTGTAGTTTTGTAACAGCTGGAGGGCCGCACTTTGAGGATGCCTGGTTTATATCATGGGGATTAAGTGGTGAAATTCTGTCTTCCCGTGTCCACCACTAGGGGAGCTCAGGAGCTCGCTGCATACTTTCAGACTTTTAGCCCTTTAAAAAAAATTTGCTAAATAAATATTCCCCGTATCCAAAACCAGTCCCACCCGATAGAAGACTGCGGTTTTCTCAACACCGAACATTTTATTAAAGTCTACGGTTTGTTACAACCGTTACCAGGGGGTGCTGCGTTTCGCTTCATACAGTAACCCAAGGCATGAATTGTCCCGGCATGAAATTAATTTCCGGATGGAATGACGCTTAGTGCATTTCTATGGAACCGGTGACAACACAATTAGTCATATCTCCGACAGACGGTCCTAGGCTTACAATGTACACAAAACGGGTGCATTTCTTAAATGAATGATTAACAGAGTATAATGTTAGTAAGCAAAGCGCAGAGACGAACCGGAATAGCGAGAAGTGAACCCCCACCCAGGATTACTATACAGAGTATACTACACAATGAGCATCCACAGTAGGAGCTTTCTTCAATAAAGGGGTCCTCCTACTAGTTTACTCGGGGTGCCATGTCACCATACAGACTGTAGCCATTCACTAGTCATACTAACGTTACCTAGGACTCTTGCCCGCTCCTTCCCTCTATGGGCAGCACATTTATTAGCCTGGCCCATGAGTAGTGTGAACAGACCCCATCCTGCACTGTGCATATCCCAGGACCTCAGGAAGCCTTGGGGTGGTCTTGTTCAGGGCAACTGCACAATGCGTTTACGCCTACACGTAAGACTCTAGATAAGAGGAAGGGGACGGCAAAACCCGCAAGGTGGTTATTCTTATGGTACACACATGCGGCAGATTTGTTGCAGGTAAAAGGTACAGAACAATGTACGTCAAATGGGTCCGACATCAGCCCATCCAGATGGTATAGTAATAATAAAAAAAGCACACATCTTACTGCATGCTGTGTATTTGCCAGCAGCGCCAATTTTGCAGGACTGAAAAGAAGCAGGGTTTATACACGTTTCAACCAAAAGTGGCCTTTCCCGGGTCAAAGATTAAATGTCCCAATCTTTGGAATTTAAAGATGGTAAGGCCAGATTCGCATGGATGTGTGATGCCCCATGTGTGGGTTTACCCGACCCCAACTCACGGCCTTCCAGATCCCTGTGATACGGCGTTCAGGTCAGGTTAGCCCATGTTCGGATCAGGTCACACATCCGAGTAAGACGGGCGTATAATAACGCTGGAACGCGGATGTGTGACCTGATCCGAACATGGGCTAACCTGACCTGAACGCCGTATCACAGGGATCTGGAAGGCCGTGAGTTGGGGTCGGGTAAACCCTCAGCCGGGGTATCCCACATCCACGCAGATGTGTAACACAGCAGGAATACGGGCACGTGATTCTTTTTAACCCACAGTATTCTGTTTATGGTGCAGTTTTATACAATTTGCAATGCGGCCAAACCTGCTGCACAGTTTTTAAGCCACGCGTACACGTAACCTGCTGGTAACCAGCGGATCAGACATAAAAGACTTGTGCATTAAACGGAAATACAGCGATAATACGTCATATGCAGCTTGCTGACCGTATCCAGGTGGGAACAACTCTGCTTTGCCATATGGTGCCTCTCAGAAGCAATAGAAAGCATACCAGAATCCACAGATGTATGGGCTCAAAGGTTTCTATGGATGTTGCATAATAAATCAGTAGGACACCTCTGTAATAATAGTATTCCATTAGATGGTAATAAAATATTAGCTTTTTCTATTAATTGTAAATACAGAAATGATATGTTTAGGATATATTCTCTGTTATTATGCATATGAGAAGAAACCTAATAAATGCATAGATGCTTTAGGTGCAAAATACACATTTCAAAGGGGGTCAGAAAGGCTTCCAGCCGAGCACTAACTGACAGACGGCATGCTGGGCAGGACTCCCCTTGCTGTACATTATTATTTTTCTAAGAGTTTAGAGGAGACAGATCCTGCGGTACAAGAATCTCCAGATCTCAAAATAACTTCAAAGTCATAGGTTTGACCCCTTGTGACAAGTGTCATGATGTCTTGGCAGAAGCCCTTTCCGACTATTGTTCTGCAAACATCCCGCACCCCAGAGTGGGCGACCAATGGACTCAGAATGGAATATGCCGCTTTCCTGACTACTCGCAGGGTATTTACTAATGGACTCTGTCACCAGGATCTTTGCCTTTTCTCTGCTCTAACCCTTGGGTAGGATTGCGCAGAAAGGAGTCCAGACGGCTACTTTTTCTTTTTGGACTTGTCACCACAAAAAGTAACGCAACCTGCAGGCAGCAGGCTATAGAGCAGGAGGAGCTGAGCAGATATCCATCTATAGCAACAATCATTTATATATTTTTGTGATGAGATATTCTGTAAAATGTACAATTTACAAATTTGATTCTCTCCTCTTCCTGACGGGGGATGTTTTATCAGTGACTTATAGCATTCTCTGCGTAAAGCCTGTGTTACACCTGCCAATTTTTGGGCAGATGATCGCTAACGAGCGTTCGTAGTAACGTTCGTCAGAAATCATCTGGCAGTGCAATACTGCTGCCGAATGCCGAAACGCTTGTTCATCGGGCAATCCAAATCTTTTGACAAATTAAAAGAAAATCATCGTTTGCAGGCGGCAGATCGTGGTGTCTAAACATGATCTGCTGCAGGCAAACAATGATTCAGTATAGGCAGGAGCGACGGCATAATGATCGCTCCTCCCTATACTGAGGAGGAGATCGCTGCATGTAATAGCAACAGTCTCCTCTGCTAGCGAGCAGACGATTGCCGGGAGGGAACGCTTCCTTCCCAATGATCGCAGGGTAAATCGGGCTGTGTAATACAGCCTTAAGTGTGTATACAGAGATAGCGGTCAGTCACAGATGACGCCTCTCCGTGAACACAGAAATCAGGAATAGCAGAGATATGAATGTATAAATTACATGGTTTACCAAATCCTCTCTCATAAAACTATGTATCAATCTACTCAGCCCAGAATCGTGGTGACAGATTCCCTTTAAAAATGTAGCAGATTTATAGACATTTTGTTATCCCCTCAAACTTTCAGTGTGTGGCCCAAAAAGAAAAAATAAATAAATGTATGAGTATAGATGTATTTAATTATAATCAATATACAAATCAAAATGTTACATCAAATATAAAATATATAGAAAAGAGAAAATACATAAAATATGTCCTGAAATGTCAAGCGCTGACCGGATAGAATGTCTCATCGATCACTGAACATTTACCGTATATGTGAAGTAATCTGATGGAACACCCTGGTAATCACGGGGACCTGGCGATCAATGCTAGATTGGTAAATATCCAACAATGGAGACCCCCAGCGACTGCGAGAAATAGCGGACCCCAGTTCCTCATTCCCACCAGTGGAAATCAGGTTTTTCTATCAGTGCCATAGACCCTAAATGAGACGGCAGGGAACATGCTTGACCACCACTCCATTCGCAGTCCTGCTAGATGTGGTCTTGCAGCTTGGGGAACAGGGTTTCACATGCTGTCAACCAGCGGGGGTCCCACCGATCGGGCATTTATCCCTTATCCAGTCAACTGGGGATGAATGATTCAGGCTGGAACAACGCTTTAAGTCCAACTCTCAGGCCATGTTGGAAGTTGCAGTTTGGCAAGAGTTGGAAAGCCACTGCCATAGTCAACTGGTGTCATCGCCCAACAACGGGCACTATAGGGCAGACTTTTCATTGAGAAATCTCCATTCTGCATCATCCAATGACTAGACGAATGAGGACAACTAAACCTACTGGTGCGAACAATACTGCAGGCCACCGTCAGGGCTAGGGTTGGAAGTTTAGCCCAAGTCTTGATAAAACCCCAGAAGACGAACCAAACAAAATTCTCTAGTTCAGGCGCAAATTCTGTACTGAAAAAAGTTGTCTATTGGTGTAACTTAAAGGGGATCTGCCATGACTGATGTAAAAAATAAAAATCAAATCAGACATATTGTACATGACAACTAGGGATGAGCGAATCGACTTTGGATGAAACAACCAAAGTCGATTCGCATAAAACTTCGTTCTAATTTAGAACCGGCCCTGTACCTCACATGGATCCTGAGATCTCCCCATACACTGCTCCAATTGCTCTGCTCGATTATCTTCAGCCTGGCAGCTCAGGGGCGTGTCCTTTTTGCTGCAGCTCTCTTCCTGTAACTGCCACAGATTTAAACTGAGCACGTTGGACCACCTCAGTGAGACGGACACAAAATAAGGAAAAGAACAAACAGCAGGTGGCGCTGTACAGATACATTTTATTGTATAGCTCACTGGCTATACTAAATTTTTGAATTACATGCAAATATAAAAGTATTCAGATCCAGGTGCTGGTTTGGAAAATGTAGAATATGTTTCGTAACACAACCCCTTTAAGTCTATGCCCGAACTTATAATTAATGCCAACCAGTCTTTCTGCACGTCATACTCCAAAATCAGGATGAAACTTGCTTAGGTATAAAAGCCCAGGATAGTTTTACAATATCAGAATTTGGGGAGGGGGGTACTATCTTTCCTTACGGGGAGAGACTCGGTGTGCAGTCTTATAGGCCATTCATGTTCCTCTGGATTTCTGGGAAGAAGGGATGCAAATGAGCTCCTTACGCCCCCAGAAGCAGCTATCCTACAAGTCAATGTGCGACCCCTTAAATAGGCCCTGAGACAGGACTTGGATAATAAAGGCATAGCTTGCTAAGAGCCGATTACTTTCTTTACAAGATCACAAGTTACATTACGGTAATATATGCAGCTCACATGGAATAGAAAAAAAGTTTCAATTTGCAGTTGCGCCCCCAGCAGGCTCAAACTATAAGTCTGCTATACCCCCCATGGTAAGGCTACAACCTACATCTTACTTCACCTTCAAAATTTCTATTCCAGACATAAAACAAGACGAGAACTAGAAGACGTTGCATCTGTAAGCGTGCTAATCAGGAGGCGGCATAATGACGCTGCGAGCGCATATTTATATCTCATCATCATACACAAGTTGCTATGGAGCAATCACGGGGGACTTGTTACAGCCGTGACTCTAGATCAAATGAAGTGTCATTTACCGTCCCCGGAACGACAGTAGCCTGAAACCCTAAACCTATGTAACACGTGTAAAATAAAATGACATGGTCTGCGACACCATGCTATGCAGAACTCCTGATCCCTCCCGACCCTCCTGCTCTCCACCGCCATCCCTCTCATCGCTTCCACTGTAATAACTCACTGTCTGGATCCATATTTGTTCCTCTTCTTGCAGCTTTTGGTTATTTCCATCAGTACAAGCAACAGCATTTACAGGCCATCCTAACTGCTGCACCGTACAGCAGACTGCCTCTCCGCGAGTCACAGACTTGCTTCTGACACCAGGAAGGATGAGAAGTTGGCAGAGGAAACCCCGCTGCTCAAAGGGCATCTATCAGCAGATTTGTACCTATGATACTGGCTGACCTGTTACATGTGCACTTGGCAGCTGAAGACATCTGTGTTGGCCCCATGTTCATATGTGCCCGCATTGCTGAGAAAAATGATTTTCTAAAATATGCAAATGAGCCTCTAGGAGAAACGGGGGCGTTACCATTACACCTAGAAGCTCAGCTCTCTGCAACTGCCACACCCTCTGCACTTTGATTGACAGAACCAGAAGTAGACGTCATAACACCTGGACCGGTCAATCAGTAAAATTCTACATTATTTTATTTTATTTTTTTTCAAACCAGCACCAGGATCTGAATACTTTTGAAATTGCGCATATTTACAAATTTAGTACAGTTATTCAATAAAGTGCATCTGTATAGTGCCACCTGCTGCTTGTTCCTTTCCTTATTTATCGGTCCTCCTTCCTAAGGTGGTAATGCATGCTCAGTTCCATCCTTCAACTGCCACCAAGCTGTGATAGTTACAGGGAAAGAGCTGCAGCAGAAGGGACGCACCCTCAGCCTTCCCCCAAAGAAAGAAAGACGCTCCAGGAAGCAATGCTAATCATTGCACCAACTTCTTGCCAAGTCTACCCATTATTCTCAGACACTGGAATCAGTTGAAAGACCAGTGTAACGCTGGGCTCCATACAAAATGCATCCGGCAATATAAAGAGGGGAGAATGGACTGGCTGGAGGAAAATTCTGTGGATGGTTCTGCAGTTTTAGCGCTTTGCATTTCTCCAGTACAGGGAACACATTCTTCAGATGTCTGTTTTATTGAATATTTTAATTTTTTTGGGAAGAAATTGCACAGTTCCTTTCTTATTCCTCCTGGAAATGAATGAATAAATTGACAACTGGATGCTGCCATGCCCCTTGTCAATGAGGTGCACAATTGAGCACTGCCTAATTGTTGCCAACGGAGTCAGGCTGTATAGGGACATATTGCACAGATAAGGAGAAAGGTAACAAATCATTTCATTTGTTTCCAGTAGGAATAACAGAGGGATGGAACAAAGGTCTTGGAAAAGGCGCTCCAGAATTGCTGTATCAAGTAATTACTAAGAGAGTCATGCAGTGTTCTCTTCTAGCAGCGCTGGTGAGATATCGGAGTTCTGTGAGACGCTTTCCTATAAGTAATGGTCATCTGTGGATCATCAGTCTCATGACACATTCAGCTTGGCACGCCAGATAAACGCCTACAAAATTGTTGAAGATAGCAGCAAAGATGTATGGGAGAATCTCACTGCCTTCCACGCTTCCAGTAAATCTCAAGAATGTAGAGATTAAATCTTATTGGTGATGTCACTCTGTAAACATACGGGAATATATCGAGCGGAGGGGCGAGCGCCATCCCTGCTAGCTGGTACGAGCGCCACAGATACCTTACTGTATCCTATACCAGCTGTGTATAGAACATGATAAGATTACACTCTAGAGAGGGCGAGCGCAGGGCAAAGAGGGGGGCGGGCCCCGGCGCCAGGGGCAAAGAGGGGGGCGGCCCCGGCGCCAGGGGCAAAGAGGGGGGCGGGCCCCAGCGCCAGGGGCAAAGAGACTGTCCAGTAAGAGAGTAGAGGGGAGTATCTCATAGCGATTGGCTGCCAACGAGACCTAACAGAGGGCGCACAAAGAGCTATGGGGCACATACGGATTCAAAATAGGTTTTTCTTTCTGGCCGGAGTTGCGCTTTAATATTCCTTCTGAATCAAGAGCCGCAAAATGATGTAATAATTTTAATGCTCTTATCTTCTCGGCCTTTCTAATCAATTCCAGGGATTTCTAAGAGCCTCCTCAGAGCCTATGGAGCCCTATGTGACTTCTATGTCACACATTGGACAACCCTCTTGTGCTGCTAAAAGATGAATTTTATCTATGCCGCTCCTTCCTCTAAATGCGTAATGAACCCAAGTGGTTTTATTTGCTGTGTGAGCGCACAAAGTCCAAGGGTGTATAGAAATAGTGAAAAACACCTTGGGTTCTAGAGTATAAAGCAGGAGAAATTTAAAAAATAAATAAAACATTAATAAAAATAAAAGAAAACCTCCCAAAAACATACAACCCCCCACAAAAAATACATTCCCTACCCCTCTAAAAACAATAACAACTTTTTCTGCCTTGCCCGCGTGTCAGATGAAAGGTGCCTGTAAACCAACAGCTATTTCTTCCATCTCCCCCATACACGCTTGGCTTAGTGAGTATGTGCTCTCATTGGGAGAGAGAAGAAAGCTGCTGCCGGGTACTTGTGGTGGCGGCGGCTTATCTCATACAAGAGCAAAGGGATGGGGGTGTTGAAATTGAACCTGTCCGATCCTCCTCGGACATCATCTGTCTTGGGGAGTCGGAGCTGCCCCTAGCCCTTAGGTCGTCGGGGATGTACAACGTATAAAAGGGCCAGAAAAGCAGAAGATCCTGCCCAATAGAAACGCCACATCTATCCCTGGATACTAAGGCTAGGTTCACACGACGACATTTGTCGCGCGACAAGTTTTTATAACGGGAGTCTATGGTGTCGCAATGCGACATGCTGTGACGCGACAGTCGCAAAAAATCCATTCAAGATGGGTTTTTCTGCGACTGTTGCGTCGCAGCATGTCGCAATGCGACACCATAGACTCCCATTATAAAAATTGTTGCGCAACAATAGTGCGACAAAATGTCGCGCGACAAATGTTGAAGTGAAGTTGTGACCTATTTGTCGCGTGACTTTTTGTCGCACAACAAATGTCGTCGTGTGAACCTAGCCTAATAGGTTTGTATATTTTTTTTTTACTAAAGTTTTCAGAGGGTGCAACAGAACGCCACATCAGCGCTAGTAAGCGGTACATTTGAGCAGAGGGTTTTTAGATAAAAGCAAACAGATGACCAAGAGTTGCCCAAGGGTGAGTTCACACACAGCGGTCAAAAACCACAAAAGCACAGGGTTTTACTGCAAATCAGTGCAGTTGGCCACTTAAGAGGTAGGTAAAAGGTGTCCCCAAAAAGTAAGTAGGTGCATCGCATAACTTATGCACCTAAAACATGTCTAGGTGCAAATAGTGGTTAACTGTCCCGAAAAAGGATCTTCTAGGAACACATGAAAACAAAATGCAGGATAAAAAAAAAAACAAAAAAAAAACAATAGAGCTGCCGAGTACAACGTATCGAATCTCCCGACAAGGGTCATCAGGAAATTACCTGAAATATTTCAATTAAAAGGAAAAGGAAATGGAGTGTGAACAGTAAAAATCAAAGAACTGAATTTAATAAGCGATTCACAATTATGGAAAATTTGATGGAGCACGATGACTACAGATGATGTGGAATTAAGTTACACTTAATAAAGTAACACTGGTGCAATATCGGCTGCCAAGAAACCAGGATCCGGAAAAAAAAAATTAGCAAATTACAATAAAATAAAAATATATAAATGTAAAAACTAAATTATAGCTAATTTCATGGCAAACTGATCAGAATTTGGCTTAAAGACGCGTCTATGAGGTCAGGAGATCAGAGATAAGAGTTACACATGTGCCGTCAGGTAACGGGATTAAAGGAAAACAGACTGACCGCTTGCAAAAAAGACTGATTCTTACTGAATCAGTCTGAACCCCTGTATCTCAGAAACAGAAAATTTTTTGCATAAAAAATAAAATTAAAATTGAAACAATGATTACCAGCCCAAAATAAGTAAAATGGAATCATAAAAATATAATGCAAGAGAGCCTTTAAAGGGGTTGTCCAGTCGTTTACAAGTGATGGCCTATCACAAACTGAAAGGCGGGGGTCCAACATCCTGCAGCCCAACCAATCAGCTGTTCTGCAGTACATTTAGAACCGCAAGTCGGCGCCTAAACTACGTATTTCTGTCTATTGTGCGGTGGATGAAGCTAGTTACTGCAGGACTGCTCCCACTGACATGAATGGGAGCAGTACTGCAGTAAACCAGCTGTCCACTCCACAATGGGCAGAGCTGAGCAGATCCGGCACTGGAGAAGCTGCAGAACAGCTGTTCGTCGGGGGTGCAGGGGCGCTGGGCCATTGTTTGTCAAGGGCTGGACTAGATTATTGATGGCTTACCTTTAGGATAGTGGTGGGGTTACAAATCCGAGCACCCCCACGATCAACTCAATCACCAGCAAGTGGCTCTTCCCCGATCATTTACCAGACACAGCACCGTGGACCTGGTGGTGGTCGTACCTGGTACTGCGGCTCAGTCCCAGTCAACAGCATTGAGCTGCCGAACCAGGATCCCACTGATCGGTTACCGAACATCTGTCCATGCACACAAGTGTATTTTGTTTCCGTGTCCATTCTTGCGGATAGGATGTGGACCCATTCATTTCAATGGGTCCGTAAAACATATGGACAGCACACCGTGTGCTGTCCGCATCCGTATGTCTGTTCGGTAGCCCCGCAAAAAATATAGAGCAAGTCGTATTCTTGTCCATTTTGCGGACAAGCACAGACATTATTACAATGGATCCGTAAAAATAAATAAAAATAAAGTCGATGCAACACGGATGTCATCCGTATTTTTTGCGGGTCGCAAAATACATATTGTCGTGTGCATGTAGCCTTAAGAAGAATTTATCAATATATAGCCCCCCAAAAAACCTTTTAAATTATACAATTTTTTTTTTTAATATCATATGTATTAGTCCAACCAGCAAAATATTTGCCATTTCCTATGATAACTAGCTTGATATTTTACTAGAAGATAATAATTTCAACAGACATTAAAGCCATTTGGCCCCGATAATGTAAGTCAGGCAAAGTCTGAAGGGCCACACCTAGCAGTAAGACATGACGACCACAGTCTGCAGCACAAAGCCTGGCGGCTGTATTATAGCAGATTCGTACCTATGACACTGGCTGACCTGTTACATGTGCGCTTGGCAGCTGAAGGCATCTGTGTTGGCCCCATGTTTATATGTGTCCGCATTGCTGAGATGTTTTATTATATGCAAATGAGCCTCTAGGAGCAACGGGGGCGTTACCATTACATCTAGAGGCTCTGCTCTCTCTGCAGTGATGATATTTTCACTGCCCCTGACAATCAAAGTACAGAGGGAGCAGCAGTTGCAGAGAGAGAGTAGAGCCTCTAGGTGTAATGGTAACGCCCCCGTTGCTCCTAGAGGCTCATTTGCATATAATAAAACATCATTTCTCTCAGCAATGCGGACACATATGAACATGATTGTCTGTGGATGGATAACTGGCTTAGGTTTTCCCCGTCACACCCTTAAAGCTTGTAAAAAAGCGGGATCTTGACATAGGGGCCACTTAATATGGTGGATTTGGTGATCTCTGTAATGGAGACACCCATTTGCTTGGTTTTCCTTCCTTTGAGGGATATCTGGCTTTCATTGTGTTGTAGACCCAATACTGGGGCTCCACATTTATTTTGCATGTTCCTGTTTCCCAGGGAGCTTTGCACTTCGGATTGCTGTGTTGAGACTCTTAAGTGAGGCTCCGCTGTGTTTTTTGTAGCTGGTCTCCCTGAGATCAGCTATTTGTGTGTTTACATATGAACATGGGAACAACACAGACGCCTTCAGCTGCCAAGTGCACATGTAACAGGTCAGCCGGTGTCATAGGGACAAAACTGCTGACAGATGCCCTTTAAATACCGTCCACGTATACGTGTAATAGCATCATACAAGGCATGAAAGATCCAGGTGCTTACCACATTGTGTGCATGCCGACAAATAGATCTAAGCGCCATACTAAGTAGATAAAGGCTCGCAACGTAAGTAATAACCACTGCCCTGCACATTCTGAAACTTTATTATTTGGAGGTAGAAACAGGATATGAAATATGATTTTTAGGAAATAATCCTACATCAGAATGCAATTCAAATAAATCATCACACAAAAAATAAATCCATACATTGAACCCAAAATGCTTATCCTGGACCTTACTCTGCAATAATGTTTGAAACGCGTGAACAAGCTGTGCTGGTTCGGTGTATGGATTTTCTATATGGACAGTATAAAGCTTGAAGTTTTATTTGCACTGAGAGGCTGGATTTTTTTCCCGTCTTTGCCTTATTTGTGGAGATTATCTCCAGATCTGTCGGTGTACGTGTGCATTATTTACGGAGGTGAAGAGCTGGCCATCTGTTTTCTTCTCTACCTCAAATACGATCTTCACAATTTCACAATAAACATTTTCATGCCCCAGGAAAACTGTTATAAATTAATTCTACCATACGCCTTTACGGTGGTCACACAGTTATCTTTCCTGGTCTACCCGTGCACACGCAGGCTCAGCCGAGCATGCATATTTTGTGAATGGGAGAACCGGAAACCTCTGGGCGAGGGGTTAGTTTATCCCCCTCAAGAACCAAAAGATGGGGATGTTGAGATCTAAAACACCTGACCCTACTCTCCCTTGACATTTGCTGTCAGGGGGGAAAGTTGGAGGCCCCCCATACACATGAGATGGTTGCCGGATCCTGCTGAAATCAGCAGGTTGTGCCAACGTGCCTCTAATGTGTCAGGCCTGCTTTACGACCCTCATACACATTGGACCAGAGATGCCCAACCTGCTGCCTTCTAGCTGTTACAGAACTACAACTCCCAGCATGCCCAGACAGCCTACAGCAGGACATAGTGGGAGGTGGAGTTTTAAACAGCTGGAGGGCCGCAGGTTGAGCATCCCTGGATTAGACTATTGCGTTTTTGGCAGAACCATCCGAAAATGTAATGTGTATTCCGCTAAAGTATTCTGAATTTCAACACCTGATCCTTTTGTCCTCTTAGAAGACAACCTGCCCCCTATAGGTGCCTGGCAGCGGTTTTCTCCTCTCTCCACACGGAAAAAACATACATGCTCAGCTGAACCGTGTATGTATGTGTACGCAGGAGAAAGCGGATAGCTACTGAAAGTATATGGCTAATTTTATGCTAAATTATGGCCAAATAATACCGCCATACTACGGCATAATACTGCATCATACAATACCATAATAAAGCACCATAATAGCGCCATATAGTGCTTGAATAATACCACTACTATAAACTCAGTGTTTAATAATACATAATCCGTGAAATATAAAAAATAAACTAATATACAAACATAAACCACACAAAGCGACTATTCTGTTACATGACATCGCTCTATAGGCCCTCAGGAGGCTGCGATGAGCCTGGGGAAAATCCAAAAATAAGATGGCTTCCACGAGACCACCACACAGAGTGAACAGGACCTCTAACACACCTCCGCCCCCATCTTGTTTCTTCGGGCATGCTCTTCACTGTGATGCAAATCATTTCCTTACTAAAATCGAGATTCCCGTGATCTCTCGGAGCAGAGGAGGACAGGCCTGAGAGAACGCCAGGGACGTGTCGGGCTAGTGATTTGACAGGAAGAGTAGATGAAGGGCTGGCGGGCGGGCTGCTGCGAGGAGAGGCTGCAGTCTTGCAGAAATCACCTAGATAAAAAGGATTTTCGAGCAAGTCTATACAGGAGCGCACCTGAGCTAGGCCTCCCCGCGCAGTGTGCGGTAATTACGAGGAGAGGCGCCACGCTGAAACATCAAGGGCTTGTGGACAATATGAGAAGTGTAGAAGACGACTCAGACACATGACAACTTCGCCTCCACATTACATTATGTCCACAAAAGCCGGAATTCTTATGTACACAACATCTGTATTCTGCAGGCTCAGAGTGATCCCTGCCTGAGGTTAGTGGCGCGGCCTATACCCCCTGGAGGCACGCAGAACTCCCTAATGCTCAGGAGGTGTCTGACTCATTGCCCGCTCACTGGGTGCACCTCCTGTGAGTCACAACAGCAACTCTTCGTTTTCCTATGGATAATACCGAGGTGCAGCTACTACCACAGTGGTCAGCAACCCTCCGCACTCCTCCAGCTGCTGTGAAAATACAACTCCCAGCATTCACACTTGCTTGGCTATTTAATAATTTTTTCCCCATAGAAGTAAAAGGAGGCTCCTGGGAGTTGTAGTTTCAGAACAGCTAGAGTGCCAGAGGTTGCTGATCTGCCTTATTTACAAGCTTTGGCCTTAAAGGGGTTGTCTGGCAAACGCCAAAAATTGTATATTATTATGTACACCATTAAAGGGGTTGTCTCACTTCAGCAAATTGCATTTATCATGTAGAGAAAGTTATTACAAGGCACTCACTAATGTATCGTGATTGTCCATATTGCCTCCTTTGCTGGCTGGATTCATTTTTCCCCATAAGAGGTGGTTGTGCTTGCACACCGTAAGAAAAAGCACCAGTCTATGTGAGCTCCCGCGGGCCTGGCCACCAGGGAGACTGACGCTTTTTCTTATAGTGTGCGAAAACGACGACCGCTGATGGATTGCAGCGTGGTCATAACCATGGAAACAAGAAGAGTTCAGTAAGATAGAAAATGAATCCAACCAGCAAAGGGGGCAATAACCATTCATTAGTAAGTGCTTTGTATTAACTTTTTCTACATGATACATTTTTGCTGAGGTGAGACAACCCCTTTAATGGGGTTTTCTGTAAATAATTAACTTTTTAGTGATGCCCAGAGCTTATCTATTGAAAGATTAATACATACCCATTTCCATCCGCTCCAGTCCTGCACGGTGGCTCAGTGTGTCCATCTTCTGGCCCGGCTTGGTCGTAACTGGTTTCAGCAGGGACGTGTCACTTGTGGACACGTCACAGCTGAAGCCAGTGGCTGGCTGCAGCAGAAGAGGTGAGCGTGCCCGCCCGGAAGTCAACGAGCCATGGACAGGAAAAGGGGGACACAAAAGCCAGTGCACAGGAGCGAGGGGCAGGCAAGTATGAAGTGGATTTTGGTAAATTATTGATCCTCGACCCCGGCCTATCATGGGGGAATGACACCTAGCATTTCTCCACAATGCAGACAGAAGGCAGGAACTCCTCCTGAACACTTCACATTTGGGGCACGTAGCCGTCTGAGCGGCTTTATTGAAATCCCTTTTTTCATTCTTAGTATTTATTGTCCCATTTAGAAGCCACTCATAAAGCCGCAGCTTTCTCCTAAATCACGGGTAAGTGTTCATTACAGAATAACTCACCGAGTGCTCTTGGCCCAGAGGTAAACAAAGGACCAAAGCGAGATGGGAAAAAAAATACCGAAGAAATGACTGAAACGCATGATGTATAAACTCACTATAAAGGGAATCTGCAACATTTCTGAAGAAATCCGTCAAATAAAATCTGGTTCCTTCTTCTATCTCTGAGCTTGGTGGCTCATAGGTGAAATGAAGCAATACACCCACATAAAAGTGTAAAAGATAGGATATTAAGAAGTCGTCGGCACTATAAAAAGATCGCAGATACAAAATATGTCTGACGACGCTACAGAAAACAAGATAATAGACGTGTGTAACAAATGAAATATTGTAATAATATACCCATTAAAAGCCCGACAAAGAGTCACCTCGCCGACATGAAATGCGTAAGCCCGGTGTGCTACACTATGCAGCCGGTCTGGGGCCAGGTGCGTATTTTGGGAGGGAATATTAGCCTAGCTATTCCAGACAGGACTATGAAGAACATGTCCTGGGTCTCAGGGGGAGTTTTCAGTATAGCTAGCTCAATTTTAATGAATTAGCGTCATCTGCGCTCCCTTTGGGCATCTTGAAAAGACAAGGCAATCACCGCTGGGGTATTCAAAAACTAGCTTAAAAGGGTCACTGACCTTTCACATGTCAGAGATGTATCCAAAGTTTGGATTGGTGGGAGTCTGAGGGCTGAGACCCCCACCAATCCCTAGAACGAGGGGAGAGAAGCACTCGCATAACATGCTCTCTCCTCGCTGCACGAGACAGGCCGGTCACGACTCCGTCCTCAGCAGTGAGCGTGCACTTCTCTCCCTTCGCTCTAGGGATCAGTGGGGGGCCCACTAATCTAAACTATGTCTACGTCTCTGACATACAAACATTTTGTAAAATGTTAGTGACCCTTTGAGAGGAACCTGTCCCCACGAAATGCAGTGCAATCTACAAGCAGCATGTTATAGAGCAGGAGGAGCTGAGCAGATTGATAGATAGCTTTTTGGAGAAAGATTTAGTAAAAATTGTAATTCATTCATTGACATTTCTGCATTTTTGGCTCTTGAAGTCCAGGAGGCGGTCCTATCCGTGATTGACAGCCTCCCCTCTATGACTGTATACAGAGATAGCTGTCAATCACCAATAGGACCGCCTCCTGGACGTCAAAAGCCAAAAATGCAGAAATGTCAATGAATAAATTGCAAGTTTTACTAAATCTTTCTCCAAAGTACACCATATCAATCTGCTCAGCTCCTTCTGCTCTATAACGTGCTGCCTGCAGCTCAAACACCATGGTCAACGTGACCGGTTCCCTTTAACATACTAAGGGTCATTTCCTATTAAGAAAAATTTGTAGAAAAGGGCATCTAGCGACGATATCCAGCAACTAAACACGCAACGGATACGTAAAAAAAAATCTGTATGTATGTACATACAATTGCCCGTCTTTCCCCGAGTCCTAAGCAGGCTATGCACATTACATATATGTCCGCTAACCATCTAAAATGCATGGGAAATTCCCAACTCTCCCCCAACGACAGCATATGTCATGTGGGAGAAGGGATCAGGCTTCTGGGTTTCAACATGCCCTATCCTTTTATTCCCTGGGAGATAAAAGGCAGAAGAGATTTCTGGCAGCGGCTTTCTACCGTCTACCATTCACAATACAGGCATGCTCGGCTGAAGAAACGTACGTGCGTAGGAGAAAATCAGACGAGATAGCCGACGGCCGAACAGTTATGTCGCGTACTAACGACTCACTAGACGATGCCTGTTCACATGAAAAAATAGCAATCATAAAAGGCTTGATCTATAATAAGCAAAAACATCATGTAATCCATTGAACGAGTTTACATAGGACAATGAATGGGAACCTTTGGTCGACATAATGATTTTTTTTCTACATGATAATCGCCCCTGGTAACACGCCCTTTAGTCACTTCTCCTGTGTTCAATATATTGATTTCATCATCGATTATTATACACCATGTATACACATACTTTTAAGATATGGGAATCTAGTATTACGAGAGGACACAAAGCCAAATCCAATATGTGCTAAAAATCCGTAGAAAACCCAACACCGCCATGGCGTTTCCATGCAGTGATCAGCTCCACAGTACGAGGACGAGTCCAGCTGCGGTCGTCGTGCTCGCTCACTGTAGGAAAAAGCAGCAGACTATGTGCGCGCTCCTACAGTCCCTGCCACCAGAGAGGCCGGCACTTTTTACTACAGAGTGCAAGCACGACCACCACGGCTGGATTGCAGGGTGGTCGTAACCAAGCAGTGTATAATGTGATGGGAAAAAGGCAATATGGACAATCACAATACATTAGTAAGTGCCATTTGCTGAAGTGAGAGAATCCCTTTAAGAAAAGTGCAAGATATTACATCAAGGTCAAACTGTGTTATTTTTGCAAAATTTCAGTTATGCCCAAATTTTGTGCAAAATGTGGCAAAAACAGTGAATTGACCGCAACACACAAGCTCACACCCTATAAGATGCACTGGCTCTTAGAAGCGTCCTGTTTATTTGGCCATTACTTGATCTTTAGCTTTCTTGCTCCTTTAAGCCGTTGCTGTGGTTTTCCGACACGGTGATCTAACGCAGTAACACTTCCCTACAATTACAGCAGTCAATTCTTCATTTAGCGCACAGCTTCTCCGTAGGAACAGTCGAGCTTTTCATAGAAATTATACTAAAACCATTGTGTGGGGGGAAAAAAAACCAAGAATACCGGCAAACCTCAGTTTTTCTACTACGAGACTCAGACTTGGCAGAA
The DNA here is from genome assembly GCA_033119425.1 of Bufotes viridis. Taxonomy (NCBI): domain Eukaryota; kingdom Metazoa; phylum Chordata; class Amphibia; order Anura; family Bufonidae; genus Bufotes; species Bufotes viridis. The sequence goes on along the minus strand of CM065595.1, from coordinate 133,452,156 downwards.
GTCTCGGTTTGTTTTCTTAGAGCTGCCGGCTAAAGCAAATTCAGAGGGCTCCAAATCCTTCTGCTGCTACAATGCACAATGGGGTTTGGGTAGAATTCGCCCGTTGAGAAGCTCGGACTCTCGTGCATTGAGCGGGAACAGTTGGGACATTATTAGATCAGGTGCAGCTCAGCAAAGATCCCCACGGTCATAATGGGCTGAAATAAATTATCGACAGGACATGGCGAGCTGCAAGAAACTCGGAAATGACCGCACCGTGTCTCCGTCTACATGGAAGTTTTTTTCATTGGTTCCCCTTATGCACAGCAAGGGCAGGTGTTTGAGAACCGCATTCAATACATGTTCATATACGACCCAGGATTGCTGTGTAGCAGTGCAGCCATAGAAATAATAGGGTCGCAGCACAACTTGCAAGCTGCTGCAATTGTGACCCCGGGATCGGTCGATAACCCAATCCTGCTGGGTCTAAGGTCGCGCTCTCTGCAACTTGCGAGTCGCTCTGCCATATCATTCATTTATTTTGCTGCTCTGCCACAGAGAGATCCTTAGCAGTACGACTGGTGTCACAGCCGAGAGCGCCCTATAGCCTGGCTTGAGCCCTACAAGCTATGGTTTGTAAGAAAATCCAGCCTCCGCCGCGGCTGCCAATTGGCGTTGAGGGAGCCCAGCAGAGCATTGCACGCATGGGAAGAGAACGAGCTGGTGCCAGGAAGCAGGTAAGTAATCTTTCCTTTACGGGTCCAGGTCCCAACTCTTGCAGAACCCCTTTAAGGATGGAAAGATTACAAGGAAATCCTCCGACTTTCTTGGTGCTTTCTGTCTAGAAAGAATCCGGACCCTATCACCCAAAGAACCAGGGTGCACTAGGCTGCATGATAGTTTTTTTTATTATTTTTATTCGATTCTCATATTATATTTTCAGTACATTCCCTAAATAGATCTTTGAAGTGCGCTAGACCATACTATGCTATGCTGCAGGATGACCCCGAAGAGATTCCGTTCTCAGCCCTTGTGATGAGGCTTTCTGCAAAGGAGCTGGGCCAGTGCCGGCTGCAGAGGATGTGATGTCAGCCCATATAAATCTGTCACATAAGGCCCCGCTCCACTGACTGCAGTCATCCTCAATGACTTTGGCCATCGCCATTATGACATCCATCTGAGACGCCCACAATATAAAGGCCAGCGATTCCTCCAACTGCTCACCCCATTGAAGGGTTGTGCCGTTTGTTTCTAGTCTACATGCCGTACAAGAACAACCGCTTATTTCCTCAATTATGAGCAATGCAATCAGTATGCACAGAGCAATCAATATAAGTAGACAAGATACAGTATAATGCACTAGTAAAAAGGTAAAAAAAAAAAGCTCCATAGAACAAACTGCAAGGGAGTGATTTATCGAGCCATACTGAAAGCAAATGAGACATTTAGCAACTCTGCAATAGGTTGTTGCAATTAAAAGTTCCCTACCACGGATGCAGACCCGTTCACTGGTGCATGCACTACTTTCTGCAGCGTGGACGGTTGGATGCGCATCACAGACCCCATTCCAATAAAAGGGTCCACTTTGGCATACAGCGCACACACGGTTGGTGCCCGTGCATTGTGGACCGCAATTTGTACATGAGGCCTAAATGCCACTTGTAGTGTTGAGCGAACTTGTTTTTTTAAGTTTGGCATCCAAGGTTCGGGTTTATCGAAGAATCCCGTTATGGATTCCAAATTCTGTTAGGTCCGTGGTAGAGGAATCCATAACGGGATAATATAATATAATCATTAGCAGCCGCCTAAAGGACCTGTGGTGATGTCACATCACATGGTCCAATCACATGGTCTATCACTATGGTGATGGACCATGTGATTGGACCATGTGATGAGCGCAGTGACGTCATCACAGGTCCTTTAGCCGGCAGCTAATGATTGAAGAAGAGAGAAGAGATCGGCAACTACGCGATCAAGTGGATAAGGTGAGTTAATTTTTTTTATTTTTAACCCCTTAATCCACATTTTACTAAGCATTCTGTAGTGAGAATGCTATTATTTTCCCTTAAAACCATGTTATAAGAGAAAATAATAAATAAATCTACAGAATACTCAACCCAAACCCGAACTTCACTGAAGAAGTCCGGGTTCGGGTCTGGGTACCAAACATGCCGAATTTTTCCCATGCGTGTGCAAAACGCATTAAAACTCTTTGCACTCGCCCGGAAAAATCGCACATTTTCCCGCAATGCACCGGCATCTTATCCGGTGTGAAAGAGGCCTAAGACCTATTGCAGAATTGCTTCATTTTCCAAAGAATTTCAGTGTCACAGCTGTACACAGACCAACTAACAGGATTACGACTCAAGAACTTCTATTTAAACTTTATTTTACTTTTTCTGGGTAGGAGGAAATGCTCTTTTATTAGTCATATCCTGTTGTGGAAGCATATTAAACATTAACTTTTTCATCATGATTTATGTTTATTTCTATTGCCCAATCAGATCAGTATTGGCTAATAATCAGGCTTTTCTAAATTCATAAAACTAGCGAAGATTTTGATTAAATTAGCTGACCTGTTACATGTGCACTTGGCAGCTGAAGACATCTGTGTTGGTCCCATGTTCATATGTGCCCGCATTGCTGAGAAAAATGATGTTTAAAGAGGACCTTTCACAGGATTTTTCTATTCTAGATAAATACCTTTATTTGCGGGGTACTTGATGATGCTACCCCCCTGAATGTTTTTTTTTTTTTTTTTTTTTTTTTTTTTTAATATCGCTCCTATACCCCGCTGTGCCCAGGGGGTGTTGCTGTTACTCCTAGAGGCTCTGCTCTCTCTGCAACTGCTGCATCCTCTGCACTTAGATTGACAGGGCCAGGTATTGTAAACATCATCACACCTAGACCTGTCAATCAAAGTGCAGAGGGGGCGCGGCAGTTGCAGAGAGAGCAGAGCCTCTAGGTGTACAGGCGACGCCCCCGTTGCTTTGAGCAGCTCATTTGCATACAGTATATTATAACATCGTTATTCTCAGTAATGCGGGCACATATGAACATGGGACCAACACAGACGTCTTCAGCTGCCAAGTGCACATGTAACAGGTCAGCCGGTGTCATAGGGACAAATCTGCTGACTTAAAGGTGCCCTTTAAAGGGGTTGTCTGATTTAGAAAAACAAGTTTTGTATATACACGTTTAGGGAAAGAGTGTCTTTCGCTCTGGAGGACCTGTCCTGTATTCCACAGCCACCCACTGATTTCAATGGGCACTGCATAATGTCAACTGCAGGAAAATTGGACACTTACTGCCAAGATCATTACAACTAGCATTCAAATCCCACTGAAATGGTTAAGGCTACTTTCACACTCGCGTTAATATTTTCCGGTATTGAGAACAGTCATAGGGTCTCAATACTGGAAAAAAAAAACGGTTCTGTTTTGTCCCCATTCATTGTCAATGGGGACAAAACGTAACTGAACAGAACGGAGTGCTCCAAAATGCATTCCATTTCGTTCTCATGCCGGAGAGCAGCATGCTGCGGTTTGATTTCCGGCCTGGGATGCAGAAAACAGATCCGTCCCCCATTGACTTTCAATGGAGTTCATGACGGATCCGTCTTGGTTATGTTACAGATAATACAACCGGATCCGTTCCTAACGGATGCAGATCGTTGAATTATCGGCAACGGAAGCGTTTTTGCTGAACCCTGCCGAATCCAGCAAAAGCGCTAGTGTGAAAATAGCCTAATAATAATAATAATATTTATTTATATAGCGCCACCATATTCCGCAGCGCTTTACAAATTCATAGGGTTCATGGACAAGACAAAAGTAACTGGATAATATACGACTGAAACACTAGAAGTCAGGGCCCTGCTCGCAAGAGCTTACAATCTATGAGGAATTGGGGGTGACACATAAGGTAGTTGACTGTGATAAGTAGGATTCATGCCATTATTGAACTGAAAGGAGGAGTGACGGATGATCTGCTTTGGGACTGTTAGGCCCCTTTCACACGAGCGCGTCCGGATTAGGTCAGGGTGCGTTGCGGATGCGTTCATTTTTGCCTGCGATTGCGTTCAGTTTTTTCCGTGTGGGTGCAATGCGTTTTTCACGTGCGTGATAAAAAACTGAAGGTTTACAAACAACATCTCTTAGCAACCATCAGTGAAAAACGCATCGCACCCGCACTTGCTTGCGGATGCAATGCGTTTTTCACGCAGCCCCATTCACTTCTATGTGAAAAACGCTAAATACAGAACATGCTGCGATTTTCACACAACGCAGAAGTGATGCATGAAAAATAACGCTCATGTACACAGACCCAATTAAATGAATGGGTCAAAATACAGTGCGGGTGCTGTGCTCACCTCACGCATTGCACCCACGCGGAAAACTCGCTCGTGTGAAAGGGGCCTTAGAGGATCGAGATCAGGCCAGAGGAGTAGGTGGGGGAGAGGTTTACTCGGGGAGTAGTAATTTTAGGTAGCTTGATAAACCTGCCTGAAAAGATGTGTTTTTAAGGCACAAATGGTTGAGAAAAAGTAAAAATTTAGTATACCTGCTAAAAAAAATAATTGGAAACATATGTAAATATTCCTCTTCATTAAAAAGTGAGACAATAACTTAAGCGTAGCCTGATCCGTTGTATGACCTAGGGCAGTGATGGCGAACCTTTTACAGACAGAGTGCCAAAACAGCAACCGAAAACCCACTTATTTAACACAAAGTGCCGACGCGGCAATTTACCCTGAATACAGTCTATATAGAATATCTTCCATGTACTTTATGATTTAGCTATAACAGCCTGCCTGCATTCAGTGCGCTGCCTGTGCTGTTCATAGCCTGCCTACATTCACTGCCCTGCCTGTGCCGTTCATAGCCTGCCTACATTCAGTGCGCTGCCTGTGCCGTTCATAGCCTGCCTACACTCAGTTCGCTGCCTGTGCCGTTCATAGCCTGCCTACACTCAGTGCGCTGCCTGTGCCGTTCATAGCCTGCCTACACTCAGTGCGCTGCCTGTGCCGTTCATAGCCTGCCTACACTCAGTGCGCTGCCTGTGCCGTTCCTAGCCTGCCTACACTCAGTGCGCTGCCTGTGCCGTTTATAGCCTGCCTACACTCAGTGCGCTGCCTGTGCCGTTTATAGCCTGCCTACACTCAGTGCGCTGCCTGTGCCGTTTATAGCCTGCCTACATTCAGTGCGCTGCCTGTGCCGTTCATAGCCTGCCTACATTCACTGCGCTGCCTGTGCCGTTTATAGCCTGCCTACATTCAGTGCGCTGCCTGTGCCGTTCCTAGCCTGCCTACACTCAGTGCGCTGCCTGTGCCGTTCATAGCCTGCCTACATTCAGTGCGCTGCCTGTGCCGTTCCTAGCCTGCCTACACTCAGTGCGCTGCCTGTGCCGTTCCTAGCCTGCCTACACTCAGTGCGCTGCCTGTGCCGTTCATAGCCTGCCTACACTCACTGCGCTGCCTATGCCGTTCATAGCCTGCCTACACTCAGTGCGCTGCCTGTGCCGTTCATAGCCTGCCTACATTCAACGTGCTGCCTGTCCGTTCATAGCCTGCCTACATTCAACGTGCTGCCTGTGCCGTTCATAGCCTGCCTACATTCAACGTGCTGCCTGTGCCGTTCATAGTGCGCCCTGCGCTGATGAATGGTAGGAAAAGTCTAAGGCATATTGCTACACCACAGACTTTTTCCAGGGTGCGGGTGCCCACAGAGAGGGCTCCGAGTGCCGCCTCTGGCACCCGTGCCATAGATTCGCCATCACTGACCTAGGGGTATAATGTGAAGCAGGTCTCCACCCGCGGTCAGGACTTTACCAGGCAGACTGAGATAAGTACATCACCTCTATACACAATAAAGTTTACAATTTACACACAAAAGCTTAACCAATTCTAACCTGCTCTTTTACCGATGCCAAAATGTTGGTGGCCGTGGACTCTGGCTCCATGCCTGTGGTGGGGGGAGCTTCCTGGGGGGCTTTTGACAGCCCCTCCTCCATCATGGGGGTCTGCTCAGGAGCTGGCATGGCACCTACAAAAAAAAACATTAAAGAGACATTTGTTATACAGCAAAATATAAAAAAACACCTAAAAGTATCTTTTACATGTAATAAAACGTTTGAATTTTGGGCATTTTCACTTTCAACATGTAAAATGATATATTTTAAAGGGAGAATTGAACAGGTTTCATTCTGTGTTTCTACCTGTCCAACATCCTTCAGGGTCAGGCTTTCCAGGATTACAGCGCAATCAGTGCTGGGCGTTGCCTGCATGCAATCTACCTGACTTACATTTCCGTTGGCTGTTGGGACTCGTCCTGTCATTTACTAAACAATCAGAAGAACGACGAAAGGAAGCCACTAATGTAACTGGTAGGAACCCACCACAAATATGCGCCAGAAGCTGAGCCCACGTGTACGTCACTGCGGAGAGGGACGCTACACTAAGGCTACATGCACACGACCGTTGTTTGTTTCCGCGTCCGTTCCGTTTTTTTTCACGGATAGGATGCTTCCCCATTCATTTCAATGGGTCCGTCAAAAAATGCGGATGGTCAACCGTTTTTGTTCCGCATCCGTGATCCGTGTTTTCATTCCGTCAAAAAAATAGTGCATGTCCTATTTTTTTCACGTTTGCGGACAAGGATAGGCATTTTTACAGGGGATCTGCCATAAAAATCGGATCCGTCAAAAAAAACGGTCCGTCATCCGTTTTTTTTGACGGACGCAAAATTTGCAGGAGGAGCGGACGCGGAGGCAGGCAACGGTCGTGTGCATGTAGCCTAAGGCAGAGTATAATTTACACGATGAAAGCTGTATTAAGGCTCATACATACAAACTTTATTTTTTTTCCGTTAATTTTATTTTTTGTGGCCTGTATGCCGAGATTATTCACTTCAATGGGGCTGCTCTTGTGTCGTGTGATCATTGGGTGCATTCTCAGGGCTGCGGTTACCCCCACGTAAGGAGGAACAAAGTTTCCACAGACACATAAGAGGATACCAGCCACGTAAATTCCATGTTGGGGACCCTAAGAACTTCCAACTTGAAGGGAATCTATCACCTGGCTAGCCACAATTTTTTTTTTCTTTAGCCTAGGGCAATAAAGTACCTTATATCCATATGTGTTCTTCTTTTTGCCGTGTCTCTTGTATTTTCTGTTAAAAACCGCTTTATCCATTATGTAAATTAGGCTGTAAGGAGCCCAGAGGGGCGTTTTTTCTCTTCCAAGGAGCCCAGGAATGTGCCCAGACCGCCTAAATTTGAATCTGAAGAACGCCTCCAGCAGCTGAAATCGCCTCCCAGAGGCGAGGCTAACAGCTCCGTGCCCCCGGCTACATTCGCTCTCTGCCTGGAATACATCCCTGATCGTCTTCTCGTCGGCCGCTGGAAATCTGCGCGATCCGACGGCAACTGAGGGCAACAGCCTCAATAGTGTCACTGGGCATGCGCCGAGCCCAGTGACGTTTTCGAAGCGCTGTTGCCCTCAGTTGCCATCGGATGGCGCAGGCAATCACTGGCACTGCGTCTGCACGAGATTTCCAGCGGCCGCAGAGAATAAGATCAGCAATGTATTCCGGGCAGAGAGCGGAGGTAGCCGGGGGTACGGAGCCGTTAGCCTCGCCTCTGGTACGCGATTTCAGCTGCTGGAGGCGTTCAGATTTAAATTTAGGCGGTCTGGGCACATCAGGGGGGCGTTCCTGGGCTCCTTGGAAGAGAAAAAACGCCCCTCTGGGCTCCTTGCAGCCTAATTTACATAATGGATAAAGCGTTTTTTAACAGAAAATACAAGAGACACGGCAAAAAGAAGAACACATATGGATATGGCCCTATTCACACGTCCGCAATGTCGTCCGCATGTATTCCGCAATTATGCGGAATACATGCGGACCCATTGACTGTGAATGGGGCACTGAACGATGCGGAGAGCACACACTGTGCTCTCCGCATCCGATTTTGCGGAGCGCGCCGCCGATCTTCCGGTCCGCGGCTCCGCAAAAAAATAGAGCGTCCCATTCTTGTCCGCAATTGCGGACAAGAAGAGGCATTTTCTATGGAGTTCGGGCAATGTGCGGTCCGCAAAAATGCGGAATGCACATTGCCGGTGTGTCCGTGTTTTGCGGATCCGCGGCTCCGTGGATCCGCAAAACACTTGCGAATGTGTGCATAAGGCCTATAAGGTACTTTATTGCCCTAGGCCAGGGGTAGGCAACCTTTGGCTCCCAGCTGTTGTGAAACTACAACTCCCAGCATGCATAGTTGCTCTGCTCTTCTAAGAACTTACATAGAAATAAATGGAGCATGCTGGGAATTGTAGTTTCACAACAGCTGGGAGCCGAAGGTTGCTGATGCCTGCCCTAGGCTAAAGAAAAAAATTTTTTTGTGGCTAGCCAGGTGACAGATTCCCTTTAATTCTTCCCCTGTATAGGAATCACATCAAATCAAGCTGGAGATCAGCTCACAGGTCCGTCTTGAGGAGCACAGGGAATAAAGCCATGACGTTTATTACAGAACTTTCATTCTGACTAGCGAAGCCAAAAACATTCATAAAAACTGCACAAGTAACCAAACCACGACCGACTCTTAGCTGGCTGCACTGCTAATGAACCCCGATTGTTCTGTTTTCATACGGAAGGTGCTTCAACTATGAGATGCAAGCCTGCAGACGTCCTCCAAATGCACCGCCACACGTCCCCCCGCAATCTCCGCGGCGGCAATTAAAGGAGTTATTCGAGTGATTAATCTGACAAAATCGCAAGCTATTATTTTTAATACACAGAAGCATTCGCCTTATCCCATGCTCCCTGCCTGACTCCGGTTTTCTAAAGCAATTGTCGGAAACACTTACGTAAACTGGCAAAATCGGTCCCGGTAGTGGAGTCGTAAATCTATAGGTGGAAGGGACTTTATGCACAATTATTAAGACGCAACATCTGAGCGTCCTCAGCCCCGAGCACCAATATAGCCCGAGCCAGCAAAAAAGCACCGTGGGAATATATATTTACGGTATATATATATATTTGTCTTGTTACAGAAATTACATAAACCTAATTACACCCTCAAGGGTTTCCACAGCAACAAGAGACCTGTTTTCCTAGAACATTACATAATATACGTAATACATGGACAGGCCACGTGCGTGAAGCGCGGAAACCACTCTTACAGAGTTCTGGCTCATTGAGGGCGATCTCAGCAGGTGACCCCCTCTATGCAGTCCATACGCCCTCTGGTAGGGAACCCTTCCCGCCCAGACTTCACACACTTCCATGTCATCACTCAACATCTCCATCAACACAAATCTACCCTTACAAGTGTCACTGTGTTTAAAAGGGTTTTTCTAGATTTTTTTTTTTTTAATGATGACCTATCATTTGATCGGTGAGAGTCCAACAACTGGGACCCCCGCCAATCAAAGGCACTGGCGCTCACCACCGCCTTCTCTAGATTTCCCTAGGCCAGTTCATAGGTCACATGGCGTAAGTGCAGCTTTGCCCCATAGAAGTGAATGGAGCTGAGAAGAAGGCCGTTGCGCTACTGCGAGTGCTGGTGCCATCTCAAACAGTGGATCAGGGGGGTCCTGGGCGACAGGCTCCCACCAATCAGATACTGATGACCTACCCAGAAGGATAGGTGATTAGTGTAAAAAAACAAATAACAAACAAAAAAACTCCAACTCTACTCTGTAAAAGTCTTGTCACGTGACGGTTACAGTAGGGTTTCTACAAGGTAGCAGCTCATGGCTATTACTTCCATGCAATACTCTTTCTTCGGACCAAGAATGTATCATCCATTTTTTTATTAGCTTTTCCGTCACAGTAGTCAGTTGTCAGGGGAACTGCCCAATGTAGAATAGAGAATTTAAAATAAAGACAAAGAAAAAAAAACATGGAAAATTATCTGGAAACAATATATCATGTGACCGAACTAAAATGATTCATGGATTCCTCGATCAGTACCGGCATCTTACAGTGGTTGGTCATCTTAGTGAATACTGGAGCCTTCATACAGAGGCGCTGATTTCAAGACAATTTTGAGACCGTTCAGGGTGACTTGCACTGTTAACCACAAGAGGAAACCGCAAGTCCCACACGAGGAGTCACAAGGGAAAACTCTATACGGCTCTAATTATTGACTACAAGCAAAAAATAGAAAATAAATGACCCCCACAACAGTGAAGCAATGTAACAAAAATATAAATGGAGTAAACAAAAAAAAAAAAAGGAAGAAATAAAAGAAAATAAGTGAACAACTACAAACTATCATTGTAACAAGGGAAACAACCGCTCAATCACTTCCATAAATAAACTCGCTATACTGGCTGCTATTACTATGTTGGTTCACATGTTTAGGTGGGAGACTCTGCTAGATGGGTGCACATGACCGTATTTTCTGTTCGCATCTGATCCACTTTTTTTTTCGTGGGTCGGATGCGGACCCAATCATTTCTATGGTGCTGCAAAGGTTACGTACAGCACGCTGTGCACTGTCTGCATCCGTATGTTTGCTCCGCAGAGAAGAATAGGCATTTCTACAATAGTGCAAGATTAGCAGTAAGGGAAGGTGTGTGGGGGGGTACACACAAGTGGTTTCCGTGTTTTGCGGATCCGCGGTTTGCAGACAGCAAAATGGATATGGTCGCGTGCACAAGACCTTAATGTGCTGCCTTCCAATCTAACCAGCCGTATGGTTCAGCCTGAAGGAACAGGCAACGTAGGGATCTATGATGCTGTGAGTTTGGGTCAGCTAAGCCCGCGGTCGGGACACATGTGTCCGTAATACACTTGTGTGGATCTGATCTTGGTATACAAAGCATGAAAGACAGTAAAAGTGGAGGGGGAAGAGGCGTTTCTATGCGGGATTTTGGTGGAATTCTTTGCAGAGGGGCGCATGAATGTCCCATAAAGAAAATTTCCAGGATAGTATATTTTTACTGTTCAAAAGCATGAAATATAAAAACTGAAATAAAAACAGACGCAAGAGAGTAAAAAACCTAAAGTTAGAATTACACATTCGGCTTTGTTCACATTTGCACTGGAGGCTTCATCGGGGAAACGGTTACAGATCCCATAAAAAATGGTGGAAGAAATAATGCCGTATGGAAAAATGATGGATGCCATGATGGAAAATCAAAGGACGATATTATAGTCGGAACAGAATTATAAAACATCCTAAAGACGTAAGAAGTGGGGGAAAAAAAAATCTAATCATGACACCCGTCACACGTGGAGAATCGCCAAGAAAATCTTTGATTCACCATGCCTCCGGGATGCAATCATCATCTTTCATGTGTGTAATTTGCAAAAGTGTAGCCAGAGTCAAGAATTGATGGTTGCCATGGATACGGCCTATACATTTTTCCTTGCGCAATTTTAGTAAATAAGCCTACGTCTATAGGAAAGGCTGCAGCTGACAGCAACATTTCCCTGGCTCTGCAGGGCCATGCCCTTTCATGCAATGGTGCCCGGTAGACCAGAACAACAGGAGAGCAATTAATAGCATTGCAAACAAACCGGATAATATTGCCTGACCTTTTGTGTCAAGACCAGCTGAATGCCATGTTCTCTGAGCTCGGGAACACAGCTAAAGAAATAAAAGTGATGAATTCATGAGTGTTTCCCAAGGTCGCGGATGGAACAGGTCAATAAGTTGTCATTACAGCACCGTCTGATTAGATGTAGGCAGGGTCGCAGATCTGTTCTGTAATACTATGCGCAGTAGGAACAAAATATTAATAAAACCGGCGTGACGCATTATTTGGTCTATGTACTGCGTCAAGAGCCGCGTCTCAGGAGAACAATTACACTTCCTTTAATTGCTGACGACGGGAGGGATGGCATGAAACAGGCCTACGACAATATCGGTAAATAAAGGCTATTCACACAATGCTCAGACCTGCGTCTCCATGGTTACAGACTACAAACAAAACGTGTGTGTAGTCTGATCCCGCAGATCCTTGGAATTGTGTTTCAGCGAGACACACTGTAATCTCACCAAGAAGCAAAGCTTGTTAGAACCGGAGGCCAATATCGGTCATCAAAATGGTTCCCATCTTGGATACACCATCACTTGATCTGTGGGAGGTTAGACCTCTGGGACTAGGGGCGTAGCTATAGGGGGAAGCGGCTGGTTTGGGGCCCAGACCCACAAGGGGCCCTCTCAGGAGGAAGACTAAACAGATTTTATCGTCAGGGCCCCCTCATCACATACGGTATATACGTGTAGGAAATGGAAGAAGCGGCTGCCGGGCCTCGTCTGAGAAAGCGAACTTGACTAGCCACAGGAGGGCGGGTTGCAAGTGAGTTGGGGGTCGTGAAGAAGTTCCTGGGGGGGGGGGACTGTTCAAAAATTTGCCATCCCTTTATACTACTTTAAGATCCAATTGCATCATATCTCGGTTTACTTTTACAGTTTCTTAATGAATCTACTCAACATTGCCTATGCATGACAAAAGCAGACATAGCAAGCAGCATATAACATGTATACACTTTATCGGCCCGTGCTCTGCGATATCAAAGGTACGGCGGCTGCAGAAACCTAACAGATGGCCGGCAGACAGCAGATGTTCAGGGTCCCACATGCTTACCATGTGGATATGAAACCAATACTAAACACCTAGAAAATATAAGGCGGTCTCCATTAGGATTTGGATTCTTCAGGAGCTTTTCTCCTGGACAGACTATATGGACAGTGCAGCCAGTTCTGGAGTCACCACATAGGGTCCTTCCTGCTCCTCACGAGTAAGCCCGGCTCCACCATAAACATGCACGCTCGACTGAGAAACAGGACTGTAATTCAAAATGTTCCATCCTAACCCCCCAAAATGTGACACAGTCGAAAGTCCGCCATACACATGAAAACACCGACAGGACCAAAAAGACTTTTCTCTCGAGTACGGACAGTTTAAAGCGTCACATCAGACCACTAGACGTGTCCGCTTCCGTAAATACTCGTTCCAGTTCTTATTTTATGGGGAAACTAATAAAGAAATGAACGAAAAAAGTAAAGAAATATAGCTGCCCCCAATGTTTGTCAGCCTGCAGAGAACACAGGGGTTAATATGTTGATCTCTTCCATCTTTTACATGTGGCCAGATAAGGGGTGGAGCTTAATAGAATGGGCGTGTCAAACTTTTTGGCCTACTGCCGATAGTACGCAGCAGGGAGGCTCCTGCTGCAGCCACTTGTCTCATAGCCAGAACCCAGATAGCGAGGAGCAGGAGGGGAACATGGCTGAGCTCCTGACACACAAACAGAAGATTTCTTCATATCTATTTTTTAACAATCATATGAGATAATGTCATAGCAAAAGAGAAAATAAATTGAGGAAGTGCTGGGATATATATAGATATATACACACACACCATATTTTTCGCTTTATAAGATGCACTTTTCCCCCCAAAAGTGTGGGAAAAAATATGAGTGAGTCTTATAAAGCGAATAGTAGTGAACGCTTAAAGAGGACCTTTCACCTGTCCAAAGTTTGTTAGTGAAAGGTATGTACATGCAGAGCGGCACCCAGGGATGTCCCTGCACTTACTTGTATCCCTGGGTGCCGCTCCAGCCTGGAAGAAGGAGACGCCCAGGGCAAAAGAAGATGTCTCCACCCAAGGCAAAACTAGCAGCAGCGCGTGCGCTGGTACCGGGGGCTACAGAGGGCGAACGGAGCGGCACCCAGGGATACAAGTAAGTGCAGGGACATCCCTGGGTGATGCTCTGCATGTACATACCTTTGACTAACAAACTTTGGTCCTCTTTAAGTATGCAGTAGGTGCGAGGGAGTGAGGTACTGCCGGAGCTTCACTGTATTGACTGCGTACAGTGCGGGCCAAGAAAAGATCCACGAGCGAAGAATGCAGAGGAGAAGCATAGCAGGAAAGGTTAGTAAATGTATTTATTTTAAGGTCTGATCTGAGCTCTGATATGGGGGTCTGACATGGAGGCCTGATCTGATGTGAGATCCTGATCTGAGCTCCGATATGGGGGTCTGACATGGAGGCCTGATCTGATGTGAGATCCTGATCTGAGCATCTCATATGGGGGTCCTCCTCTAAAACCTGAGGTGTGACTTATAAAGTGAAAAATATTACTTTTTCACATTTTCTGTGTTAAGTACGGTACTTCTTTATGTAGAATGCATATATTCATCACACATTTTCAGGAGGAATGACAGAGGACTAAAATGAAACTGGGCATTATGACTAATCAGTGGGGCCTGTCCCTACAAAGTAGTTGCACAGCCTGTTGACAAGAGAATGGTAAGGCCTAATTGTCGATACCAGTGGAACACAAGATAGAGTTCTATAAAAACGTGTTCCGATACGATTTCCTGTTTTAGTATGTATTATAACAGACATGTCAGAAGAGCTGACCGATCCGTTTTTAGTACCACAGTGCGGACTTACTGCGGCCATTTTAGAATGAACTACAACAATCTTCACTAGGATGACTGATAAAGTCCAAACTAAATATCCTTCCATCACATGAAACATTGCTGGTGTGTTCCTTTAAGACCACCCAAGAGGGAGGGGCTGGTTCTATTTACAGATGGTGCACTACGGACAGTAGTCATCGCAGACGTGCCAGCGGCATATGTTGTGTTTAGTCTTAAACCTCTCGGATTCCCAGGGTCGGAGCCGCACCTTGATTACAGAATCTACGTTTCTGCCCTGTAATGATCCCTGCTAAGCCAAACAACAAGACTGTGCCAAGTGCATGCTTCTGGAGAAAAAAAACTCTCAAAATAAAAATGAGGAAATTCAGCTCTTCCTTTTTTCCTTTCCTTGCAGAGACGCAGACACTTTCCACTAAAGCCGCTGTGAACAGGACATTGATTGATCGCCGCCTTGCAGATGCATGCACCGTCAATCACCACGCTAAGACTACTTTCACATTAGCGTTTTCAATTCCGCTATTGAGATCCGTCATATGATTTCAACAGCGGAAGAAAACGCTTCAGTTTTGTCTTCATTCATTGTCAATGGGGACAAAACTGAACTGAATGAAACAGAGTGCACCATAATGCATTCCATTCCCTTTGGTGGCGTCCCCATCGTGGACAGAAAAACTCTGCAAGCAGCATTTTTCTGACCCAATAGAAAACTGATCCTTCCCCCCCATTGACTTTCATTGTTGTTCAAGACGGATCCATCATGGCTATAGAAGACATAATACAACCGGATCCGTTCATGACGGATGCATGCGGTTATATGATTGTAACAGAAGCGTTCTTGCAGATCCATGACGAATCCGTAAAAAAACGCTAATGTGAAAGTAGCCTAATACTCTGATTTTCAAAAACTGTGTAGAAGAAATAGTCATTTAGGGGGGGTGGAAAGACATTCGGTGTCTTGCAGAAAGATATAAAATATTTGTGTCGTTTGTAAATGAGAAAAGACGACATCCACACAATGTGTCCCAGGAGGGTCCCCTAGAGGTATGATAAGGCACCACATAGCTGGGACCCTCACTAATTAGCTGCAATGTCAAGGGGAGCCAGGCTGCAAGTGCTCAACTTCCATAATAGTATGTTACTCGCTTATATAGCACTGACACATACTGCAGCGCTGTACATTTATGTCTTTGGAGTGTGGGAGGAAACCCATGCAAACACTGGGACAAAATACACACTCCCGGCAGATGTTGTCCTTGGTCGGATTCAAACCCAAGACCCCAGCGGTGCAAGGCACCAGTGCTAACCACTGAGCTACCATGCTGCCCAGTAAAATTAATGAGTAATTCAGGAATGTGTTCTATCCTCCAGTGACGATGGACCCACTATAAACTCAACTATGATTAAAGGGGTTGTCTCATCATAGACAATGGGGGCATATCGCTAGGATATGACCCCATTGTCTTATAGGTGCGAGTCCCTAGCCTCGCAAGATGGTGGCTGGAGGACTCCGGTCTGGCCACCACCAAGCCGTTGTGGCCTTTAGGGAACATCAAACATCCCAAGTCGATACGCATAAAGTTTCGTTCTTATACTGTACAGAGCAGGAGCTCCGTACAGTATTAGAATGTATTGGCTCCGATGAGCCGAACTTATTGCTTTGCGAATTCCTGCAAGACTTTGTGTAATAACTTCATAAATTAATTTTTACTGTAAAAAACCATTTCCTGAACTCGGGTTCGGTTCCAATGAAGTTATTACGCGAAGTCTCGCGAGACTACGCAAAGCAATAACTTCAGCTCATCAGAGCCAATACATTCCAATACTGTACATAGCTCTTGCCCCGTAAAGTATTAAAACGAAGTTTTGCGCGAATCAACTTCGGATGTTTCATGCAAAGTCGATTCGCTCATCCCTAGTGGCCTTCTATACAGAAACATCCAGTTAAAAAAACAACACTATATATAAATAAAAGAATAATGGGAGGCAGAGCCTCTGTGGTCACTAAACGGCTTTTTCCAATGTCAAAATATGCCAAGTGAACGGGACCTAGGTAAGTAAAAGTTAGGGGATAACTATCAGATAGGTGGGGGTCCTACCACTGGGACCCCCACTGATCACGAGAACTAGGTCCCCGTACCCCCTGCAGCTTCCCTAAAATGACCAGAGCAGACGGTCGTACATGCACGTGGCCGCGCCATTCATTTCAATGAGATTTCCAGAGATAGCCGAGTATAGGTCGGCATGTGCAACACGCTGCTCTGGTCTTTACAGGAAACAGCAGGGGGTACAGGGCCCCTATTCCCGTGATCAGTAGGGGTCCCAGCAGTAATCGCAAATAGATTTTATCTACCGGAATACCCCAATAAACCACCACTACACAAAGGAAACCTGCTTCTACTGAAAGGAATTAAAACGAGGCGTCCTTTCATAGGCCCGATAGGGATTAATAAAGCAAAACTAAATGTTTATTCTGAGACATTCCACAGAGACAGTTTTGTTAAGGGGCCCGACTGTAACCTGCAGACTGATCCGCCCCGATCACAAGTACAAAAGGTCACAACTCTGCATTCTGCTGTGAACCAAAGGGATCGAGATCAGATGAGTAACACGGCAGGGCAGGGAGCGGCCGGGAAGTAAGTGACACGAGGGACAAAAAAATAATAAAAAAAAACAGCCCACAAAATGTAAATACTGTGGTTTATGCAGTAATGGGTTAACTTAAACAGGCCCTAAACATCAAATCTATATCTATATCTAGATCTGGCATGGGTTGCTTGTAACTGTATAGTTACATATACCAGTTTAGTAGTTTCTTTATACAGGTGTGGGGGGTGTAATACAGTTTACCTTAGACGACTTGCTGTTAGGGGGTCTGGGAAAGGAGAATAATAACCTCCCTCACCACCCATTACCCATACCAGATTTCCAGCTACACCATAGTCATACATAACAGACATCTTTTTTGAGAAGACAGTGGTGGTCTCAACGAGAAGATCACCCAACAGAGACAGTGGTGGTCTCAAAGAGAAGATCACCCAACAATCAGTGGTGGTCTCAAAGAGAAGATCACCCAACAGAGACAGTGGTGGTCTCAAAGAGAAGATCACCCAACAATCAGTGGTGGTCTCAAAGAGAAGATCACCCAACAGAGACTGTGACACTGACACCCCACCGACCCTCTGTATGAAGATGCTGCAGTGCTCCGTGATCGACGAGACCCCTTCCTAGGCCTGAGACATCAAGTACATCGGTTATACGGCCTAGGTCAGGGATAGCCAACCTGTAGCTCTCCAGCTGTTGTAACAACTCCCACCATGCTTTTCTGTAGACTGATAGCTATAGGCCAGGGATGCTCAACCTGCGGCCCTCCAGCTGTTGTAAAACTACAAATCCCACCATGCCCTGCAGTAGGCTAATAGCTGTAGACTGTCTAGGCATGCTGGGAGTTGTAGTTTTTCAACAGCTGGAGGGCCGCAGGTTGGGCATCCCTGCTATAGGCAGTGTGGGAATGCTGGGAGTTGTAGTTTTGCAACATCTGGAGAGCCTCAGGTTGGCAATCCCTGGCCTAGGTGCACCTCAGTTCCATTCAAAGTGAATGGGCTGAGGTGCAATACCAAGCACTGCCACTATACAATGGAAGGCGCTGTGCTTGGCAAGCAGCAAGGAGGCCATGGCACTCACCTCAAACAGCCGATGGTCTTGGTTCGCAGGAGTCTGACCTCACATTGATGACCTATCCTGAGGGTAAGGTCTCCTGAGGATTCATTAATATAGGAACTGAACAAAATACCACAGCTTGAAGTGATATTTTCTCTAGTAACAGGACAGAAGCCATGATGGAAACCTGACAGACCTCAATGGGGGCCATATGGCATGGTGGGTGTCTGTCGTGTGACTGGAGCTGCTCTTCTGTCATTTTCATTGTTCTAGGTCAGGGCAAAACCAATGGAAATCACTAGTGGAGACTTGAACAGAACCCAAGAACACCCAAATACACAATATTATGCCGTGTTCACATCTGCATTGGAAAAAGCAGAATCCATGCCTTTGTACCTACAGAGGAGCAGGCACCATGACAAAATCTGAAGTTTTAGGCTTCGTTCACATGTCACGGTTTTGATGCAACCACATAATCACAAAGTGTGAACACGACCTTAAAGGGGTTGTTCCATGAAAAACATTCTACAGTTTTTAAACCAGCACCTGGATCTGAATTCTTCTGTAATTGCATGCAATTAAAAATGTTGTATAGTCGGTGAGATATTCAATAAAATGTATCTGTACAGCGCCACCTTGTTCGTATTCCTGTGTCCTGCTCCCTGAGAAGCAAAGAAAAAGGGGGTCAGTCAGCACATCCCTATGCACAGGTGCACGCCGCGATGGCTTGAGACATACAAGAAAAAAATAAGGGGGATGTGCCGACTGACCCCCTTTTTCTCTGCAGTTTGTATTGGAGGTGAGGCTGACTCCATTCAGTTTTGCCCCCTGACTAGCCTGTCTGCCCCATAGGCTGACTTATAAAGCTGTAGCCTGCTCTCATTTGTATCTATTAGCAGCCATTTTGGTACCAGGAAGAGCTTAGAGTGGGCTCAGCATGCATGTTGGTACCTGCATCCCTGGATTCAATGGAGGCTGTTATGGCACCAAAAATGGTAAAAAGCAGAGTGGACCCAGCATGCATGTGGAACCTGCACTCCCTGGATTTTATGTGGCCGTCATGTCGCATAACAGGTAGGATTTAGTGTTAGGAACCTGTCTAAATCGAGATCGCCGTGACATTTGGCAGACGGGCTCAAATAATTTTGTACAAAATAATTTGCCAAGCATCTCATTTGCAAAACTAAGGTAGCATTAGCACCAGAATGTTTTCTATGGCATTGTTGTACATTATTTGTGTTTGCAGAGTGCTGCTGCATAACCCCCTTTTTTCTATGACCTGCTCACTGAGATGGCCGCACATGCTCGGTTTCATCCTTTACTCCCTCCTGAGCTGTGATAGGGAGCACTTTGACACGCCCCCTTAGCTGCAGCAGAAAAGACACTCCCCTTGAGCAGTCAGCTTGATATAAATGAATGAGGAGATCTCTGGATCCATGTGAGGTACAGGGCTGGTTCTAGCTTTGTTAAAGATTCTCATGTACTATATGAAATCTGATTTTCGGCACCGGAACTACCTTGCGCCATCTATCCCACTGACATGAATGGGAGCAGCGCTGATGTAACCACTGCACAATGGACAGAGCTGTGTAGCTTTGGTGCCGACTGCAGCATACCTGACAAGTGGAGTGCGAGGTGTTGGATCTACGGCCAATCATTGCCTATAATGAATATACGTCATGACTTGGACAACCCCTTTAAGAGAATTAATTTACTAGAAAACATTTATTTTTTTTTTATTTTTTTTAAAGGCATGGGTCCATCTGCATCAAGCTTGGCCAAGGCAATAATGATCATTTGGACCCTATCGAGAAAAATGCCGTAGAACATCAGTCTTGATGTTTTTCCTGTCCTTCTTAAAGCTTGTGCTCCTTCCTTGAGAAACGTACTATTCGGCGCTGGTATGAATGGATTTACAATCTCCTCTTAAATGCAGGCTATTGTTTACAGAGCGAGGCATTATACCGATCCTGCACGCCGCAGCTAAGCCGTTCAATGCAATTATACTTTCCATTCTCATTGCAATGGGCGCTTCGCGATACAGTGCATCCTTGAAAGAACGCTTCAATAGCATGGTTATATTATCAGACTGTAAAGGAGAAAAACATTAAGTCCGGGATACAGCACCATTTTCCTGGTAGAGGAAAGAAAGCAACGACGCTGGCATAAAACAAATGCAAACCGATAGAATTAATGGCACGGACGGGCTAAGACTGAGCTCAGTAACACTGACCGTCATGTTAAAATTGGAAAAGGCTGGCGGAGATCATAGCCAGCTGAAGGGTGGGGAGGGCTGCTTTAACCCTTTATATCTCGGGCTTTAGGAGCTAAAGATGTGGGCCTGGAGTGAACGAAGCCAAAACCTGAAGATGCTGAGGAGCTAATGCTGCGACCCTGGTCTTGTTTCAAGGTTAGGTCTACGCTATGTTTTTGGGCTCTACAGTTGTCATGTGACCAAACATTTCGCAGTGCCGCGCTGCTGCTGTCATAGGAATCAATGGGTTAACAGAACGACTTGCACATTTACTCCAACATGCGAGTCGCAAAAGTCCAACACACGTGCGAGTCACTCTACAACCCCATTCATTCCTGTGGCAGACCCGCTACACTGCGGTCTCTGGTTGGGTGACAGCTGTCGTGGCCAAAACTATCATGTAAATGTACCCAAAAGCTTGTCACCTTTCAAACAAGGCTAGGCCCATGACTCTAGCACCTACAGATCCTGAGATATGAAGGGTTAAAGCAGTACCCCCACCCCCCCATTCCTGTTCCCCAAGCTCTGCTCGGTTGTTAGGGAGTTAAAGGGGTTGTTCCAATAAAACAACTTAACCTCCTTCCATAGGATAGGAGATAAGTGTCAGAATGCCGGGGTCTGACCACTAAGGCCCATGCCGATCACAAGAATGGGGGGCCCATGCTGTTGGACAATACAGTCCAACCTGATATGCATAGGTCCATGTTCTGACAGGCCAATGGCACCTGCTTCTTTACCAAAGCCAGAGCCATTTTGAAGAGCCTCATGCTACGCTTCTCTAGAGCTCTCGCAGGTGGCTCAAAGCGAGGCGTGGACTAAGAGGAATTAGGAACATGCCCTTCTATCAGACAATCCAGACCCCATTACCAGGTTTTAACCACAACCTACTGCAGAGAAGCATCTCTGTATCTATTAAATTGACTATCAAATAGATGAAGCTACAAATCTAGAAGAATTATAGACTCCATCCCAAAAACTTCTCCACATGGTCTGGTACATGGCCAGACAAGACAGAAATATGCAAAATAACTGTGGAGCCCCAGTGAAAGCCAGATATCCCTCAGAGGAAGGAAAACCAAGCAAAAGGGTGTCCCCATAACAGAGATCACCAAATCCACCATATTAAGTGGCCCCTATGTCAAGATCCTGCTCTTTTACAAGCTTTAAGGATGTGACGGGAAAACCTAAGCCAGTTATCCATCCACTACTCAAACAAAACAATAGCTGATCTCCCTGAGACACCAGACAGAGGCCGGTAGATGGCTGACCTAATGATCACCCGGTGAAGGATTGTTTTGCAGGCATATTGACCATCACAGTCGTTCAAATTGTCCATTCATGGTCGGTGACTCCAGACGAAGAACCAACAATGTTTCTCGGAATTGTTCTCTCAAGCAAAACTCTTTCACCCGATGATGGGATGAAAAATTTAAACATGGCCAACTTCTTTCCAAACGATAATGGTATGCCATCGGTCGGCTAACCAACTGTTCATTATTACATTTCGTTATTAAATTTGGTTGAAATTGACCATTTTTGTCAACTTAAGTATGCTGTGTATGGGCACCTTAAAGGCCTACATATTATACCAATATCTTTTTTCTGTTTTCAGTGGGACCGGCCAAAAGTCAACATGACTCCCCCCCTGACAGATGACCTGTCCTAGGGGATAGTAGGACTGAGAGCTTTTTTAACTGTAGATCCTTTTGTTCAGGTGTATTTAAAAAAAAAAAAAAAAAAAAAAAAAAAAAAGCATATATTAATAGCTGTGCGTCCTTTAGCTGTGGGGTGCCAGCTATCACATCGCTCTGGGATCAATAACAATCCTGCCATTCAATAAAAAAAAAAAAAAAAAAAAAAGCCGCTTGTTGAATCCATTATGTACCTGTGTTCCTGAGAAAAGGAGAGCAATTAAAAGTTTCTAAATCGTAGTATTGAATGTGCCGCGTCATGCTCAATAAGCATAGCCTCAACAATGAACTGCTGAATCGAAGATTTTCTGCTCAACAAAACGTGAAGCATTGTCCAAGTGAAAATCTGGAAACGACGGGGTTAAAAGGTCCAGACCAATTACGAACACAAAGGAAGTCATTGCAACCGTGTTTGTCCTTCAAGAATGACGGCCTAGCAACTAAAAAACGTAGGAAAGGAGCTTATGAAAAGAGAAAAATGTTGCACTGATCTGTTAAGCTACCTGCGCACGATGCGGGAAAACAGTAGTGTAATACAGAACCAGCAAGGTGTACGAGATCAAACACATCTCATGTACACTGCTTTTTTTCTTCCGTGCGAAATTTGAAATCCGCACGGAAAAATTGTTTGTACGATTTTTGGTGCAGATTTCACCCTTTTTAATGGAAGGGCGAGTTCTGTGGCCAAATGACATTACATTTGCAACAAAACCTGCAAGTAAAACATGCAGTTTTCTATGTGGATTTGGCGTGGAATAAATTGCACAGAAATTTGTGCAGAATTTCTGCAAGTCTACCCGTGTGCAGATAGCCTTCGGCTGCATTTACAGGACCGTTGGACGGCTGTGCCCATTTTGCAGACTGCACGTCTTTGCTGCTGGCCAATCAATGGTCTCGGGGGAGACCAGTGCAGGAACGGCACGTGACAGATGGGCCATGTATTTTTTACACTATGCCTGGTCCCTTGACCATTGGTTCTCAGTCTTAGAGAACCCCATCAAACTGAATTCACACTTTGTTTGAAAAGTTTGAGGCTTTCCTGACACATACGACACCCACAGACCCCCACTCACCTGACGAGGCATCCTTTTGGCTTCCATTGGGCTGGTAGATGACTAGATATCTTTATTTCAGCTTTGTGGAGATAAATCTTGGATGCATATACTTTTTTTTCTTTTCTTTATAATGGGTGCTTTACAGCTGAGCATGCCTGGAACGTTTTCTTTTTAGCTGGATTCACATGGAAAAAGATGTCTGTGAGCTTCCACATGACGCTGGAGGTATACAGAGGTATAGGCAGGTCCCCATACATTATTCGGAGGGTGCACGAGGCCAACACAGCTATGCGCACCCAGCAGCCTAGGTACAAATAAATACAGTGGTTCCTGAATACAATATTAAAGGGGTTATTCAACCCCTATAATGACCTCCCAGTGCACGGGCCCCTCATACAGATTACTCTGTTCCACATCGCTTCTGATCCCCGCATGGCCGCTGGTGTGGGTGACGCTATAGAGGCTCGACCTCGGCGCGGCCTGCTATTGGCTGCTCCCCCTGTCGCCGGATGTTTTGATCTGCATGACAGGGATATGCAGTCGCAGCCGCGCAGTGATCAGAAGCGATGCGGAGCCGGGGAGCGGGGCAAGTATAATCTATATGAGGGGCCCGTGCATTTGGTGGGGGGAGGGGGCGGGGGCGTGTTGCATTATAGAGGTTGGATATCCCCTTTAATTGGTTCCCATACAACCATTGTAGTATGTTGAAACCATACCAAACCAAGCCCCAAAATGTCATCCAAGATGAGAGAAAATGAAGATTTAAGAAAAATAACCAGATAACTAAGACTGATAGAACACGTTCTTACATATAACAGTCAGGAATTGATGATAAAGTAGCTGGATTAGTTGCAAGTTAGCGGAGAAGTGGCCTTGATTGGTTAGATCCGAGACATTGTATGCTCAAAATATTGTATCCTGAGGCCATTGTACAACAAAGAAATAACTGATCAAATGAATATTAACTACTAACGAGGACACACGCGTCACATTGTCTAATAAGGACACACGATTTAGTCCTCTTGGTTGTACAGAGAGAACCGGATGTCAAAAACGCAGAAATGAAATCTAGCTGTAGGGCAGGAGAGGTCACAAATGTATCATCCAACATTTCTCGCTTATTGAGGGATTGGTCATGGTCCTCAATCTGCTGCAAGCCAAACCCATGTCGGCTCACGGACATCCTGCGGAATAACACTAGCTTGGTTTCACTTCAAATTTGCTGCGATTTCCTGGCATGCATTATATATGGATTTTGTCACAGATATAACAGATATAAATCTTTTTAAAATCCAGTGTAGGCTAATAAACTCCATTTACAGGTATTGTAGAATAGGTTGCCATGGACCGGCTAAGTGGAATCCGCACTGCAAATCCAGGCCTATTCCGCCATGTGTACTAAATTTTGCCACCATTGCATTTTTGTGGGTGATTTAATCCAAAAAATATAAAGACTTTATTTAGACCCATTCTTATATTAACTAGATAGATATAGGTGTGCGATTCATTCCGCAATCTGTCAGCAATAAGATTTGGAAGAAACCCCAATGTAGGGCAGAAACCACGGTGTACAATTCCATTCAGTGTAAGAATCTTACGGTGATTTCCATAATTGCTTCACTAATGATTCGAACATCTCGTATTTTAAAATGATTTTACAATGCTGAATTTTTAAGCAACGGTGCACCAAGCTATACCGAGTGGTCTCCGGTCTAACTGGACAGCTTTAGTGACAGATCTGGGGTTCTGAGACCTAAGGGGACAGTTCGTCAAATGCCTAAAGACATAAGACCATAGTGGAAAGCCCACCACCACCTTTCACCCCACATCTCTGGTCTGTGGCCAGATATAGGCCTCAACCAAACAACTGTGCTTTAGGTTTTAAAGCTCTGCCTGCGGCACACAGTCATATTATGGCTGTTTCATATGTAGACGCAATAGGGCTACTGTACCGTTATAGGTTCTCAGTTTCATACTGAGGAGTATGGTTTCCTTTTAATCTCTCCAATGTACAAATGAGACAGAGAATAAACTGTGGCATCCATCCGACTCCATATGTACGAAGGTATAATCCCCTATAAGAATTGATTCCAGGGGAGAATATCTCCGAACACCCAGAGCCTGAGGCTGGATCGTCACAAAGGCCACCATTCTGCAAGACCTTTGACGTGGTTGTCACATGGGAAGTCTTGTTCCACAGGTCAGGTCACCACTGGGATGGACAATCCATTAAAGAATGGGGTAAAACAAAGCTGCATGACTCATTGTACAGCACAAGTGTCCATAGACATTGGCCAAAACCGGACACCCATCTAATGTGTATGGGGGTGTTAGGACTTTACCTGGACATCCGATGTCTGGGGAGGTACCTGGTTGAGGAATACTCCTCCTCCTCATAGGGTGCATGCTATACAGGATTTGGGAGGAACAGCTGTCAGCTAAACAAGCGTTCCGGAGACATCGTTATAGTGTGCCCGGCCAGCCTTACTTTGTTGAATGTCTGCCTATTCGTAACTATTTGCATCCAGGTGCTGGCGGATAATCAGCGGTGGCAGCAGCAGCAGTGCGCCATATGTCCTTCATGCTTCTCGTTTTAGAATAGTTTGCATTATAAGTTGCTTTCTCACGTTGTCATCTGTTCTATATTTGACTACAGAGAAGAGACGCCTTTGCTTTCATGTGGCTTTGAGGAATCTTTATAAATCAATGCACATCCCACCCATCCGGACATCACGGCAGCGGACAGCTTGAGGAGAGGAAGAAAAACACAACGTCTTAAAGGTCACTTTTCAGCTATACATGTGGATTTTAAAGAGCTGTCAACGGTTTAGATCAGCGAGGATGAAGGCAACTTCTCCAGGAGTGACCAGTGTCACTGATGAAATCGTGCAGAGCTCACGGACAGGTCCAACCTTGCTCCAACTCTGGTTGCTACTCATGAACTTCTATGATGACTTGATAGCTATAGGCTTTATAAGTCGAAGGAAAATATAAAGGACAACAGGGTGGATATATATATAAAATGTGATTTGAAGCAGGATTTCAGAGTAAAAAGCAGAGTAAATCCTGACAGGACTCCTAGAAGAGACAGTGGGAGTCCTGATCCCACCCACAAAGGATGATTGACAGGAGAGCTGTCAATCACCCTGTATGGGGTAATAAGGAGTGCGGATACGACCACACGGCACAGTCGCGTATCACTTGACACGTGGCCACGTTGCACTTAAGTACTGGGTTCTAACTAAACTAATGAGACTAATAAGAATGGGACCTATGCGGAAATCACCAATACAGATCCACTGAACAGTGCGGGATCATTAGTTTAATTACTGAGGCCTTTACGGCTGCACGGTACTCGAAACGCTGCGCAGCCGCATCACAAGCGCCGCACTATCACGCCTAGTGGTCGTAACCCTTCCTTTCTTCCACAGGAGTCATGTCAGTATCCACAGCTTAATCCTATATCAATGGGAGCTGAGCTTCTCTTCCCTCGACCACATCCCGCCCTCACATAGGCCAACAGAAATCACCTGCAACAATTGCGCTATGAAAGACAACACTTGGTGCGGATTCTGCAATGTATAACTCCCATCTGGAGATATGCGCTATGTGGACTTTGTATCACTGTACGGTCCCTGTGCACGCCACCGTCTTGTGCATGGGGTCAAACAAGCTAAATTTACGTTATTCTGGTTAGTTAACCCGAGTAATTTCAAATTATTTAGAGCCTGAGGATCCCTTCAACCAATCCAAGATAAAAACAAAACAATGCAGACTTGTCTAGTAAAAGCTGGTGATTATGGCGGGGTCACAGCTCAAAAGAATTCCCAGAACATAAAGAGCAAAATTACCATGAGCACAAAAAAATAAAAAAGCAGCGCACATATACACCGGCGATGAGGCGGTATGAAGATTGCAGATAATTATAGAGATAACTGCCTGCTTTTTTAAATGAAAAGCTCCAGTGAACCTCAGTGAAAATCCCTCAATCCCACCGATTTCTGCTAAGCTGATTCAGCCATTACATTTAATTACGTTGTTATGCTTGCGTCTTGAAGCGACCTGTCGGTACCTTTATGGCGGCAGTTACGTGGCAAGCAACACGGTAATAGGGTGAAAGGCAGCAGAAGATGCTGGGTACACCGACCCACAACTATTACAATATCAATAAGGGAGCATTCACACGACCGTATTTTTCTTCCGCGTCCGTTCAGAGTCCGTTCCGCAATTGTTGCGGAAAATGCACAGACCCGTTCATTTCTATGGGTCCGCAAAAATTGCGGAATGACTTTCAGTGTCATTCGTGCGCTGTCCGTTCCGTGTGCCTTTTCCTTTTATTTTAGAACATGTCCTATACTTGGCTGCAAATTGCGGTCCGTGGCCCATAGAAAGTCAATGGGTCCGTAAAAAACGGATACCATACGGAAATGCATCCGTATGCCATTCGTTTTTTGCGGACCCCTGGACTAAAAACATTCTAGGAAACCCCATTAAATTTGTCAATTTTAACCCTTCCGGATTTTTTTGCGGACCGTGAAAAACGGAAGACACACGGAAGCACCACGTCCGTATTATACAGCCTTATGGAACGGAAACGGAAAGATAACTGAAGACATACGGAACACACGGATCCGTGATTTGCGGACTGCAAAACCAACATGGTCGTGTGAATGCTCCCCAACTTCAGAATTCTTGTTTTATTCACACAAGTTCAGAGTGCGCCATTTCTGTTTTCGGCTTTTGATTAACAGGGATCCCCATGAGCGTGCAGGAAGACCGTCAATCAATGGCGCATTGGCAGGATTGCTGGGGGCGGGGGGTGGGAAGGAGTTCGCCATATTTTGCTAGACCTGTAAAAGAAAGATTACCATATGTACCTGCTGAGCGGGAAACCAGCCCCAGTAAATCTCCTCCAGGCCTACAATGCTCCACTGCGCTCCCTCAACGTCAACATCCTGTTTGACATGGCTACAGCCAATTACTGGTCGCGGCGGAGACTGGATCCCCTTACGTCACGATAAATGGTCACATGACACAAGGGAATCCGATGTCCACTGCAGGAAGTGATTGACTGCGGCGATGTCAAACCGGATGTCGACATCGAGGGAGCCCAGCAAAGCACCATAGGCCTGGAGGAGAAGGAGCAGGGAGACGTCGGGAAGCAGGTAAGTCACCTGTCCAAAATGAGGGGTTTGCCAATCCCCCCACCCCCTTCATTCTTTCACAAACTCTTTAATGTACGTTTACATTTGGCAATGTAGAAAATATGCAGCATTTACGGTACAAGCAAAAGTGGATGAGAATTGGAAATCTTACCCACAGGCTGGAGAGAAAACCCATAGTGTGAACTGACTTGCAGCGACAGCTAGGGATGAGCGAACTTGCGTTTCAAATGCAGCGTGCAGGGTTCGGGTTATCTAAGAATTCCGTTATGGATTGCGCTACCATAACTTATGGTCTGTAGTAGCGGAATCTAAAAAATGGAATTCTTAGATAACCTGAACCTTGTACGCTCATGCCTTTCTGCAGGTTCTACCCGCGGCTTTCAACCCTGTGCAATGCAAGTTTGTAACGCAACGGAAGACCTGTTGTAATCCTGGCAGCGATGCCGCAAGAAATACCAACCTATTTTGGGGATTTTATTTAAATTTCCTATTACATGAGAACATACCTGACAAGCTGGGATTTCCAATTATTTTTTATTTTTTTGCAGCTGCATCATTAAAACACACATCTGAAAGCTGAATGTATCCCCAGCCTACAAGTCCCAGAATGCCCTGCCAGCCACAGTCTACCGCCGTTCACGAGCTCGTTAAAGCATGTTAAGACAATAAGGTCGACATCAGAGTTGGCGCACCGCTGAGCAGCACGCCTCTCCGGATACCGCCTCTACAGCGAGTCGGATTGCTAAGCAAACATTTGTCACACATCTGTCAGCTGCGAATGCGAACAATTACCACTCACCGAACCCAGCTCAGGTGAAGAGCAAACCTCGTCGCCAATTTTTTTTTTTTTTTTTGTCACAGATGCAATAAAACAAAATTACTTTAGAAATTTACCACAGCCGGGCAATCTTATCTACAATGCGCCAATCAGACACATTCATTACACCTTTCATAGCATGAAGAAACTGCCGGACGGAGAGGGAACAGAAAGAGAGAAAAATGTTTATATCCTAATGCGGAAGTCGCTGTGCTCCCCCCTGGAAGACAAGCAGATCTAGCAATATGGTGTCCGTGGGATGAAAGGAACAAGTACTGTTACTCCTACAGTATGTGTGCAGCGCGAGTCCGACTCAGGACTAGGGGGCGTGACAGGCTACACAGTCATACTGTAATGTGCAGAGGTTCATGCTGCTGTTTTAGTGACGCTCAAAACATTTCCATAGGCGGCGTTCACATGTTGCGGTTATAGTGTGGCTTTTGCCAAAGTACCTCCAAATATGTGAACACAGCATGAACTAGTACAGTAACATTGCTGTGCACAATAACCCCATCTTTTGACTTAGAGGTTATGCCAGGAAAAATATTCAACATTTTGCAAGTAATAAAAATGTAGTATAGAAATTGTGTTAGTAACTGAAATCTACATGCGTAGTGCCACCTGCTGTTTGCCCTTTTTCTAAATTCTCTGTCCTACTCTCTGAGATCGACATACATGCTTAATTCCATCATACAATTGTCACCAGCTGCAGCAGAAAGGACACATCCCCTACACTGTCAGCTTGATATAAATCTAGCAGAGCAATCAATGAGGAGATCTCTGGATCCATGTGAGGTACAGGGCTGGTTCTGGCTTTGTTACAAAGAGACTGTCATGTACTGTATGATGTCTGATTTTCATATTTTACATTAGTCATGGGGAAAACCCTTTTAGGGTATATTATCGCTGTGCATGGTGACATTATTGTGCTTAATATCCCTGTGTATTGTGAAATCACCATATTTACCATGGCTGGGCACTGTGACATCACTGCACTCATTACCCCTGGCCTGTGATATAACTGCGCTGACCTGTGTCATCACAGTGCTTATTTTCCTAGTGTATTCTGACATCACAGCGCTTATTATCCCTGTATCTTCAATGCTAATTTTGCATTTTTTGGGGGCGTCGCCGTTTTTTTATTTCTGTGTACTGTGACGTCGCTGTTTTTTTATTTCTGTGTACTGTGACATCACTGTGTTTATTATCTCTGTGTAGGGTGACATCACTGTGTTTATTATCTCTGTGTACTGTGACATCACTGTGTTTATTATCTCTGTGTACTGTGACATCACTGTGTTTATTATCTCATTGTACTGTGACATCACTGTGTTTATTATCTCTGTGTACTGTGACATCACTGTGTTTATTATCTCTGTGTACTGTGACATCACTGTGTTTATTATCTCTGTGTACTGTGACATCACTGTGTTTATTATCTCTGTGTACTGTGACATCACTGTGTTTATTATCTCATTGTACAGTGACATCACTGTGTTTATTATCTCATTGTACAGTGACATCACTATGTTTATTATCTCTGTGTACAGTGACATCACTGTGTTTATTATCTCTGTGTAGGGTGACATCCCTGTGTTTATTATCTCTGTGTACTGTGACATCACTGTTTATTATCTCTGTGTAGGGTGACATCCCTGTGTTTATCATCTCTGTGTACTGTGACATCACTGTTTATTATCTCATTGTACTGTGACATCACTGTTTATTATCTCATTGTACTGTGACATCACTGTTTATTATCTCTGTGTACAGTGACATCACTGTGTTTATTATCTCTGTGTACTGTGACATCACTGTGTTTATTATCTCATTGTACAGTGACATCACTGTTTATTATCTCTGGGTACGGTGACATCCCTGTGTTTATTATCTCTGTGTACTGTGACATCACTGTGTTTATTATCTCTGTGTACTGTGACATCACTGTGTTTATTATCTCTGTGTACTGTGACATCACTGTGTTTATTATCTCTGTGTACTGTGACATCCCTGTGTTTATTATCTCTGTGTACTGTGACATCACTGTGTTTATTATCTCTGTGTACTGTGACATCACTGTGTTTATTATCTCTGTGTAGGGTGACATCCCTGTGTTTATTATCTCTGTGTACGGTGACATCACTATGTTTATTATCTCTGTGTACAGTGACATCACTCTGCACCTCATACGTTTAAGGCTCAGAGAGTACGTCGTTTCAGCCTCCAGCTGCAGTGCATCATGGGAGATGCGGCACTTACACTAGGAACAATACATAAAAACATAATACCAAGCAATATGCTGCACTGCATTACTGAATCGTCTGCACGCACAATGCGGGGGACGTACAGGAAAGATTAGGAAAAGACTAATTTAATATAGAAAAACAAGTATTCCAAAAACTATATACATTATAGAAGACATGAGAAACACCACAATATCTACTGAATAAATTCTCTAAATTTTCCAGCTGTCAGATTAATAAAATTAGGGTACTTTCTCACTTGCGTTGTTGGATTCAGGCAGGCCTGCCGGCAATCTGTATGCAAACAGATACCAGTTGTTGACGGATCCGGATACGGATCCGTCTCACAAATGCATTGCAATACTGTATCTGTCTCTCCAATTGTCATCCGGTAAAAACAGATCCAGTATTTATCTTTCTCACATTTTTAAAGTCTGCGCATGCGCGGACCGGATCTGTCAAAGCGGTAATTTTAATTCTGGCACCAATACATTTCAATGGAAATTAATGCCGGCATTCCAGCTAGTGTTCCGGATTTTTGGACGGAGAAAATACCGCAGCATCTCCAGCCAAAAAACGTAAGAGGGACTGCTGAACTGATGCATCCTGAACGGATTTCTCTCCATTCAGAATGCATTTGGATTAAACTGATCAGTTGTTTTCCAGTATTAAGCCCTGAGGACGGAACTCAATACCGGAAAAGAATAACGCTAGTGTGAAAATACCCTTACTCTAAAGTACCGTACATGGTACCTAATTACTGAAATCAGTCCATTAAAGCCTCTCTCTTCTTCCCGAGTAATCCTGTCAATCTTATTGATGTCCAAGGAGCAACAGGACTTAAGAAGCAGCAGAAGATTTTGTGAGAGGCGGCATGGCAAGGGAACTGCTGACCAATAAAATGGATGCTGGGCACAGGGGTTAAGACATAACATATCTGCTTAGAGCGATGCGCACACATGAATTGATCGTTTCCCGTCCTCGATTCTCATTTTGACAGCTAAAAGCCGGAAGAACAGAATCTGAGATCAATGGCCTCCATCGAAAAGGTCTGGGCAGTGCGTGAGGAGATGTATTATTAATGCTGGTGTGCCCAGGAGTCCGGTAATCTGCACTATGTTCCTGTAGTCTGGAATGCAAGCCGCAAGCATCTGGAAGATATCACAGACCCACAAGTTCAGCATTTAGACCTGGAGCTTGGACCAAGATGATTATGAAGACAAATTGAAGGACTTATGTCCTGAGCATTTGAGGTAGACGTCAAAAAGTCTTCCCAAGATACTGCTCAGATGTAGGTCTTTGAACAGCCACAGAACAAATTATGGTGCTTATTGCCTAAGTGAGAAAAAAAAAAAAAAAAAACTTTACTTTGCGTTTTTTGTGGTGGGCCAGTACAGGAAAGCGTATGCCAACTGTGACCACCCCGATGCACAGTCCTTGGCCTCCTCCAAGTGAGGAACCAGATAAGTTTTGATGCATATACCGTACATCGGGAGCTTTCTTGGCTTCATACGCAAGACAAAGCCTTTCAATATGCCTTTAAGAGCTTCTTTTAATGGGAGAACCCAGCTCAAGACCACCCTCTAGGAGCAAGTAACCGCGCCTCCCGCTCCAACACATCCATGGTGGAGCACACACTTGGACAAATCTCACCTAACACTACACTTCCATTTAGCAGTCACTACAAGGGAAAAAAAAAAGTATGGCCGTCGTCACCAGGGGTATGACCCACCTGGGCAGTGGTCCTCTTTTGCCAAGTTGTTAGGAATTCTGTTTTAGGCTCCGTCCACACTTGAGTAATGGTTTGCACGTATGACAAACTGCAGCGCATAGCCTGATCTGTGACATAATGGGTACTACTGGTCCTTGATGGCTGTCATGTTCCACCGAGGTGACCGCCGTATGGTTGTGGCCTTCTGCATACAACACTATTCTTCTCTTCCAATATACCAGAATCTGAAGAGGTGCTGCACCTAGCTGATGGAGCTGGATGACAACACAGGCCGCCATTACAGTTCGATGTCAAGCACTCTTACCTCCATGGTTTACTCCACATCAAATAACGGAGAACAAGACAGTTAAAGGGAAAGGCTATCGGACACGTATCGGAGATCATTCTGCTCAATGAAGGTCATAACTCATACAGATCAGCAATACACGGACCAGTAATAATAAGTCACCGGCCCATTTCAAAGCTTCCATGGCAGATAATAGTTTGTAGGGAGCGGATCAGGGACATAGGGGATTGAAAGCGAGAGAATAAG
Source organism: Bufotes viridis (assembly GCA_033119425.1). Lineage (NCBI taxonomy): Eukaryota > Metazoa > Chordata > Amphibia > Anura > Bufonidae > Bufotes > Bufotes viridis. The sequence goes on along the minus strand of CM065595.1, from coordinate 133,418,628 downwards.
GACTGGTGTTTTTCTGGCATCTTTCCTTCAGCCTGACTCCGTAATAAAGAGAACGGTTCATACGGCTGGCATCCTTCACTAGCTTAGGGGTGGAGAAGAAGAATGGAGAGGACAGGAAAAAAAAAAAATCTAAAAAATAGCAGGGAAAAATGGAGAAGGCAAAATGTACAGAACGCAACCAGGAACAGACCTAGCTGTATGAACAAGACTCAGCCCTGGAGACCAGTTGGATGACATGTGGAGGGTTCTGCTATACCAGACAACATATGGGTTGCTTCCAGGGCTGTGGAGTCGGTAGATAAATTGTCCGACTCCGACTCCTCAGATTTTGAAACTTCCGACTCCGACTCCGACTCCTCGACTCCGACTCCTCTGTATTTAATATGCAAATACGAAGCTGTTCCACCAAGTTCTTCTAATCTTCTCTAGCACAGAGGTAGTTTAGCAGAAGCTGCTGCCTTCTCCTTTGTGTGCTAATCTTCTGCTCAAGATAGAGCAGTGGGAGGATCCAGGAAGGGGCAGGGGAAGGGGCATTTATTTTAAAACATGATTTTCCTAGTAGAATCCCATAGTCATGTTTAAAATTTAAGCTAACAATCTGAGTTTACATGTTTTATAGCCTTAGCTGAATGATAGCAGTTTTTCAAATGGTTTACAGCTTCAGTCTTGAACTATTGACTATCCATTCCCTTCACTTATACAAGTGTCTCCAGTCCTTAATCAGTTATCAGTGAGAGGCGAGGATAACCATGGGTTCCCTGTAACAGCAGACCACAAGACAATGGAAAGTGTAAGTATTGCCGCTCCTTAAAGGGACACTGACAGGCTGATTTTCCAGCTAAAGATATATATATATACTGGTATTCATCAGAGAATTAGGAATAAAACTATACTAATGTTACCCCCAGTTAAGCTGTACTTGTGTTTAAGAAACATTTTAATCTGTATGCAAATTCACTATCTTGTGCCCAATGGGGCAGCGTCTCCTGCGGCTTTGTGCCCAGCCGCGCCCAGTACAGCTTCCCAGCGCTGTTCCCCTCGTTATTATTCACTGCACTGGCCTGTTTTTCAGGCTAGCCGAGCGCTGAATTCCTACCTAGTCCTGTCTAGTGCTGCCAGTACTCTACATGTCGCCTGCCCCCTTGGGCACAAAGGTAGAGAATTTGCATATTGATTAAAACGTTTTTAAACACAAGTAAACCTCAACTGGGGGTAACAGTCGTCTAGTTGTATTCCTAATCCTCTGATGAATACCAGCAGATATATCAGCCTGTCAGTGTCCCTTTAACTGCATAGTAAAGCATATGAAAAGCATGCTTCTTCACGGTCACTTAACGTCTTTGTTTAGCGGTAAAGTGACGCACTGCATGCATTGGCCTTTATTCTTACAGTAGAGAAGTAATTAATTATAACTTTATCTGAATTAGGGCATTTAAACTTGCTTTTTTTTTATTTCAATTTTTTTTTATTCCAATTTAAATCTAGTAGGAGTCGGAGTCGGAGTCGGTCCATTTTTTGCCGACTCCGACTCCGACTCCAGGTACCCAAAATTGCCTCCGACTCCGACTCCTCGACTCCGACTCCGACTCCACAGCCCTGGTTGCTTCATTGTAACTGTGTAAGAGTAAGGCCTCATGCACACGACCATAGGTGTTTTGCGATCTGCAATCTGCGGATCCGCAAAACACGGAAGCTGTTCCGCTTTCCGTTCCGCAATTATCCTCAGTATAGGTCATTAGTATCAGATCTGCAGGGGTGCGACACCCGGGAACCCCGCCGAAGACGCAGTGAGCACCGCAGCCCTCTTCCTAGACCAGTGATATCACGTTCATTGCTACCATGGCCTAGTTGAAGCTCAGCCCCATTCAAGTCAATGGGGCTTAGCTGCAATACTGGGAGTCTGCATCGCTCACCATAGTTTCGATGAGCGCAGCCGCTCCCTGATTGTCAGGGGTGCTGGAAAATGGACCCCCGCTGATGTAATAATGATGACCTATCCTGAGACAATTTGACAAAGGCAGATTGTATGCCGAAACGCGTCACTGAAATGTGACAATAAATCACAGCAAGAATATCTAAAAGCAAGTGCCGGTCTCTTTTCTTCCTATCCTGAGGGTAAGTCATCATTATCTTTTTCCAGGATAGCCCCTTTAAGAGCTTAGCGTACCTCCATTAACGTAGTGGGACTTTTTCCCTTTAAACTGAGCCGGGTTACAACGCAAATCATAGATGGCTCTATGTAGCAAGATTTTCTGCCGGGTCTGATGAATGAACTGATATTTGGACTACGCCGGACGCTGCCGAGGAACGGTTCTGCTGATCACAAGCAATAGTTATGGCTTGACAAGTAATTACCAACATGTCGTAAACCTCCGAGTAATTTAGAGGATCAGAGATGGCGGCTCTGTGCAAACTTCAGATTGGACTGGGACAGATGTCCAAAAACAGGGTTATCGGTGATCTTTGGGACTTCTTGTGATGTATGGGACTGGTTTTTGTCTGTAATTTCTGCTCCTGGAGAAGACTCTGCCATAGCATTTCCCAGACGTAGCACTGAAGCTGAGGCTTCTCCAACAATGATAGCTATTCGGCCATTGTGATGGTGGCACAGCGATGTTTATGGACGGTCATCAATATCACACGGGAAAGAGCTGCTCGATGTGACTAAGCCCCCTTTAAAAGGACGTCATTATGATGCATCACCTTTTAAAGAAAGTGTTTAGACGGTTCAGCTGTTCATAGTAAGTGAACCAAGAGTTCTTCATGACGCCTTGCACGATTCAGGAGAATTGGGCCTCCGGGAAATTTCCCTGTAGGGTCTACGGTCAGTCCTCCCTTGGTTAGAAATCTGCATCAAATCAGGTCAATGCCTATACTGACCTGGAATGCACTCTGTAGGCATCCATCAATGTCCACTACCCATTACATTACTGAAATGTTCGTGTGCCTCCCCAGCCTGAGCCTCCATGGAGAAAGACAGTGATGCGAGTGAATTCCTCCATGTACAGCTCTGCAGTATATGGCGGTCCTATGTAATGAGACCAGCCAAGCCTTCACTCCTTCCTCTGAGCAAAAAATGGATGTCTTAGTCCACAGACCTAGTCAAATAAATGGCGCATGCACAGTTCAGTTTTTCAGCACACAACTGGAAGACCATTCTTGCCCAATTTCTACCCAAGACTCCTTCAAAGGGTCCAGAAAAAAAAGCAAGACGCTGCATGGACGTCCAGACACGGCCCAGGAGGCTACAGAAAAAAGGGAGACCTCCCGGACAAGTTGGAAAATGTCCTGAGTGCCACAATGAGGGCTTCATTCAAGAATGCAAGATGTTGCGCCTTCAGAATCAGCTCCAGCGCCCAAACATCAGAGTTACGCATCACTAAAAGGGACGGGAAACATCGGGTCTGGAATAAACGGGCCCTGGCCGATTTTGCACCGCATCATGGATGTGGGCCCATTCAATCGAATGGGTATGCAATCCAGAAGATCAGGGAGAACCCCACGGAAGCAATACAGAATGCTCAGAATGCTTCTGTGGGGTTTCTCTCCATGCCTCTGCACTGCAAAAAATAAAACATGTTCTATTTTATTTATTTTTTGCGGTGTGGACGGATCACGGACCCATTCAAGCTGAATGGGTCTGGATCTGTCTGCGGCAGCCACACAGATGTTGCCCGATGTGGCCCTGTCAACAGCCGTGTGCACAAGTCCTAATAAAAGACATCCCGTCTTCACATCCATTTCTGTAGCGCCCCCATGTTTATACTTACAAGGAACCGCAAATCTGAAGAACAGCAGACGTACGAATCCTCAGTAATGTTTGCTTGCAGATTTCAACATGGTACAATGTTCTGTTGGCTTAGACGGGGGCTGCTGTAAGATAAAATTTCCCCGGGGACACTCAGACTGTGCAACTGAAAATAAGCCCCCGCTAGGTAACCGCCTGCGGAGGTGCTGGAATCAAAAGCTAAATGAGAGCAGGCTCGAAGGCCGCCGTGTCCTAAAGCTGACATGTGAAGGCTTGTTACAGTAATTAGCGTGATTAGGACGGGGGGAATGGATACATAAATCATGAAGAGAATAAATCCTTGCAAACGTGCTGCCTTCGACCGTGAAGACAAGTTATGTTGATTTTTTTTCCTCTAAGGTCAAGGTGCCCATCCCAGGAGAAATCTTGAAGGCCAATTACCGGCCAATGATAGACCGAAAGCAAATGGACGGAGCTCGGGTCAGAACATCTCATACTAATCAGGACAGGAGGGAAAATGCAACGGGAATCTGGTGTAGGCCTCACTTGATTCAGTTTCACACCTCCGGTTGTGGCTTTTACGGCAGACAATTCCAGGAATCGTCCGGACACAAACCGCATTGTCTGCCGGAATGTGGCTGGATCTCCGCCCCATCCCTTTATACTTAATGGGGTCAGCGGGCGTTCAGTCGGCATTCGGCAGTGCAAGATCTGGTGTGTAAACTAGCCTTCGTCTGGATTTTCAAACCATTAAGGCCACTTTCGCACAGTCAATGCACACTGACTGTTAAATCCCATTAACGACACCTCCAAGATCCATACTAGAGACCCTTCATACAAAAACACTGTTCTGGTGTTTGTTTTTTGCTCAGTTTTTTGCTCTCAATTTTTTTCATACTGCATGCGGTTTTTATAGACTTTTCAGGAGGCCATTTTGCTCTCAGCAACTGTGTGAACCACATTTCTTTCATCTTCTCCATAGGGATAAACATCAGAGATAAAAACAAGCCAAAGGGTTCAACATATGTTAAAAAACAAAACCAAAAAGCCCCCTGATAATGCCAATGGTAAAAATATAAAAATAAAATGTGTGTTCCGTGCTTCATATTTCCCCCACACACGCAACATTAGTTAGAAGAGAGGATTTTTGCCGCAAAAATGAGCAAAAACCAAAATGTGCACCAAAAAAAAAAAAAGGCAGTAAAAACGCAAAAAAAAAAAAAAAAAACTACATGTAAACCTGTGCATTTTTATTAAATTGAAAAGATGGAGCTGAGTAGGAGAAATATTTTTTACTGGAGGCTTTACCCGGTTGTATTACAGATCCATATTGCAGGGAGGCTTTAAGGAGTAATTTTCAATTTTTTTTTATTTTTTTGTACAAAGACATCAGGAAAAAGATTTTTATTTTTTCCCCTAAAACGGCCATGTATGAAACACCTCTAGAGTACTTCCATATGAATAATTAATATGGGATATAGGAGGAAAAAAAATAAAAAAAATGATTATATATACACACACTCCTAGCAGATGGTGCATAAATCCCTAGATCTGGTACACAGTCCAAAACTCTACCCATTGAGGTGGCCACACGTGCGTCCACCCAACAGTTATACCTTCTGACCCTGTCCAATACACAGGCACACTCGGTTGAGCGAGCGCATATTATCAATGGGGAGACGGGGGCAAGAAGCTACCAGACACATCTGGTTATGGGTTATCTCCCCCTTGCTGGGAGTCTGAACACCCCTTTATAACGGTCAGCTGATACCTGAATACAATATAAATGATCGAATGTGATTAAACTGGTGGTGAGGCTAAATTCTAGGTTTGTATATTACCATTAGTCACAGCCTGGTCCTTCGATTGATGTCCCATTCATTTCTACAGAAGCCGGCTACAGTACCACACACAACCCATAGACAGGAGCAGCGGCCATGTTTTTTCTAACCATGGACATCCATTAACCATCTGAAATGCTTTCACCTCCCCAGTCCTGGCTGCAAACTAAGACGTGAATGTCCTGCTCCAAAGTCCGAGCCATGATTTATAGACTGCCGACGGAGGCTCCAGCTTCCCACAATTGGAGAATTGTTTGTGCGTTAATCTGAGTTATTTGGCGACCTTAAATGACTTCAACACACTATGACTGGACAAACGATGATAAATGGGGCGCATTATGGAGGTTCAGCAGGACCATGCCCGGAATAACCAGCTGATGGACATGGACAACCCCACAGGGGACAAGGGAGAGTTGCATTAGTGTGGAAGGTGACACTCCATTAGAGGCATTAACGCCAAGTGTGAAGACACAGAATGGGGCAAATTCATCAATGTTTCACGGATGAAAGCTGGGGTAAAGCTGGCCACAGACAGGGGACAAGTTAGCAGACGGAGAACATCTAAATCTTGCATCTGCTGTAAAGGGTTGGCCCACATCGCACTTTGGTGGCATATGGCTAGGATATGCCATCAATGTCCAAAAGGTGTAGGTCCCACCTCCAAGATCTGCACCTATATACAGAACGGGCGTGCGAAAGTAAAGGCGAGTACACCACACTCTTCATTCACTCCTATGCAGAGGTCGCACTACATTTTCCCCAGAAAAGTAAAAATACGCCTCAGACCATTTTTGAGGAGTACGCAATTTGCTGTAAATACATAATATATCGGCCTACACTTGCTCACATCTGCTGTGTTTGGAGCCTCTGTTGCAGATTCTGTCTAAAGACCAGACAAAAAGGCCTTGTTATGCAGCACTTTTTTGGTCTGTTAGAAAGATGGGCTCGTGAATGGAAACTGAACGAACTCCATCATAGTAAGCGGAGTCTGTTCAGCTTCTTTCCTGTCAGTTAGGCCGGGTTCACGTGACATTTTAGCCATATATTTAATGTACACACAAAACGTATATACATTAACAGACGCCTCAGACAGACGCCATACTGTGGCATCTGTCACCATAGAATTCAATTGTAAAAAAATAAAAATACGTTAGCCTACGTGTTTTTTTTGCTGGACTTTGCCGGATAGAAAAACATGGTACACTACACTTTTTCCCATCCTGCAGAGTACCTTTTTTTTTACACTATGGAACTCCATCGTGATGGATGTCACAGGATGGCATCTGTTACGTATGTTGATCGTATGACAAAAACCCAACCTTACGTGCCCGATCCAGCACTTCCATTATTTTCGCTGTTCTGCTCCATTAGATGAGCACAACAACAGAAATAAGTAGTGGTGATGTGAACGGGGGCCTAAGAGGTGGGGATTTATGCAGGGGGCCATTACTGGTCTAAATAACATCAAGCTATTATAGCGAAGTTATAAAGTCCAGTCCGATATGGCGGATCTTCCCTGTCAGGGGTGTGGAATTCCTATCGCCCGACGCCCGGGACATGCAGTTCCGGGCGCCGGGCAAGTACTTTAAACAGTTGTTTAGCCCTGTGCGGGCAAGTAGCAGGGACATGTGGTTAGACAGTAATAGGAGCGGTCATATGCGAGCTGACCGCTCCTATCTGTGTCAGGCTGCCCCTGCATCGTGCGTGCATATGACCCGTACATAGCGCGGCCCCTGCTCCTCCCGGCTCCTGTATTGAAGTCTCCTCCCACCTGCCAGCACGGAGTGCACAGCAAGTCAGCACATCGTCTCCAGAGACAAGATGGGAGAAGAAGAGTGAGACCCCACGGCCCCCTGCAGATGAGCGTTCCTCCCGGAGCCTGTCCACATCGCAGCTCCCAGCCTGACCTGCAAGCGCTGACTGGGGTCACATAGCATTATACTGATTTATGATGCTATGTAACCCTTACAGCTCTGGAATGTGTTGGATAACACTGATAGCATTATGTCAGCGTTATCCAATACATTCCAGAGCTGTAAGGGTTACATAGCATCATAAGTCAGTATAATGCTATGTGACCCCAGTCAGCGCTTGCAGGTCAGGCTGGGAGCTCCGTTGACAGACTCTGGGAGGAACGCTCATCTGCAGGGGTGTCAGAAATAAAGGTAGTGCTGTCTGTCTTCTGAGGGTCTAGCCCTGCCTGCAATCTGCACTGCAGGTGGCACTTAATAAACTATAACGTCTCCCTGTGGCCCCCACACAGTATAACGTCACCCTGTGGCCCCCGCACAATATAACGTCACCCTGTGGCCCCTGCCCCCATACAGTTTAACGTCACCCTGTGGCCCCCGTCCCCATACAGTATAACGTCTCCCTGTGGCCCCCGCCCTCATACAGTATAACGTCACCTTGGGGCTGCCCCCGCACAGCATAACGTCTCCTTGTGGCCCCTGCCCCATACAGTATGACGTCTCCTTGTGGCCCCCGCCCCATACAGGATAACGTCTCCTTGTGGCCCCTGCCCCATACAGCATAACGTCTCCTTGTGGCCCCCATACAGTATACCGTTAGTACAAGTTCAGGACAAGTAGATGGTCATGAGGGACAAGTAGATTGAGCCCCCACTTTAGTCCTTCGACAAGTAGTTTTTTTTTAAATTTCCACACCCCTGCCTGTACTTTACCACTTGGCTATAATAGCTTGTCTGGCTTCACAGCACGCTCTACGCTGATAAAAAGCAGGGAAAAGTCTAAGGCGTATTGGTACGCCTTAGGCCCCTTTCACACGAGTGAGTTTTCCGTGCGGGTGCAATGCGTGACGTGAACGCATAGCATCCGCACTGAATCCTGACCCATTCATTTCAATGGGGCTGTGCACATGAGCGTTTTTTTCACACATCACTTGTGCGTTGCGTGAAAATCGCAGCATGTTCTATATTCTGCGTTTCATAGAAGTGAATGGGGCTGCGTGAAAAACGCATTGCATCCGCAAGCAAGTGCGGGTGCGTTTCGTTTTTTCACTGATGGTTGCTAGGAGACATTGTTTGTAAGCCTTCAGTTTTTTATCATGCGCGTGAAAAACGCATCAAAACGCATTGCACCCGCGTGGATGAAACTGAACAACTGAACGCAATCGCAGGCAAAACTGAATGGCTTTGCCTGTGAAATCGCACAGTTTTCACTGAACGCATCTGCAACGCATCCGGACCTAATCCGGACATGCTCGTGTGAAAGAGGCCTTAGACTTTTTCCAGGGAGTAAAATGGCCTGAACAGGCGTCTATGACACTTGTACAGGCGTTATTGTGACCTCTGCTCCTATGGGAGATCTGAAAAGAGCTCAGCAAGCGCACTCAGCTATTCCCAAAACTCCCATACAAGTAAATGGAGAGCGCATCCTCGCAATATGCCACCAAAGTGCAAGATGGGCAAACCCCTTCAAGTTTAAAGTATAGCGCACCGTTGACATTTGATAGCAAAATCCCCCACAGCTTTATCTGGTAAATCTTTTATATCGGTCACCACCTTAAAGAGTTTGTCCGAGGTTAGAAAAGGGGTCTGACTTGAATCCTCAAAAGACCACCACTCTTCTCCATCAGCTGGGCTAGCCTTTCCTCCCATAGGAATCAATGAGCCCTAGGTACCTGCACTGTCCAGATCCCCCTCGTGCTTCCAAAACAGCTCCGAATCAAGACCAGGACTACACAAGAACCTCTGAAGGTGTTAAGCATCTTTTGCAATCTGTGGGATTGGACCAGACAAGATATCCTTCACCGCTTCCAGCTAGTCTTCAGCGCCAATGACCCCGTTTCGAGTTCACCAGATGTCCTTCCTTGGACCATTTTTGGTTGGGTACTAACCACTGCATACTGGGAACGTTCCACAAGACCTGGTGTTCTGAAGATACTCTGACCCAGTCGCCCAGACATTGCAATTTGGCCCTCAGATCCTTACACTTGCCCATTTTTCCTGTTTCCAACACATGAACATCCAGAACGGACTGTTGACTGGCTGCCTGATTTCCCCCATCCCCGATATGAGCCTTTACTATGGGATAATCAATGTCGTTCACTTCATCTCTGGTTTTTATATTACAGAGGATCGGTGTACTTCCTGACAAACCTCCGACGGAAGGCAAATACACCAAACACAGTAAAACAAAACAAAAACAAACAAACCATAAGCCTAATAATATGCAGGACCACAGCTGAGGAGATAAAAAAAGCCTCACACTGAACTTGCAAAACAGGTTATTTATTCCTACTACACAAATAGCTCCAATTAGGGGAAAAAGACTTTTACATGCAATTATCTTTAAAGTCGATAATTTGCTAACTAGTTTAATGTCACTTTCTCAAATTGCGAGAACTTCCCAAGACACGGAGAGAAAAACAACAACTTGGAGACAATTGCGTTCTGTGTTTGCATGGCACCCGTACAAGTGAAGAAAACAAGCGAGATACTATAAATGGCCGTCAGACCTTCACTCGGCGGCTGAAACGAGACCGGAGACGTCAGTGAGGACCATGCCGAATATAAACTAACCTTGATCAACATGGTAAAAATTTTTGAGGCAGAGATAACAAAAATCAAGGTTATTAAAAACTCAAGAAAATATCCCAAGAGAGATTCTTTACCAAGGCTTATAAAGGAGTCGGATACAAGTCTGCAAGTTCTCAGCTCCAAGGATCCTATGACAACTCTTCCAGTCAAGTGCTCTGGATGTAATTTTGATATTGCCATAGGGACAGTCTGTGGTTATACATCATCACTTATGTCGCTGTGCTGAACCATGGCCACACCAAGCAGAACTTCCCATGGCTTTTGCTGCACATCTGCCACGGATTTCATATGCTCTGGATCTTTTTTGCAGTGTGCGGATGGGATCTTTCAAAGGGGTTGGGCCCCTCTCAGACATTGATGGTATATTACTAGGACATGCCATCGATGTCAGATAGGTGCAAGTCCAAGATCGAACTCCAGAATGGGTACCCCAAAGTGAAGCAGAGTGCTCGCGAATGCGCAGCTGCCCTCCATTTACCGCTAACGGAGCTCCAAGAACGCTCGGCTCTTTCCAGCAGTAGCATAGCGGCAGACTACTTTCAGAACTCCCAAAGAAATGGAGAGCATACCACATATGCACTGGGGGCCCCAATCTGGACATAACTGCAGGTCCCAGACGTGGGACCCACACCTATAGGACATTGATGACATATCCTAGTAATATGCGAGATGAGCAAACCCCTTTCAAATCCCACGGACTTCGCTGGTACAGGACAACCCTGTGGACATACCCTGTGAGCACAGCGCTCTAATGGATGATGATCAATGGCCGCCCACTGCTCGTCTATTCTGGCTCATAGTGGAGGGGGCTCCCAAAAAGTGGCCTCCCTATAATTTCCATTTGCCCTAAGCTACCTCTTTAAATACCCAATAAAATTAACAGCATTCACATCAGAAACTAAAAAAGGTCTCGCTATTCTCCCGGCATTTAGCGTTTCGCTAAGGTGAGGCTCAGGAAAGGACTTGCCTCAGCCAAAGGTCACAAGCCGCACCTGAAGGGTAGCACTGCATGCCGGATGGATCAATGCTTGCTGCTGTACTGACTGCAGGAGCCGTGGGCCGAGAGGCAATAAGGATATGAGCAGGGTTGTGCAGTTTACTTCTTTTTAGATATTGCGGTCAATTTATATCAAGCAGATCTGGTACAAATGGCGGCGGTCAGATGGAAAAAAAAAGTTTTTGTCCAGCCGAAACCCTAAGCGGGTGGATCACGACCAGACCATTGCAGTCCATTGGGATCCGGCAGCAAACTAGACGATCTGGCGAAATCTAGCAGGCTGTCCTCTGCCGGATCTGCTTGACGGAGATGTGAACGGGGCCTATCCCAAGTGGTTCGCAGTTCAATCCTGCCTATTTTTCGCTATTTTCACCCGAATTAGAAGTGGAAGGAGGGGACAGATGGGAGTACGACAGTGGGATCAGATTACACAGGGTTTGGTTAAAGCCCGTAACTATGGAGACACATCGGTCTGCAATGCAGCTGTATGCAAGAAAAAAAAAAAGTTGTATTTTTTGTTTTATTCATGTCTATGCGCAAAGTTGCTGCATTTTATGATAAAAAGGTTGAAAATCCCTTTAGATGTGACACCCCTTAAATAGTTTTAGTAACATGAGGCTATCCTCAGCAATAATGCACCTATGGCTGCAGCGGGAAAATGTCTCATCCACGGCATCATCTGCTGTACATCAGAGTATGGCACGTGGGCCTGACACCAACAAAAAGCACTAACTCCCTAACAAAACCAGAAAAGCACTGCTCACAATGTGCGACAACTAAAGTGCTGGCGTGTGTGTTTCTACAGGATTAGCCGTGTTTTCATTCTGCAGGAAGCGCCGTCACGTCCCCATTGTCCCTGCCCGACGCCGGAGCAGGATCTTACTTACCTTGCAAAATCTACAGTTCGGGAAACTGCAGCAGCTCGCATGTTCTGAAACCCTTTGTCAGTAAAACAACCAAAGGAGGCAAAAAAACACACCAGTGTTCACATGAGACAGAAACTACACTAAAAAGAAACGTCTATAGTGGCCTAAAAACATCAGATATTCATTATTTTGTGCACATGGCCTTTCACTTACAGGCTTATTCACGCTTCCATATTTTTCGTCCTCGCCAGTAACAGCAAAAACACAAATCGAATGCCAGCCTAGGAGAGGTAGAGAACCAAAACTGTTCACAGGAGTTTCCCATAAAATCTTTACTTCCTATAATCAAGGTCCTGAATGTTCGACCTGAGGAATTCTTCAGAACAGGGTAAGGCTCTATTCACACTGGGTTTGAAATGCATCTTCAGTGCATGCTCCAGGAAAGATTCCTTCCTTGCAAATAAAAATCTCATCTAACAAAAAAAAAAAAAAGCAAAAACAAAAAAAATTTAAAATGGTTAAGCCGTCACCGTTCCTGTTTTAATAGCTTCATGCACCCCCATGTAATAACAATCCTGGAGCATCTATTCTTATGGCTCTATGTTGTGCCATCCTTTTATTTTTACTAGAAGATCATCTTGCTAGCAGTCTGCAGTAAGGGTACGGAGGGGTGGTAACAAGTTGGGGTGTGTCCCTGCAGAGTCTGAAAATGGCAGCACTGATTGCAGTGACTGCTGTATCCAATCAGTGCTGCCATTTTCAGACTGTGCCGGGACACCCCCCCCCAACTGGTTACCACCCCTCTGTACCCTTACTTCAGACTGCTAGCAATTCATTCATAACTTCTAGCAAAAAAAAAAAAAAAAGAATGGCACAACAGAGTTATAAGAATAGATGCTCCAGAATTGTTATCACATGGGGAATGCATGTAGCTATTAAAGGGATTCTGTCACCATGTTACAGCATATATAGATGCGGACATGCGCGGCTAGATCGCCGCTAGCATGTCCGCACTATGTGTGTGCCATAGCGCTGCGCTTCTTTATTGACTGTAAAAAAAGATTTTATTAATATGTAAATTAGGTTCGTACCACCCCCCTGGGCACCTTGACTCCCTAATTTACATATTAATAAAATCATTTTTTACAGTCAATAAAGAAGCGCAGCGCTATGGCACACATATAGTGTGGACATGCTAGCGGCGATCTAGCCGTGCATGTCTGCATCTATATATGCTGTAACATGGTGACAGAATCCCTTTAAAACAGCCATGTCGGGAGCGGTGAGAGGTCCTCTGTAACCAGCCCTGAACCTCACAAGGATCCAGAGACCTCCCAATTCACTGCTCTGCTAGATCTATTCCAAGCTGGCAGGTCAGGAGTGTCCTTTCTCAGAAGGCATGTCCTTTCTGCAGCAGCTCTCTCCCTGTAACTGTCACAGCTTCTAACAGTAGATATGGCTGGTAGCAGTTGAAGGATGGAATTGAACATGTGCGACCACCTCAGCAGTGTCACTAAGGACAGAGAAATAAGCTAAAGAACAAAACAGCAGGTAGCGCTATTCAGGGGGATTTTACGGAATATCTCAGTAGCTGTAAACCTCTTGAATTAAGGCTACTTGCACATATGCATTAAAGCTATCCGGCAGGTTTCAGCAGGGTTCATCAGATCCGGCATACCTGGAGCACCGCTACCGACCTCGGACCATAATGGCACTCAGTGGGGATCCGGCCAGCTTCTGGTATGAGTGTTGGGATTTGGCTGGACAAAAAACAATGCCAGCACTAGTCTTGGTCCATCTGAATCCCGGCCAAGTCCCATTAAAGTCAATGGGCTCTGGCAGCAAAAGCCAGTATCCTGCTATACCGGGAACAGTGTACTGCCTCTGCCAGAACAGCTTGCCGGCTAACTAACGCATATTTGATCCTAGCCAAAATCTAACGAGCCAATAAGACAAGTCAGTTCTCCAGGGGCGCAGAACGCCTTCCCGGCAGCGCTACTCTCGGGTGACTGCTTCCCCAATTGATTTTCCAATCTCTTCCACACACAAAGGGAACGTAAAGTGACACCAAAGCCATAAATTACGAAGAACTATTAATGTGGTTCTAAAATTAATTTCCTAACTGCTTTCTCACTTATCTTTCCTATTATTGATGTAAATTGCTGTTTTCCAGCAGTCAATTCATAACAAAGCTCCTGGTGATTTTCTGCCGGTGACACGCCTGCCAACATCCCATGACTGTGCACCGACGGCACGCAGAGGACTCTTAATATCAAGTCATAGCATTCCTTCCCTCAACCTTTAACGCCGCATTAGGAAACCGCTCGGCGTGTTCATCAGCCTTCCTGTTTTACGGCTTCTACAAGTTGCCGTTTGGGAAATAAGTTAATTAAAAAAATATATCTATTGTTCCCAGTCAGGCTTCACTAATGGTATAGTTTATGGAAAGTTTAGCAGATGTTGCAGAATTTATTACCCGCCGCCAAATGATGGGATTTTTACTAATATTGATATTTTCATTAGTAAGGAATTTAACCCCTTTGGAACCGAAAAACAAAAGGTCCTTGATTTGTCCTAAACTTTTCGACTCTTGGGTTCACGTCGCCGTCCTGGCTTTCATTTATAACGTAAGCGCTGTCATACAACAACCAGTCATTGGCTGCAGCGGCGAACGTGACTGTCCATGACGGAAGTTTACATACGGGGACCGAAGCGCTGCCAAGGACCCACTGAGCCGGAATCGAGCCGCGGGGAGCAGATTATAGTACCCTTCACCGATCCAAGATGGGGGTGGGGAAGAGGTTTAAAAAAATAAGTCACTCTTGAAATGGAAAATGAACAGCACATGCAATCCGCCTCCAGTAAAGAATACTCAACCCAACATATCCTGCGCGGTCGCTCCGGTTTTCTAGGCAGGTCACGGATGCAACCAGGTAAACAGAGCCCTCCTGGGGGAACCGAAGCAGCAGGGTGGGAGCGGTCATGTAAGTAACCATCTATTTGTTATTGCAGGTGGATCACATGGATTGTTCAGTTTCCACCTGAAAGTCAGAAACCCTTAGAAAACAAAACAAAAATAACCAACATTTCCAGATACAACCTAATTTTTTATCATTTTTATTGTTATTACTATTTCCCTACAGAGACATTTGTCGCACAACTTTTACGAGATGAAAATCTTGTACATGTTCATATGAAGATCAGAGCTAGAGTCAGCGCGGTCACATTTAGCAAGCACGGAGTAAATGCAAATCAATCCGATGTCCAAAGCATGGGAGCTGTTCTGCCCAAAGCATGGGAGCCGTTCTGCCCAAAGCATGGCAGCCGTTCTGCACCAATATACAATGCTCCATCACGTGCCACATGCATGGAGATAGAAAGCAATGTTTCCAGGGAAGATGAGATCTGTAGAAATGTCACCCCATGGAACCTGCCACATACCAGATTATTCTGGCAGAGAACAGCCTGCCGAAGTCGCCAGATCCGGCCTAGCCGCATACTGCCGTTCACCGCCAGACTTCCTTGACTATAATGGGATCTGGCTGTTTTGCGGAACGTGTGCCAGATATCGACAAGCTGCGTTCACAAGGATGAGATTTATCTGTAGGTGTGGACTTAAATAAACGTCTGTCCGGAGACTTATAACCTTTCACAGAATACATTAGACGCCGTGATTTTACCATTATTTACACTGCCACCAATAAAGGACCTGCACTGAAAGAATGGAAGTAAATCAAAGGTGCAGCATTCTTCCCTTCTGCACAGATGGACGTCGCCTAACTGAATATTACAGCCCTTTCTATTAAACTATCTGCAGACGAGGGAGGGTGAACACACGCAAGATCCGCACTAATTTCCATGCAGATTTAAGTGCGTTTCTGCACCAAAATCTGCAATTTCTAACAGTGGTTTTTGGTGCTGATTAGATTCGATTTTGCCGCAGATCTCACCCTTCGTTGGAAAAAGGTAAACTCTGCAGCTAAAAACGTAAACCTAATTGACATGCTGCGAATTGGGAAATCCGCTCTGCAGGTCAATTTCCGCAAAAAATCCGCAAAGTGTACATGACTAGGGTTGAGCAAACTTGTATTTTAAGTTCGGCGTCCAAAGTTCAGGTTGGGGTTGTCGAAGAATCCAGTTATGGATTCCGCTACCACGGACCATAACGGAATTTGGAATCCATAAGGGGATGCTTCCATGAACCCGAACCTTGGACAACACTAAGGACCTGGGGTGACGTCTCTGTCATGCGATCAGTGCAGGGGGAGTGGCTCAGTACTGGATTGGATAAGAGGTAGTAAAGGGCCTGGTATAATGATCATGTGACATGAGGGGCGGAGCTCCTGTTTTTTTTTTTTTTTTTAAGTTCAGCGTTCGGGTTCATTGAAGAATACCCTTATGGATTCCAAATTCAATTATGGTCCGTGGTAGCGGAATCCATAATGAGATTCTTCGATAACCCGAACTTTGGACGCCGAACTTAAAATACAAGTTCGCTCAACACTACACATAACATTTGAGCACTCACACCCTTTGCTGGTACTGTACTACGTCACTTTTTTCAGCACAATTAAAATACCGCAACGTGTGCAGGTGGCATAAAATATATATCCCAAAAATGATCAAAAGGCAATTTATCGCCTGCAACCAGAGGTTGGTGGAAGGATTACTGGAGTGAAATACCACATGCACTTCTAACAGAACTGACCCTAGCGCTAGAAGCATTAGGACAATGCGGACTGCGGGATATTTGCTCTATATGGGCACTTTCGCTAAGAACTTATATTCCTGTTTGAGCAAATAAATGTTTTTGGGATTGAGAAGACGCCCAGCCACATACATCAGATAACATCTGTGAGATATCTGCTGGCAGCACAAGGTTTATGATGCAGCAGTGGCGTGTCACGCTACCGAACTACTACCCAACGGTGGATTTCAGCAGAAATCTTTTTACGCAGCTCTTTTCAGCAGATAACTGGCAGATTGTGGCACATCTTACTCCCTAAAGGGGGTAGTCAGACAGGAGTTTGTTATTTGGTACAAACTTGTGCATATTTCTTAATGCAAGTGCACCAGTTTTCTCAGGAGCTGCCCAAACCAATGATAATCGGATCGTTTGTCATTGCTCGCATCTTTTACAGACCTAAAAATCCAAAGGTCAGCAAATCCATTTATATAAATAACCAAGTGTCTGACTTTTGCTGGTGATGGAAACTGTATAGCAAGGGAGGACGAAGAATAATTTATGAAAAAAAGCCCACGTATAATACACATGCAGAGCTGAGCAACTCGCTAGATCGCCATCAACCTGCCAGGATCGCCATCAACCGCTACATTGCCGATCAGTGCCCTGTGTAGGACCATTATTTTCAGCTTTTAGATGCAAGAATGGGGAACGGCAGATCTAACGAGGCCTGACATCTATGGAAATGAGAACACAATCTGCGTGTGAAGCGTGTCAACCAGCGGGACACAACGCTCCGGAAAAATAAAGATTTGCTTCTGTCATGAGCACAATTGCAAAATAACGCAAAAGGAACAAACTGAGGATCCGACAAGTTATAATTTATTTTCACTCCCTCAATTTTATGGTGGTCGTTATGGCACATAACAGGTAGTATTTAGTGTTAGGTTCCCGTCTTACAGAGATCAAGAATCTCAAATGTACAAATAAGCGTAGCATTAGCACCAGAATATTTTTTATTACTATGGCATTATTGTACTTTATTTGGTTTGCAGAGCGCTGTTGCATTGCGATTCTTTTCTTTGTCTTTCTAGCCATGGCGGCGTGTACCTGCACAATGGGATGTGCTGACTGACCCCCTTTTTCTTTACAGTTTGTATTAGGAGTTGCGGCTGACTCCATTTAGTCTTTGAACCCCTGACCAGCCTGTCTGCCCCATAGGCTAATTTTAATTAGTGTAAGTATAAAGTTGTAGCCTGCTCTCCCTGCACTCACTGGAAGCCTTTTGGCACCAAGAGAGGTATAGAGTGGGCTCAGCATGCATGTTGGTACCTGCATTCCCTGAATTTAATGGAGGCCATTTTGCCACCAAAAATGATAAGAAGCAGAGTGTACCCAGCATGCATGTGGAACCTGCACTCCCTGAATTTTATGGTGGCCATTATGGCACATTACAGGTAGGATTTGGTGTTAGGTTCCATTCTTACAGAGATCACCTTGACGTGTGGCAGACAGGCCCAAATCATTTTGGACAAAATGTATTAGCCAAGAATCTCAAATTTACAAAATAAGCGTAGTTTTGGAACCAATAATTGGCATTATTGTACTTTATTTGGTCTGCAGAGTGCTGTTGCATTGTAATTTTTTTATTTTTGTTTCTGGCCGTGGCAGCGTGCACCTGCGCATTAGGATGTGCTGACTGACCCCCTTTTTCTTGCACAACAAATTTCTGTTCTAATGCGGACACGAAGATATTTATGGGCTCATGTGAAACATTAAAGCAGTGCCCAGAAATGACTGCAGACCCCAGAGACACAATGCTATGTGCATGAGACCAGAAGGAGGTCAAGCAGCGCCAAGTGCCTGGAAGCCACTTGTCTCTCCTGGCGTCTTTGAAATAAAAAAAAATCCGTATAGTAAAATGAGTGTGTCATGGGATCGGGGGGCTGGGGGGGGGGGGTGTTATAGTCATTTGTCCAATAGTTATTATGTGTCTAAAGCACAATTTTATGACTTTTTTTTCTGATATTTTACAAGCCCTGAAGCATTGTCCAAGAATGATAACGAAGGAAAGGTGATAAGGGTCTGATCGGTGAGCGTGAGCCCTCCCATCCCCAATCATGAGGGGGTCCAGTGTTTCCTCTCTGAATTACCGTAAGTGGCTCAAAGCATGTCCACTGTCGCTCAAGATCCACAAAGTATTCATGCAATATATTTTTCCAATAAACGTAGTTTTTTGCAGTTCAGAACGAGGGCAGCAGAGGTTAAACTTTGTGCGTCTCGCACGGCGCAGTACACAAAGTCAGGCACGCAGGGAAGTCATGCAGAGTAGTGGAAAGTGTGAGCGAGCCCCGCTGGTCTAACCTCATCTGTACTGGAGGCACGACGTGGGCAGGCGGCAGCCAATGTGCCATTCTCACCGGCTAAATCTATATTCCCTCCAACAAAGCTGCCTACAACCTGCCGGCCTCCCAGCTCTGTGCTGTCCTCAAAGTGTCAGTCATCGCATGCTAGGAGTTGTAGTTCCACAAACTTTGAAAGGCAACAGGTGGCTTCAAAACATTAAAATACAAAACCTACAGGGTTAAAAATCGACACCACACGTGGCTGAAATCATCGCCGCATTTGTAAGCGGTAAACTGAACATGAAAGGCTCCCCCGTCCTTCTTAGGATTTCTGAACATTTATATATATATATATATTTTTTAAACCCTTTTCCGCACGTCAACGCAAAACGATTGCAGGACAGATGAAAAGAGACGAGCTGCAGAAAGACGCTCTCCAGATCAATGGCCGACACGCTTCGCTTCCAAACAAATGCACGTTTCCTTAAAATGTTGAAACTCTGCATTTAAATCGCTCTGACAGATTCCATCCCACCTGGCTTTTTCAACAGCACAGATCTGGAGACCATATTGGCCTTGTAAACGCCAGCCTCATGGTCCTCACATGACCGCTCGGACATTCTCCGACAGGTTAGAGAGCGGACACTGACTGATCACACAGGCTTTTAAAGGGGTCATTGCAATTCTTGCAAAGAAAAATACCCTTATGGGGTACTCCAGGATTCGGATATTGATGGCCTTATCCTGAAAACCCCCTGCCGATCAGCTGTCTGAAGAGACTGCAGTGCTCAGATGAGAACCGCAGTCTCTTCCTAGGCCAGTGACATCATGTTTGAATGAATGGGCCTGAGATGCAATACCAAGCACAGCCACTATACAGTGCATGGCGCTGTGCTTGGTAAACTATGAGCACTGCAGCTGATGGTAGTAGTGACCGACCCCCAGCTATCACATATTGACGATCTATCCTCAGGACCAGCCACCAATATCAGACTGGCAGGCGTTCAACAAAGCACACCCCCACTAATCAGTTGTTATCCTGTAGCTCAAACACCATCTTCCGCCAAAGCTCCGTTTATTGTGGGTCTATCCGGAGGATCACACAACGGCAGGGAGAACTTTTAATTGCTGTAACAAAATGCACAGTTAGACTATTTCTTCCAAATTTAATTAATACAATAAGCTCCCGATACGAGATGATTATTAGAAATGAGACTCCACAAATCAGGCGCCCGGAGCCGCGTCTTCTCACGTACGTCGTCAGCTTTCACAGCTTTGTTCCAATTCATGTTTTTCTTCCCAAAGTCAACAGAGACGACAGAGGCATTGCAGAAACATTTGGGTGAAATGAACACAGTCTGTTGTAAAATAAGCTCAGAAATCTGCGCACAGAAGTTATGGAATGCTGTGTATCAGGGAGGGGATAAGGAGGATGGCAATAAGCATCTTCTGTAAAAGGGCACGCCCGCTTTCAACAATGTTTTTTTTTTTCTTTTGCTCCCGAACAATAAGCTGATCACAGAGTGCACAAAAATCAGCTGGAACAAAAGTGCTCAGTTTTTCTGCAGTGCCCCCACAGGGCTAATAAGGCATTACATGGTGTTTACACAATGTCCTTGTGATGCAAGGGTCAGTTTTGCCATTCACGAATAGAAAAATTCCTTGACAGACCGCCTCCATCCAGGACAGGAACTTTTTTTTTTTTTTTTTTTTTACACACAATTTTTTTTTTAAAATATGCATGATATACAAGCTGAAAACATAGGGTGGGAATAAATCCCGGGTGCTGTCTTGGGCTCATGGAAAAACTATTACCGGTAAGTGTAATCCCGAATTTCCCTTACGCCCATGACTGCACCCTTGAGAGAAAACTAGAATAGTAACTAGCTTAGGGGGGGGGGGGGGGACTACTGCCTGAAAGACCTTCCTGCCGAAAGATAAACAGTCCTTAGAGTCTAAATCTAACCTGTAAACTTCCAGGACGCAGGCCTACAAATTAGTTCTAGAGATGCATCAGCCCTCTCTGCCCAAGACGTAGAAAAGGATCTGGTTGAGTGAGCACCAAATCCCAAAGGGGGAGTTTCCCCCACTGAGAAAAAGGCTAAAGCGATAGCCCCCACTATCCAACTGAATAGAGTTCTAGAAGAAACTTTATTACCTTTGTTTCTTCCACCAAACTGTACAAAAAGTCTAGAGGATTTCCTCCATTGACCAGTGACTTTCAGGTATTCAGATAGGCATCTTTCAAAGTCTAGACAATGGAGCCTCCTCTCTTTCTCGTTCTTTGGGGATTCACACAAGGATGGAAGAATAATGTCTTGGGTCCTATGAAACAGGGAGACCACTTTATGTAGAAAAGAAGGATCTGGTTTAATGAGCACTCTGTCCTCCAGGATGTTAGTATAAGGAGGAGAGGCTGCACAGGCAGAAATCTCACCCACACGTCTGGCAGAGGTGATGGCCACCAGCAAAGCAGTTTTGAAAGACAAAGTTTTAATAGATAAATACTACAGAGGTTCGCAAGAAGGCTCCATCATTCCAGACAAAACTAGATTAAGATCCAACGGTGGAACAGAAGATCTGATCACAGGCTTAAGCCCCTTTCACATCAGCATTTTTGCTTTCCGTCCTAGAGTTCCGTCCTCGGGGCTCTAGGACGGAAAGATACTGATCAGGTTTTCCCAATGCATTCTGAATGGAGAGAAATTCATTCAGGATGCATCAGGATGTCTTCCGTTCAGTACGTGAACGCTTTTTGGACGTTGACAAAACCGCAGCATGCTGCGGATTTGTCTCCTTTCAAAAATCTGGAAGACATGCCGTATGCCGGATCCGGAATTAATGCCCATTGAAAAGCATTCATCCGGATCAGACTTTAAGCTAAACGTCGTTTAGGCGCATCGCCGTATCCGACGTTTAGCTTTAAAGAATGGTAACCATGGCAGCCAGGACGCTACTAAAGTCTCAGCTGCCATGGAAAAGCAGCGGGGAGTCGGGGAAGAAGCTACTTACCTTCCGTGCGGCGGCCGGGGCGCTCCTCGATGATGTCACCAGGTCCCTGCGTCGCATGGTTCACAAAGCTATGTTATGTGAGCAATGTGCCGTATGGATCGTACGGCGCATTGCTCACATAGCATAGCTATGTGTTCGATGAGACGCAGGGACCCGGTGACATCATCGAGGAGCGCCCCGGCCGCCGCACGGAAGGTAAGTAGCTTCTTCCCCGGCTCCCCGCTGCTTTTCCATGGCAGCCGGGACTTTAGTAGCGTCCCAGCGGCCATGGTTACCTGAAAGCATATTGAAGACTAAATCAGTCTTCAATATGCTTTCAGTTGTCTTGCGTTATAACGGATCCGGCAGGCATTTCCAGCGACGGAAGTGCTCGCCGGATCCTCACAACGCAAATGTGAAAGAGGCCTTAATCCTACTAACCGCTTTAAAGAACCTCCTAATCCACAGATGATTGCCAATAGGGAAATCAAAGAAAGTACTAAGGGCAGAAAGTTGAACTTTAAGGGTGCCAAGTCTTAGGTTCTTATCAAGACCCTTTTGTAAAAAATCCTAAATTTTGGACATAGGAGGAGAACCCAAGGGATCTACCAGGACTTTAGAAAAAATGAAGGTCTTCCATACTCTGAGGTAAATAGTAGAGGTTACTTCTTTCCTACATGATAAAGGGTAGATATAACTTCCTTAGGTAGACATCTACGTTCTAGGATTTCCCCTTCAAATACCAGGCTGTTAGATGAAGGTTTCTCACTTCCGGGTGGAAGACAGGACACTGAAAAAACAGATCCTGCCTGTCCGGAAAAATCCAGGGATGTGCAAGAGATAGCTTCCTCAACCAAGTAAACCACGTTCTCCTTGGCCAGAAAGGGGCGATTAGAATAAGCCTTGCCTGTTCCTGCCTCAGCTTCTGCAATACCCTCGAAAGGCGTCTTAGAGGAGGAAAGGCATACAGAAGCTGATGCGGCCATGGAAGGGAGAAGACATCTATTCCTGATGGAAAATCTTTCGGATTTAGAGAAAAGAATAGGTTGCATTTTTTGTAGTCTGGTTGAAAAAAGGTCTACCTGAGGTTGGCCCCACAGCTGAATTATCTGACTGAAGACTTCTTGGTTTAAGGGTCCATTCACACGTCCGTGTGTGTTTTGCGGATCCACAAAACACGGACATCGGCGATGTGCGTTCCGCAATTTGCGGACCGCACATCGCCGGCACTCTCATAGAAAATGCCTTTTCTTGTCCGCAATTGCGGACAAGAATAGGACATGTTCTATTTTTTTTCGGGAACGCAATTGCGGACCCGGAAGTGCGGATCCGCAATTGCGGACCCGGCCGGGACATCGTCTGTCCCCATTGAAACGAATGGGTCCGCAATTCCGTTCCGCAAAATGCGGAATGGAATTGCGGACGTGTGAATGGACCCTTAACAGCATTCTCCCTGATCCAAATGGTTTCTGCTTCGATAATCCGCCACCTTGTTTTCTGTTTCCTTTAAGTGTACTGCCTTGATGAAAGGAACATAAGGAATGATTGGAGAGAAAAAATGTCTGCGACTAAGGACATAAGATTTTCTGACCTTGTCCCTCCTTACAGCAGTGGGATTCAGCGCTTATGCGGCTGGCTTCTCAGAACAGCCAATTGTCAGTCACAGCGAAGGGGCGGGAAGGGGGCGTGGTCACCACGACTTGAAGCAAGAAGGCCGCTGCCCCCTTGACTTCAAGCCTGGGCAGAGAGTCGCGCCAACCGGGGATTAAAGATCGATTTTCTTACTACTGCCGCATCGGAATTTAGTAAAATATATGTGCTCAGAATCCCACTGCTGTACTCTTGAAGGTCCTGCCGGCGGTTTAGGACCGCTGTTTCAGGTGACCGGTTCCCTTTAAAAGGGAAAAAACTTCTGTAAGAGAGACTTGGCACCAAGACAAGAATTTGGAACCAGATTTGTAATTTTTAATCTTTCCGTGGGCGAGAGATAAAATACCAATGTATAATACCAATCCCCAGACTTAGCAGGTGGCTCCTAGTGGAGTCTTAAGCCGCACCAGGTAACAGCTATAAATGTTGCACCTCAGGGGCTCCTGAAGCCTGATCCTTGGTCTCCACACAGAAGTCCTATCAATAGGACAGGAAACAGGAACTGGTGGTATAGGGGCAGAGCCCCTCCTTAAGAGCTCTCCACAAAAGTTCCTGTTTCTTGTCCTGGATGGAGGTGGTCTCTCATGGGTGCCGTCATGTGCATAAGGGAAAAAATGGGTCCTTACAGTCACAGGAGGACGGCTGTATATACCTTTACCCTATAACAGGGAACGCCTTACTGTGTGCGGCGCAAGGACGAGCATCAAACCATGAAAAGTGGAAATGTAAGCGTCGGTGTATTTAATAGCTTAGAGGTGTGGTATCCTATTATCTTGGTTTAGTCATTACTGAGCTACGTAGTGGGTAAGCCCCGGGTCTGACCTCTTCAGGTCTCTTTCCAACCCATTATGTGTACGAGAACCATCCGCAGCACAATGGCGCAAGTGATAAATTAATGTAAAAGGGGTTAACCCATGACTAATGTAACACATGAAAATCAGACATCATATAGTACATGGCCATCTCTCTAACAAAGCTAGAACCAGCCCTGTACCTCACATGGATCCAGAGATCTCCACATTCATTGCTCTGATTTATATCAAGCTGGCCGCTCAGGGGGCGTGTCTCGGCTCTCCCTATCACAGCTCAGGGGGCGTGTCTCGGCTCTCCCTATCACAGCTCAGGAGGCGTGTCTCAGCTCTCCCTATCACAGCTCAGGAGGCAGTTGAAGGATGAAACTGAGCATGTGCGGCCACCTCCAGTGAGCAGGACAAAGAAATAAGAAAAAAAAAAAAACAGGTGGCGCTATACTGACACATTTTATTGAATATCTCAGTGGCTATGCAAAATTTTGAATGACATGCAATTACAAAAGTATTTCGATCCAGGTGCTGATTTGAAAACTGTAGAATATTTTTGGAGGGACAACCCCTTGAATCACAAGTTGTTGCCTACTACTTTAATTTCTACGGATATCTGTCCGATGCAATGCATAGTATTCAGTTTTACAGGAGCCGTGGAATGTGTTACTAGGTTTGCACAGAAGGTTTACCCAGCCCCACAAATCATAAGACCGTGTTCTGGATACAGTCATACTAGTCTGGAAAGCCTCATGAAAGGATTATCAGCGCTTAGTGGAGGGCAGAGGTTTCAGGTCTTGTGACTGAGAAAATAATCTGCTAACCTCCAAATACCTCTATGTGGCTTTAATCGAGAAAACAGCAAAAAGCTGACACAGGAGTACGCATCATTATAGCACGCCAGGGCATAATTAAAGGGGCCGCGCGGCTTTTGGTATATACGACTCTGCACCATAAAGAAAAAAAAAGAAAAAACTCACATATGTTCTGCTCTGGGGAACTGATGTAAAAGGCGACATCACGGAAAACCACAGAGGGAAAAAAACGGATCTCCGAAATAGGGTTCAGATCCAGCCATTAATAGATTTTTTCATCTGTCCATAGAATAGATGATAAATGTATGATTACTGGGGATTCAAACGCTGGGAGCCCCCATCAATAATGAGAATAGGGGTCCCCGAGTTCCCTGGGTGAATGGCGTGATAGTGAGCTGTCCGTGACCACTGCACTAAACACAGTGTCTATGGGACTGACGGAGTCACATTCATATGGGGTCCCACGTATACAGTGCTAACAGGAGCCGCATTAGAGATGAAAGCTGCATGCAGCCACTGAAATCAATAGGCAGCCCAGACGACCGTATCCATTTTGCGATTCACAAATCACGGATGCGGTCTGTTTGCATCCACCACTTTTTGAGGGCTCCATTAAAAGAACGCTTATTCTTGTCTGCAAAATGGACAGGATAGAGCATGGTCCGTAATTTGAGGCTCAGCCACACGGATGCGGACAGCACACAGTTGACGTTCGTGTTCTGCCACGTTTTTTGCGACCCTATAAAAATGAACGGGTCCGGGTTTGATCCGTAAAAATACAAAAACCAAAAAAAGCGGATGGGACGCACTCCGAACATATGGTTATGTGATGTCACCCATTATAGTCAATGGTCAAACGTGGCCTCCAAGAAAGCTGCGCAGGCACAGCACTATCCTAGCGCCCCCATCTTCTAATGCTCAGTGAGGGTCTCAGCAGTCGGACACCTATTGACCACATATTGAAAGCTTTATGCCAGCAATGCCTGGCAGTATTAGTGGACCAGAGAGGTCTGTAAAGCCATCAGACTTACATTAATTAGTTAATATTCATACACGTCACTTGCAATTCCCGCACTATGCAAGACTGGTAAAGCCGGGCGATGCCAGCGCCACAGTTATTTTGCATGCAGTCAACATCTTCCCATTCAGCGCCAATGGGGAATAATGCAAGACACGGATATAATAGTTCTTCATGTCTGATCAGACTTCTGCAGTAAGGGTCACATCCTTGCATTACAGTCTGATGCGATTAGACAACTTCTTTTGGAAACCTCTGTGTCACGGCGGATCCTTAAACTTTTAATGAACAGCACTGACACTGATGAGCCCGGTTACTTAGTGGTTTCATATCCTTGGCAGGACCACAGAGACTCAAGGAGAAGAAATGACTGCAGACAGCTACGGTATATTAAATACGTTCTGCAGAGGCGATATTAGGAAATAAGATAACCCACACAGACAGACAGTCCTCAGGCAGACTCCCCAGCCAAAAATAATTAAATGCTGAAGACAAGAGTAAAATAATTGCGGGGATGAGTGTTGGTATAAACGCTCGTTCCGATAATCTGCCTGTGTAAAAGGTGCTGGTAATCGCTCATTTATTAGGTGATTATCGTTCCTATGCAGCAGATCGTGCTGCCTCCCCAAACAGCGGGGGCGATTGCTGCACGAAAAGGCAGCCCTCATCTTCACTGAAAGACAGTGATTGGAGGTCTCTGCTTCGTTCCCAATAATCTGCCAGGTCATCTTCAAGTGTAAAAGGACCCTCAGGGGTTGTGCAAAAGGACCCCTAGATGCCCCATCGGGCCATCTGTGCTGTATCAGCCACTCACCGCTAAAGAACAGTATGAAAAGATTTAAAGGGGTATTCCCATCTCAGACAATGGGGGCATATTGCTAGGATATGCTCCCAATGCCTGATGGGTGTGGATCCCACCTCTGGGACCCACACCTACATCGAGAACAGACCACTGAAGACTGTAGAGGGCGCACTGCGCAGCCGGCCTCCATTCATTTCTATAGGGCCGGCGAAAATAGGCGGGCACTGGCTCAGCTTTTTCAGTCGGCCCCATAGAAATGAATGGGATCAATGGCGGCGCAAGCGCGGTGCGCTACCATTCAATCCTACGGGGACAACGTTTGGGGTCCTCTAGCGACCACCGTCCCTGCTCTCAGTGTAGGTGTGGGTCCCACACCTATCATACAACGGGGGAGGCATCTTCTAGCGATATGCCCCCCATTGACCGAGATGGGAATACCCCTATAAGAAGAAAATATAAAGACGGCAGAGCCCCTTTAAAGTGTCAAAGAGCTTTCAAAAAACTTTTGATTTGTTATAGTAACCTAACAGGTTTTGACCAGTGGGATCTTTGCGGAGACCCCCACGATCTTGAGGAGAGAGAAGCGCTCACACAAAGTTCTCTCCTCTCTGCGGGAGACAGAATCAAGCTGGGCTCATAGACGTTCTATTGCGCTCCTCGCCTGCGGTAAGGAAAGCGCGCTATGTGAGCGCCACTCGCCTTATACTAGTGACTGGTGGGGGTCTCAGCACTTAAAACCACTGATGTCACAATGACGAATCAAAAGTTTTTGAAAGCTCAGGGAGTCTTGAGTTCAAGAAGAAATCCAATATGTCCTACGTGGTTTCAAAACAAGACCATCTAAACTCGCAGTAACTTAGGGTAAAGTAGAAAGCGGATTCTGACCCCACTCAAGAAATTCCTGCAGCAAGCCCACCACGTCGAAGATTTGGACCCTACAGCTGTGAGCGGGCCTGGATTTACAGGGCTCTGGTATCAGGATGGTCGCTTTTATCCAAGTCCATCTGATTTTCCCAAAACAGCACAAGAAAAGCAAAAGACGGTAAAAGCCTCAATAAAAATCCATTGAGTTACCCTCGCTGCCAAATCCCGGGCTGTGCTCTAATAATATAAGAGCCGGTACAATGCAGACGAGGTAAATTATGGAAATATAAAGACTGTACACTACCATTACCCTGTCAATTATTGGACAATACATTATGTGGGGATCGATGGCGTAAAGCTCGTACTGGACAGCGTTCTGTAAAAGTGGCCGTGAATGGCGTCATATTAAGAGATTTCTTTCCCAGACCTTATCGAATTCTGCACAGTTCTCACAAATCCCTTCCATTCAGTCCCTTGCCAAGGTTCATAAGAGATTAGGAGGGAGCGTTCCAGTAACTCCCGGCAGTATCCAATGTGCTCGGTGCAAAAGAACGCTGAGGGGGGGCGGAATCTAAAAAGTTTTTATTTTTCTCCGCTTTCTGTCTGCGGTTGATCTTCTGGGCATGAAAGGAATGGTGCCGGGAGAATATTCCTTAACTCACAGAATAAAACCTGCAGGCAAGAGAAGAGCTCCGAGTGAAGAGTCGCCTCTCGTAAATGGTTTGCATTTCTAGATAAAACAGAGTTTGCTCTCTTCCGCCGGGAATAGCATCGGAGAGATGCCACAACACAGCGGTTTTAAGCACTTGGCTGGCGATCACGTCTTGCGGCATTATGTTTACAGAATCTTCAGCACTTTGTACATTCGCCTGTATATTGGCCAAGCATAATATATTCTATTAAAATAGTGTTTTGCTTGCCTTTGGGAAGTCCATGGTGTGTATTCACACGGTAAATCCAAGGAGTGTGCAAAATCACACTAAAAAGCTTCAGATAATGCACAAGTGTTTGCTTCTCTATCATCAGTTATTAGAAGTGAGGAAGCGTGAAGCCGTAAGAGAAAAGTTTCTGCTCAAGAAATGTGGATATTAAATTCCTGCTTCTTATTTATAGTAATAATCACTTTCTAAGAATTGATCTTTTAGTTTGCAAGAACAGAAGTCATGACTTTTTATGGCTTTCCTAAAAAGAAGTTCCTGCCTTTATTGCCTAGTGCCGGGGTCAGCAACCTTCGGCACTCCAGCTGTTGTGAAACTACAATTCCCAGCATGCTCCATTTATTTATATGGGAGTTATGAGAAAGGCAGGGCAAGTGTGCATGCTGGGAGTTGTAGTTTCACAACACCTGGAGTGCCGAAGGTTGCCTACTCCTGGCCTGGTGCTTTGTGAATGAATGGCTTCAACAAGGAGAGGCAGAAAAGCTAGAACTAGCTATGCCCAGCAAGGAGTCCAGACTGGCAGTGCCCACATGGCCAAACACAATGTGACAGCACTCTACAAGCAAAAATATATGAACTAATGCTATGCTCACTATATGAATAAATAAGCAAATAAAATGTTGATCGACATCATTTGTGCCCATCCACCAAGGCAAGGTGACCTCTTCTGGACAGGAACCTATGCTAAATGCTACCTCTTTTGGCCAACTAATTAATGAAGCATACAGCTGAAACCTGCGCGCCTTGTATTCACTGGACTCTTTTTGGCATCAGCAGAGGTAGGGTGGGCCCAGTACACCTTCCTTAAATTAAGTGGAGCTTGGAGGTCATCTGGAACCATAAGAATAGCATTAGCGTAGGTTCCTGTCAAAAAGAGGTCACCTTGCTGTGGTCGATAGGCACAAGTGATTTTGTGAAAGTTGGGGCTACATGGCACCAAATGACTCAGCCCGCCCTCAGTGCACTAAAGGGCTACTTAACTTATTGAATGGAAGCATTTTTCTCCAGATTGCAGCATTGGTCCTGGCACATAAATGTATGATTGTAACCTAGCAAAGGAGCACCGAATAGGCATTGTGCCCCCATTCAAATTGGATTTTGTGCATGACACCTCCCTTTAAAGGTTAGCCATACATTTGAGATAGCCGTCGGCCTATAACAGCTACTTCCAACGAGTCGTCCCTTAAACACGCACACTTGACGGGGCATGCATCTGTCCTGAAAGAAGAGAAAGCCATTACCAGACACCTCCGATAGCAGTTTATGGCCCCAAGAACATAAAGCTGGGGCATGTTGAACAGTCTGATCCTGATCCGACATGAAGCGTTGGCAGGGTGAGATGTGCGCATTAGCTGGCCATCCAATTCTGCCGAAATAGTTGATTTTAGCTGAAGTTTGTCTAACGTGAATAACCAACCTAAGAGTAGTCCAACCATAAATAAGGCAACGTAAAATATAACATATCGTGACTGAGCGCTGCTCACCCCTTCCAGTTCTGTGCCCCATTTCAAATGGAGGAAAGCCAGAACCCAAAAGTAGAACTACAAGCAATTAACACACACATATCAACACAAAGGAGACTATGAGATCATCCTGCGGTATTTTGGTCGCCTCTGGGAAGCCAACAAGTTTCATTTTCCAAATTGAGCCCATAAATTACAGACGAACAATAAACAGAATGACTGAAGCCAAAACTTGGAAGGAGGGGGTGCAACAATTCTCCACCGAAAGCTGGAAACACTAGCGCCAGGACCATGCAGATAATCACATGTATTATACCCTTGGCGCTCAACCCACAAAATCAGCGGAGAAATAAAAAATCTCATCGCTCTGAGGTTCGGCTATTGGGTGCCAGGTCTTCCATGTTCTAGATAAACCACAATCACAAATTAACTATCGCATGACTTTCACCGTGCTACCGAGTATCTTCTCCGTCATGTAGAAATGCAGACCTAGAATGGTGGTGACTCCTGAGAGCTTGCTTCATCTAGTCTTGATTTTTTTACTACACATTTCAAAACTTTCAGGGCATGTTCCTCCAAGACTGGGAGCCGTATCCAGTAACGTTCTCCATTCTCTCACTCATTATCAAACATGGGCGGTATAGATCCATTGTCATTCACCTGCTGAACAGACGGCCCACAACCGAACAACCGAGTATTGTAAGCCCAGCCATGATGTGTCCCCCATATTCGACTACTGGAAGGAAGACTCGGATAATGAAACTATAAAGAAAGTCACAGACCTCTCGTGGTCCCATTCACCTACTATTGGGACAACTTGTCCAAATGCCGCAACAGGTCACCCCACCAGGAGCCCGGCTACAAACTAAGGCCCCTTTCACACCTGCGTTCTTCTTTTCCGGCATAGAGATCCGTCGTCGGGTCTCTATGCCGGAAAAATCCTGATCAGGATCATCCCCATGCATTCTGAATGGAGAGAAATCCGTTCAGGATGCATCAGGATGACTTCAGTTCAGGACCGGAACGTTTTTTGGACGCAGCAAATACCGCAGCATGCTGCGCTTTTTGTTCCGTCCAAAAATCCGGAACACTTGCCGCAAGGCCGGATCCGGAATTAATGCCCATTGAAAGGCATTAATCCGGATCCGACCTAAGCTAACGTCGTTTCGGCGCATTGCCGGATCCGACATTTAGCTTTTTCTGACTGGTTACCATGGCAGCCAGGGCGCTAAAGTCCTGGTTACCATGGTAAAATGTAGCAGGGAGCGGGGAGCGGCATACTTACATTCCGTGCGGCTCCCGGGACGCTCCAGGATGACGTCAGGGCGCCCCAGTGCATGGATCACGTGATCGCATGGATCACGTGATCCATGCGCATGGGGCGCTCTGACGTCATTCAGGAGCGCCCGGAGCCGCACGGAATGTGGCATGCCGCTCCCCGCTCCTCGCTCTACTATGGCAACCAGGACGCTAGTAGCGTCCTGGCTGCCATAGTAACCTGAAAGCAATTCGAAGACTGATCAGGATCCTGATCAGTCTTCTAATGCTTCAGGTGACTTGCGTTCTGACGGATCCGGCAGGACGGAAGTGCCTGCCGGATCCTCAGAACGCAAGTGTGAAAGGACCCTAAGGTTGTTAAAAGGTACCTTTTCTCACCCTGGGGACTTGGCCCACCCATATGTTACTTGAATGGCAATTGATCCGACTGGTCATCATGTAATACAACATGTCTCACCTGCTGTGCCTATATAGCGATATCCCCATCCATGGGTGGTGGCCACGTGGTCTACTCTCATGACCTCTTTTTTTCGGCCATCCGAAGTTCAGTCTTCTTCTGCGCAGGTGCCGGAACGGTTACATTGTGCATGAACGAAACATTCCCATGCTGCTTTTAAATGGGCCGATCGAGTGAGCAATGATCAGGGCTGTATGGGAATGAACAATCATGATGACAATTGTTTGCTCCCATAATTTGTGTGTTGGCAGCACATCTCTGTTTACACAGTGCAATGAGCTATGAGGATGTTGTGTGTGCCGCATCCCCCAACTATCGAGTAGGACAATTATCATCCCTGATCATTTTCCCAATCCTCGCCCTACAAAAAAGGGCCATTAACCCTTTCTTGACCGCCCCTTGACAAAATACATCTGGGCAATCGTCACACATCTTTATACTGTCCATGTACAGATCACAGCTGCACGCTAATCGTGTACCTGCTGGAGCGGAGGGTCTGTCTGTGGCACTCATGCTCCCCACTGAGACGGCAGATCATTTTTCACTGCCCCTGCCTTCCCCATCACTCTGGTGCTGAAGAATCAGTAAACAGCAATGCCATGTGATCGCTGGGGGGCCGAGGGTCTGCATAAGCTGCTGGGTCTTAGCACATCCAGATCAGCTCAGCTTGTACAACATTACTGCAATCTGGGGGCTGTATGCCTCCGGCAACAGAAAAAATATGAAATGTTAAATGTCCCTCAAAAGATATTTTATGACCTCATGGAGAAAAAAAAAAAGAAAAAGAAAATTAAAAAATGTCACCACATGCCGCACCAGAACTTCTAGCTCCACCACCAATAACCATAACCCATATATCCCATGTATAGAACATCACCCAATTAAAAAAAAAAAAAAAAAAAAAAAACAAGTGCACGTTGGGCTATTAACAAAATATTTCATGTGAAAAAAATGCTTTTTGAGCTTTTCCTTTCCTAAACATGTAAAACAAAAAAAAAGAACAAGAATAAAGATCGATGTATCACCAAAAAAATGTAAAAAATATAATAATTTTTTTTTTCCGTTCGGTTATAAAAAAGTTATAGCTTTAAAAGACGCTGAAAATAAGCCCGGTCAGCAAGGGAGTAAAATGGCCGTGTCGGTGACATTCGTCATAACCTAATCTCACACCTGGCAAACATTTAACTGCAAATCCGTTACCAATTTGCAAATCTGGAAGCCTGTACCAGGGGAAAAAATAGCTTTTCCATGATCGTGATGCTGACCAACTTTTTGAGATTGGCCGGACAGTGTGTGTGTGCTGTCCATGCTTTTCCTGCGGCATCTGCCCTGGCGCGCACACTGAGGGGGGTGGTCTTTTTCAGTCCCGTTTACTGCAGCTCCTTGCGATGGGTAACAATTCACATAAAAAAGGTGCGCAGAAAAAAAGTGCATACGTCGGCTGCTGGAGCATCCATATGACTGCCAGGCAACAAAAGCCTGGTCTCCTTTGAAATGCAGGGTGTGTAGAGAATATCTATCAGGAGGCACACGCACTACGCCTTGGGCAAAGAGGCTGGAGGCAGAGAGGGCGAGGCAAGATCCCGCTGATGATACTCTGCAGGAAGGTGTGGGTGTTAAAGGCCATCTCAACATAAGCCATCCATTGTTAAGAAAATGTGGTTGAAAGCAGAGGATTTCTATTGACCCTTTAGGAAAATAAGGAGCTCATCTTATCACTGTCCCAAATAAGGGCCACTTACATGGACTGATACTCCGGGAAATCAACCCTTTGTTTCCAATCACAACCTGCCTGTTCAGCAGCATTTACATGCGGGTTTTTATCTCCTCTGCATGGGGATGAATGATCGCTACTATGATCATTCATTACCATACAGTCATTGTTTATTGGCAACATGTCCTTGTTTACATTTACACAGAGCCACAATGACTTTGTGCCACATAAATGACGGATCACTAGTTTTACAAGTGATCGGTGGCAAATTTACACTGGGCAATTATCTGGAACGTCTGTCCCGATAACTGCCCCATCCTCAGCTCCAGTAGCAGGGCCATAAGACTGTCTGCAGAGTACAGTGACCGCATATACAAAGAGAAGACCACGAGCCGACAAATAACAGGGATCCCAAACGGTAGAAAGAAAATGGGAAACTCTTTTTTTTTTTTTATGTGGTTGCTCATGTTGGACAGTTTCTTATTTCAAGAAGGGTCCCCCTAAAGCAGGCATCCTCAAACTGCGGCCCTCCAGCTGTTGCAAAACTACAACTCCCAGCATGCCCGAACAGGCTACAGGTATCAGCCTACAGCAGGGCATTGTGGGAGTTGTAGTTTTACAACAGCTGGAGGGCCGCAGTTTGAGGATGCCTGCCCTAAAGAGTGTTCTATTGCCCTGCAGCGCCACCGCAGGGGAAATGGGGTATTACAAAGTTTTCAATTCAAAGATAAACGGAGAGGAAAGAAACAGCACAATATCCATTAACGACTGAAACCGCAATTATTTTCCTATGAAGCCAGAGTTGTCAGATGTGCTCGACAGCTAAAGCGCTGACCTGCGTTCTCCACACGCTCATTAAGTAAATATTCGGAGACTGGGTATAATCGGGTGTCACACAAACAAGACACTTGAAGGAATCCTAACGCTGAGACCGGCAGAAATCGCGGCCGTCAGAAGTTACTCAGGAAAAGAAATCTCAACCCAGGATTTACATCGACATTTCAAGGCTAACATTCTGAAGTTGTCATCTGCTCCGATCGGTCCGCGCCATTATTCATGCAACTCGCAATCATGTGATTTCCCCAGAACACATTCCATTTACGTTTATTGCAAACATCATCTCGCCGGCACCGGGAAATGGGATTCCTCAGA
Source organism: Bufotes viridis (assembly GCA_033119425.1). NCBI lineage: Eukaryota > Metazoa > Chordata > Amphibia > Anura > Bufonidae > Bufotes > Bufotes viridis. The sequence goes on along the minus strand of CM065595.1, from coordinate 133,383,644 downwards.
TGGCAAAGGCAATATATTTGGAAATGAAATAAATTAGGTTCTTTTAATGCTCCCATCATGAACTCCATGGTAAGCGAGCTGCCAGACTCTGGAATCGTCTCAATTAGGGCTCGTTCACACGACGGTATGGTTTTGCAGTCCGTTTTTAACGGATCCTTTTTTCCGTTTTTGGTTTCAGTAGTTTTTCTGTTTCCGTTCCCGTATGTGATCTGTTTTTTGCGGAACGCAAACGGAAACAGAAGCATAGAATAATGTTCTAACAGTAACTACACTGAAAAATTGGGCTGGGCATAACATTTTTAATAGATGCTTCTGCAAAAACGGAACGGATACGGAAGACATACGGATGCATTCTGTATTTTTTACAGCCCCATTGACTTGAATGGAGACACGGAACGTGATTTGCGGGCAATAATAGGACATGACTCAAAATATAGCAGAACGGAAATACGGAAACTGAATGCATTTTTCAATTTTTTTGCGGACCCATTGAAATGAATGGTTCCGTATACGGACGGTAAATGGAATGCAAAAAAACGTTCATGTGAACGAGCCCTTCCTTTTTTTTTGTGTCGCAACATATTGCAATAGGCCCCAACATGCTTTGGATGCTCAGATCTTTACGGTCTACGAGATTTTAAATAGAATAAAGTAACGGATGTCCAGACATTTATCCGGAACACATTACATATAGCCATCAAGATGGCAGTAGAGTTCATGAGAGATGGTCAGATCTCGCCATCACGGAGCACCTAAAGCCATTCCCATGGTCCCTGTAGGTCCTAAAGTTGCCCCTAGGCAATCAATAGATGTCAATCAGACCGCCACCGGTTTATTCCACCCCCCCCCCCCCCCCCCATTGAGAAAACATACATGATCTCTGAACCAAGAGTGCGTGTTTATGGTGGAGCTGGGAGGAATAGATGCTGGCCGACAGTCATCTTAACGGATCGGCCTACGATTTTACTCCAGATGGCCCATGCCTCTGGGCCATCAATATCTGACTGGCAGCGGTCGGACACCCCACACCTCCATCAATCAGCTGTTTTAGGGTAGCTCCGACAACAGCTGTGTAGAGGATGGAGCTGGTTACTGCTCCCATTAAAATTTTCCGCACCCAGTCCTGATCGTGTGCATTTAACCTAAATGGGAGCAGCGCTGCAGTAACACCGCTTTATTCACTACATTATGGTCTTGAGCTGTGTACTTCTGGCACCGACTTCCAGGGCCGGAGGTACCCCAGTGCTGATCAGTGGGGGTGCAGGGAGTCCGGCCTCCGCCAAACAGCTATCCTCTAGATAAGCCATCAACAGCAAAATTCTGAACGACCCCTTTAAGCTGGCCATACACATTAAATCTACATCGGCAGAACTTGTATGGGGCTTCATGATTCTCCTCTGACAGGTGGGAGAAAAGGATCGGTCAAGTTGGATTTCAACTGCCCGCTCCTTTTGTTCTTCGGGAGATATAAGACATTTATGGCCAGGGCTCTCTCTTATGCATGCTCAGCTGAGCCGGGCCGAGCATGCATACATATGGGAAAGATTGCAGTGGCCAAATGAGCCTGCAGCCCTAAAGCGGGTGATTAATGGCAAATCACAGCAACGTGCCATCAAAAGTCAGATAGATGTGGCTCCCACCTCTGTGACCCAAACCTCTCTCTAAAAAGAGTCCCCCGAAAACGAAGGAGAGTGCACCGAGCATGAGCAGCATGCATCCATTCATTTCTATGTAAGTTCTGAAAAAAAGCTGAGTCAGCGTGCATAACTATTTTGAGAAGTCCCATAGAAACAAATGAAGCGCGCGCTCACTGATCCATTCACTTCTATGGGACTGCTGGAAATAGCTGAGCCGGCACTAGACTTTCAGAATAAGACTTTTCCCAGAAAAATGAATGAAGGGCAGACATGCATGCCCGGCTGCTCTCTGCTCACTCTGGGGGTCCCGGCAAATATCGGACATCGGTGGCATATCACTGGGCTATGCCACTAATGTCTCAGATGAGACAACCCCTTTAAGCATATGGCCAACTTTAGGTTGGTAGTCGGACACCTTAGTTCCGTTCTGCGGCCCCACAATTGCAGAATATGCATTTCTATCATAATGTCGGCCATGTGCGGTCCGCAAAATGCACACGGGCCAGTATCAGTGTTTTGCGGATCCGCAATTTGTGGACTGTAAAACACTTCGGCCGTCTGAATGAGCCCTTATTAGGGTGCGCTACTACATTACGACTACTGGTCTCTCCTTACCCCGAGCACCACCCTCCAGGGCGCTGACCAAGATTTGATATAAAGACCCTTTTACACGGGCCGAAGATCGGCCAAACAAGTGCTCATCTGTACGCCCGGCCCCGATCACCGCCCAGTGCGGATGCTTGTTTACTGGCTGAGCGCAATTTTTTTATGCCATGCTTGTCATCCGTACGTGCAGACAAGGGATGTGTTGTCAACAATAAAGCATGCTGGGAGTTGTAGTTTTGTAATCCCAGGGAAGTATAATAGACTTGTATGCACCAAAGCTAATGGAAACATACTGTGCATTGTAAGAGCGTGTAAAGAAGGATTTCTCTGAAAAAAATACTCGATTTAAACACGACAGAGCACAGAGGCTATTAAATCCACATATCCCATCGCTGCCAGATCATAAGAAGCCAGGCACAATGCAAAATGTCTGCAGGCAAGAAAAACAGGATATTACAGGTATTTTATTACAGCTGCCAGGAAAACAAAGGACGAGGATCGATCAAGGCAAACGGTGAAAAGTTGTTCAAATAAATGTATAACAAAAAAAAAAAAAAACATCGGGGTCTTAAGTGCCAAGAAAGGCCAGAAAAACAAACCGGAAGAAGCTGTAATGAGGGGAGAAGTTCTCTCGATGTCTTTAGGCTTCCTGAGAACTAAGCTGTAAAATTAGAAACTTTCCGCAATAAAAGCGGCGACATTCTGACATCAGTGTCCGAATTTCACGAAGCCAAACACTGAACGGTATAAAGAAAACAGCAGAAAAAATACCAAAATAACAGCAGTGGAAAGAATATCCGCTCTCTTGCCTTAAAGGGCTTTTCTGAGATTGTAATACTGATGACCTTTCCTCTGGACAGGTCATCAGTATCTGATCGGTGGGGGTCTGACACCCAGGACCCCTGCCGATCAGCTGCTTGAGAAGGCGCGCACTCACAGTACCACCGTCTTCTGGCCTAGGAGCAGCTCACCACCATTGAAGTGAATGGGGCTGAGCGTAATACCGAGGACAACCACTATACAAAGTATGGCGCTCTGCTTGGTAAGCTGTGAAGAGGCCGCAGGGCTCACCGAAGTGCCTTCTTAAACAGCTGATTGACGGGTTCGGGGTGTCCGACCCCCACCGATCAGATACCTGAGGATAGGTCGTCAGTATTAAAATCTTGGAAAATCCTTTAATAAAGAGGTTTTCCAGTCGTTTTAGGATAGGTGATAGCTTCTAGATTGGTAATTGTCCAAAAGCTGGGACCCCCACGATCGCAAAAAGGGGGTCATTTACACCATCGCCCCTCGCAAACGAATGGAGTGGCATGTGAGATGGAGCTCCATTCTCCTGTAAGGAAGTCTCAAGTCAGCAGAGTATAGCACTCGGCTATTTCCAGAACTCCCATAGAGATGAATGGAGCAGTATCTCACATGCCACTCATTTCAGGGGCTCCATGGGGTACGGGATCCCCCTTTTCACGATTGTGGAAGTCCTACTGCTGGGACTCCAACAGAACTAAGTATTACGCTCTATCCACGGGACAGAGAATAACTTGTAATAAACTAATGTCATTAAATATTCTACCTTTTTTTAAACTAGAACCTGGATCTGAATACTTTTGTAATTTCATGTAATTTAACATTTAGAATAGCCACTGATTTCCCATATCTGTATAGCGCCACCTGCTGCTTGCTCTTTACGTTATTTCTATGTTCACTTATTTGAGGTGGTCGCACATGCTCAGTTCCATCCTTCAAACGCCACTAGCGCCATCTTCTATTAGAACCTGTGACAGTTACAGGGAAAGACCATGCCGGGTGCGTCCACCCATTGCTGCACGGAGCCCCCGACCCCATCCAGATTCATCTGCCCCCGAAGTAGTCACAGATCACATTGTGTACAGAAAGCGTAACGAGAGGGCTGCACGTTCCTCCAGCATTATCAGAAAATGACCTATTGTTTAAATAAAAATTTTAGGTTTAACATATTTTTTATTTAAAAAAAATTGGTGATGTTATTTCTAATTTTCCATGTCAATATCTATATTTAAACAACCACCATAAAATCCTGCGGTTTTCCCACTGGCCACTAGGCCTAATAATAGTCGCCACTTCTTGGTCTGTACAGATCACATCACCTCAGTTATCTGCTTATCTATACAAAGAGGTGATATTAGAGGCAGGATTTGAATGACAGATAAGACAGGATCCACCATTCACAATAGATGATTATCAAAGCCTATCTATTCTCTCCTTGGACAATGACCTCAGGTCACAGAGCATGCCCAAAAAATTCTCCCCTAGAAGTCACTGAGGTCCTCTCCTGACCATTGTGTCTATGGGCCATGGGGCTGCCGTAAAGCACTTTCTTAATGCTTTCTAAACGCTGTTAAGAACAACTTGGACAAAATGCCGCCCCATCATCATGGAAATCGAATAAAGAAAATCTGCAATCTGAAAATAAAAAGATTACATGAAGAGACAGGAGGATTTGAGCAAGCCTACACGCAAAGATCTGTGCTTAGTTCTCCAAGACGTTTGGAACAACCTCCCTAGTTCCTCCAAAAACTGTGTGCAGTGTACCTAGAAGTGAGGCTGGCGGTCACGCCAAATACGGATTGGATTTTCTTCTCTTTTGTTTATTTACTTTGCATTCTGTTAATAGATAGAAATAAACTATAAACACTTCTATTTTTGCAACTAGAGATGAGCGAACTTTAAAAAAAAGTCCGGTGTTCGGCGTTCGGGTTGTGGTAAGTCGCGCATATCATTATGGATTCCACTATCGCGGCATATGGAATCCATAAGGGGCGGCTGCCACCAACCCGAACTGTTGAACAGCCGAAGGACCTGGGGTGACGTCACTGTCATGTGATCAGTGCAGGGGGCGTGGCTCAGTATGGGATCAAATCCTGTACTGAGCCACGCCCCCTGCACTGATCACATGACGGTGATGTCACCCCAGGTCCTTCGGCTGTTCAACAGTTCGGGTTGGTGGAAGCCGCCCCTTATGGATTCCATATGCCGCTATAGTGGAATCCATAACGGGATGCGCAACTTACCGCAACCCGAACGCCGGACTTTTTTTTAAAGTTCGCTCATCTCTATTTGCAACCCTTCTTACCTGCCTAAAACATCTGCACAGTGCTGCACCTTCATCAAGTAATTCAACTGCATCAAACCAAAGAGCTAGATCCTCCGCAGCGGTCAGAGGTGGAGAAAGCTGGTGCTGAATTAACAGAGCCGGAGCTTAAATCTTCCCGAAGTATAAAGCAGAATGTGATCCGGTATAATCCCTCAGAGACAGAGCTGTCCGCTACCAGCACCCGGCTCACTCCTGACACCCGGGCTGCGGGATCCAATCCGAACAAGAGCCAAAATAAATGATCTCTACCAAGATCTGCAGCCCATCGTTGGGCTAATGACAGAATTGTGTGCGGAGAATCCGCACCGTAGGTCAGGTACATTATATTCTATGAAAATATGAAATCACCATGCACACGATGCAGATTTTTTTCCGTGCGGATTTTGACCTGCGGTGCAGATTTTAAAATCCGCAACATGTCAGTTTTATTTTTTCTGGCCGGATTTTCTCCATACACTTCAATAGGGGAGAGTAAAATCCGCATGCGGAAAATCTGCACCAATTGATGTGGATCGTCCGCACGGATTTCCCTGAAAACACCTGCGGATTTGAGTGCGAATTCTCCGCACATAAATCCTGAACATGTGCATTTACACCCTCATCCTCTAGCCCCACAGGTGAAGAAATATTTTTAGAGAGCATCGCATTATACACGGCTCGTTTCCATGGTTATGACTACCCTGTAATCCAGCAGCAGTGGTCGTGCTTGCACAATATAGGAAAAAGCGCTGACGCTCTAATGGCCGGGACCGTGGGAACGTGCATAGGCTGGTGCTTCTTCTATAGTGTGCAAGCACGGCCACTGATGCTGGATTACAGGGTGGTCGTAACCATGGAAACGAGCAGTGTATAATGTGATGGAAACATGAAATCAGCCAGCAAAGGAGGGGACATGGAGAATCCCAATACATTAGTAAGTGTCTGGTATTAACTTTCTCTACATGATAAATGCCATTTGCTGAAGTGAGACAATCCTTTTAACCTCTTAAGGACGAAGGGCGTACATGTACGCCCTTCGTCCGCACTTTAAAGATGGCGCCCGCTCCCGCACGGAGCGGGCGCCCGAGCTGCGGATAAAAGCTTGATTCATCAAGCTGACACCCGCAGCTCATGTCCGCGACCGGCAGCGATGCCGATCGCGGACATTTAACCCCTCAGATGCCGTAGTCAATCCTGACCACGGCATCTGATCGCGCAAACCGAAAGTTTCACTTCGGTTTGCTCGGCTCCTGATGGCCACAAGGGGAGCCGGAGCATGCATAGTACCCTAGGTTTCTGTGAATGAAACCTAGGTTACTACTAGTATTCCTATGGAGCCTATGACTGTAATAGGCTCCATAGGAAATATGCATTTTCTCATATATTCCAATGCTATTGCATTGGAATATATGAGAATAGCAATCTGATGATTGCATCTTATAGTTCCCTATGGGAACTATAAGAAAGTGGTAAAAAAAAAAAAAAAGTTTAAAAATAAAAATTAAATAAAAAAATATAAACATTCAAATCACCCCCTTTCCCCAAAATGAAAATAAAATAAATAAAAAAATTACACATAATGGTGTCGCAATGTGCGAAAACGCCCATACTATAATAATATTAAAAATATTCACCATACGGTAAACATAAAACGGAAAGAAAGCGTCCAAATGGCTAATTCGCCATTTTTGGACGCTTCATTTCCTAAAAAAATGAATAAAAGTGATCAAAACATCATACGCACTCCCATAATGGTATCAATTAAAAGTTCAGATTGCCCCGCAAAAAATGAGCCCCTACACTGCTCCGTACGCATAATTACAAAAAAGTTATAGGGGTCAAAACATGGCGACAAAAAAATAAAATAAAAAAATTCCCACTTTTAATTTTTTTTCACTATCAAAACGCAAGAAAAACTATACATATTAGGTATTGCCGGATTCGTACTGACCTGAAGAATAAAATTAACCAGTCAGTTTTATCGCAAATCGAACGTTGTAATCTAAAAACCCGTAAAACTGTGGTGAAATTGCTTTTTTTTTGCACTTTCACCCCATTTGGAATTTTTTTCCCGTTTCCCACTACATCACATGCAAAAATAAATGGTAGCGTTAAAAAGTACAACTTGTCCCGCAAAAAATAAGCCGTCATATGGCTATGTGAGCGGAAATATAAAAATGTTATGGCTTTTGGAAGGCAGGGAGCGCAAAACAAAAACGCAAAAATCCCAAAACCCCCGGTCCTTAAGGGGTTAAGCAGACCAGATGTCGTGTGGCAAACCCCCCCAATCCTTTGTTCTCAGGGGAGGTATCCTCCAGGAGCCTGGCAGTGGCATGGGGCCCTTGAGCACTTGGCAGTTGAGCAATGATCATCCATACAGTAAGCGAGTCGGTGCTCACTTGCTTTTATTTCCATTTATAAGCCAGGGGATCTGAATGAATGATCATTCTTGGGATCATTCCTTCACACTGCTGCAAACTCATCCACTGCTTATACAAGAAACATGAAATCAACGACAATTTAGTGTTTGCAAAGCTACAACTCCCAGTATGCCTGGGCAGCCTACAGCTATTAGGGCATGCTGGGAGTTGTAGTTTTGCAACAGCTGCAGGTTGAGCATCCCTGCCCTAGAGGCTCTGCTCTCTCATTGACAGGGCCAGGCAGTGAAATCCTCACCACACCTGATCCTGTCAATCGAAGTGGAGAGGGCGCGGCAGTTGCAGAGAGAGCAGAGCCTCTAGGTGTAATGGTAACGCCCCCGTTGCTCCTAGAAGCTCATTTGCATATAGTAAAACTTCATTTTTCTCAGAAATGCGGACACATATGAACATGGGACCAACACAGATGCCTTCAGCTGCCAAGAGCACATGTAACAGGTCAGCCAGTGTCATAGGTACAAATCTGCTGACAGATGCCCGTCCTCAATAGGTTAGGTGCACTTTAAAGAGGACCTTTCACCTGAAATTGCATGTTAAACTAAACATATACCCTTACTTGCTGGCCCCCGGTGGTGCTGATTCTCCTCTTCTTTTTTCGATATGTGCCCCCGTTTGTCCGCGGTGCCCCCCTCAATATCTCCCGCCGTGTATGCTAATGAGCCATTCGGCTCAACTGGGCGGGCCTGCAAAAGTTCTCCGAGGCGTGTCTGCCTTCTCCCTGGCACGGAGCGCAGCCAATAAGCGCGCTCCGCTCTTAGCCAGGGAGAAGACGCTCCAGATCTCGCGAGATTCGCGAGAACTGGAGCGATTTCATCCATCCTGAGCCGGCGCCATCTTGGATTCCCGCAGCCAGCATCGGCTCAGGATGGATGAAATCGCTCCAGTTCTCGCGAATCTCGCGAGATCTGGAGCGTCTTCTCCCTGGCTAAGAGCGGAGCGCGCTTATTGGCTGCGCTCCGTGCCAGGGAGAAGGCAGACACGCCTCGGAGAACTTTTGCAGGCCCGCCCAGTTGAGCCGAATGGCTCATTAGCATACACGGCGGGAGATATTGAGGGGGGCACCGCGGACAAACGGGGGCACATATCGAAAAAAGAAGAGGAGAATCAGCACCACCGGGGGCCAGCAAGTAAGGGTATATGTTTAGTTTAACATGCAATTTCAGGTGAAAGGTCCTCTTTAAGTGGTACATTACCAATAACTGCAGCTCATTCTCTAGAGTGTCAAACAATGAGACCCCCACTAACCAGACGCTGATGACATCACATCCATGTGCCAATCAACTGAATAGGAAAAGTGATAGAAAGGCCCCTAAATGTATGCAGCTGGGGTCAAAAAGGGCTTGGTACATTCATGGGGGAGGTCAGGAAGACCAAGACAGTCCGTAAATCCTCGGAAGCCTCCTTATCACACAGGAAACCTGTAATCCGGCTTAATGTTGGGATTACTAGGTTATAGGGTAAACCAGAAGCCATTAATTACACCGCACGCATCGCCCCAGCGCCGGGTTCACATGCAGCGTTTTATAGTATTTTGCAGAGGTTTCGTTGTAAAAATCACCTTAGAGATTGCTTGAAACACATGGCGATTTTTATTTTTTCTTAACAAAAAGAGGCTCCATGGAGATGACTACCTCCGCATGGTCAGGATAAGGTTTTCTCACCGATACCACAGGCATAGGCAGTTTATAGCCGTTTATCCTGCCATTATTGAGGTCATGGGCTTGTTATGTTAACGTTTTTACCAAAACTTTGATATGTCAGAGACATATGAAAAGTTTAAGTATTTATGAGCTGCCAGGAGTTCAGCGACGAGACACAGATCGAGCCGTCAGAGCAGCTCCCCGATAGATTCACGGTAAAGCAGAAGGACATGGTCTGCAGATGCACAAAGCAAAGGTTTTAGGACAAAAACTGCTGAAATATTTAATTAAAGTCCAATTGAAAAACAATTTTTAGTCCTAAATGAGTAAAAATGCAATAAGAAGAACAACTCCACGAAAGATGGCCATAGCCTCTAAGACCCCGGGTTTCCCAGGACTATAAAGGGGCGCCGGCTTAGGGTACTTTCACACTAGCGTTTTGGATTCCGTTTGTGAGATCCGTTTCAGGGCTGTCCAAAACGGATCAGTTCAGCCCCAATGCATTCTGAATAGATAAGGATCCGTTCAGAATGCATAAGTTCGGCTCCGTTTCACTTCTATTCCGTTCTGGAGGCGGACACCAAAACGCAGCATGCAGCATTTTGGTGTCCGTCTGAAGAGGCGGAGCCTAACGGATCCGTTTTGAATTACAATGTAAGTCAATGGGGACGGATCAGTTTTCAATGACACAATATGGTGCATTTGAAAACGGATCCGTTCCCCATTGACTTTCAATGTAATTCAAAACGGATCATTTTTCTTTTGACTAATGCAAACGGATCCGTTCTGAACGGATACAAAAGTTTGCATTATAGGTGCGGATCCGTCTGTGCGAATAAACAGACGGATCCGCACCAACGCTAGTGTGAAAGTACCCTTAGCAGCTTCTTCCTCACTAAACTTCTCTGCTCTCATCTCAACGCCGGCTGTATATCCAGATCTGCAAATCTGCCAGGGCCTTTGGCTCCCGCTGGGTCAGTGGTGAGGAGTGAGGGGCACACCCAGCAATTTAAGACTGTCCTGCCTCCTCCCCTGTATAGGAGCCTTCGTTACAAGGTCATTTCCCTCAAAAAAAGAAGTAAATGTAAGTCTTGGAGTCGTCCCTTTCTGGCAACCGCTTTCCTATCAGTCTTCAGTCGAGTTAGGTGACAACCTCTATAGGGGTGGTCATCCAACTTTTCCAGACTACCTGCATATAGCCGCCCTCCAGGGTCTCTGCAAAACGCAACCGGTTTGCCATTAAGAAGCTTTTAAATGTTGGGCGCCAACTACCATGGGAGCTCCTATGACACAAGCCCTGTCCATATTAGAAGGGGGGAAGCTAGGGCTGGGCGCCACTAACAAGAAGCGTAGTCTTGGGCTGCCCATGTATAAAACCAATGACTAGTCATCTAGATCAGGAATGTCCAATTGCGGCTCTCCAGTTGTTGCAAAACTACAACTCCCAGCAAGCCTGGACAGGCTACAGCTATCAGCCTACAGCAGAGCATAGTGGGAGTTGTAGTTTTGCAATCCCTGATCTAGATGACCACCCTGTAATCCCCTGCAGTGGCCGAATCTGTAAAATCCGCCTTCTGACACGGGTCTCAGGATAGGGACTGGTGGCGGTCAGCCGATCACCGCGGTGCAGCTCGATTTAAAGGGCTTGTCTTGACCTCGCCAGGTGCCCAATGGTTATGTCTGACAATGAGCCATATGGTGAATGGACCCGCCTGATGGGTATACGTAAGGTGGCAGACACAGTCCCTACAGCTCCATATCACGGGCACATAGGCACTCGTGCGAACACAAGGTGCCCAGAAGCAATGCTTCAGGGAGGAATCTCTGTATTACGTGGCAGTCCACAATTATCTTACAGATAGAGGCACAGTATAGGCTCACGTATTACGGATGTATAATTTGGCCTGTGGTGGGGACCGCGTCCGCTTGCCATAGGTGCCAGAAAAGCTTCCCGTATCAAACGTATCTAGAGCCCTATACACCCGCCAAGAGCGTCCTACTGGTATACGTCTATATACCTTTCCTGATGATGTTTAGAATACCGCTGCGTCACACAAAAAGAAAAGTACTGTGTGATATATGTTTAACATGCGAGCCCATGGGGTACAGATGCCATTGTGCGCCCGTCCAGTGCCATCGCTGCAGCCATGCATCAGGGGTATACACATCAGGAGAGGCAGTATGAAAGCAGCCATAGCCTCAAGGTACATATGAGCGCTAGGATGCCAGGGGCTCGAGATCCACAGGTGCTGGAGCAGTATAACACACCGCTATAACGTCTCCATGTACCTGATACACTGCCATCAATGTGAAGAGCTGGCACAGCGCCACGCAGCAGAGCATCAATCAGACATAACGTGTGTGGTGGGGGGGTGGGGGGGGGGTTCACTTAAAGAAACCGTACCGCTGCTTCATTAACCCCAAGCCACCCAGAGGAGAGTGTGACCTTCAGAAAGCAAGCCTACAAAAAGGTACAAACACAGATATAGCAGAGCTGAACCGTTCAGAGGCAAACAGACACACTCAGCTCTGCTGCATCTATCAAACAACCATAGCAGGAAAAGGGATATCCATGTGAATGAATCATTAATACCGTAAGAAATGAGAGCTCAAACTCTGACGCCAGGACCCCTGAAGCCTTGGCATGGGTATGAAAATCCTGGATCCCCCTTATACATTCCTGGCATTCCTCCTTCCATACGGAGGCGCACACACCTGCCCAGTCGTCAGCTGGAGGAGCAGCAGGCTTCCTGTCTGCAACGCTGCAGTAGATGCATCCGACGTTCCGCTCTGGATTCTCTCTCAACCTTTAGATTGGCCCCCCCCCCCCCCGCAAAGAGAAGGGCAAGGGGTTAACAAAGGAGTCACCAATGTAATGACAAGCAGCGGAGCGCTGTCACATCTCATCTGGACGCCCATCAGGCACTGTTCAGCATTCAGTGGTGACCTTCATTGCCGGAGCTGCTAGCTACACAGATGAGGCTTGGCACAGGCGGGCACGATGCAGAAAGAGCGTCTCGTAAAACTTCACATGCTGCCAACGTAAAACGAGCAACTCACTCCCGACCAAGGTGGCACAGGGCTGTGCTTGTAGCCGGTGGCCCACTGCATGGGTATAAATCCAGCGCATGTGAGTGCAGCACCAAGGAACGGAAAAGGACAAATAGCATTCCGTGGCTGGCACAATCTCCTTCCTGCCCTTCATATGATGCCCGCTCTGTAGACTTAGAAGAAACATTGGGCTTTCCTCTAGCAAACTGGGTGAAACCCCAACCTCATGTGACACGAGGAGGCACACAAGGACACACAACTTGTCACTGCAACCAAAAAGCACACGCATGTAGATGGATGGCAGCAGGCACTAGATGGGTGGCAGGAGTTGGGTACCCGCAATGCATTATTTGCCACTTGTTCCGCAGAAAGAAAGGTTGTGAGAAGGTACATGCACCAGGAGGAGAGATTCTTGCATCTGGAGCTACAAGGTGGCTCCTAGCCCTAGCAGCGGGCACACACCAACAAGCCCTGGTCCCAGCGGTGGGCACCCACCAAACAAGCGCTTGCTCTAGCGTTCAGCACTTGCCCAGTGGCTCCTTGCAGTAGGCACCTGCCAAACTAACCCTTGTCCAGGTACCTGCCCTGTAGCTCCCTGCCCCCGTGATTAGCATCTGCCCTTTCTTTGACCTAGCAGTGGGCACCAGCCATATATGTCCTTGTCCGCCCTCGCAGGGGGCACCAGCCATATATGTCCTTGTCCGCCCTCGCAGGGGGCACCTGCCCCATCCTCGCCCTCGCAGGGGGCACCTGCCCCATCCTCGCCCTCGCAGGGGGCACCTGCCCCATCCTCGCCCTCGCAGGGGGCACCTGCCCCATGCTCGCCCTCGCAGGGGGCACCTGCCCCATGCTCGCCCTCGCAGGGGGCACCTGCCCCATCCTCGCCCTCGCAGGGGGCACCTGCCCCATCCTCGCCCTCGCAGTGGGCACCTGCCCCATCCTCGCCCTCGCAGTGGGCACCTGCCCCATCCTCGCCCTCGCAGTGGGCACCTGCCCCATCCTCGCCCCCGCAGTGGGCACCTGCCCCCACAGAGTCCTTGTGCCAGTGGTGGGCCCCAGCCCGATGCCTCCAGGGGGCTGCACGAGCACTGGAGCAGCAGACCAGCCCTGCTGGGAGGAGGAGGAGACGTGTCCTGAAGGAACACGCACTGAAGAAGGGGGAAGTAAGGAAGTGCAGGTAGCCATCCCGGCTGAAGTCAGCGCGGCCGCACACAGAAAACTTCTACAGCGGGAGCGGCGGCTTCTGCAGCGGAGGGGCGGGAGACGGCTTCATACACCGTCCACATACCTGGCGGACTTACCTGCCTGCTCACGTCTCCCCAGGCGCCGGATCCCGCCGCTTCATGAGTCTCCACAGCCGCCGGCAGCCCCGCTCCTCGGGCGGACTCTTACCCCGTGTCCATGGTGCGGGAGCCTAATCCCCTCTAGCGAGCACACCGCAGCAGCAGCAGCGCCGGGCTCTCAGCCGCGTGACGTCACGGCGCAGCCGCTCTCCTCCCACGATGCCATTGGACGAGGCGCGCCCTCCCGGCCATCCTATTGGACAACCCCCTAGATCCAAACCAGCCAATGAGATCCCGGGGTCCCGTTGCCTCAGTTACCGATGCTGTTGGCTGGAAGTAGGAGGAGCCATTGTGCTTGGACGGGACATTTATCCCGAGTGGATCGCGACAGACGATTATCGTATGCGACCCAGTGACCTGTAAGGAATGACAGGTGAGGCGCCAAGTGCCTGTTATCATATCTTTATGACCCAGCCCCTGATATAATGCGACTGCATGAGGTAAAGGGGAGGCTGGAGGACGCAGACGCGACGTGTCGCAGCGACAGTTTTATCTGTGACACATTTTCAGGGCATCTCCAGTGATAGGGATTCCTATGGGCGATACTAAAGAGTATTTACAGATGTTATATTGTCTGTACGGAGGGAGGAGCCTCCTGCTGGGTTTATTGGCGCCCCCTGCTGGATGGTTGCTGAAGATCTGTGAGCCCAGGGTCAGTCATTGGCCTGCTGGTCTGTGCAAAATGGGGCACATTGCAGTTATTGCCTGGGGCCCCTGCTGTACCCTTGGGCCCTTTAACTCTGCCAAGGAGATCTCAGCTGTGGAGGTCAGTGACACAATGCCTGATGCGCGGAACAAGCGATGATGTCACCGCTTGCAGTTGGTGACATCACAGGGGTTGACTTAAGTATACATTGAGCTTCAGACTGAGATAACCGCCCCTGGATGAGGGTGGTCCATGCCAGAGGACCCCCCCTCCCCCTTAAGGCTTCATAGGGGGGTGGCCGCTAGAGCGTGACATCGTGGAGGCTTAGAGACCTCAACATTGAGACCATCAGGGGGGGTGGGTGTGTCCTCCGTAGGGCACCAAAGCCTGTGGTGATGTCACAATGGGCGCTGGCCCTATAAATTGAGTGCTGGGACCCGCAGCTGCCAGAGATCTGTGCCCCCTGAGGATGTGTTCACACAAAGCGGCGGTTTTCCACCACAATGTCCGCCAACAATAGCATTCCATTGACTTCAATGGGGAAAAAAATCCACCCTGTCCGCGCGGTGACGATTCTTTCCGCCGCTAAACTGAGATCTGCTTAGGAGCGATCTGTTAGTGGATTTTGTATTGACGTCAATGGGGAAGCAGAAAAAACAGGATCGGTTTTAGAAAGTTTTTTTTTTGTGGCATTTCTGCCCCCAACAACTAATCTGGAGGATCTCACCCAACGGCTGGATACGTAAAACGCTGCCAAATCCTCTTCTGAATATTCTTCCAAAACCTATGGATCTTCCAAAATGCTTCTAATACTCCTCTAAATCCGCCACCAAATTACAAATCCGCCACCAAAAAGGACCTGTTTTCAGCTACTAATCTGCTACGGATTGTAAGGTGGGGGGGGGGGGGGGTCACATCACCGATTAGGCTACTTTCACACTAGCGCTTAAAGAGGACCCGTCCCCTCGCCTGTATTAATAGCTTCCTGCATTCCCCCTGTAATAACAATTCTAATAACCTGTTCGTGGATTTTGTATTTAAGTCAATGGAGGAAGAGAAAGAACGCTAGCAGTTTTAGAAGCGGTTTTAGTGGGGTTTCTGCCCCCAAAGACGCTTCTTAATTATCTCACCCAAGGGCTGGATACAGAAAACGCTGCCAAACGTTTGTAACATTCCCCTAGAAATCTGTAACTGTACAGCATACAAATGTATGGGCTCCGGCGAGTGAAATTCGCTATCTATGAAGTCTCATTTGAATGCTGCATGTAGACGGGCGTCCGTACAGCGTTTAAACGGAGTTTTGAATGAAGCGACTTCGGGTGGAGGATCTAAAGCGCGCTTCGCTCAACACTACTGGGGAGTCCTCTGCATTTGGCGAGGTTTGTATTTTAGTGGAGGTTTTAGAGTTTTTACGAGAGTATTAGACGAGTGCTTGCTTGAGGTTTCTCTGCTTCTTTATTGACTTCTATTAAATCCACTACACGTAAGGCCCCTTTCACACTGGCGTTTTTGTTTTCCGGCATAGAGATCCATTGTCGGGTCTCTATGCCGGAAAAATCCTGATTAGGATCATCCCCATGCATTCTGAATGGAGAGAAATCCGTTCAGGATGCATCAGGATGTCTTCAGTTCAGGACTGGAACGTTTTTTTGGACGCAGCAAATACCGCAGCATGCTGCGCTTTTTGTTCCGTCCAAAAATCCGGAACACTTGCCGCAAGGCCGGATCCGGAATTAATGCCCATTGAAAGGCATTAATCCGGATCCGGCCTTAAGCTAAACGTCGTTTCGGCGCATCGCCGGATCCGACATTTAGCTTTTTTTGACTGGTTACCATGGCAGCCAGGACGCTAAAGTCCTGGTTACCATGGTAAAATGTAGCGGGGAGCGGCATACTTACATTCCGTGCGGCTCCCGGGACGCTCCAGGATGACGTCAGGGCGCCCCAGTGCATAGATCACATGATCGCATGAATCACGTGATCCATGCGCATGGGGCGCTCTGACGTCATTCTGGAGCGCCCCGGGAGCCGCACGGATGGTAAGTATACCGCTCCCCGCTCCTACTATGGCAACCAGGACGCTAGTAGCGTCCTGGCTGCCATAGTAACCTGAAAGCAATTCGAAGACTGATCAGGATCCTGATCAGTCTTCTAATGCTTCAGGCGACTTGCGTTCTGTGCACACTCTGTGCACAAGGAGGGGTTTACATTAGAGTCAATGGAGAAACTGTTGGCGAGTTTCGATTGTGGATTGAGCACTCATTCTGACTGTGGAGTCAGTGGCAGATCGCCTCCGAGGGGTGATGACGTCATATAGGCGGTGTGATGTAGCCGGCGGCGGTCTGTCAGTGATGGGATCTGCAGTTGGCAGACAGTCACAAAGGTTGGGCCCAGGGGCCCCTGCCAGAGGCATAGGGTGATGTCGGTGCCACTGCCTTGGTGGCTTTTCTTCTGACAATCACATCAGGGAAGGTTGTCAGGTCCTGTGTTCACACCAAATGGACGCTATAACAGTGTGAAATATTGGGTGTCTGGAAATCGTTTGGGTGCAAGCTGAGAAAACACCAGCAAAATCCACCTGTGACCCCCCCCCCCCCCCCCATAAAGGACACAGGCTGGGCCATCCTTATCTGCAGGCTGCAAAATCCCTTGTAATATCTTGTCCTTCTCAGGTCCAAAATGTTGCGCTGATTCCTTCCTTGATAGATTTTTATATTGGTAAGGGTACTGTTACACTTGTGTTAAAGTTTTCCAGTATTTAGTTCCGTCCTAGGGGCTCTATACCGGTAAAGAACTGATCAGTTTTATCCTAATGCATTCTGAATGGAAAGCAATCCGTTCAGGATGCATCCGGATGTCTTCAGTTAAGTCACTCTTATGGTATTTGGCCAGAGAAAATACCGCAGCATTTCTCCGTCCAAAATTCCGGAACACTTGCTGGAATGCCGGATTCAGCATTATTTTCCATTGAAATGTATTAATGCTGTATCTGGCACCAAGTGTTTTGGCAAAACGGATCCGGTTTTCCAGTCTGCACTTGATGCGCAGACCTTTAAAAATGCAAAAAGAAGAAAAGAATACCGGATCCGTTTTCCCGGATGACACCGGAGAGACGGATCTGGTGTTTCAATGCATTTTTTAGATGGATTCACATTGGATCCGTCTACAAATGCTTTCCGTGTGCACAATGATTTCCGGATTCTGGCGACGGAACTGCCTGTCGGATCCTCACAACGCAAGTGTGAAAGTAGCCTAAGGCCTCTTTCACACTTGCGTTGTTTCTTTCCGTCCTAGAGATCCGTCCTTGGGTCTCTAGGACGGAAAGATACTGATCAGGATAATCCCAATGCATCCTGAATGGAGAGAAATCCGTTCAGGATGCATCAGGATGTCTTCCGTTCAGTATGTCAACGTTTTTTGGACGTTGACAAAAGCGTAGCATGCTGCGGATTTGTCTCCGTCCAAAAAGCCGGAAGACATGCCGCAATGCCGGATCCGGAATGAATGCCCATTGAAGAGCATTAATCCGGATCCGGCATTAAGCTAAACGTCGATTCGGCGCATCACCGGATCCGACGTTTAGCGCTGCGCATGCGCAGCAGCCGTTCCGATCGGGGCCCCAGTGTAAGCTGGGGCTCCGATCGGTTACCATGGCAACCAGCACGCTACTGGAGTCCTGGCTGCCATGGTAAGTACAACCCAGCAGTGTACTTACCTGCGCTGCGGCCGCCGGGCGCTCCATTATGACATCACAGGTCCGGGCGGCGCATTGATCTATGCGCCGCCCGGACCTGTGACATCATTAAGGAGCGCCCGGCCGCCGCAGCGCAGGTGAGTACACTGCTGCTGAGTACCATGGCAGCCTGGACTGACAATGCTGTCAGTCCACTTGCGTTCTGACGGATCCGGCGGGACGGAAGTGCCCACCGGATCCTCAGAACGCAGGTGTGAAAGAGGCCTAAGAGGTCAGTTCTTCTGAAGCTGGTACAGGAGAATACGTCTCCCAGCCTGATGAGCACTGAGGTATGCCGAATAATTGGAGATGGTGCAGATTGATATCCAGTGAGAGTCTCCCCTCAGTGATATCGGTATGGAAGCATTGTGGGCCTTGTTCGCTTATCAGAGGCAGGAGCGCACATTGTAAAAGCAGTTGGACAACGTTCTCTTGGCCTCCAGATTGGGAAGATATTTGGGTGGTCACAGGGTGGAGCTGATGGTGGGGGCTGCGACACAGGATCATATTGACGATGTGAAATTTTGGAGTCTCTCTCTCTTCCTGAACCCCCCTGGACCAACATCACTTCAGGAGCAAGCTAAGTTATCTGTCTGGTTATGTGAGCATGTATATAAGTATAATATCCAGTAGACTTTATGTGTACATATAGATATCTGTAGTCTCCGATTGTATTACCAGAAGATTATATATTCTATTGATGCAGGAGTCTCTATATGTACATGTACTAATGGTCAGGTACTGGATGTGAGTTGGGTAGAAGAGAAGATCCAGCAGACGGTATATTGGTGGACTCTGGATATACTGGATATACATACACATTAGTAGGGTCGATTCACATGTCCGTGAATGTGTCCGGATCTGTTCTGCAACATTGCGGTACAGATTCGGACCCATTCATTCTCTATGGGGCAGGAATGGATGCGGAGAGCACACAGTGTGCTGTCCGCATCCGCATTTCCGGAGCGCGCCCCTGAACTTCCGGTCCACGGCTCCGGAACAAAAAAAAATAGAACATGTCCTATAGGCAGTCCTATGGGGTGCCGGCCCGGTGTATTGCAGATCCGCAGTGCACTACGGATGTGCTTAGCATCCAGGGAGGGCAGGAACGTCGCGGCTGTGTGTGGGCGTGTCCTCTATGTAATGTCTCAATGTTTTGTCACCTTTATGTTATCAGTAAACTATTTATATATATATATATAAGTATCTGCGAGGGTTGTATGTTACTCCCGGGGTGTGTGAAGGACTGGAAGGGTGTATATAATACATGGGTTATATAGGAAACAAAGACAACAGTCTAGGGATGGAATACGGAGAAAGACATAAATCTCCAATTTCCAATTTCCAACACTTCCCTTCATCAGAAGCATCGCCCCAACAACCCCTGTAGACACAGGAGATATAGGGGGATCTCTCATTCCTGCAAACCCAGAATTCAATCAGTGGAAAAGTCAGAGAGTTTTGGAACATTTCATTGTCGCGCAACAATTGGGCAAGGTTTTGTGATTTGCTGCCGCTCTGGGCTAAGGTGCACCCCCCTTCATCTGCGTCTGTTTAATGTGTTTAAAAAAGGGCGCAATCTTAAAAGTGTTTTCCGAGACTTAAAGGGATTGTCCACCTTTTACTATTGATGATCTAGGTTAAGCTGATATAAGGCTGTGGGGCTACTACAAGCACCGGTGCCTTCTCAAACAGCTGATCTTGGGGGTCCTGGGTGTCGGACCCCCACCGTTCAGATACTGATTACCTATCTAGAGGATAGCTCATCTGTATTTAAAGGGGTTCTGCAGTCATTTTAAACTGAGGATCTATCCTATGGATAGATCATCAGCATCTGATCGGCAGGGGTCCGACCCCCGGGAGAGAAGGCAGATGCACTGGCAGTAGCGCCGGGGCCTTCTTGCTGTTTACCGCTGGCCCACTGACGTCACGACTAGTATCACTGGGCAGGGCTAAGCTCTGTTCACTGGAATCAAGCTTAGCCCTGCCCAGGCCAGTGATATTAGTCGTGATGTCACTGCGCCTGCGGTAAACAGTGAGAAGGCCGCGGCGCTACTGCCAGTGCCGCTGCCTTCACAAACAGCTGATCAGCGGGGGTCCCGGGTGTCAGACCCCTGCCAATCAGATGCTGATGATCTATCCAGAAGATAGGTCATCAGTTTAAAATAACTGCAGAACCCCTTTAAGTCTCAGAAAACCCCTTTAAGGTCCCCATTCACATTAGTATATTGTCGTTTGACTGACTGATGATAACAGGGGAGACAAGAACCGGACGAAATTAATATTTTCGCCCGATCCTTTTGTTCTCCGGGGAGATAAGCCGCGGCGTTCTCCTCTCTCCCCATATTACACATACGTATTGGCTGAGTATGGGGGTTGCTGGGACGGGTAGCTGTCGGCTGGACCATAGTTCGGCAGCTATTGAATGTGTATGCTTCAAGGTGCGCCTGTTTGATTAAATAACATGCACCGTTTTATAACACTTGAATCAACTCTCACATCATAAAATTCCTCTCTTTATACATTTTTTACTTTGTTTCTGGCGCTGCAGCTATGACGGGTCAGAATACGCCACATGACCTCCGCAGTTAATCAGTGGCCCCAGCAGTTAATCAGTGGCCCCAGCAGTTAAGTGGGGTAGTAGAGGACATAATTGTCCCAAACAGAACATTGGAGCGGCTGAGATTTGACCTCGGTCGGTATTGCTTTTTTTAAATTTATTTTTTTATTTTATAACATTCAGCTTTAGCTCTTTTTTATTTATTTCTTAATCTATTCAATGCAGAAGTTTGTACCCATTTATGAATAAATATTAATGAATCCATCCTTCCCTTTCTTGATGTCGGTCAGGCTAGCCTCACAGGGGGTTAAACGTTCCTAAATCCACTCTGTATAAAGCCAAGTCCTACAGCCCTATGGTTCCCGGTAATGTGTACTGTGCAGGACACCACATAAGAGAGACGTAGACTCGTCCCACATAAGAGAGACGTAGACTCGTCCCCAATGTTGCGGTTAACGTGATTCCTAAATTTATATGCGCTCGTCGGGTACCACAGGGCGAGCCTCTCTGGAGCAGCGAACCCTCCGCAGACGTAGCGCCAGCTGTGCTATTGCTGGGCTTTATCATGACTGAAGCTTTTTATTATTGATTAAGCCAGAGGATGAAGAGAGGCAGAGGTAAAGATCAAGGATTGCGGGGCTTTCACCGGAGTCATGGGGTTAAAGGGGTTGTCTCACTTCAGAAAATGGCATTTATCATGTAGAGAAAGTTAATACAAGGCACTTACTAATGTATTGTGATTGACCATATTGCTTCCTTTGCTGGCTGGATTCATGTTTCCATCACATTATACACGGCTCGTTTCCATGGTTATGACCACTCTGCAATACAGCAACGGTGGTCGTGCTTGCACACTGTAGGAAAAAGCACCAGCCTATGCACATTCCCACAGTCCCGGCCACCAGAGCGACCGGTTCTTTTTCCTATAGTGCGCAAGCACGACCACCACTGATGGACTGCAGGGTGGTCGTAACCCCCGTAAACGAGCCGTGTATAATGCGATGCGGGCGGCACTTGACAGGGGTTGTCACCCTATAGTACATGACTATCAGGAGATCAGATCATTAAATTAAGGCGATTCAGCTGGTACTGTCCCTTTAATTGCTTGTATGTATGTAAAGGGGTCGCTTCTTACATTTATGATGAAAGATTTCGATGGGATGCCCCCCCTAAAGGTGGCGGTTGAATTCTCTCTCATCCATCATATGATAGTCTCATGATAGCAAGGTATCACCAGATATTCCCGTGGGCCGGACGGGGATATAAAACGTCTTTGTTTCTGACACAGGGAGGACTGTAGTATCTTGTGACATCTAATATCAGGATAATGGTTCACATGTGAACATGAATAATTGAGGAACAGAGCTTATTATTACTTACAGTAACCAGCCGTAGCCTCCAGTACCGTTATACAATGGGGTCGGCTGACACCACTGCTTTACAGTAGCATACCAGCTTATAAGGACAGGGCCCCATGGCGACATTTGGTCACCTGCGAGTCGGGGTGATATTGCCACAATGGTCTCCTATCAGGGGAAAATGCTGTGGGCACTTTGCAATGATCACAAGGTAGATTGCCACACAGCTTTTGCCTCCTCGGGAACACATTAAAGCTTACCTGAGTAAAAAAAAGAAAAAAGTTGTCATAATGGCTGTACTTCTTTGTACAATCATAACTGTGAAGGAGCTGGTGTTTTTTGGTCTTCCCTGTAGGCTCTTTCAGCCATATTATTCCCTGTTTTAGCTGCACAGCTAGATGCATTTTACTCAGAAGCAGTAGGTGTCTCCCTTCGGTTGAATCTCCCAGTGCTGTATGCAGTGACCTCTCTTCCCTTATTTTCCACTATGCTTGTTTTGGGGAGCTCAGAAAGGAGGGATAAATCACACTTTGGGCTTATGCACATGACCGTTGGATAATTTGAGGTCCGTAAATTGCAGATCCGCAAAACACGGAAACCAGCCATGTATATTCTGTATGGAATGCACATAGAGTCCTTTCTGTTACACACAGCATTATAAATCATTACAGTTGAAGCCGGGAGAGACACACAGCATTATAAATCATTACAGTTGAGGCCGGGCAGAGACACCCAGCATTATAAATCATTATAGTTGAGGTTGGGCAGAGACACACAGCACTATAAACCATTACAGATAACGTGGGGCAGAGACTCACAGCATTATAAATCATTACAGTTGAGGTCAGGGAGAGACGCACAGCATTATAAATCATTACAGTTGAGGCCGGGCAGAGTGGACAGCATTATAAATCATTACAGCTGACGTTGGGGAAAAACACACAGGATTATAAATCATTACAGATAAGGTCAGGCAGAGACACACAGCATTATAAATCATTACAGCTGAGGTCAGGCAGAGACACACAGCATTATAAATCATTACAGTTGAGGCCGGGAGAGACACACAGCATTATAAATCATTACAGCTGATGTCAGGCAGAGATGCACAGCATTATAAATCATTACAGCTGAGGTCAGGCAGAGACACACAGCATTATAAATCATTACAGCTGAGGTCAGGCAGAGACGCACAGCATTATAAATCATTACAGTTGAGGCCGGGAGAGACGCACAGCATTATAAATCATTACAGTTGAGGTCGGGCAGAGTGGACAGCATTATAAATCATTACAGCTGACGTTGGGGAAAAACACACAGCATTATAAATCATTACAGCTGAGGTCTGGCAGAGACACACAGCATTATAAATCATTACAGCTGAGGTCTGGCAGAGACACACAGCACTATAAATCATTACAGCTGAGGTCTGGCAGAGACACACAGCATTATAAATCATTACAGCTGAGGTCTGGCAGAGACACACAGCATTATAAATCATTACAGCTGAGGTCGGGCAGAGACACAGCATTATAAATCATTACAGCTGAGGTCAGGCAGAGACACACAGCATTATAAATCATTACAGCTGAGGTCTGGCAGAGACACACAGCATTATAAATCATTACAGCTGAGGTCAGGCAGAGACACACAGCATTATAAATCATTACAGCTGAGGTCTGGCAGAGACACACAGCATTATAAATCATTACAGCTGAGGTCTGGCAGAGACAAGCTTCTGGAAGGTGAGAAATATGACTCTTCCCCAAATAAGATTGTTTATTTTATCCATTTATATAGCGCCGTCATATTCCGTAGCTCTGTACAGAGATTGTCCTCACTCACTGTCCTTCTTTTTTTGGAAAGGAGTGGGGGGAAACCAATGACGATGTCCTGGGCTGGATTTAAACCCAGGACCCCAGCGCTGCGCGGTACCAGTTCCAACCACTGAGCCCCATCTGCTGCTGATTTATGCAAAAAAAAAAAATTTGCAATGAGATTAATAAGAATGTGAATATAAATAAATGAACCTCTGCTATACTTTTCTAATGTGTGCAAAAACACGTAACGCGTTTTAATTAAAAATATAGAGCTTTTATGGGAATAGGAAATCTCTGACGACAGCCAACCTGACACCTGAGCAGCACCATAAAAAGTTCATGCAGACATGTGGTGGCCAATTTACAGTTACTTCATAGAAAATCAATCCTTAGGTGACAGCTGAGAATGTAAATCCAGTTCTGACCCAGTTATAGACAGAACTCGGTTGACATAGGTTAAGAAAAAATGTAACTACCCCCATTAGATATTTAGGACAGGCTCGTTTTCCTGGACTTCTATAGAAATCACATTACAATAAAACTCCAATAACATGAGGAATATCTTTCCCAAATTATTTGGGGATTTCTGGATAATCCAGATAAATCAGAACAAGCCAATCAACAAGAACAGGCTCGTTGGTGGTCGCGGTTAATGGGGTACTAACAGGTAAGCTCATGTGGCACTGTAGAAAGCACTGATTATGGGGTACTTTGGAAGGTACTTCTTATGGGGCACTGTGGTGGGCACTGTTTATGAGGTACTTTAGCAGACTTTTTTGAGGGGCACTGAGGAGAGCACTGCCACAAGAACTGTTTTTGGGGCACTGCTTATGAAGTACTATGGCAGTCTTTTTTATGGGGCACTGTGGAGGGCACTGCGACAAGCACTGCTTATGAGGTACTATGGCAGGCTTTTTTATGGGGCACTGTGGAGGGCACTGCGACAAGCACTGCTTATGAAGTACTATGGCAGGCTTTTTTATGGGGCACTGTGGAGGGCACTGCGACAAGCACTGCTTATGAGGTACTATGGCAGGCTTTTTTATGGGGCACTGTGGAGGGCACTGCGGCGGGCACTGTGGAGGGCACTGTGGCAAGAACTGTTTTTGAGGCCCTGCTTATAAAGTAATATGCCAGGGATTTCTTATGGGGCACTGTGGCAAGCACTGTTTTTGGGGGACCACTTATAAGGTACTTTGGCAGGCATTTATTATGGGGCACTGTAAGACATTGTTGTACATGATTCACACGAGTTAGGTGGCCCCTACAGTTTTCTGCACAGGGCCCAGAAGTGTCTGATGGCCGCTGTGCCAGGTGTCCTCTACCTCACTATAGCTTTAATGGCACAGAGAAATGAGACTCTGTCTTGGCGTGCCTCCAGCAATGCATTGTCCAGGACGGGTAATCAGCACCAATCTCCCCAGCAGAGGATTTCCAAACTGTGAAGCAATCTCACCAACCAGAACATTTTCTGGTGTCCCATTATTAAGGCCTAATTCACACGTCCGTAGTGTGTTGCGGATCCGCAACACACCTTGCCACCAGCCCTATAGAGATGCCTATACTTGTCTGCAATTGCGGGCAAGAATAGGATATGCTCTATATTATTGCGGAGCCGCCGGCCGGAAGACCGGCGTCGCGCTCCGCATCCATCACGTCCCCATTCAAAATGAATGGGTCCACACCCGTTCCGCAGATTTGCGGAACGGGTGCGGACGTGTGAATAGGGCCTAAGTCCAGTTTGAAAAGGGGTCCCCTCTGCTGTATCACCTCAGACGTTCCCTGAGTACGACTGGCACATTCGTCAGGGAATATCTGTCGATTCATTACTGGTTTCCTGCTATTCTTTATTACCCTTTGGTTAGGTTCACGTTTTGCATTTCGAAAACCACCTTGGTGTCCAGATCTGTAAAGATCTGCCATCCTCAGTTGACATCTTGTTAGGGTTCACGCACACGACCGTAGTTTTGGTCCTTATCTGATCTGCAGTTTTTGCGGATCAGATGCGGACCGGTTCATTTCAATCAGGCTGCAAAATGTGGACTGCACACCGTATCCTGTCCGCATCCGTATGTCCATTTCGTGGTCCTGCAAAAATAAACAGAAGATGTCCTATTCCTGTCCATTTTGAGGACCGTTCTAACAAAAGGCAGGATGTACCAATCTGCAAAATGTGGAACGCACGCAGCCGGTATCTGTGTTTTGCAGATTGAAAAAAATGGCTACGGCCATGTGCATGAGCCCTTAGGCCTATTGCACACAACGTTATGGCTTTTTCAGTGTTTTCCGTTCCGCAAAAAACGGACCTGCAAAAAATACGGATGACGTCGGTGTGTATTCCGTTTTTTGCAGAACGAAACAGCTGGCCCCTGATTGAACAGAACTATCCTTGTCCGTTATGTGGACAATAATAGGACATGTTCTATCTTTGAATGGAAAAATGGGAATACGGAAATGGAAGGCATACGGAGTACCTTCCGTTTTATTTTTTTTGTAGATCCATTGAAATGAATGCTTCCGTATACGGAATGCAAAAAACGAAACGTAAACGGGGAAAAAAACGGTTGTGTGCATGAGGCCTTAGGCTGTGGCTACACTTAGGAGGGAATGTATCAAGCCTTAGGCTGCATTCACACGAGCGTGATTTCCGCGCGGGTGCAATGCGTGATGTGAACGCATTGCACCCGCACTGAATCCTGACCCATTCATTTCTATGGGGCTGTGTACATGAGCGTTTTTTTTCACGCATCACTTCTGCATCGCGTGTAAATCGCAGCATGCTCTATATTCTGCGTTTTTCACGCAGCCCTAGCCCCATAGAAGTGAATGGGGCTGCGTTAAAAACGCATTGCATCCGCAAGCAAGTGCGGGTGCGTTGCGTTTTTCACTGATGGTTGCTAGGAGATGTTGTTTGTAAACCTTCAGTTTTTTATCACGCGCGTGAAAAACGCATCAAAACGCATTGCACCCGCGCGGAAAAAACTGAACAACTGAACGCAATCGCAGGCAAAACTGAATGGCTTTGCCTGTGAAAATGCTCAGTTTTCACTGAACGCATCCGCAACGCATCCGGACCTAATCCGGACATGCTCGTGTGAACCCAGCCTTATACCCCAGAAATCTGGCTTCAAAAAGTCAGAAAATAGGGCTCTGCAACTCTTTGGGCAAAAATTTTGCAACATTTAGCATTTTTAATCCTCTCATTCCAGTTTTGAAAAATGGTAAGGAAATTGAGTGTGGTTGCCCTGTCGAGCTGATTTTAGCCAAATTTATTAACTTCAAAATCTATACAAATTCACAAAAATTTTCGCAGTCTCAGGCTACTTTCACACTAGTGTTTCAATACCGGAAAAAAAACGCTTCCGTTTTGTCCCCATTCATTGTCAATGGGGACAAAACGTAACAGAACGGAATGCTCCAAAATGCATTCTGTTCCGTTCCCAGACCGGAGAGAAATCCGTAGCATGCTGCAGCCTGGGATGCGGAGCAAAACTATCCTGCAATAGACAGACAGCCCACTGAGATGAATGGACACCGTGCAATGCTTACTTTCCCCTGTGGTGGTGCTGCAGGAAAAGGTTTCCCCTCAGATCACAACTGATCGCTGATTTCCAAGAGACCCTTCTAACAAGAAGGGATTGCCCAAAGCAGAGAACCCCTTTAAGCTGACCCCAGAAAACACCCCACCACTTATACTACACCGATGCCGCCGTGATATTAAAACCACCGACGGGTGAGGTGGACAACATGGATTATTTTTTGATAATGGAGTGGGATGTAGCGATTTTGACATCCAAAACAGGCGGATGTTGCTTCAAGTTCCATGGCGAACTCACAATGGATTTATTCCGTTCCCGCGTTGACATAGACGGAAAGTAGTCATTGGCGACTTTTGGACCAGAAATGGTATCACGTGAGCATTTCCACCCTCAAATATGACTGCGACTTCTGGCAGACGGGTGTTAATTGCATTCCACATTCAGCACAAATATTCTTCTTTTGGAAACCCGGTTTCCAGACAACAAAGTTCCTTCCCATCGGGAGACTTTCTGTAATAACCGTAGCGTTGGAGCTCGCCAGGTGCATTACGTGTTATGAAGAACTCTCACATCCATCTATTAACTGATATCTTTTTGTAACTGAGCTCAGGTCCCTCAGGCAATTAGAAACCCCTAACCCGCTGCTGTCAGTCCATTACATGATTCGTTGAAT
The DNA here is from genome assembly GCA_033119425.1 of Bufotes viridis. Taxonomy (NCBI): domain Eukaryota; kingdom Metazoa; phylum Chordata; class Amphibia; order Anura; family Bufonidae; genus Bufotes; species Bufotes viridis. The sequence goes on along the minus strand of CM065595.1, from coordinate 133,355,491 downwards.
GGGATGTATATAGCTTTATGGACCTCGTTTCGATTAATAGGCAATTAGTAGCAATGGCCGGAGCCAAATGCAAACAGTGCAAGCGAATAACCTGTAATAGAAAATAAAAGGAGAAAACTTGCAGACAAAAGGTAACATAATAGTCTTCCTGGTGTTAAACGGTGACATGTCGACGAGCCAGAAACCATTGTGTTGAGTCAAAAGAACAGCGGAGGTACGCTGGAAGTATAATGCCGCCCATTGTCCGGACGTTTTCAGCATCATTCATCATTTTTGTACAGAACACCCGATCCTCTGGTTTGGCAATCAACCATATCATTTTTGTCTCGGGACAGGAGAAAATTTTGAAACCGAAAACCTTCCATACAAATACAAAAACATTACGGCTCATTACTGAGGACTGACGACACAGGGACGGGACGTGAGGATCGAAATGGTGAAGATTTGGTGCGACATTTATTGCACCCAGCTAGACAATGAGGATTAGATTGGAAGTTAATTTCTCTTTTAACCATTTTATTTTCATATTTATAGTTTGTGTTTTTATATGATATTTAGACTTATTTTTACCCATGTCAACAGTAAATTTGCATTTTTCTGCCTAATCCCCAATTGTCTTGAGTGCCGGTTCTATTTCTTTACCAGGATTAGATTGGATTCAACTTTATTTTTACTGTGCATAGTAAAGCAAAAAGCCAATGAAACGCAGATTGCATCCAATGACACAGAATACAATGCAGTTTATAATGTAATAAATATTAGACTGCGCACAAATACACTTTATACTAAACATAAATAATACCAAATGCCGGGATATTCAATAGATCTCTACTGTCTGCGTCCACATGTCCGTTGCGTGCGCAAAATTAGGGCTCTTTCACACGAGTGGATGCTGTTCGTGGAATCCGCTGCGTGAAAGAGAGCCAAGCCCCGTTCCGGACAGCAGAGACACTGAGCACTAACATGATTGATGATGCTCCGTACCTCTCTGTGATCTTTTTACTACAAAATCACAGTGAGATAAAGTTTTCACCATGATTTTGTAGTAAAAAGATCACAGAGAGGCACAGAGCATTATCAATTATTGTTGTCTCTGCTGTCCGGAACGGGGCTTGGCTCTCTGTCACGCATCAGATTCCACGCACAGCATCCGCTCATGTGAAAGAGCCCTTTATAGAACATGTCCTATTCTTGTCCACATTACAGACAAGGGTGAGACTGTTCCATTCCGCACATGACCGGCATCCGTAATTTGCGGATCCACAATCTGCGGATCACAAAACAGGCAACAGTCGTGTGCATGAGCCCTTACCTGAAGGGAGTCACCCATCAGAATCCTACTCACCTGACCCAGGCAACTGTAAAAGTGTCTAGAGCAGGCATGCTCAACCTGCGCCCCTCCAGCTGTTGCAAAACTACAACTTCCATCATTCCCGGACTGCCTACAGCTATCAGCCTACAGAAGAGCATGGTGGGAGTTGTAGTTTTACAACAGCTGGAGGGCCGCAGGTTGAGCATGCCTGGTCTAGAGCAAAGGGCATGGCTGAGAGGGCTCTGGGGTGTGAATGAATTCCGCGGTCTGCTCTGGGGTCTAATAGCGCATATAGACGGGATGTCTTTGTAAGACCCTTTTAACATGGTCTTGATACCTGCCCACCATTATAGACATGTATTTATATGTATGGGGAGCAGTATATATATAGGTTTAAGGAGGCAACCCGAGTAATCGGTGAGCTGAATGTTAAAGGGGTTGTGTCAGCTCAAGCATTGGTGGCATATCAGTAGGATATGCCACCAGTGTCTGATAGGAGAGGGTCTCACCTCCTGGACCCGCACCTGTCTCTACAACAGAGGCCACAAAGTGGAGGAGAGCCACATTGCATCCGCCTCTTCCCTCCATTCATTTCTATAGGACCGCCCAAAATAGGCAAGCGGCGCGTTCGGCTATTTTACAAAGTAACATAGAAATTAAGGGGTCCGCTGTCCTGAACTTTGCAGGCTTCGTTCATGAGATAGGTGTGGGCCCCAACTATCCGAGTCATATGCCACCACTACCTGAGATGACAATTTGTCAGTGTCCCGCAGACAGGGCAGAGATGGTTTTCCGCGTTCTCTCTTCTCACGTACAGTGCTCTGTATGGAGGCAGCGGCTTCCATTCATTTATCGCTACTGGTGGTCCCGTGTTTGCTGGGATACCAGTAGCAGCAGGCGGCTGAAGACCCAGCACAGCTCTCACAGTGACAGTAGTTACTGGAACAGGACTGATTGTCCCTGTAATTGGACTGACCCTTTAAAAAAATATATATATATATATATAAAAATACATATAAATTTCCCCCAAAAATAATCAACCCCCACAAAACAATGTCATAACCCAGTTACTCTAAGTAGAGATCACGGCATCATGGTGGCTCAGTGGTTTGCAGTGCTGGGTTCAATCTGACACAGGGCAACATCTGGGTGGGAAAAAAAGCTGCAATGATCTGGAAACAAAAAATTAACAAATATTACAACAATAGCCCAAAAAATAAAAAAGTTATAGCCCTTAAACTAACACATGCTAAACACTTGCGTTGTGAGGATCCGGCAGGCAGTTATAAAAAAATATTTTTTTTTTCTGCATTTTTAAAGGTCTGCGCATGCGCAGACCAGAAAACCGGATCCATTTTGCCGGAGCACTTGGTGCCGGATCTGGCATTAATGCATTTCAATGGAAAGTGTTCTGGCATGCTGTGGTATTTTCTCCGGCCAAATACCGTAAGAGTGACTAAACTGAAGACATCCTGATGTATACTGAACGGATTTCTCTCTATTCAGAATGCATGTGGATAAAACTGATCAGTTATTTTCCGTTATTGAGCCCCGAGGACAGAACTCAATGCCGGAAAACTTTAACGCAAGTGTGAAAGTACCCTAAGGATCAGAACTCACAAGGGTGTAAGGAAGAAAAATGTCACATTGACACGCCAGATGTCAGACATGCGAGCTACGCGCTCTCCTCTGTCATCTAAACTCCCGCTTCTCTATGGTAACAGGAAGGCTGCCGGAGTCTGGATGCAGGTTTAGTTGTGAACAGAGGACAGAATGGGGCGTTTTTTTTACACAGATTTTTAGATAGACAGTGAGCTTTATCTAGATGTAAATCATGAAATGTGGTTCAGAAGCGGTTTTCTGTTTTCGCTTTTATCATTTTTTTTATTAGGATTTTTAGAAACCCGAATGACGTCTGATTCAGAGATATTTCACCTCGACTGATTTGTCAGTTTTAGTAAATACTTGTATTCCCTGTAACATAAACATTTTGGAGCATCTTTTCTAAGGCCGGGTTCATATTACATTTTTGCCATCTGTTTAACGTATAAAAAAATCTTTACATTAACGGATGCCTCCTACAGATGCCATACAGACATCAGTCCACTATAGAGTTTCATTGTAAAAAAAAAAAAAATGTATACTTTTTTTTGCCGGACTTTCTGGTTTTCTGCGCTTTTGTATCCTTTATTTTTTTTTTTTATACAACGTATACCTCAACCGGATGGCAAAAACGTGACGTGAACCCTGCATGCTGTTGCCCCAATGTTATTTTTAGTAGATATTTATGAACAGGGCTGGGTTCACATGCGCATTCGCATTTCCATCTTTCTGTCCCATCACAGAAACATAATGAGGCCTCACGACCGTATTTTGTATCTGTGTCCGATCCACATTTTTTGCGGATTGCACATGGACCAATTCATTTCTATGGATCCACACAAAAAACAGACAGCACACGGATCCCATCCGTGTGTCCGTTCCGCAAGTTAGAGAACATGTCCATTTCTTGTCCTTATTGTGGACAATAGTATTTTCTAGTAATGGGAGTGAGAAAAATGCTGATTGCACACGGAAGGTGTCCATATTTTGTCAGATCCGTGGTTTGCGGAACACAATATGGACACGGTAGGGGTCCTTAGGACTAAAACTGGTGCCAGTGCTGCATCCGTCAAATGACACCAAACACCCCTCGTAGATGTCTAACAGGTAAGATAAGGTCTATAGGTTTAGAAAGTATAGTCTGTGATTGGATTGAAAACTGGCTGAAGGACCGCGTCCAGAGAGTTGTGGTCAATGATTCCTAAACTGAAAGGTCCCCGGTTCTCAGTGGTGACCCCAAGGTTCAGTGCAGGGTCCCCTATTATTTAACTTGCTTATTAATGATATTGAGGATGGGATTAAGGCCTCATGCACACGGCCGTTGTTCGGGTCCATGACCGAGCCGCATATTTTGCGGCTCGGCCGCGGACCCATTCACTTCAATGGGGCCGCAAAAGATGCGGATAGCACTCCGTGTGCTGTCCGCATCCGTTGCTCCGTTCCGTGCCCCCGCAAAAAAAAATATAGCATGTCCTATTCTTGTCCTTTTTGCAGATAAGAATAGGCATTTCTATAATGGGCTGCATTCCGAACGCCGAGCAGCTTCCGTGTTTTGCGGATCCGCGGTTTGCGGTCCGCAAAACACCAACGGTCCTGTGCATGTAGCCTAATAGCGCTGTTTCTATTCTTGCAGATGACACCAAGCTGTGTAGTTCTGTGCAGTCTATGGAAGATGTCCATAAACTACAAGCTGTGCAGTGCAGCACCGTTTGGAGCAGCTTTCTCACTGTTTCCACCCCTCCTTTAACTGCGGCCAAGATTAGGTATTTTCTATCATAGTGCCGGCGATGTGCGGTCCGCAAAACACTTATGGACGTGTGAATGGACCCTTAGGCCTCTTTCACACAAACGTTTTTTTGCGAGTGTACGGGCCGTTTTTTGCGTTCCGTATACAGAACCATTCATTTCAGTGGGTCCGCAAAAAAAAAACGGAAGGTACTCCGGCTGCAGCTTTCAGGGCATGCTGGGACTTCTGGTTTCACACCATCTGAAACTTTGCAGTCTGTACAGAATAATAACCTGAGACTGTAAGCAGTCACGCCACGCACTGGTGCCTGTTCATACATGCAGTGACATCAGGCACTCAAGTGGGATGATTTGTGGACCATAAATACCACCGCCGACAGCCATTGGTCCAGGTCAGGGGTCTCCAGGAGCAGCTGGCGAGCACAGGTCCTATACGCTGTGTCCTGAGCAATGTGAGCAGGTGTTATGTACAGTCTGCACTACGTCCAGTAATGAAACCTGTAGTGGAGCAAATGGGAACTTCTGGAATGAAAGCAGCATGGCCCCGGGATTAGGCTGGCAGCATAAAACGCGTGGAATATAAGTGCATTCCCTCATACATCTATATAGTAAAGTTGCATGGGGGGCGGGGTACCAATCATATAAAATGTTGCCACATTTCTAGGGTAAAAGACATCACTTTATGATCGGTGGGGCGCCTCTGGGATCCTCCCCAATTCTGAGACTGAAGGGGCCACAGTGCTGGTGTATGCTCCATGGGCGCTCTCAGCCGCCCTACATATTTTTACATGTCAGTCCATACTGTACCGTTTTGCTATCTTGTAGTTTGTTGCATGCTACACCAGTATTAATAAATCTTCCTACCGTTTCTTAGTTCCCTCGTACGGCTGATAGTCTGCTGTATTTTGTAAAAAACGGTGTGTGGCTTAAAGGGGTTGTCCCATCTTGGACACTGGCGGCATATCCTAGCGATAAGTGTCTGATAAGTGCAGGTCCTAGAGTTGCGGATGGAATTACTGGATGGAGCGGTGACCGCACTTGCGCTCAGCTATTTTCGGCAGGCCCATAGAAATGAATGGAGAGCGGCCGTGCATGCGCAGTGCGGCCTTTTGCATTTTGCAGGTCCTGTTCTAAGGATAGATGCGGGTCCTAGTGGTAGGACCCGCACCTGTCCGACGTTGGGGGCATGTCCTACCATATCAAACCCCTTGAAATGGATAGGTTTGCCATTCAGCATTCTACGGGACATAAAGTCGTCCCCCTGAGCCCCAGTGCTCCTGTGACAATACTTTTTTTCCTAATACACTGCAAACACCGGTTTTAGTTTTTGAAAGGATTGTAGGAAGTCTTCTAAAGAAAACTGCAATTGTGGAACTACATGGAAAAAACAGGGGTCAACTTGAAATCCCCCAGTTGCTCTGCATAGCTGGCGGGGACTGCAGGCATCTCTACGGGGGAATGAGAGGACATGTGATGCTGGCAGCAGCCACGCAGGGTATTTTCTAAATGCTTCAGCAATGATTGATTCCGATAATAATAATAATATGCTATTAGGGAATAAATGTTTAGGGTTTCTCTAAAAGGGATTCTTGATTGCAAACCCTTTCGAAAATGAAGCCAGGCTTGCTCATTCAGATTCTGTCTTGACCACCAACAGCCCTCTATCAGGGCTGGGCACGAGAGTCACATCAATCACCAGTCACATTCCCGTGTTCCACGTTTTGGACCGCAGCCTGGCCCCAAGGCCTCTTCCTGTGTGTGTAGTGGAGAGACTTTTCCCTGCAGCACTGTGAGGGTTAATTTCCCTGTCTGACCCTGTGTTCAGCTGCTTGATGAATGAGCTAATCGGCTCTCCTATATAGATGGACTGTTCCACCCCTTGCCCGAGCTATAGGTCTCAAAAGATCTGCCAGGTCTTCCTAGCTTGCTAAAAGAGCTGTAATCCATTTGTCTGCCCGTGTACCTGTAACTGTTCAACGCGCTGATCCTGTGCCGCCTGCCCTGACCTTTGCACTGTTCCACGGATTTGCAGGAACTCTACCAGCCCTGACCTCTACCTGTTTCTTGACTACATGTATTGTCTGATCCCCCGGTGCTACACACCTATGTCTCTGATCCCTGTGGGTCAGCAGCCAACCACACCAGGACTATTCCAAGAGGTAGCAGCCTGGTGGCTTCCCCGCAGGGAAGGCCAGAGACTGCTAGGTTAACGCCCTCAGGACTAACCCTAAGTGAAACCGGTTGGTTGGCACTGTGGGTCCATGACCACTGTCCTTAACAGATGCCAGTATGAAGTCATAGGGAGTCATACTGGCTGGTCCCCCTTCTGTCTTCATTGATGTATTATAGGTGGGGTATGTTACCACAAGCCTCCTAAAGCGACATTCGGTGCATGCGCAGTTGAAAGCAAAGTCAATACACCTTACTTCACTGCACATGCACCTAATGCCATTTTAAGAGGCTTCTTATGAATTACCCGATCTGTGGGATATCAGTGAAGTCAGAACTGGGAACAAAAAGTGTCCATTGGCCTTGCAGATTGGCAATTGGCCTCCCATTGTTCTCAAAGGCAGGCTATGCTGTCATCCACGAGGCCGCGGTTTATAGCCGCGACCAGGTCAAGAAAGGACACAAACCTCGGCCTCTTATTGAGAACAATGATATGGAATAGATATGAATAGATCTTGCGCTGTAGACAACAGCTTTTTTCTCCCAAATTTCTAATGTCAAAAGCCATGTTAACGTCCCCTTAGTGCCAGCCCCCAAGATCTGAAACTGTGAGGACAAATGCTAAGGGTAATGCCGTATAAGAGTGAAAAATGAACTTCCCCTTTAAATCATTGTAATGCAGACTATTGAGGACACACCGTAATGTCCTCTCCCATGAAAATGATGACCCCATAAATAAAATTGATAAGCACTGTGAATAAAAGAAGGCTAAGATCGATATAGACATCCCAAAATGTGCCGGCAGAATATATTCTATAGATGAAGACATAGAAATGATCGTAGGGGTGGTATTATATCATTCGGTGTAATGAGGACGCAGTGATGGGTAGGGGATCGCTCCCTGATGTATGTCTTATTAATCTCAGCTTTTCTTCACTTTTACAGGCAGGAGCGGGAGAGACATGCGATCATTCGTAACAGCCCACAGGAACAGAGATGACGGTATACTATACTTTTCACTGTTTTCTTGGTCGTAATCTTGGAATGAATGTCCCAGTTTAGGCTGATTTAATTCTGTATTGTAATAGGATTTTCTGTCTCTGTGATACATAAATTGTTTCTGTCTATGCTCGGATCTGTTAAATGCATACATTTATCCGAACAAGGCTGACGCTGGGGAAGATGGATGGATTTGTACCGTTCCCATTTAACTCAATGACTTGTGCACATCTGTCTTCAGTTTGCCCCTCCTGGTGGCAGAATCTTAAGTCCTGGACGACCCCTTCAAAGCAGATCTGTCGGTTTCCACTGCCACCTTATCTAAGTTCAGCATAAGATAGAGGGGGGGGGGGGGGTTAGTTTGGGTGTATATACAGATTTCTATTATATGAATCAATGTTTTCATTCAAAGAGCTATTTTTCACATTAGCGGCAGGGGAGTCCGTCAGGCTGTTCCGGCGGGTGAACAGCCTGTCGGATCCGCCCTGCCGCTAGTTCACGTGTGCCCTCGGACTGCCACTCCGTCCCCATTGATTATAATAGGGGCGGAGGCGGAGATCCAGCGGCAGCGCACAGCGAGAGGCAGCCGGAATAAAAAGTACTGCATGTCGTACTTTTAGTCCGGCAGCCTCTTGCCGTGCTGCTGCCGGAACTCCGCCCCGCCCCCATTATAGTCAATGGGGACGGAGCGGCAGTCCGGGGGCACACGTTAACTAGCGGCAGGACGGATCCGACAGGCTGTTCACCCGCCGGAACAGCCTGACGGACTCTCCTGCCGCTAATGTGAAAGTAGCCTCAGGCTGAATTCACCTACTCTATTGCAAAGGGTGAAATCCAAAGGAGAGATGCACAGTATAAATTGACCTGCTGTGGTGGGCTGATTGCTGATCGGTGGGGTGGCAGGAGTCAGACGTCCATCTAACAATAGGCCACCAATACTGTAGCCCAAGAAAACACCTTAAAGGGGTATTCCCATGTCAGACATTGCGGGCATATCGCTAGGTGTGGGTCCCTATCTTGTGAACTGAGCCGGTAAAGTGAAGGAGGGCGCACCGCGCAAGTGTGGCCACCACTTACATTCACTTCAATGGGGCCGATGAAAAATACCCGAGCCACTGCTGTTGGGCGGTAACTTGCTGGTAGCTGCCGCATCCTCCACTTGCCAATACGCCCCCTTCTCCTGTTGATAGACAGGGCCAGCGAGCACTCTCCTCCTCCGACTGGCCCTGTCTGCAGTTCAAAACACGTGCCTGCGCCGTTCCGGTCTTCATTCGGTGCAGGTGCTCTGAGAGAAGGATGTTCACTTGGCTGCTCCTTCCTCAGTGCGCCTGCGCTGATCACGCCCAGGTGTAGGGCTGACGTCATCGTGGATTTTGGCGGCCCCATAGAAATGAAATGGGGGCAGCCACGCATGCGCGGTGCACCCTCCTTCACTTTGCCCGCTTAGTTTATGAGATAGGAGCGGGTCCCAGAGGTGTACCCCCTCTAGCTATGTCCCTGCCCAGCCTTAATAACTGTGCCACATTAAAGGGGTGATTCCATGACTAATGTAAAAAATGAAGTTCATACATCATACAGTACATGACAACCTCTTTCTAACAAAGCTAGAACCAGTCCTGTACCTCACATGGATCCAGAGATCTCCACATTCATTGCTCTGCTAGATTTATATCAAGCTGACAGCTCAGGGGAGTGTCTTTTCTGCTGCAGCTTAGGGGGCATGTCCATGCTCTCCCTATTACAGCTCAGGAGGCGTGTCTCAGCTCTCCCTATCACAGCTCAGGGGGCGTGTCTCAGCTCTCCCTATCACAGCTCAGGAGGCGTGTCTCAGCTCTCCCTATCACAGCTCAGGAGGGAGTTGAAGGATGAAACTGAGCATGTGCGACCACCTCAGTGAGCAGGACAAAGAAATAAGAGAAAAAAATAACAGCAGGTGGCGCTATACAGGTAGATTTCATTGAATAACTCGGTAGCTATGCTAAATATTTAATTACATGCAGCTACAAAAGTATTCAGATCAAGGTGCTGGTTTGAAAACTGTAGAATATGTTTTGTAGGACAACCCCTTTAAGACATAAAGAGTCTCTTGGTTAAATGCCCTCCTTTTGGCGTTGAACTATACAGTAAGTGCCAATGATGCTCCATATGAGCAGCCAGCACCCGGTCGTCGGTACATGTCACCCGCTGGCAGTATCTGGCTAAGCAATGGGCCAAACATATTTGGGCTGCTGCTTAGCAAACAGTACGGCAAGAAAATCATTCATTGGGGAGTGTGAAGTAGTCCATTATTGCATTATCTATTCAGCAGACCGGACTATAAATGCCGTTACATTGTAGTCCTTACATTATAAAGAACACTCACCTCTTCCATAGAGAATAGCTAGAAATAAACGGTTTTGGCATTTCCAGTTTTTGGCAGAGGGAACCTGGATGCTATTGACTGATTGCTGCAGCTTATTGAAGAGCTCGTCCCTCGGGCTCATAACAAGATTGAAATTTGCAGCAAGTATATAAAAATCACCTCACTTTTTTCTCTCTGTCTTTGAACACAATCCACGCTCCCCGGCCCACGTTCTTCACATGGAGACTTGAAAGACTGTTGCAGGCGAGGTTCAGAAGAAAGCCTTCTAATGATCTCGGCCACCTCGCAACCCCAGTTGTGTAAACTATGGGACTAAATAAGCAAATCATTTGTTCTTACAGTCAATATGTGCACAGAAAACATCCAACCCTATGTCTACTCAGCGGTGAAAATGCACATAAAGGGCCGTAGAAACAAAGCTAGTAATCATATGGTACACTACAGTGGCATGCAAAACTTTGGGCACCCCTGGTCAAAATGACTGTTAGTGTGAACATTTAAGCAAGTTGAAGATGAAATGATCTCCAAAAGGCATAAAGGGCTTCTGTCACCCCAAAATGCATTTTTCATTAGCTGACATTAGCTATTCGCTAATGTCAGCTGATCTCTAACATGCTTTTCTTATTGTCCTGTGTGGTTTAGTTATTTTAAAAATCTTACTTTTATGATATGCAAATCGCTTCATTACCAGCAAGTTGGGCTGGTAGCCACCGCATCCTCCACTTGCCAACACACCCCCTTCTCTTGTTGATAGACAGGGCCAGCGAGCGCTCTCCTCCTCCGACTGGCCCTGTCTGCAGTTCAAAACCCGTGCCTGCGCCGTTCCGGTCTTCATTCGGTGCAAGCGCTCTGAGAGAATGATGGCTGCTCCTTCCTCAGTGCGCCTGCATCGATGAAGTCAGCCCTACACCCGGAAGAGAAGACGGGTGTAGGGCTGACGTCATCGGCTTTTTGTGGATTTTGAGGCGTAGTTAGGATCATTAGGAGCCACCCTCTTTTCAACTCCAGCTTTTTTTTACAGTTGACGCTCTGCTTCCGGAGCTTGCTGGAATTTCATTCAGTCCATTCTTCTATGTACCCATGAAATGTTTCCTGTGCCATTGGCTGCAACACAACCCCAAAACATCATTGATCGTGGTGTTCTTTTTATGAAATTCTGTGCCCTTTTTCCTCCAAACATACCTTTGCTCATTGGTGGCCAAAGAGTTGTATTTTAACCTTATCGGTCCACAGGACTTGTTTCAAATATGCATCAGGCTTGTTTGGATGTTCTTTTGCAAACTTCTGATCCTGAATTTTATGGTGGAGACGCAGGAGAGGTTTTCTTCTGATGACTCCTCCATGAACACCATATTTGTGTGGGTGTCTCTGAACAGTAAAACAACGTGCCACAACTCCAAATTCTGCTAAATCTTCCTGAAGGTCTCTTGCAGTAAAGCGGGAGTTCTGATTTTCCTTTCTACCAATCCTTCGACCAGCTGTCGCTGAAATTCTTCTTGGTCTTTCAGACCTTCTCTTGACCTCCAGTGTTCCTGTTATCGGCCATTTCTTAATTACATTTTGAACAGGGGAAATGGCAACCTGAAAACACGTTACTATCTTCTTATAGTCTTCTCCTGCTTTGTGGGCCTCAACTATTTTCATTTTCAGAGAGTTAGGCAGCTGCTTAAAACAACCCATGGCTGCTGTATATCAATGTGTCATATTAAACCACAACTATACCTAATATGCTCCATTATTATGTTATCACTGGACTATCGGAAATGCTGAAAAGTTTCCTTACAATTTACCACCAGAATTTAACTATTCAAGTTTAAGATCCTGTTTTTATGCAGATTTTATTTTTTTTTTTTGTTCATCTTCTTTGACCAGAACATTTATTGGTTCGCATGAAGAATGGATTCTGCAGTTCAAAATACAAACCTGTCGACTACCAACAACTGCATGCGTTAACCGAAGCCAAGAAATTAGCATCCTCAAGCATCCAATTAAAGGTACATTTGTCTCCTCGCTTTTATAGTGTATCTATCATTTGTTTTATTTCACAAAATGCATACTTTAAAGGGGTTGTCTAGGTTTCTTATATTGATGGCCCAACTTCAGGATAGGCCATTAATATCTAACTGGCAGGGCCAGAAGCCCCACGCCTCTGCTGATCAGCTATCCCAAAGGAGCTGCAGCACTGGAAGTTGGCGCCAGTACTACACAGCTCCGTCAGCGTACTGAGCTCGTTACTGCAGCTCTGCCCCCTTGAAGTGAATAGGAGTGTTGCCGTAATCAGCTACGTAATGGACAGAGCTGTATAGTTCTCGATCTATTCCAGAACAGCCAATCGGTGTGGGTGCGAGATATCAGGAAAAAATCCATCAACATAAAAATCCTGGACGACCCGGTTAATACTGTGTTCTTACTTTTTGATTATTCATCAGGTTTCCATTGCAGTCATTCTTTTACAGTCAGTTTAGCATTCTGCGCTATTATCTCCAGTGATAAGAGGGTCAGAAAGAGATTTTACCAGGTTATAGACATATGTCTCTGTATACACATTTACACAGGTTAAACTGTCAGTCATTGAGTAGGACCACCCACTGGACTCCTAAGACCACATTGTGCAGGGGGTCAGCAAATGACAAGTTACATTGAACATTTTCCTACAAAGCTACATCTGTAGAAAAAAATAAGCTCCCGAAGAATGCACGCCCTTTAAGGGCTCATTTAGACGGCCAAAATTGCGTAATGGATGCGGACTAAAATATACAGTCGTGTGAATAGGCCCTAAACGGGATGTATGATTTTGTTTTTCTCTAAATTCTATCTTATACCGAGGATTTTGTTTAAAGGGAATTTGTCACCATGAAAATCCAATGTAAGCTACAGGCAGCACATTATAGAGCAGGAGGAGCTGAGCAGATTGATAGATAGTTTTGTGGGGAAATAGTCAGTACAACTTGTATTTCATTCATTTAAATCTCTGCTCATTCTGGGCTTTGAAGTCCAGGAGGCGGTCCTATCAGTGATTGACAGCCTGTCCTCTGTGACTATGTATCCAGGGATAGCTGTCAATCACTGATAGGACCGCCTCCTGGACTTCAAAGCCCAGAATGAGCAGAGATTTAAATGAATGAAATACAAGTTCTGCTGAATCTTTTCCCACAAAACTATATATTAATCTGCTCAGCTCCTCCTGCTCTATCACATGCTGCCTTCATCTCAGACCCTATATTCAATGTGACAGGTCCCCTTAAAATAAACATATTGTTAAAAATATATTTAACATTAAACCTTGATTTCACTAATACTGTATGATACTTGAATTAACCAATATTGATCACGTGGTCGCACCCACATTGCCCTACAGACTAAAGTGTTGTGGATGTGGCCTTACCGGTTAGCTGATTCAGTTTGCACACATGATGGACTTTAGTTTTACTGTCCACCTTCATATTCGGATCTAATCCTGGAAAACCCAAGATACCAGGTCTTCTCATCACGTCGTCCTGCAGTGCGGGCTAGGACTCCAGTACACGACAGCAGAATTTCCATTCATTCCTTACACATTGCATGACCATGTGTCAGTGTCACAGGCAGTCCTACGAGGGTTTGGCCCTGGGCTCCCCGCGCAGATTTGTAATCTCATCCACTTTAGCACAGCTCAGTGCTCACACCTCCTGCTTTGCAGAAGTGGGAATATTTACCCATTACTCTACCTAATCCTCAGGCAATGACTGTACCATATGCTGATAAAACTAGCAGTGATAGAGAGCAAGCTACAACGTACTTCTACAGGAATGGGTTAAATCCAACCGTTAGATGGAGGAGGACATGCAGGCCCGGTGCTATAATAAGGCAGACCAAGCAGCTGCCTTAGGGCGCAGAGACGCCGGCCCGAGGAGGGGGGTGATTGGAAAAATGAAACTTTTTTTTTTCTTAAATAAATCACTTGCTGTGCTGCGTGTGCTGTGCGGCCCCTCACACACAGAGCGAGCGGCACACTGCAACACAGGGTCAGGGGTGTGTGACTGGCGCCGCGGTGGTGGGCGGCACCAGGGAGTTGGTGACTCACACAGCCAGGCGGACTGACTGCCGTAGGTCAGCGTCAGCCACAGTTCCTGTTCTCCTCAGTGTGGTCCTGGTATCTTTTCTCTGGGCTTCCGACAAGTTTGAGGACCTTTCCCGCTCAGCCAATCAGTGGCCGCAGCTGTGTCATATGTCAGCCCAGTGATTGGCTCAGTGGAAAGGTCCTCAAACCAGCGGTTGTCTGAAGCAGAGAGAAGATACCAGGACCACACAGAGGAGAAGGGGAGCTGCTGCAGGCGGGACCAGGGCCAGGGGAGCATAATGTTTTTTACACAACCTTAATGGAGGGGGGGTGACATGGGAGGGGGGAAATGTGACATGGAGGGGGAGAAATGTGACATGGAGGACTGATGTGACATAGAGGGTTGATTTGACCGGGAGGGGAGAAATGTGACATGTAGTTAAAGAAACATATATGCACAGGAGGTGGGTGCGGTAGGTGGACTGCAGGGTTTTTCGAGGCAGGTATTCAGGCAATTGGAGTGGGGTCCGGGTGGAATGCTGGTGTTAGAGGGAGTTCTGGTGTGTGTGTGTGTGGGGGGGGGGGGCACAAAATGTAGCTTCACTTGTGTTAACAAAAACCCTTGCACCGGCCCTAAAGACATGCTATACAAACCCTGCAGGTTTCATTTCTTCCAAAATGGACACAGCTAATGGGATCCGTATTGTTAAAATTTGTCTTTTGTCATTCCCTGTAAGTAATTGGTGGCTCGTTTTGCTCAGCCCCTGCACACTTTATCATCGGCCATTGATACATCCTTTCATAGACGTGGCAGGTTGCGGCATATTCATTTTTCATGAACTGTTACCAGCACCCCAAGAATTCAAAGCTTCCCTCACACCATACAAAAGGGCATGGGAATGGAGGGGCCAGTTAGTGGACTGAAGACGCATGCGCCACCCATGTCACCGTACAATGACTGCTGTCCTATTTAACGGGTGCAAAGATCTGTGTAAAAAGATAGGAAGTGCTTTTTTTGTGTGGGAGCCCAGTTACCTTTCTGGGGCCCGCTCTGGTACAATTGGGTAATTATCTGATGCTCTAAGCATTAATTAATGTAGGAGCATCAGGTAATTATGTACCTGGCCAGGTGCCCTCCTGAGGTAAACTGTATCACCGCCCTCAGGACGGTGATACAGTTGAATACTGTGGTCAAGGGGGCAGTATATTGTGCTGTACTGTGGTATTTGCTTCTGCCAAGGCAGTATTTTGTACTGCACTGTGGTATTTACTTCTGCCGAGGCGGTATATTGTGCTGCTCTGTGGTATTTGGATCTGCTGGGGCAGTATATTGTGCTGCACTGTGGTATTTGGTTCTGCTGGGGCAGTATTTTATGCTGCACTGTGGTATTTGGTTCTGCTGGGGCAGTATTTTATGCTGCACTGTGGTATTTGGTTCTGCTGGGGCGGTATATTGTGCTGCACTGTGGTATTTGGTTCTGCTGGGGCAGTATTTTGTACTGCACTGTGGTATTTACTTCTGCTGAGGCGGTATATTGTTCTGCACCGTGGTATTTGGTTCTGCTGGGGCAGTATTTTATGCTGCACTGTGGTATTTGGTTATGCTGGGGCGGTATATTGTTCTGCACTGTGGTATTTGGTTCTTCTGGGGCAGTATTTTGTGCTGCACTGTGGTATTTGGTTCTGCTGGGGCGGTATATTGTGCTGCACTGTGGTATTTGGTTCTGCTGGGGCGGTATATTGTGCTGCACTGTGGTATTTGGTTCTGCTGGGGCAGTATTTTGTACTGCACTGTGGTATTTACTTCTGCTGAGGCAGTATATTGTGCTGCACCGTGGTATTTGGTTCTGCTGGGGCAGTATTTTATGCTGCATTGTGGTATTTGGTTATGCTGGGGCAGTATTTTGTGCTGCACTGTGGTATTTGGTTCTGCTGGGGCGGTATATTGTGCTGCACTGTGGTATTTGGTTCTGCTGGGGCAGTATTTTGTACTGCACTGTGGTATTTACTTCTGCCGAGGCAGTATATTGTGCTGCACTGTTGTATTTACTTCTGCCGAGGCAGTATATTGTGCTGCACTGTGGTATTTGGCTCTGCTGAGGCAGTATATTGTGCTGCTCTGTGGTATTTGGATCTGCTGGGGCAGTATATTGTGCTGCACTATAGTATTGCAGGCCCCACCTACCTCTGTTGCCCCGACTTCTGTCAATCTGGGCCCGCCTACAACATAGCGCCACTTTTAGTATTTTTCCCAGGGCCACTTTTAGTTCCCAGTCTGCCCCTGTCTCTAGATCTGCATTTTTGAATACTTGTACTAAAATCTAAAAGCGTTTATTTTTCTTGAGAGAATTTAATTATTTTTTTTTTTTTTGGGGGGGGGGGTTTGCTAAGTATAGGAACAAGCTGTTGGGGTGGCCAAATCATGGGTTTCAAAATACACCCATCCACCGGTAGCCCCTATACCACGTCTGTCAGATTGACTATCACTTGTTTGACTGCCGCCTCACCCTTCATCATGGTTTTATTTATTATACATACCCCCTATGTGCCTTCACTCCCACCTGTCCACCTGTCTGCGGAGTCTCACCAATGCAGTGATGCCAAGGGACGCTAGATTTTTTTTTATTAGACTTTTTGGCCGTCAAACATTTGCAGATAGCCATCCATCATAAGCGATGTTCAGAAAGTCCACTACGTTTGGCAGCCAAGTTATCCCCAGGCCGACGCCAATATTGTTTGTCACCAGTAAACTGATTGACGTCCAGTATTATTGCTCCAACAACTAAATGAATATGATCATATTTTTGGCCTGGACCCGTTCTATTGCATAATATAAACCCCCCAAAAATGCTATACAGAAGGCAGTGGAACATGATGTGACCGCTGCTTTCCGGATTGCACTCCCTGCATTACTGCTTCTGAGGAGTCGGAAACCTCCGGATGTGACAGTGATCACTGATCCCAGCGAAAGTCATTCCTGCCCGTCAGCACGAGCGTGTGGTATGTGGACTACGTCTGATATATAGCCGTGGTGCAGCTGCCTTTGTCTACAGCGATGACAGTGATGTCCTTGACAGCTGCACTCTTTAGAATTGCAGTGAAGGAATTGTGGAAGACATTTCTAGATGTCTCCTTGTCATCATATCAAGTATGAGTCCCAGCCCGGCAAAATGGGTTATAAAGCGTATTGTAAGTTAAAGGGGTTTGATATTGATGGCCTATCCTCAGGATAGTTCATCCGTATCTGATCAGTGGGGGTCCGACAACTTGGACCCCCGCCGATCAGCTGTTTGAGAAGGCACCGTCGCTCCTGTTAGCGCCGTGGCCTTTTATCAGCTCACCAAGCATAGCGCCGCGTGCATTGTATAGCAGCGGTGCTTGGTATCGCACCTCAGCCGCATTCACTTCAAGGGCGGGGAGCTGCGCCTAGGCCACGTGACCGATGAACGTGACGTTACTGGCACAGGCTAAGATGGAGAAGGCTGCGGCAATCAGATACTGATGACCTATCCAGAAAATAGTTCATCAGTAGAAAAGTCTTGGAAAACCTCTTTAAAGGGATTTTCCGAGATTTTGATATTGATGGTCTATCCTCAGGATAGGTCATCAATAGCTGATCGGTGGGGGTCCAACTCCCGGCACTCTCTGCCAATCAGCTGTTTGAAGAGAGAACAGCGCTCCTGTGAGCACTGCGACCTCCTCACAGCATACCAAGCACAGCGCCGTAGATTACATAGTGGCTGTGCTTGGTAATGCAGCTCAGACCTATTCACTTGTTACAGTTACTAATAGGTATATGTGAGAAGGCATATACTGGGTTAATAGGGCCCTATGAATATCTAAGAATACGTCGATATGTTTTCAAGAAATAAAAATTAATCCTTGATTTAATCATATAAAGCATAGAACAGAAATGTATTGTAACCCATAGCAACCAGTTCTTTGCCTTTACAATAAATCATTGGTGGTAGAGACACATCGAAGCCCGGTACCTGCTGCGAAAGGAAGCCGCTTATGTAAACTGCACATCAGAGGCCGCGGAGACTGTTCCTACATATTTAATGATCTCTAATGTGTGAAGATGTTGCGCTCTTTCATTTTGTTTCTTATCTTATTAGAATATTGGAAACCTTAATATCCGGCAAGCGATATAACAGAACAGGTGTTGGTGCGCCCTCTGAAATAAGCAGCTGTTATTATACAGCAGAACGGTATTCGATGTTTTATCAGCTTATGTAAATGCCGTATATATGTGTGTGTATATTACAGTCGAAATTCATTAGGGGAAAACGGGCTATGTGCGTTTATCCGTCTGCAATGCTTTCGGCATTCTCTTATAACCGCCTTTAGTTAGGGCTCATTCAGACGACTGAATGGTCCGCAAATTGCAGATCCACAAAATACGAATACCGGTCGCCTGTGTTCTGCATTTTGCGGAACGCACACGGCCAGCCCTACGATAGAAATGCCTATTCTTGTCCGCAATTATGGAAAAGAATAGGACACGCACTATGTTTTTGCGGCGCCATGGAATGTAAATACAGATGCAGACAGTATCTTTTGCGGCCCCATTGAAATAAATCTTTTCCGGCATGGTATGTTCACATAAATAAAATTAAAAAGCTGGCTTAATCCGGGCGCTATGTTCCTATAAAACGAGGATTTATTAGTTAAAAGAAGGGAAAAAACAGCTGTAAATATAACGCACTTTGGAGGCGAGCAGATTACAGTTTTCTGAAGAAGGAGGCCGATAGGCTCCGAAACGCGTTATATTTACAGCTGTTTCTTCCCTTCTTTTAACCAATAAATTCCTGTGTTATCGGATCATAGCACCTGATTTAGCCGGTATTTTATTTTCACTTTTGTGTGGATCCGTATGAAGGACCAGCAGGTTGGAGCAGCCAGTTTCCGCGACTTGTGGAATGTTGTCTGCCGTCTCAGAGTTGCGCCTGACTGCACCCCTTATTCTGGTAAGTGCGTACTTATGTGTATGTTTTACCATTATTACGGCCTTTTATGTATAAGGCTACTTTCACATCTGCGTATTTGCTGGATCTGTCAGGGGATCAGCAAAAACGCATCCGGCATTTAATATAACCGTCTGCATCTGTTCAGAACGGAACCAGTTGTATTATCTCTAAAATGACCAAGACGGATCCGGCACTAGAACCATTGTAAGTCAATGGGCGCCACATCCGTTTTCTTTTGTGTCCGAGAAAACTGATCTGGCACTATTGACTTACATCGTGTTTCATGCTGGATCCGTCTTGCTTTGTCTCTCATGATGCACTCAAAAACGCTGCTTGCAGCCTTTTTGTGTGCGTCGTGAGAATGCAACAAAACGGAACGGAATGCATTCAGGTGCACTCCGTTCCGTTCAGTTTTGTCCCCATTGACAATGAATGGGAACAAAACTGAAGCGTTTTCCTCCGGTTTTGAGATCCCATGACGGCTCTCAATACCAGAAAGGAAAACGCAGATGTTGCACATTTGTTTTGGAGACTCTGTTAGGGATTATGTTAAAGATACAGGACAAAAGTTTGTCTGGTAAAATGCCATCCTCCCTGATGTAAACCTGACGGACTCCATTATAGTCAGGGGATTTGTCGGGAGCCGCTTGTGAACCCTACCTTCGTCTCCATCTTTGGCCTAACAGCTTTGTTAAGGGGCAGGTTTTGACTTTGCTAGTCTTCAGCTTAAGGGGAACCTGTCACCATGAAATGCAGTGCAATCTGCAGACAGCATGGTATAGAGCAGGAGGAGCTGAGCAGATTGAGATATTGTTTTGTGGGAAAATATTCAGTTAAAGGAAATCTGTCCTATGGATTATCACTAATAAAGTAAAACTATTGCCGTGTAGAACATAACACCTCCTTCCCTGATTTACCTCTCATTTGGCATTTCTTGTTTTCTATCTTGAGAAAATCATTTTTGTATGATATGCAAATTAGGCAGTAAGGTGCCCAGAGGGGCGTTATTTTCTTTCAACGGTGCCCAGGAACGCACCCATCCAGTGCCCAAGCCCACCCTCTAGCAGATCCCAAGCACGCCTCTCCCGAGCTGAGACTCCACGCCCCCATCAGCGCCGTTGCCACTGGCCCACCCCCCATTACGTAACTGACACGAGGTAACAGTGCTGATGGGGGTGTGGAGTCTCAGCCCAGGAGAGGCGTGCTTGGGATCTGCTAGAGGATAGGCTTGGGCACTGGATGGGTGCGTTCCTGGGCACCGTTGAAAGAAAATAACGCTCCTCTGGGCTCCTTACTGTCTAAATTGCCTATCATACAAAAATGATTTTCTCAATATAGAAAACAAGAAACGCCGAATGAGAGGTACAACAGGGAAAGAGGTGTTATGTTCTACATGGCAATAGTTATTAGTGATAATCCATAGGACAGAATTCCTTTAAACTTGTAATTTATACATTTAAACATCTGCTCTTTCTGTGCTAAGGAGTCCAGTGGGCGGTCCTATCAGTGATTAAAAGCCTTCCCTGTATGCTTAGTCATGCACAGTTAGCCGTCAATCATTGGCTAGGACCGCCCACATGACTCTGAAGCATAAAAAGAGCAGAGGTTTAAATGTATAAATTACAAGTTTTACAGAATCTATTCCCACAAATCTGCACATCAATCTGCTCAGCTCCTCCTGCTCTAGAACACGCTGCCTGTAGATTGCACTGCATTTCATGGTGACAGGTCCCTTTAAATCCTTCCCAGACCTATTGCTTCACATGCTTTAGCACTGCAGAGAGAAGGAGGAAGGGGAGATGAAGGAAAGATTCTTGTCGAAGACTATTTTTTATGGGACAGAACCGGCTGATGGACTGGGATATCATGGCTGGTGTATATGCATTTTTTAGCTTTAGGCCTCTTACACACGAACGGTTTTTTTTTGCGAATGTACGGGCCGTTTTTTTATGTTCAGTATACGGTCCGTATACAGACCCATTCATTTCAACGAGTCCGCAAAAAAACGGAAGTGTTTCCGTGTGCATTCCTTTTCCGTATTTCCATTTTTCCGTTCCATGCAAAGATAGAACATGTCCTATTATTGCCCGCAAATCTTGATCCGTGGCTCTATTCAAGTCAATGGGTCCGCCAAAAAAAACGGAACGCATATGGAAAGGCATCCGTATGTCTTCCGTATCCGTTCCATTTTTTTCGGAACCATCTATTGAAAATTTTAAGATCAGCCTAATTTTTTTTTTAAAGTAATTACTGTATACTGTATATACCATACGGAACAACGGAATGGAAAAACGGAAACAAAAAACGGAAAAACAGATAAAAACGGCCCGCAAAACACTGAAAAAGCCATACGGTCGTGTGCAACAGGCCTTAGTGTGACTTTAAAATTCCTTTTCTTATGAATGTATACAGATGAGGTCAGACTGTCCTCTTTCTGTCTTGTTATTTCTCTTCAAAGGAAGTGAAGGAAAGCGAACTCAAAATTAGGTGACTGAAGAGGCGAGAGAATTACATCCTGAGTCACTGCTGTGACCTTGCCGTATAATTGGGTATCACAGTAATTAGCGATGTCTTTCACATTGGGCTTGCAGACAGTTATAGGAAACATGATTTCCACAGGGTTTTCTGTCCGTTGCCTTGTCTTCAGCAATTATATTCCAAATTCTCAGCAAAAAGTCACATTTATAGGGACTCTTAAATTATTATTATTATTATTATTATTTTTTTGGTGGGATTGGTAATATTTCTACTTGACTAACATACGGTATATTCTGCCACTTTACAAGTCATTAGTCAGATCGCACATGGAGTATTACATACAGATTTGGGCGCCTGTGTACAAGAAAGACATAGGAGAGCTTGAGATGGTTGAAAGGTGGGCCACTGAAGTAATACATGAATTGGGAGGACTACCACGTATAAATATATCAAAGGTAAATGCAAGGCTCTCCGCCATGATCTATTTATACCCAAGACTGTGACCGTGACGAGGGGACATCCACTATGTCTAGAGGAATGGTTTCTACAGAGAGACACACCTAGCCTTTCTGCCTGCCTGATGCGAAAATTGAGACCCCCCCCCCCCCATGCATAATTCTCAACCTAACCCCTTTCATCCTAACATTACATACAGCAATACAAAACATACAGGGCAGTACAGCACCACATACCTCTTACATCCAGTGCCGTCACCTCTGATGTAGGCGGCCTCTTTCCTCATCTTCTCCATTCAGACCAGACCGCCATGATGATTTCTTTCACCCACCTCTCGTCTCTGCAGAGTTTGACGATAAGACCTCTTAGTTTCCTACTTTTCCCACCTTCTGAACGCCCCATCCTGCCACCCCCCATGCCCACTCTGCTCCCCAAGGCTATACTGCAGAAACAGCTAATCCCCCTGAAAATACTAGGACCACACAGATAGTGCCCCCTTCAATAATTATTAGCACGCAGTACCATAAAAGATAGTTGCACTCAGCAAATAGTGTCTCTGATGGTTAGAGTACCGTAAATATAGTGTCCCCCAAGAATAATTGGGCTAAGCTGATACAGTGTTCCCTAAAGTCCCATCAAAAGTAATAATTCTCTGCCAAAAGTGTACTTATTAGTAACAGTGCCCCCACAGTGCCTCTAACAGTAATAATGTCCCCACTGTGCCCCAGAAGTAATAATGTCCCATAGTGCCCCAGTAGTAATAAAGCTCACCATAATACTCCCAGTAGTGATAATTCTTCTTATAATGTGTGACAGTATAAAAATACCCCCTAATATTGCTCCTTTATAATGTGCGCTATTTAAAAAAATGCCCCCTTATGTGTAGCAGTACAAAATAAGCCCCCTTATAATGTGAGCCAGTACAAAAAGACCCCCTTATATTACGTGCCAGTACAAAAAATAACTCTTCTTAGTGCCCCAGTAGAGCCAGTGTCCCCATAATGCCCCCATAATGTGTGCCAATGCCTCCTTCTGTGTTCCAGTACAAAACTTACCCCCTCCTAGTGCCCCCATAATGTGTGGCCCTATTTTAATGACCCCAGTAGATGCTAATATAGTGCTCCTCTTCCGGTCTTTGTCCCGCACTGTACACTGCCTGGCTCACAGGCGCCCAGTGGGAACGGGGAAGGGAGACATCGCTCCCATGCCCCGCCGAAGTATCTAACTGTATCACCGTTCTGAGGACCCATGTTACCCCTGCAAATCAGCTGTTTGAGGAGGCCGCAGCGCTCCAGTGAATGCAGCGGCCCCTCGCATCTTACCAAGCACAGCTCCGTACAAGGTATAGTGGCTGTGCTTGGTTTGCTTGAATGAGACTGACCTGCACCTGGGCCATGTTATTGATGAATGTAACATCACGTGTCCTAGGAAGAAGTGCACACGAAGCGCCACAGCCCTCTTGTACAGCTGATCAGCGGGGATCCCAGGGGTCAGACCCCCGCTGATCTCATATTGATGACCTTCCCGGAGAACCCCCTTAATATAGCCTTGTCTAGTAAAATCATATATCTGCACTGTTCATTGTTCTCTTATGGAGGTCTGTATTTGTCACCCTTGTAACCCCTATTGCTTTGCCTATCGCAGAAGACTCACTGTCACACTAGGAGCAAGGGTCACTAAGCTCAGGGTTGTACACTGAAAGTGTATGGAGATCTTGTCAGGCAATGCACCATGGGAAAAAAAGCTCCAATTAGCCAAAATAGCCAAATGTGTCTCTGGTGTGGCTGATACGAGCTAAGCGCTAAGCTCAAATTATATTATATTCCACATCCCAGTTCTCCAGAAACATAAAACCGATACTCACCAAGAATCTCTCAGATGAATATCCAACACCAAGATTTATTCTGTCCAGTAGGCAGCCATGTTGTAGTTCCCATTACATCAGTATCATCCTCCTTGTGTTCTCCAGACAGCCGTTCCAGGATCACGTCAGTTCCCAATTACACGGTGGTCTGTATAGTGTATCTCCAGTGCTTGAGAATAAACATGCTCACCAGGAAACTGAGATCCTCTGAACACCTTGCCAGCCTTTCTGCACACAAACATCTCGTTGCAAGGAAGTGCACATAGGGACGTACACCTGCAGATTGTGTATTTATTTCATCCTTCGAGACATTATTTAGCACACACTGGAATCCTAAAAGGAGCCATTCTGTTCAGGAAGCAACTGTATCAATAAAGATATCTTAAAGGGGTTGTATAAGTAAAGGGGTCTGCTTTTTTTTCCAGAAACAGCATCACTCTTGTCAAACAGATGCACCTGATGTTGCAGCTCATCCTTATTCACTAGAATGGGAACGATCTGCAATACCAGATACAAGCCATTGGACGGTCTGCAATACCAAACACGACCCATTGGACGATCTGCAATATCAAATGCAAGCCATTGGATGGTCTGCAATACCAGATACAACCCATTGGACGATGTGTAATACCAGATACAACCCATTGGACAGTCTGTAATACCAGATACAAGCTATTAGACAGTCTGCGATACCAGATACAAGCCAATCAACGGTCTGCAATACCAGTTGCAACCCATTGGATTGTCTGCAATGCCAGATGCAACCCATTGGACAGTCTGCAATGCCAGATAAAACCCATTGGACGGTCTGCAATACCAGATACAACCCATTAGATGGTCTGCAATACCAGATACAACCCATTGGACGATGTGTAATACCAGATACAACCCATTGGACGGTCTGCAATACCAGATACAACCCATTAGATGGTCTGCAATACCAGATACAACCCATTGGACGGTCTGCAATACCAGATGCAACCCATTGGACGGTCTGCAATACCAGATGCAACCCATTGGACGGTCTGCAATACCAGATGCAACCCATTGGACGGTCTGTAATACCAGATGCAACCCATTGGACGGTGTGCAATACCAGATACAACCCATTGGACGGTGTGCAATACCAGATACAACCCATTGGACGGTGTGCAATACCAGATACAACCCATTGGACGATCTGCAATACCAGACACAACACATTGGACAGTCTGCAATACCAGACACAACCCATTGGACGGTCTGCAATACCAGATACAACCCATTGGACGGTGTGCAATACCAGACACAACCCATTGGACAGTGTGCAATACCAGACACAACCCATTGGACGGTCTGCAATACCAGATACAACCCATTGGACGCTGTGCAATACCAGATACAACCCATTGGACGCTGTGCAATACCAGATACAATCCATTGGACGGTCTGCAATACCAGATACAACCCATTGGACGATCTGCAATACCAGACACAACCCATTGGACGGTCTGCAATACCAGATGCAACCCATTGGACGATGTGTAATACCAAATGGAATCCATTGGATGATCTGCAGTACCAGATACAATCCATTGGACGATGTGCAATACCAGATACAACCCATTGGACAAAGTTGGCGCTATTTCTAGGGGGGAAAAAAAGGTTTTATAATTTTAAACATTTCTTTACCTCAAGAAAATG
This sequence comes from Bufotes viridis, assembly GCA_033119425.1. NCBI lineage: Eukaryota > Metazoa > Chordata > Amphibia > Anura > Bufonidae > Bufotes > Bufotes viridis. The sequence goes on along the minus strand of CM065595.1, from coordinate 133,329,811 downwards.
AAGTATTTCTCCCAGAAAATTGTTGCAATTACACATGTTTTGTTATGCACTTGTTTATTTCCTTTGTGTGTATCGGAACAACACAAAAAAACGAGGAAAAAAGCCAAAAATGATATAATTTCGCACAAAACTCCAAAAATGGGCCAGACAAATTTACTGGCACCCTCAAATTATTATTTGGTTGAACACCCTTTGAAAGAAAAAACTGAAGTCAATCACTTCCTATAACCATCAACAAGCTTCTTTCACCACTCAACTGGAATTTTGGACTATTCTTCTTTTGCAAACTGCTCCAGGTCTTTCATATTTGAAGGGCTCCTTCTCCCAACAGCAATTTTAAGATCTCTCCACAGGTGTTCAATGGGATTTAGATCCGGACCCATTGCTGGCCACTTCAGAACTCTCCAGCGCTTTGTTCCCATCCATTTCTGGGTGCTTCTTGAAGTATGTTTGGGGTCATTGTCCTGCTGGAAGACCCATGACCTAGAATGCAAACCAGTTTTCTGACACTGGGTCCTACATTGCAACCTAAAATCCTTTGGTAGTCTTCAGATTTCATGATGCCTTGCACACAGTCAAGGCACATAGTGCTAGAGGCAGCAAACCCCAAAACATCTTTGAACCTCCACCATATTTGACTGTAGGTACTGTGTTCTTTTCTATGTAGGCCTCATTCTGTTTTCGGAACAGTAGAATGACGTGCTTTACCAAAAAGCTCTATCCTGGTCTCATCTGTCCACAAGCCGTTTTCCCAGAAAGATTTTGGCTTACTCATGTACATTTTGGCAAACTACAGTCTAGCTTTTTTATGTCTGTGTCAGCAGTGGGGTCCTCCTGGGTCTCCTGCCATAGTGTTTCACTATATTCAAATGGCGACAGATAGTTCCCGCTGACCATGATGCACCCTGAGCCTGCAGGACAGCTTCAATTTCTTTGGCACTTGACTAGGGCTGCTTATCCACCATCTGGACTATCCTGCGCTGCAACCTTTCATCAATTTTTCTCTTCCATCCACGTCCAAGGGAGATTACCTACAGGGCCATGGGTTGTAAACTTCTTCATTATGTTGCGCACTGTGGACAAAGGGACATCAAGATCTCTGGAGATGGACTTGTAACCTTGAGATTGTTGATATTTTTCAACATTTTTGGTTCTCAAGTCCTCAGACAGTTCTCTTTTCCTCTTTTAGACGCACAATGCAAAGATTGAGTCAACTTCTCCCCTTTTTATCTGCTTTCAGGTGTGATTCTTATATTGCCCACACCTGTTACTTGCCACAGGTGAGTTTGAACGAGCATTACATGCTTGAAACAAAGCTGTTTACCCACAATTTTTAAAAGGTGCCAAGAATTTTGTCCCGACCATTTTGGGAGTTTTCTGTAAAATTATGTCCAATTTTCCTTTTTTCTTTTTTCCGTTTTTTTGTCTTGTTCCAATACACACAAAGGAAATAAACATGTGTATAACAAAACGTGTAACTGCAATAATTTTCTGGGAGAAAAACTTCATTTTCTGGAAAAATTTCAGTTGTGCCAACACTTGCAGCCATGACTTGTCCATTGGATGACACTAGGATTTCATCTAACATTTATATAAGAGCCACAATAGTGTGTCCGTGCTTCTCCTGAAAGTAGGATCGTCATGTTTATTGTCAATTTTTGGAGAAACACTCAGAGTACCCCAGGCTCTATCTTACCCTCTTATTCTGGCCCCCGACGCACTCTCATTCATCATGTTTACATGAGGGCAGCATTTCAAGGGTGAGCTATGAGCTGCTATTCAGGATCTGCCTCCATATAAACCTTGGACAAAAATCCACAACATCCGTCTAGCTAGACATAATAAGGGTTGTTGTCCATATCACGTGAGCCGGTGTCTAGCAGTCAGATAAAAAATACCTTCCTAAAACTTTTTTCTTTCTCACCCCTCGATCAGAAGTTTTGGAGAACCAAATATTGGTTGCACTGACGACATATAGAGAAATGTATGTACAGTAAAATCCCACCAATGGGATCTTTACAGGGTTGCTAACTTTTTTTTTTTTTTTTTTACATCTTTTACCTATTTTCAACCTGTCAACATTTTTCACGGACAAATTTTAAATGCAGAGTGAACCATAAAAGTGATTACGGCTTTATGCAGAGTAGGTACAAGGTGGCCGGGATGGGAGCTGCTGCTGTACATGCGTGCCTATGCGCAATCCCACAGTCCCGGCCACCAGAGAGGCTGGCACTTTTTCCTATAGTGTGCAAGCACATCCACCACTGCTGGATTACAGGGTGATCGTAATCCCTGGAAACGAGCCGTGTATAATGTAATTGAAAAATGAATCCACCCAGCAAAGGAGGCGACATGGACAATCACAATACATTAGTAAGTGCCTTGTACTAACTTTCTCTACATGATAAATGCAATTTGCTGAAGTGAGACGACCCCTTTAACTGTACCGATTCCATATCAGATTATCTGGATTATCAAAATAGCATAGAAAAGTAAATTAATTCACTTCTAAAGCCACAGACTATTGAAGAAGAAAACCTAAAATAAAATATGCTGCTTGGATCTCTTTTTGCTCAGTCTTCTGCCCCAAGTCATCTGAAACCCCACATTTAGTTCAGTGCTAAAACCTGCAGTTCTGGCCTAGAAACAAGTGCCAAATAATAAGAATACTGCACGCGTAAAAAGCCAGGTTAGAACAATATGGAAAGCGGATATGTAAAAGCTTCTCTGAGGATAGATCAGCTGATCGTACATCTTTCCTGCAGCGGCCACTACAGGAGAAGTGTGGTATTACATGCTGGCCATCTAAATGATTGGCAGACTGTATCTCATACATAGGCTTGAGAGAACCACTCTTAGTTATTAGCTACCCACTACGGCTTATAGAACGAGATCCCAAGTGGGGGAACCTTCTCTGCGATGGGGCAGGGTTTTATTCAGACAAAGCTTTAAAACAAGAAGGGTAATAAAATCTTTGACTTCCGTGTATTACGGTTTAGTAAACTATCACAGGTCTGCCTTGTGGGACGTGATCATTTATGTGCTTTTCTTTTTACCTCCACCTCTTTACCTGTTAAGGATCCTTTCTAATGAAGTGAAATGACTGACACATAATCCCCCTAGAAATTTACCTTTTTTTTTTTTGTGAGACCGAAAAGCTGATTTTTTACGTCACCGTGGATCATTAAAAGTGAATTAGACATGGTGAAATTAGTTATGGAGATGAAAGGATTTCTGTTCTGTGCCCAGTGCTATACAAGATGAATTCCCGGTGAATATATTACAGCGCACGCCGCCTTTTAATAAGGGCCACAAATGTTTAATGAAATAGAAGGTAGGACATTACAGGCTGTACTCTATAAAAGAGTGTATATTATGCTCCAATCTAGCTGAAGGATTGTTATGCGAAGACTCGAGACCTACATTATATCCTCCTAACTTATTATGTCTGGCTTCTTTCCAAAAATCAGCTCGTAAAATATAAATATATGAAGAAGTGGTGGAAAATGCCATTGCTTTATATAGAAATTTCTTAATCCAAAGCAAGTTCCGCAGAAGAGCGCGTCCCCTCCCGTATTATTCTGTTATGTCTTAGTGATATCAGAATCTGGGAAAGGGTGACAACTAGGGTTACTGCCATTAGAGCTCCTGCATGGGTTGTCAATCAGCTTTCTTGGACTCCTAAACAGCAGGTTCTCCTACTTAGGCCCATGGGGTCCTTTCAGTCCCCTCTGTTTGGCACCATATACTTGCCTCTGTATGGAATGAGATGGAGCATGCCACAAAATATCTGTGGGTACTGCATTACAGATCTGTACGCTACAGAAATGTAACATGGTTGTGCACGTCATCAGGCAGAGCCACCTTTTCCAGACCAGCATTACGGCACAGCTAGCCATTCCTCAGTATAACGGCTTGTTTAGGCTACTTTTCCACTAGCGTCAAAGTTTTCCGTCATTGAGTTCTGTCCTCAGGGATCAATAACGGGAAAAAAACTGATCAGTTTTGTCCTAATGCATTCTGAATGGAAAGCAATCCGTTCAGTTTGCATCAGTTTGTCTTCAGTTCAGTCCTTTCACGTTTTTTGTACGCAGATAAAAGAGCAGCATGTTGTATTTTTATCTTCGTCCAAAAATGCGGAAACACTTGACAGAATGATGGATCCGCCATTAATTTCCATTGAAATGTATTAAGGGCGGATCCGACATTGAAAATTGACGCATCAACGGATCCGTTCTTCCACTCTGCGCATGCGCAGACCTTTAAAAATGGTAAAATAATAAATAACGGATCCATTTTTACGGATGACAACGGAAAGACGGATCCGTTATTTCAATACAATTGTCAAGCGGATCTGCCTGACGGAATCCTTCAACGCAAGTGTGAAAGTACCCTTACATGACCGTATGGTTTTGCGGTCCATTTTTCACAGATCTGTTGTTCCGTTTTTTGGATCCGTTGTGTTTCCATTTCCGTTCCGTTTTTCCGCAAAAACAGGAACGTTGTAATCATTGCAAACACCAAACACGTGCAAAATGGGCTGGGCATAGCATTTCTACAGCATGGATCCTCAAAAATCGGATGACATATGGACATGTGTTCCATATGCAATCTGTTTTTTATACGGACCCATTGACTTGAAGGGAGCCACTGAACGTGATTTGCCGACAATAATAGGACCTGACTCAAAATGTCGCGGAACGGAAATACGGAAACAGAATGCATACGAGTACATTCCGTGTTTCTTGCAGACCCGCAGAAATGAATGGTTCCATATACGGAACGCAAAAAACGGCCCGTATACCGAAAGCAAAAAAGTTTGTGTGAACGAGCCCTAGGAAAGATTGGTGACAACCCCTAGTGGGACATTTAATGACGGCTTTATTTGTTGTCACAACCCCCCTCCATAAACCCTGTTAGCCCCTTTTTCTATGAGTCAAAGCCAGGGCCAGAATGGGAACTTAAAGCGGCCCTAGGAAAAAAATAAAATAAAAGTGGAACCAAGTTGTAGGCGATTCCAGATTGACAGAAAGCAGGGCAACACAAGTAGGCAGGGACAACAGAAGTAGGCGGGGCCAGGGATACCATAGTACAGCACAAAATACCGCCCCAGTGAAACCGAATACCACAGCATAGTATAAAATACTGCCCTATGACCATACTAAGGATACAGTTGAATTCCGGAGGGCCCTTACGGCTGCTGGCCTGGTGCATAAGTACCTTATGCTACTAGCATTATTTTTTTTGTTTATGCACTTATATAGCGTTGCTATATTCCGCAGATCTTTACAGGCCTTAGCATCAAGCTGTCCCCAATAAGGGTCACAATCTAAGGCCCCTATCAGTATGTCTTTGGAGTGTGGGAGGAAACCAGAGAACCCGGAGGAAACCCACGCAAACAAGGGGAGAACATACAAACTCCATGCAGATGTTGTCCTTGGTCAGATTCAAACCTAGGACCCCAGCGCTGCAAGGCACCAGTGCTGACCACTGAGCCACCGTGCTAGCGTTATTTAATGCTGAGGGCATCAGATTGAATAGTAGCTGCCCAGTGGCCGTGACTCGGGGTGCTTGGGCGGCCTACCGGGAAATTAACCTGTAGGCTATATGGCAGACAGTGGACTTAGGCTCTTGTCGTATTACATGCTCAGCCACTCATTTGAATAATCAGCATGTAGTACTTCATTATCAGGCAAAACTCTCCGGGAATGAATAACTGATGATTGATGGTGTGGACGTGCAACAGTCAACTGATTGTCGGGTGTCTTTCTATAGAGTACAGCATCATGATCCACTCCTCGATAAATTCCTTATGCCTTATGTTACCTCTTGTTCACTATTTGACGTCACATCCTTTTTAGAACCCTTTGCACTTTCTTGTGCACATTATCTCATGCTCCCCTCTATTTATTGAATCTGCTAACGTTACTGCCGCCAGGTCTAAGATTCACCACTTTACCCGTTGTCAATGATCGTATTTATGTTCTTAGTGGGGGAAAATCGAGCCGAGCCTGGTTGTCCTGTATCTTGTAGAACCATAGACAGCTGATGCCTTGATCCCAACCCTTGTGATCCCACCTTCCAGATGTTCCGCAGTATTGTCTATTGGTCACAGTTTCTGGCATCTGATCTTTCAGCAAAGTGTGACTGTAGACGAAAGGAAATTGGGTGACCACCTAGAACAGTTTTTGAAATATTACTGCTTTATTCAAAAAACTCAGTTCTCCAACGCCTATTTATACGGGAAATGTCTATACCTCTGGTTATGTACATACAATGAAATTTTAATACGGATTTTAGTGCATATTATGCGTCAAACTCCGCTCGCAATCCCCATCACGTTACATGGGATTATGGTTTTTGCAAACCCAGTCCTGCACATAGGAAAACTTCCACCCACATTTTTTCTACTGCATGGCACTTATTCCAGGTGTAAAATGTGGCATAGCAACCATAGCAAATCCTTGGTAGAAATCTGAGAGTTAGGGCCCATTCAGACGGCCGTAGTGCTTTGCGGATCCGCAAATTGTGGATCCGCAAAATACGGATACCGGCCATGTGCGTTCCTCAATTTGCGAACCGCACATGGACGCACCCATAATTTAAAATGCCTATTCTTGTCCATAGGCTTTAAAACACCAAAGCGAGTGTTACTGTGACAAGCTGGGAGCATTGCAGTCACAAGGAGTGATGATGTCATAGTGCACAGTGTCAGTGCCCCAAAACAGAAGGACATGGGTGATGATGATGTCACAAGTGGTTCTGGCCCTAGAAACTAACCATCGGGACCAGCAGACAACCTGATAGCTGCACACAAGAGTATGAGTGGCCCATGCCTGAGGCTTTTTCCCAAATTTATTTTTTTACTAGAGAAATACTCGGTAGCATGTTAGCTTTTGTGCTTACGAGAACAATATACGTTTTTTTATGTTTAGTTTTTGTACTCCTCATGTTTACTTCGTCTTGACTTTATGCCTCCTGCCTTTTGATTCATACATGTGATATCTGAAGGGTTTGTTATTATGCGTATGGCTTTTGAGTTCTAGACTGCTGTGTGTGCTACCTGTGTGCCGCAATAGGTTTACCACCTCATTTGTGTTAATTATGCTCATTTATTTGTTATGATTGTATGCCTGGCCACGGGTGGCGTGCAGTTGTCTCTCTGAAGGACTACGTGCACATCAGTAGCGAGGGGCAACACATATCTTAGCTCGTTATCGGAGTTTTAATTAAAGATTATGCAACTAATTATGCCTGAAATATATCTGGAAAACTGCCACACGGGTTTGGATTATATAAGCTTGAAGTTCTACTTTCTGATAAACTTTCCAATTAATTAACATCGGATTATATGTTGTGGCACTTGACTGTCTTGTACAAAGGTCTCGATATTTGACCCATTGCCATTTCAATTTAGATGGTTATTGTGCTACGAATAGCTGTTTCGATACCGGAAAAAAACTGTTATAATAAATCATAAATCTGATTTCATATTAGCAAATGCAATAAAACAAGAGGTTTAAATATAAATGATTGCTGTGGCTTCATCTGGTTGTCTGACTGAGAAGACCAATATAACAAACTAAACAGCATCACCAATATTCTTAGTAAGGCTAGTTTCACACTAGCGGCAGGGGAGTTCGTCAGGCTTTTTCTTCGGAGGAACAGCCTGTCGGATCCATCCAGCTGCTAGTTCACGTGTGCCCCCGGACTGCCGTTCCGTCCCCATTGACTATAATGGGGGCGGAGTTCTGGCAGCAGCACACAGCGAGAGGCCGCCGGACAAAACGTACGACATGCAGTGCTTTTAGTCCGGCGACCTCTCGCCAGAACTCCGCGCCCTCCCCCATTATAGTCAATGGGGATGGAGCGGCAGTCCGGGGGCACACGTGAACTAGCAGCAGAATGGATCCGTCAGGCTGTTCACCCGCCAGAACAGCCTGACGGACTCCCCTGCCGCTAGTGTGAAAATAGCCTTAGCTGAAGACTGGAAAAATCACAGAAAATAATCACTAATACAATAGATGCAAATATAATATATAGACTAAGCCCTCACTCTGATACAATAAAATCTGAGCCAATATATTTTGATCAAAACACATCTTTGCCCGTCTACCAGCGCTAGTGATGAGCAAAGTATTGAAAAATTCGATTCGGCTGCTTTGCCTAAAAATTTGTAAGTAGTGGGTGCAATGACAGGGAGCGGAAATTGTGCCCCCCTCATCGTTGTACCCCTCAGATTTAGCGTTTATAGCTGATCGCGAGGAAATTCGGCTTTGCAACGAATCGAATTTTCCCTGAAATTCGCTTTGAATTCCACTTCGTGGAGTTCGATTTGCTCAACACTAACCAGTCCCAAGGTGGTCTCAGTCAGGCAGGACCTACTCTAAACCTACCTATGCCGTATGGGCATCTATATTCAAGAGAGCAGACCCTGCACGTATAGTGTGCTGCTCCTTGTTACCTCTGTGTGCGGTCGACCATCCAATGGGAGGAAGAGCACGCACAGCTGTATGTACCAACTAATGAAGGTCGCCTGTGGGATAGGCAGGGCAAAAGTGCACAAAAAATTGTGAATTAGGAGCTCATTCAGAGTTGAAAGTTGCACTCCTTCAAGTATATACTACAGACTAAACAAAATTCACTGAAAAGGATTAAAAAACCTCCTGCATGATGTGATAAAAAAATATACGGATATAAATGACTACATTTATAAAAAGAAAAATCACTGTGGCTCGCTGATTTCACTTCCCAGATAGCTAGAACTGGTATTTGGTTAATGTTTCAAAACTTGAATTTAAAAGATTTCAGAATGAATAAACTTAAACTTACGCAGGCTAAGTGAATAAATATATTTACTAAGTGTGATTAAATATAAAATAACACAGACAAATCACATACTGAATAATAAAAAGTAAATACATCACTAGCCTAAATATACAATATTATGGGGTGAGACTCCGTCAATCATGCTATAACACATGGCTGTCTACCACGTTATAACACATGTCTGACACCCCAGGGTAGGGCAAATCAATACTTACATCCTACCTAGGATAAAGTTCTAGATGGAGTCCCCCGATTGTACAGGTGAAACTCGAAAAATTAGAATACTGTGTAAAATGTCATTTATTTCAGAAATGCAAATTAAAGGGAACCTGTCATCAACTTTATGCTGACCATACTAAGGGCAGTATAAATTAGTGGCAGAAATGCTGATTTCAGCCGTGTATCACTCATAAACTAAAAGTAAGTGGTTGCCGAGAACCAACATCATAATCATTGCAGCCCAGGCCTTGAGAAGAGTCAAATCTCCTGCTCTCTCACCCATCTGCTGATGATTGGCAGTTCTCTCCTAGAGAGAAAGGGAGAAAACTAGCAGATGGGCAGGGAGAGCAGGAATTCATGAATAGCCATGAATCTTCTCAGGTATCTGTGACTCTTCTCAAGGCCTGGGCTGCAATGATTATGATGCTGGTTCTCGGCAACCACTTACTTTTAGCTGATATGTGACACACCGCTGAAATCAGCATTTCTGTAACTACTTTATAGTGCCCTCAGTACGGTCAGCATAAAGTTGATTACAGGTTCCCTTTAAAAGGTGAAACTAATATATGAGATAGACTCATTACATGCAAAGCGAGATATTTCAAGCCTTTATTTGTTATTATTTGGATGATTATGGCTTACAGCTTATGAAACCCCAAAGTCACAATCTCAGAAAATTAGAATATTACATGAAATCAATTAAAAAGGCGTGGCATGGATGCTATCAGCCTATGGCACTGCAGAGGTGTTATGGAAGGCCGCCTTCAGCTCTTCTGCATTGTTTGGTCTCATGTCTCTTATCTTTCTCTTGGCAATGCCCCATAGATTCTCTATGGGGTTTAGGTCAGGAGAGTTTGCTGGCCAATCAAGCACAGTAATCCCATGGTCATTGAACCAGGTTTTGGTATTTTTGGCACTGTGGGCAGGTGCCAAGTCCTGCTGGAAAATGAAGTCACCATCCCTATAAAGCTCATCTGCGGAAGGAGGCATGAAGTGCTCCAAAATCTCCTGGTAGACAACTGCGTTGACTCTGGACTTAATGAAGCACAGTGGACCAACACCAGCAGATGACATGGCTCCCTAAATCAACACAGACTGTGGAAACTTCACACTGGACTTCAAGCATCTTGCATTGTGGGCCCCTCCATTCTTCCTACAGACTTTGGGTCCTTCGTTTCCAAATGAGATGCAAAAGTTGCTCTCATCAGAAAAGAGGACTTTGGACCACTGAGCAACAGACCATTTTAGCCCAGGTAAGATGCTTCTGACTTGATTGTTGTTCAGGAGAGGCTTGACAAGAGGAATACGACATTTGAAGCCCATGTCCGGGATCCGTCTGTGTGTGGCGGCTCTTGATGCACTAACTCCAGCCTCAGTCCACTCCTTGTGAAACACTTTTGAATGGCCTTTTCCTGACAATCCTCTCCAGGCTGCGGTCATCCCTGCTGCTTGTGCACCTTTGTCTTCCACACTTGTCCCTTCCACATAACTTTCTATTAATGTGCTTTGATACAGCACTTTGGGAACAACTTCTTTTGCAATTACTTTTTTAGGCTTTTCCTCCTCATGGAGGGTGTCAATGATGGTTTTCTGCCCAACTGTCAGGTCAGAAGTCTTTCCCATGATTGTGATTCCTACTGAAGCAGACTGAAAGATAATTTAAAGGCTCAGGAACCCTCTGCAGGTGTTATGGATTAATTAGCTGACTAGAGTATGACACTTTGAGCCTAGAATATTCAACTTTTTCACAATATTCTAATTTTCAAAGATAGTGAATTTGGGGTTTTTATAAGCTGTAAGCCATAATCTTCCAAATTATAACAAATAAAGGCTTGTAATATCTCGCTTTGCATGTAATTAGTCTATCTTGTATATTAGTTTCACCTTTTAAGTTGCATTACTGAAATAAATGAACTTTTGCACAATATTCTAATTTTTCGAGTTTTACCTGTATGTGTGTCACAGAGTTTAAACGTTTTTAGTCCCTCCTCCAGTGTGCAGCACGCAAGTCTCTGAGATCACTCAGGAATGTGGTCTTATCAGCACAATGGGGGATGGGTACTACATTACAAGGCACATCATTACACAAAATGGTAATAATAAAAGGGAACAGAATTAAAGGGACAGAACCAAATACCCTTACAATACAGTTACAATGGCCAGTCCTTTAACTTTTCCATATGACTGATATATGTAACCTGTTCTGCGTTCAGTCTCCCCTTACATAATTTTTTTAAATTGTGTTCCAAGCAAGAGTGAACAATAAGGAATTTTAGATAGGACCTATATAGCAGTCAAAGGGTTTTCCAGGCTTCTCCTTACGCTGGGTCATTAATATCTGATCATTGAGGGTCCGACACCCCACCCCCCCATTGACCTGCTGTTCTCTACAGCCGCCGGCAGTGGAACGAGCACGGTTAATGAAACAGGAAGCACAGCTCCATTTAAAGTATAGTGGCCGTGCTGGGTTACTGCAACTCAGCTACCGTTCAATTCAATAGGAGCTTAGCCAGTGTAACCCAGCATGGCAATACCCCGTAGGACGCAGGGTACAACTGATCGTGGGGGCGTTGGGTGTCAGACCCTCCCTAATGGGATATGAAGTACCGATCCTGAGGATTGGTAATCAATATCAGGAGCCTTGAAAACTCCTTTAATATTTTTGTGCAGTATGTAAGATGGACTTTTAACACTAAGGTCACATTTTTCTAACATAAACTAAAACTTCTCACAAAGGTTTCACACATTATAACGAGGTACACATCAGGTAATTACAATATGTTAAATGATGTTTTAGACATTTTTTCACTGTAGCTTCCTTAAAGGGAATCTGTCAAAAGTTTTGGGGTGTCCTAACTAAGGACAACATAAACCAGTGACAGATCCCCTCAGCAAAATGCTGGGTTACTTTGTTTAATTGACCCAGCCATTTTGCTAAAATCTTGTGCTTAACAGCTCCAGCGCATAATGATGAGTCCTAATATTCATGAGCTCCTGGCTCTCTCCGCCCACCACCTGCTGATTCAGTTGGGGGAAAAAACTGTCAATCATAGGCAGGTGGGCGGGGAGAGCCGTGTGCTCATGAATATGGGGACTCATTGGCATGCGCTGGAGCTGTTAGAACCTGTTAGCAGAAAATATAAATAAAAAATAACGTCAAAAAGTTAAAAAAATATCTAAAAATAAACAAATTATAATGAAAATTAGAGATGAAACTGAACATTAAAAAGGATGATACTGTGGGGGAGGGCCCGACTGCAGGGGACATGGGAGTACTGGTAATACAGTCTGACATCCGATCTTCCATGGAGCCAATCTGGACATAATGAATTCTTTAGAATCGGTATATGCAATAATTGGGAAAATACTACGTTTTCTAGAAAAACCCAATGATAAAAATTTAGACCTAACTGCCGTGTGTGAATCCAGCCTAAGGCCGGTTTTTACATTAGCGTAATACGGATGCCTAGGAATATACCGTATGATGCTGTTAGTCTGGCTGGGGTTTGGGTCTGTATTGTACTGGTAGTGTCGATAACAGTCTGTATTATAATATTATCTTCAGTCCAGGTTTCCAATAATATTTAAGGCCGTCATTTACCAATCCATAGTATCTTTCAAGGATTTCATCGTCTGACGACTGCGCTGGACCCCCATAAATGTGAACGTTTTACAGATGTCCTGGAGTTTTATTCAGCTTGAGAGCACAATACCATGCCTAGCTCAGCATCAAGAAAATACAATAAAATCAGAAATAAATAAAATATTCATGGGCCTGGCATAAATACCTCAAAATGTATCCAATTAATTTAGCGGAGTAGCTTTATTACCCCTTATCACATATCACAGTAGGAATTGGCTGCAGAAACCAGGCGTTAAATGGCAGCAAAATGATGCCCATAAACTTTGCCCAGCCCATGTCCTTCTCTCCTGTGACTACCATCTGCACTGTTACCGCAGGATTGATGGAAGGTACTTAGAAAGAGGAATGAAGTTCATTAAAGTGTGTCATGATAAATGGGATTCCTGGGTTTACTACAAAACAAATAGGCAAAAAAGCATTCTCAATGATGCTGGAAAACAAACTGCAAAAATACACAACGTTTTCCATACACTGCCAACCTATGGAGGAGGCGGCCCTGAAGACACAGATTTCTTGGCATCGGAGCTGGAATTACATTTACACTTTGTCAAATTCCAGAATTTCATTTTAGCGCATACGTCAAAATTTCAGTTCAGCAGATTCTGCCCAAAGGCTACTGAAAGAGAAGGAACACAGAATGCTTTTTCTTCTCTATAACAAAGGATATAATGAAGGAATAAAAATCTATTTTCATAGTTTTCAGTAGGATTAAGGCTACTTTCACACTGCGTTTTTTTCTTTCCGTTTGTGAGATCTGTCATGGGCTCTCAGAAGCGGTCCGAAACGGATCCGTTTTTGCCCAATGCATTCTGAATGGAACAGGATCCGCTCAGAATGCATCAGTTTGCCTCCGTTCAGTCTCCATTCCGCTCTGGAGGCGGACACCAAAACACTGCCTGCTCGGGCATCTATATGGGGGTCAAAAGGCATAGCTTACATCTGATGTGTCCAGGCCTTGCAAGAGTGTACCCTCATATCTGCTTTTACACAAAGGTTGAATCATATGCAATCATTTGTTACCTTCAAAATGAAGGTAACATGAGATGATGGTAAAATGAGATTGATGTAGAAACCTCTTGTTTTGAAGTCTCCTTCACATTTGACTGAGCTAAACTTTCATATTAAAGGGCTGGGGTGTAATTCTTTTTTAAAGGGGTTATAATGGTCTATTCCTAGGACTGGTGATCAATATCCGATCGGTGGAGATCCGACTCTTGGCACTGCCGTCGATCAGCCATTTGAAGGAGCTTTGACGCTTTTACTAGGCACTGCTCCATAGTTTTAGTAGTGGCTTTGCCTGGTATTACAATTCCTTACAGTTTACCCTTTAAGTGATTAGGACTAAGCTGCATTTCCAGGCACAGGCTCTGCTAAAAGCACGGAGCCGTTCCTGGTAAACAGCAAAGGAGATGTGGCGCTCAAAGAGCTGATTGGTACAGGTGCCGAGAGTTGGAACTCCACCAATTTAACAATTACCTTAAAGGAGTTCTCCAGGCTACAGGATGGGTCATCAATATCAGACTGGTGAGGGTCTGACATCCTACACCCCTGTCAGCGAGCTGTTTCAGGCTGCTATGGTTCTGGAAAGTAACAGGGTAGAAGCAGGAGGCTCCTTACACTGTAGTTTCCGACACCAGCATACCGAAGCTCGGCTCCCATCACTTGAATAACAACTACACAGTGTATGGAGCTGTCTGCTCCATCTCCATACATCGTATAGCACCCGTCCCCCTGGGCAGCCCCAAACAGCTGATCGTGGGGGTGCTGGGTGTTGGACCCTGATCTATATTTTCTCTCCATGTGTCATTGGTATTCCACGGACTCAGCTGACAATTAGCTTCCAGAGCATCTCCTAACAATGATCCATGAAAACCACGGTTCAAAGAAAGATGGCATCCGTGTTGTGTCCGTAGATAATTGGACCTATGACACCGGCTGACCTGTTACATGTGCACTTGGCAGCTGAAGACATCTGTGTTGGTCCCATGTTCTTATGTTCCCGCATTGCTGGAATAAAAATGAAGTTTTAATATATGTAAATTAGCCTCTAGGTCGCATTTTCTCCACTTTGATTGACAGGGCTGGGTGTGATTACGTTTATACTGCCTGGCCCTGTCAATCACAGAGCAGAGGGCGTGGCAGTTGCAGAGAGAGCTGAGCCTCTAGGTGTAATGACAACGCCCCTGTTGCTTCCAGTAATGCAGGCACATATGGACATGGGACCAACACAGATGGCTTCAGCTGCCAAGTGCACATGGAACAGGTCAGCCGGTGTCATAGGTACAAATCTGCTGACAGGTGTCCTTTAATTGCCCAAAGCAACCAATCAGATTCCACCTATCATTTTCCAAAGGAGATCTGAAAAATGTAAAGTGGAACCTGATTGGCTGCTATGGGCTACTAAGTCAGTTTCCCTTTGCCCCAGTGTTGATGAATCTCTCCCTTCGTTTTAGTATTTTAGTTCTGAGTCCCTTCATGCTCTACCTCGTGCCTCTACTGTTTCCTGTATCAATAACGTGACACATCTTTAGAGAGGACCTGTTACTGTTCCTGACATGCCTTTTTTAATAGCTTCATGCATTCCCCATGTAATAACAATTCTGGAGCATCTATTCTTACTGCTCTATGTTGTGCCATTCTTTTATTATTTCTTCTAGAAGTTCTGAATGAGTTGCTAGCAGTCTGCAGTAAGGGTACAGAGGGGTGGTAACAAGTTGGGGGGTGTACCTGCACAGTCTGACAATGGCAGCACTGATTGGATAGAGTAAGTGCAGATACACCCCCCCAACTTGTTACCACCCCTCTGTACCCTTACTGCAGACTGCTAGAAATTCATTCATAACCTCTAGTAGAAATAATAATATAGTCATAAGAATAGATGTTCCAGAATTGTTATTATATGGGAAATGCATAAAGCTATTAAAATGGGCCTGTCAGGAGTGGTGAAAGGCCCTCTTTAAGTTAAATTAACACTGTCTGCCCATTGCCTGTCGGGCGCACATGTCACTGGGGCTCCACAGCTAATATAATACTAGTAAGATATCGCCCAGGCTCAAACGTCTTTCTTCTTTGATGTCAGCCGCAGCAAACCCGTGTGCTAGATGTACCCATTATCACGCTTCACCAGCACAAAAATAACGATACGGGGGAGAATAGAGCTGTAAATGCAGATCTTTACCGCTGTTTATTGTCGTCGTGAAATTACAGGATTAAGAAGTGGAACCTCTTAGCTAAGTGTGACATATTTTATTGGTGCGTGGTAAAGAAACAAAACGCAGAGGTGGCATAAGTAAGTGCCCCTTATAATAGCGCAGAGCGTCAGCGTCCCCGCGCGCTTCATTTACTTGACGGGCCCATCGGCAGGTAGTCTCACAGCGTGCACATAAAGGTTACATTGATCCAGATGAATTGTGTTGCATTTACCTTTACCAGGTGTGAAGGGAGCAATTATTTTTTGGAGAAATGATAGGCAACATGTGGAAAGAAACTACATCCACCTGCATCTGAATGAATGAAGTAATACGAACTCCCGGGATTTACTCAGAAAGCGAGAAAATAAGACAAAATCTAGCAAAGATCAAAACGGCCCACCTAGGATCCAGACTGTCAGGCAAAACCGACTTAGGTAAAAAGAACAAGTCTTTGCTGCAGGGATAGGCAAAGAAGTATCCAAGGAGGAGAACCATCTAACCAGCGCCACTTCTACTAAATGGCTCCCTATGAGTCAAAATCTGACTTTTCCAACAAGCCTTGGGATTTGTCCCTATGACACCGGCTGACCTGTTACATGTGCACTTGGCAGCTGAAGACATCTGTGTTGGTCCCAGGTTCATGTGTCCGCATTGCTGAAAAAATTGTTTTAATATGTGCAAATGAGCCTCTAGGAGCAACGGGGACGTTGCCATTACACCTAGAGGCTCTGCTCTCTCTGCAGCTGCCACGCCCTCTGCACATTAATTGACATGGCTAGGGGGTGTAAAAGTGATCAGGCTTGCCTGGTCCTGTCAATCAAAGTGCAGAGGGCGCATCGGTTGCAGATAGAGCTCAGTTTCCACGTGTAACGGCAATGCCCCCGTTGTTCCTAGAGGCTCATTTGCATATATTAAAACATCATTTTTCTCAGTAATGCGGGCACATATGAACATGGGACCAACACAGACACCTTCAGCTGCCAAGTGCACATGCAACAGGTCAGCCAGTGTCATAGGTACAAATCTGCTGACAGATGCCCTTTAATGAACAAGAGGAGTGCTTTTCAGAGTGACACGCTCCTCTCTGGCCTCGACCTCCAACTTAGGTGTTTGATTATGGCAGGAGGAGTGTCACGCTTCGGTGTGGGAGGGAAACACCACACCGAGCATAGGAATAAAGGGGGAACAGGGAATCAGGCCTGAGAACTAGGGATTAAAGACACCTCCTAGTGAAAACCCTAACCAAAATCCTGACTACCAGTATGAACAGACCCCAAAGGTAAGTGAGTTCATTCGAAGTAATACCTAGAGTCCTATCTAGCCCTATAGGACCCTGGTACTAATGGCAGGGACAAGACTACCTGTTCCTCTAAAAGGAAGGACGAACAGGAGTCTACTTCAGGCCTAATACAAACAATAGGGAAATGCAACATACAGAACCCAAACAAAATACAAAAGGGAAAGGAAAGACTTAACTTCAAAGAGGCTATGGAAGCACCAGGAACTCAGCAGAGATCCAACCACAAACAATCCACATGTACAGAAGCTATAAACTGCACAGCATAGTGGGAGAAGCAACTATAAATAAGGAAGGTTAAATGACCAGATAAGCAACACCTGGAGGCAAGGTGTGGCCATTACCAGAAACAACACAGACACCTAATGATCCACAAGGAAAACCTTTCAGATCAAACCACATGTTGCCAGTCTCACAGATTTCCTGCTACTCACTGTCGCTGGGACGTCCGTATGTCTCTTTACGTCCGTGACAAGGAGAAGCTGAATGCAATGTACACTCAGCATTCATCTTCCTGAAAGTAAAACATTAACACCTCTGCAACCCTGGACCACCACTTATTAGCGTCACATCTATCCTTGATCACAGGAGAATAAAATATTAACCCCTTTTACCCTACACTACCAAGGAAGTGGAAATATGATAGACCACCCAGAATTTATATATTGACCCCTCTGCTACCCTAGACCACCGGGGTTGCCTTAATTAGTATGACATTTTTTTTTTTTATTATTCTTTTGTCTAAACTTGAATGTGTGTTATAATCCGTTGCTTCTTATATAATAAATCAGTATTGTCATAAATAGCATAAAGGGTGCCTGTTTTGTGTAGCATTAAAGGGGTTGTCCAACCTCTATAATGTCCTCCAAAATGCCCAACTTACCCCGCTCCCCGTCGCTGCATCTCCCTGTTGCACAGATCAAAACATCCAGCGACGGGGTTAGGGGGCTCGGTATGTGCTTGGCAACCAATAGCAGGTCGCGACAGGGAAGAGCCTTTCTAGCATTGTGGGTAATGATAGCCATTGGCTATAGATGCAGTGGTGGCAGTGCGGGTGCCAGGGAGCGACGTGGGTGCCGGGGAGCTGGGTAAGTATAACCTGTATGAGGTGCCAGGGCATTTTGGGGGGCATTATAGGGCTTGGATAACCCCTTTAAGTACAGTGTAATAGTTGTATATGTTTTTGGAGACATCTAGAAACTTTATTCCTAAAAATCAGTTCTATATAATAATAAAAAGATTTGACAGGAGAAGATGAGTTGTACAGAGACAAATCATACTGTAGTGCGGATCACTAAAGCAGAAATCTCAGGATCTCTCTCTGAATGACTTTGTCCTTATTGCAAGTCTAATCCAAGTAATGCACACGTGGAGAGATCACAATCTTCGTCCCGTCCTTTCTGCTTATGAGATTGAGATGTAGAAGTGCTGCCAATAGTCGGAGTCGCTCCTTGGCTGCTTAATTGAATCTGACAGATAAAGGATATGGGCAGTGTACAGACTTGAGCACTGCAGTTACAGAGCATAAGGTTGGATTACTGATGGCGTGCGTGGTGCTGACTGATTAATTACACCATAATATGACTATAGGGGATGCACAGTGGATAAAACCGTGTCATATTAAGGCTACATGCACACGACCGTTGGTGTTTTGCGGCCCTCAAACCGTGCATCCGCAAAACATGGAAGCTGCTCCGCGTTCCGTTCCGCAATGAACGCGGCCCATTATAGAAATGCCTATTCTTGTCCGCAAAACGGACAAGAATAGGACATGCTCTATTTTTTTTGCAGGGGCACGTAACAGAGTAACGGATGCGGACAGCACACAGAGTGCTGTCCGCATCTTTTGCGGCCCCATTGAAGTGAATGGGTCCGCTTCCGAGCCGCAAAATATGAGGCTCGGACGCGGACCACAACAAAGGCCGTGTGCATGAGGCCTTAAGGGAATATGTGAGGGAATCTGTTATCAGACAGGAATAGGATTGTGCACCATTGCATGCCACATAGCAACCAGCAGAATTCTGAATTCTCTGTGTAAACAGACTGGGGCTGCACCAATTCCTGCCACTGTTGGGGCGCAGTCACGTCAACTTGCAAGTCACAACATGACGATTCTACAATCATTGACCATGTGATGTGGGTTGTGGCCGAATTCGCCACGTAGCTCCAAGCTAAGACCTCGTTCACATTTTCATTTGTCGTGTGCTAGCCACATTTTTCACGGACAGCAAACGCACCCTTAATGTATTCATTCACACATCAGTATTTTTTTTACTGACCGTGGGTCAGTGAAAAAAATTACGTAGACATATACTACTTTGGTCCATGATGCTGACCAAACATGCTCTATGTGTCTGTGAAAAATCACTGACACAACACGGATGGCATTCATGTTTGGTATGTTTTTCACTGACCACTGATAGGAGATGCTCTTAAAATAAATTTTCAGCTGAGTAGTGTCCGTGAAATACGGATGACACAAAGAGGGCAAAAAACAGACGCACGGATCTTTCATGGATGAAACATGGACTGATTTTCCACAGACATCAAACGGACACCGAAATGTGAATGAGGTCTTAGGCAAGGGCTACACGACAACACTGGTCGCGCGACACCTGTTGCGGCCAGGATCGTTGAGCAGCGGTGATTCCATAGAAATAAATGGGATCGCTGTGGCAGTTGCAAGAAATCCAACACGGACAGATTTCTTTCAACTGCCGTGGCGATCCCATTTATTTCTATGGGATCACCGCTGCTCTGCGATCCTGGCCCCAACAGGTGTCGCGCGACCAGTGTGTCTGTGTAGCCCTTGCCTTAAGGTCATTTCACAAGGGCCGTTGTCTGCCGAAAATCAGCACCGAAAGACAATATAGTAAGATGATCAGCTCGTCTTCATTTACGTAGGGCAGTGATAGGCAAACTGCGGCTCTCTGGCTGTTGTAAAACTACAATTCCCACCATGCCCTGCTGTAGGCTGATAGCTGTAAGCAGTCTTTGCATGCTGAGAGTTGTAGTTTTGCAACAGCTGGAGAGCCGCAGTTTGCCCATCCCTGACCTAGGGCAATCATTGACACTATGTGCCAGGAAAGACCGTTCGTTCAGCTGCCGGCCTGTGTAAAATGGGCCTTTACGGTGTCTGGTAAAAGCCAAAAGGCAGTGGTAATTCGGTGGCTGAACCAGTGGCTTTTCCCTTTAAGTGGGTATGTAGTGTTTATGCTTAGGGTGGCCATACACATAAGGCCTCATGTACACGGCCGTTGTTCGGGTCCGCGTCCGAGCCGCATATTTTGCGGCTCGGCCGTGGACCCATTCACTTCAATGGGGCCGCAAAAGATGCGGACAGCACTCCGTGTGCTGTCCGCATCCGTTGCTCCGTTCCGTGGCCCCGCAAAAAAAATAGAGCATGTCCTATTCTTGTCCGTTATGCGGACAAGAATAGGCATCTCTATAATGGGCCGCGTTCCGTTCCGCAAATTGCGGAACGGAACGCGGAGCAGCTTCCGTGTTTTGCGGATCCGCGGTTTGCGGACCGCAAAACACCAACGGTCGTGTGCATGTAGCCTAAGATGAATGTCAGCTGGGCTTGTCAATTTTGGCGTGACCAACCAGCCATCTAATGTATATGGGGGCCACAGTCGCCCTGCTCTCACACCAGAGGTGTCTGTCAGTGACTTGCCCCCCTCTTCCTGCTGAGAACACATACATGTTCATCGGAGCATGCATGCACATATTGGGGTCTGGAGAAATAATTGTCGCCCACCGGTTCGTCTGACAGTCCTCTAATGCGTACGGCAGGTAAATGTATATAGCAAAAGTTCCTGCATCTGTTTTGATCTTTTTTGGATAAACTCATTCCAGATATCACATAGATATCCAGCGTTATAATAAATATCATATATTATTAATTATTTTTGCATTTACCTCATGTTACCACATGTGTTGTATCTTGCGTGTTGTCCCTTTGTTCTTACAACAATTACGATCTCTGTGAAAGACTCTGTTGTCCAATTATAACCTATAAAATCAGCGCAGTTGCTTAAACGATTGAACGTTTCGTTGCGCGCCTTGTCCTTGTCAATAACTGTTCAAGCTCTCCGGTTAACCCCTTCAATCGCTCGTTGCATCTACGTGCAAACTTTGTTGCCAACAATTTCTGCGACTGAACATCAGTTGCATTCATCTGAACGGGTTGTTTTGGCGGGAAGCACATGAATTTCTGCAAGCCCCAAGTGAAATGGATGGAACAGATTTTTCAGTCATAGAAATTTCCTGCAACAAAGTTACATTTACGGCCTACTTTTTTCAACCAGGTTAAGAAAATTCAGCATGCATCGAAAATATCGAAAGAGCAGATGCTATTGAAGCAGCACTCACAGGTGTGGTGGAGGGAAAACAAGCGACTAAATGAAAATAGGTAAGAAAGCAGAAACCTATCATTACGGCACGACAGCCACTGGATGGACCCTTGTTCAGTTTCTATGTTCCAGCTCTATGGCTTGTTTCGCTCACATGAGATCTGATTGCTCAGTTTATTCATCCAATACCCTTCTCAGCATTTTTGGAGAACATTCCCCACAAGCAGATTTCGGTTCCATATTCCCATCCATACTTAGGATGTCCACGTACGCACTCCCTTCAGCCTTGAAGGGCCAGCACGCACCCTAATGTTCACCAGCCAATGGCAGGCAATCCTGGGGTACTCAAAGGGGTATTCCCATCTTGGACAATGGGGACATATCGCCCGCATATGCCCCCATTGTCTGATAGGTGCGGGTCCCACCACTGGGACCTGCACCTATATCGAGAACGGAGCAGGAAGAGCTGTGGCTGGAGGACCCCGGATTTCCCGGGGTCCGTCCACCTCCCAGCGCTTCTCCCCGCTACTCCTATAGAAGTGAATGGGAGCGTACCGCGCATGCGCGGCCCATGCTCCCATTAATTTCTATGAGGCCGAAAGAAATAGCAGAGCCAGCTCGGGACCCGCACCTATAAGACAATGGGGGCATATGCTAGTGATATGCCCCCATTGTCCAAGATGGGAATACCCCTTTAAGGCACCCTTTCCTTCGGGAAGGTGTCTAAGTAAAAGATTCCTAGCTTGCTAGTTCCTGCATAGGTGTGATAAATCAGCTTTTCTGCCCCTGTACTGACTTCTACCTTTTTACTGGTAATTGACTCTCCTCTGCCTGACCTATCCTGTGCCTTACCTCCATATTGCCCCTCTGCTGCCCTTCCTGACCTCAGACTCAGATTGCTTACATTTTGCCTGCCCTAACCTCACCTGTCCTTGACTATGATTTTGCCTTACCCCTCTGTTTTCTGCATCGGTGTCTCTTGACCCCAGTGGGTCATTTGTCAATTGCACAGAGACTACTCCAGGACGTAGCGGCCTGGTGGTTTCCCTGCAGCAAATTCCAGATCCCTGTACAGGGGTTAAAAGGTGAAAATCTCTCCGCAGTAGGACAAAAGGATTGGTAAACCCTGCCCCCTCAGCTGTTGCCCAGCTGAAATTCGGCAGGAAATTAACCCCTGTGATCTCTGCAAGATTTCTACAGAAAATCCAGACTGATAAACAGTGCAGGCAGAATTAACTTTACTTTTAAGTATTGATGACTTATTCATAAGATGTCATAAATATTAAACCAGTGGGGGTCTGATTCTCGGTAGCATTGACGATAGTCTGCTTGAAGAGGCTGCTGTGCTTCATTGAGAGCCATAGCCTTTTCATTGATTACTAGGCACCAAAGCATTCTGCTTGCCTGATCATTGTGTTGTACCACGCACAGCCACAACAGAATGTATGGCACTGTGTATGGTAATGAAGACACAGGCATGGCCGGCGCATCCTATAAGCCAGCTAAGAAGCTGCGTAGAGCGACCCTTGGGAAGGGGCACCGCCAGGAGCGCCGGCCCCCCTCATGCTGCAGCCGCCCGAGCACTTTATATTGAGCCTCTGGCTGCTGCAGCACTGCCCGGGCTGGCGCGTCCATGAGGACGCACGGCCCGGGCGCAGCAAGAGGAGAGGGGCTGACAGGATGGGTGCGCTGTCATTCCCCCATTGTAGCGTGGCCGAGCCCTGTATCGTCCACGGGTACAGGGAGCATCTGTCTCCTGTACCTGGCCGGACTGACATGAAGTGCGCACACAGTGTGCACTTCCTGTCAGTCCGCTCGGGTACAGGTAACAAAAGCGCCTGTACCCGCGGACCATACAGGTGGGGGGGTTGGGAAAGAGAATGAAAAGGGGGGAGAGAATGACAAGAGGGACAAAGAGAATGACATGGGGGAAGAGAATGACAAGGGGGGGGGGGAAGAGATTGACAAGAGGGGGAGAGAATGACAAGAAGGAGAGAGAGAATGACGGGGGGGGGAGAATGACAAGAAAGGGAAAGAGAATGACATGGGGTGAAGAGAATGACAAGGGGGGGGGGGAAGAGAGAACTGGCGTTAGTTAAAGGGGTTCTGCAGTTTATTTAAACTGATGATCTATCCTCTAGATCAGGCATCCTCAAACTGCGGCCCTCCAGCTGTTGTAAAACTACAACTCCCACAATGCCCTGCTGTAGGCTGATACCTGTAGGCTGTTCAGGCATGCTGGGAGTTGTAGTTTTGCAACAGTTGGAGGGCCGCAGTTTGAGGATGCCTGCTCTAGATAGATCATCAGCATCTGATCGGCTGGGGTCCGACACCTGGGTCCCCCGCCGATCAGCTGTTTGAGAAGGCAGAGGCGCTGGCAGTAGCGCCTCGGCCTTCTCGCTGTTTACCGCAGGCGCAGTGACGTCACGACTAATATCACTGGCCTGGGCAGGGCTAAGCTTCATTCAAGTGAAAAGAGCTTAACCCCACCAAGGCCAGTGATACTAGTCGTGACATCACTGCGTCTGCGGTAAACAGCGAGAAGGCCGAGGCGCTACTGCCAGCGCAGCTGCCTTTAAAACAGCTGATTGGCGGGGATCCCGGGTGTCGGACTTCCGCTGATCAGATGCTGATGATCTATCCAGAGGATAGATCATCAGTTTAAATAAACTGCAGAACCTCTTTATAATGGCAGATCATATGGGTGGGGCATTGTGATGACACATGGGGGGGGGGGTTGGGGCGGCAAACTTTTATTTTGCCTAGGGCGGCAAAAATCCTTGCACTGGCCCTGGACACAGGCTAGTGCTGCAGTCTCTTCAAACAGATAAACGGTGGGTGCCCACCCATGATCTGATAATGGTGGCCTATCCTAAGCATAGGTAATTAAAGGGGTTGTGCAGACAATATACACTCACCTAAAGAATTATTAGGAACGCCATACTAATACGGCGTTGGACTCCCTTTTGCCTTCAGAACCGCCTTAATTCTACGTGGCATTGATTCAACAAGGTGCATTCTTTAGAAATGTTGGCCCATATTGATAGGATAGCATCTTGCAGTTGATGGAGATTTGAGGGATGCACATCCAGGGCACGAAGCTCCCGTTCCACCACATCCCAAAGATGCTCTATTGGGTTGAGATCTGGTGACTGTGGGGGCCATTTTAGTACAGTGAACTGATTGTCATGTTCAAGAAACCAATTTGAAATGATTCGAGCTTTGTGACATGGTGCATTATCCTGCTGGAAGTAGCCATCAGAGGATGGGTACATGGTGGTCATGAAGGGATGGACATGGTCAGAAACAATGCTCAGGTAGCCCGTGACATTTAAACGATGCCCAATTGGCACTAAGGGGCCTAAAGTGTGCCCAGAAAACATCCCCCACACCATTACACCACCACCACAGTGGTAACAAGGCATGATGGATACATGTTCTCATTCTGTTTACACCAAATTCGGACTCTACTATTTGAATGTCTCAACAGAAATCGAGACTCATCAGACCAGGCAACATTTTTCCAGTCTTCAACAGTCCAATTTTGGTGAGCTTGTGCAAATTGTAGCCTCTTTTTCCTATTTGTAGCGGAGATGAGTGGTACCCAGTGGGGTCTTCTGCTGTTGTAGCCCATCCGCCTCAAGGTTGTGCGTGTTGTGGCTTCACAAATGCTTTGCTGCATACCTCGGTTGTAACGAGTGGTTATTTCAGTCCACGTTGCTCTGACCTCTAGCATCAACAAGGCATTTTCGCCCACAGGACTGCCGCATACTGGATGTTTTTCCCTTTTCACACCATTCTTTGTAAACCCTAGAAATGGTTGTGCGTAAAAATCCCAGTAATTGAGCAGATTGTGAAATACTCAGACCGGCCCGTCTGGCACCAACAACCATGCCACGCTCAAAATTGCTTAAATCACCTTTCTTTCCCATTCTGACATTCAGTTTGGAGTTCAGGAGACTGTCTTGACCAGGACCACACCCCGAAATGCATTGAAGCACCTGCCATGTGATTGGTTGACTAGATATTTGCATTAATGAGAAATAGAACAGGTGTTCCTAATAATTCTTTAGGTGAGTGTATATTGATGACCTATCCTCAGGCAAGTTCTATTCCTCTTCATTACACTGCGCGTCGTCTCCCTTGCATCGGCAGTGCAGTGTAATTACAAGTACTTGAGACCTCAGAGAAAATGGGCAGTGTAATGAAGAGGAAGTAGAGCTCGCGGCCTCCTCTTTAAACAGCATATTGGGGGGAGTGCCGGGTGTCGAACCCCTGCAGATCAGATATTGATGACCTATTCTGAGGATATTCATCAATATATACTTCCTGCACAACCCTTTTAATGTTAAAACACCGGACAACTGCTTTAAAGCAACAATTTATTAACTCATATGTTCCTAAGTATCCTAAAGTATTTGTCAGCGCAACGCGTTTCAACACCTTTTTCAAGTACCTCAGAAAAGTATGATGACTCCCTTGATGTCCTCGATGCAGTCTCCTATACATTTCTTCTTGCTTTATGGGATTTTGGCCAGCTCTGATCCACATCATTGCTTATGCGCAGAGAGGAGCGAGGAACCATTCAGTGGTTAATGAAGCTACCCAAGGATATTTGCCTAATAAGTATTGAAACATTTATCTATCTACCTGAAGCTGAAAAACCTTTTGCCAACTAGATCTTGGAGAAATCATTAACACAGAGGTTTACTTACTTTTTCTTCCTGCCCTGTGGATGTTTATGATTAAAATTTTATTAGTGACCAATGGAGAAATCCAGGTGATTTCAAAGGGTTCATTTACTTTTTCTTGCAACTGTAGATGAGAAGACCTGCTTTCACATGTCACCATGAAAACGCCCAATCCTTGGTGAACGAAATGCTGTCTCCTCTTCACTATACACTGGATACAGCTCATTTATTCATTAAAGGGGTTTCCCAAGATTTCTATATTAGGATAGGTCATCAGTATCTCATCCGTGGGGGTCTGAGTACCCGGGACCCCCGGTGATCAGCTGTTTGAGAAGGTACTAGCGCTCCTGTGAACGCCGCAGCCTTCTCGCATCGTACAAAGCACCGCACCATACATTATATAGTAGCAGTGCTTGGTATCGTGCTCAGCCCCATTCACGTCATCTGGGCTGAGTGCGATACCAAGCACAGCCACTATACGGGGTGCGGTACTGTGCTTAATGAGTGCTTTCTCAAACAGATGATTGGCGGGGGTCCCTGGAGTCGACCCCCACTAATCAGATACTACTGACCAAACCTAAGGATAGGTTATCAGTATCAAAATCTCGGAAAGCCCCTTTAATATTTTCTCTCATTTTATTACAGGGATAAAGCAGAGTTACAGTTACAAGCATTTCTGGATGATAAAAGCAAGACGTGTCCGTTTTTTGCAGAGATGGCAGATTTCGGTAAGTATTAGATGTATTATATAATATTGATGACATAAATTTAACAGTGTTATCTGAGCATCGTTGTCATACACATACACTATGTGGAGGGACGTTCTATTGAATTCTGGTGTTTCATTCAGTCCCATTGCCACAGATGTATAAAATCCATCGGATGTCACCATTGTAACAGGTCAGTTCGTGAAATTTCTTCCCATGTAGATATTCCACCATCAGCTGTGAGCGGTATTATTGCAAAGTGGAAATGTTTAGGAACCATAGCAACTCAGCCACCATGTGGAGACCACGTAAAGTTACAGCGTGGGGTCACCGTGTACTGAGGAGCATAGTGCATAGAAGTTACCATCACAGTACAGAGTCCAAACCTATTCTGACATTAAAGGGGTTCTGCAGTTCTTTTAAACTGAAGCTTCTGGCGCAGCACAGATTTCTTGCTGATGTTAAAGGGGTTCTGCAGTTTGTTTAAACTAATGATCTATCCTCTGGATAGATCATCAGCATCTGATCAGCGGGGGTCCGACACCCGGGAGCTCCGCCGATCAGCTGTTTGAGAAGGCAGCGGTGCTCCTGGAGTGCAGCGGCCTTCTCACTGTTTACCGCCGGCCCAGTGACGTCACGACTACTATCAACTGGCCTGGGCGCGGCTAAGCTCCATTGAAGTGAACAGAGTTTAGCCGCGCCCAGGCCAGTTGATACAAGTCGTGACGTCACTGGGCCACCGGTAAACAGTGAGAAGGCCGCGGCGCTCCAGGAGCTCCGCTGCCTTCTCAAACAGCTGATCGGCGGAGGTCCCGGGTGTCGGACCCCCGCCGATCAGATGCTGATGATCTATCCAGAGGATAGATCATTAGTTTAAACAAACTGCAGAACCCCTTTAACATCAGCACGAAATCTGTGCTGCGCCAGAAGCTTCATGGCATAGGTCGGATTCAGCACATAACCGAGCCGAACGGAACCTCAGGACCTCATAGACTATAATGGGATCCGTTAGGTTTCCGCTCAGAAGATGATTTTGGAGCGGACACAAAAGTAGTGCATGCAGGACTCTTGTCTCCGCTTAAAAAATCTTCCTCTGAGCGGACACCTAACGGACCCCATTATAGTCTATGGGGTCCTTGGGTTCGGTTCGGCTCAGTTATGTGCTGAATCCGTCCTTTCCGTTCTCCTGCTCGGAGAACGGAAAGGCTGAACGGTGATGTGAACGAAGCCTTAGCTTTCCGTTCTTCTGATCCATCAGAAGAAGAGAAAGAGGAAAAAAACAGGATCCTGTAAAAAAAAAAACGGATCCTGTTGTATCAGTTACGGTCCATTCACATGTCCGCAATTCTGTTCCGCATTTTGCGGAACGGAGTTGCGGACCCATTCATTGCAATGGGGACAGATGATGTCCCACCCGGGTCCGCAATTGCAGATCCACACTTCCGGGTCCACAATCACGTTCCCGAAAAAAATAGAATATGTCCTATTGTTGTCCGCTATTGCGGACAAGAAAAGGTATTTTCTATATAGTGCCGGCGATGTGCGGTCTGCAAATTGCGGAACGCACATTGCTGATGTCCGTGTTTTGTGGATCCGCAAAACACACATGGACGTGTGAATGGACCCTTATGCATAGGATTGCACAGGATCCATTTTTTTACTGCATCCTGTAAGAAAACGGATCCTGTAGCATCAGTTTAATCCGTTTGAGCCATTTCTGTCTCATATCCGTTTTTTTAGACAGAAACAAAAGTACTGCATACAGAACTTTTGTTTCCGTCGAAAAAAACGGATCTCAGACCGAAATGGCTCAAACGAATGACAACTGATGCAACAGGATCCGTTTTTTTAATGGATCCTGTTTTTTTTTTCTCACCGTCTTCTTTTGACGATCAGAAGAACAGAAAACTAAACGGTGATGTGAATGCACCCTTATTTAGAGGAAATTTTCTGCCCAAGAAATGTATTTTATTTGACAGTTGAAAGCTGAGCATGTACCTTTGGGCTCATACACATGAATGTATTTTTGGTCCGCATCCGATCCACATGTTTTGTGGGTTGGATACGGACCCATTCATTTCAATGGGGCCGCAAAAGATGCGGACACCACACATCCGTTCTGTGGCCCCGCAAAAAAAAAAAGAGAACATGTCCTATTGTTGTCCGTTTGGTGGACAAGAATAGGCATTTCTTTCATAGGGCCGGACCTTCTGATCCGCAAAAATGGACACGGTTGTTCGCCTCAAAGAATTTGTGTGCCTCAAGGAATTTTAAGGAACATTCGGTAACACTGGAATGAATAAAATGCTGAAAGGTACAGAAATGTTATAAACCACTGACAATTTGGCGGACATGGAACTGACTGCAGAATCTTAATGCACGTTCTTTACCGTACTTGTGTGTTCAGTTGATGGCTGCAGTGCTGTGTCATAAACACTCCATCAATAGTGTGATCCAGCCGAAATATACTGCATTAACGTTTTAGGGTTCGGATAAATGGCAAACTTGGCCGCCTGACATCAGTCACACCCAAGGATAACAGTGGGATCGCAGTGTAGTTCTGCAAGCATAGAAAAGAGTAGGGACACTGCGCAATTTTCACTTTTATGGGGTTGTGGCTGTCGCACACATGCGAGTTGTGCTGCGACCCCATTCATTTCTATGCTAGCACTGCTACACTGTGAACCCACCGCTATCCATGGGCACAACAGCTGATCACCATGTAGCCTTACCCTTAAGCCACTGTGCTCCAGGTAACCGTAACCAAAAGATATTCCTTAGTGGAGCTTTAAAGGGAACCTGTCACATTGAACATCTTATAGAGCAGGAGGAGCTGAGCAGATTGAGTTATAGCTTTATGGGGAAATATTCAGAAAAACATGCATTTCATTAATTTGAATTCCTGATCATTCTGGGCTATAAAGTCCAGGAGGCGGCCCTATCAGTGATTGACAGCTATCTCTGTGTACACAGTCATAGAGGGCAGGCTGTCAATCACTGATAGGACCGCCTCCTGGACTTCAAAGCCCAGAATGGGCAGGAATTTACATGTATAAATTACAAGTTATGCCGAATGTTTTCCCACAAAACCATATATCAGTCTGCTCAGCTCCTCCTGCTCTATAACATGGGGCCTGCATCTTACATTGCATTTTGCAGATTTAAGGAAGACTTAACCTAGAAATAAATGATAAAGCTAAATAGAAGATTTGCCGCTACTCTTTGGCAGTCTGCAGGATTTTCTTAAGTGATCCTGAAAATTATACCGTCTTGTAGGAATCCTGCAGAGAACACTGGGTTAATCTTCTTTTATCTGGTGAATGACTGGGGTGAGATTTAGCGAATGGACTGGGGATTAATGATTTTTTGTTTTGTGTCTTACTGTAGAAAAGTCAGAGAGGGTAGGCTCCTGCTGCAGCCAGTTGTCTTACAGTCAGGCCCAAAATAAGAAGGAGGAGGGGGCACATGGCTGATCTGATGTTACACATAAAAATGATTTCCTTAAATCTTTTTCAGCTGTGCATACAAAATACAGTTAGGCTCCATTCACACGTCCGCAAATGGGTCCGCATCTGTTCCGCAATTTTGCGGAATGGGTTCGGACCCATTCATTCTCTATGGGGGACAGAAAAGATGCGGACAGCACACAGTGTGCTGTCCGCATCCACATTTCAATGCCGCGGCCCCGAACTTCCAGGCCGCAGCTCCGCAAGAAAATAGAGCATGTCCTATTCTTGTCCGCTGCTGTGGACAAGAATGAGCTGTTCTATAGGGGTGCCGGCTGGATGTATTGCAGATCAGTAATACACCACGGACGTGGGAATGGACCCTAAGGCATCATGCACATGACCGTATGTGTTTTGCGGTCCGCAAATTGAGGATCTGCAAAAAAAACAGATGACGTTCCGTATGGCATCCGTTATTTTTGCGGATCCGTTATTTTTGCGGATGCATTGTAATAATTCCTATCCTTGTCCGCAAACTAGAAAAAATAGGACATGCTCTATTTTTTTCCGGAACGGAAAAACGGACATACGGAAACGGAATGCACACGGAGTATCTTCCGGTTTTTTTGGCGGACCCATTGAAATTAATGGTTCTGCATATGGTCCGCAAAAAAAACGCAACAGACACGGAAAGAAAATACATTTGTGTGCATGAGGCCTTAAAGTGAGGGATGAGATTTAAGGGAATCCATCACTAGTGACCTTCCTGTCGGCATAGACACATAGCTCGGGTGCACCTGCTTAAAACTCTGTTTTTCTTTTGTTTATCCAAATGTCTGAATGGGGGGTCCAACTTCTAGGAGCCCAACTGATCACAAGAATGGCATGTTCGATGTTAGGCCTCATGCACTCGACTGTAAACCACGGATCGGCAAAATACGGATATCGTCCGTGTGCATGCTGCAGTTTTCTCACTTCCTTCACCAGAATTGTCTATTCTTGTCCGCAAAACAGACAAGTATAGGACAAGTTCTGTAATTTGACATCCGTGTGCTGTCCGTATTTTTTGCAGACCCATAGATATGAATAGGTCCGTTTGCAATGTGCAAAAAATTGCAGATCAGACCCAAAATATGGTCATGTGCATGAGGCCTTACCCTGCAGGAATAGAGCAGCAGTCAAGCATATACTGGGCTATCGTTAGCAGTCCCCATAGAGATGAATGGAGCCGCAGCATGCGTGCTCAGCCACCGCTCCATTTACATGGGGAGACACAGGTCCCTTGTTCTCATGACCATTATGGGTTTCACTGACTGAACCCCGTTAACCCCTATTCTGTGGACAGCAGATACGTTTAAGTCTTGGCGCAATCCCTTTAATTCTAGCTGTGTGTAGGGAAGCAGGTGATTTAAAGCCCTGTGTCAGAAAAACACATAAACCCACATCAACCTGTATAAATCAGGCCAGAATGTTGGTCCGTAAAATGACACGGTTCCAAAAGGCAGATATTCACTTTAAACCCTTCACGTACGTAGGACCCTTCACTTAGGTTGTATCTCTAGGTCTAGTGAACATTTGGTGCTGCTGCTTGTATAGAAAAAAAAAGCGATCGCCAGCTCAAATAGGGACGTAGAGAGTAACACGCTGCATACAAATGCAGGCCGACAGCAGAGAGGGAGAAAGGCAAGATTCAGCCGGGAGCTTAGATTGGATGTAGTCAGATCACAGCAAGACAAGGGTCAAACAACGGTTGCTGAACATGCAAAGCTAGAACAGGCCAGAAGTCCTAACCAGCTGGCAAAGCAGACATGGACATGCCAGGAGCTGACCCCAGGGATATGGAAAGGACATAGGTAAAACCAGGGGCGGCTTGGCCATAGACCCTACAGGGAAATTTCCCGGATGGCCTATGCCCAGAGTGCCACCTAAACCCTCCTCTTGGCCAAAAGCCAGGGACATAAAGAAATTATGCTCTCGGCAATAATTAATGTAGGCAGTATTGTGTGCTGCAAGGTGGTATCTAGTTCTGCTGAGGTAGTATTGTGTGCTGCACTGTGGTATCTGGTTCTGCTGAGGTAGTATTGTGTGCTGCACTGTGGTATCTGGTTCTGCTGAGGTAGTATTGTGTGCTGCACTGTGGTATCTGGTTCTGCTGGGGCAGTATTGTGTGCTGCACTGTGGTATCTGGTTCTGCTGAGGTAGTATTGTGTGCTGCACTGTTGTATCTGGTTCTGCTGGAGGCAGTATTGTGTGCTGCAAGGTGGTATCTGGTTCTGCTGGGGCAGTATATTGTGCTGCACTGTGGTATCTGGTTCTGCTGAGGCAGTATATTGTGCTGCACTGTGGTATCTGGTTTTGCTGGGGCAGTATTGTGTGCTGCACTGTGGTTTCTGGTTCTGCTGAGGTAGTATTGTGTGCTGCACTGTGGTATCTGGTTCTGCTGAGGCAGTATTGTGTGCTGCACTGTGGTATCTGTTTCTGCTGAGGCGGTATTGTGTTCTGCACTGTGGTATCTGGTTCTGCTGAGGTAGTATTGTGTACTGCACTATGGTATCTGGTTCTGCTGAGGTAGTATTGTGTGCTGCACTGTGGTATCTGGTTCTGCTGAGGAAGTATTGTGTGCTGCACTGTGGTATCTTGTTCTGCTGAGGTAGTATTGTGTTCTGCACTGGGGTATCTGGTTCTGCTGATGCAGTATTGTGTGCTGCACTGTGGTATCTGATTCTGCTGAGGCAGTATTGTGTGCTGCACTGTGGTATCCAGGGCCACTTTAAGTTCCCAGTCCGCCCCAGGTTAAAACAAGCCAAAGTTTAATCACCATGAACGACAAATCCCCACTTTTTGGATAAGCAATCTTATTCTTTTAAGCCAAAGGACGTGTGAATTGGAGAGGACAGATCTGTGAATGACCTGCTACTACGATGTGATATAACACAAATGTCCTATGTCATGTGTAATAAGATTCCATGAAGCTGTGGGAACATGTATTGTACCCAATACACAGACTTCTCTATCATGAGGGAGTGGGAGTTACAAGTGACAGATAAGGGTCTGGCATGGAACCCAGGCTTGTAATGTTCCTGCCAGATATCATGAAAGGTGGGAACCAGAGAGAAGAGGAATGGAAGATGATATAATGAATCATGAGGGGGTTGTCTCGGGGTTTAGGAAATGAACCTAACTGCAGCGAGTGTTAGAAAAATGATTATTAACCTGACAGAGCTTTGTCAGGCCCAGCACTGATGCTCTGGTGGTCCCCGGTGGTCTTCCAGTCTTTGATAATATCCCATATGTACATGTCTCTGGCCTCAGCAGTGATGCTGGCTTAAGGCTAATGATTGGCTGCACCTCGCCATGCCAAGGCCGCCTCTATGAGTGGTCCTAACGCTAAATCCTACCTGTATTGGGCCATGACAGCCACATAAAATCCAGGGAGTGCGGGCCCAGCATGCATGCTAGGATCCACCGTGCTTATTAATCCTTTTTGGTGCCATAACAGCCTCCATTAAATCCAGGGATGCAGGTACCAACATGCATGCTGAGCCCACTGTGTACTCTTCCTGGAGCCAGATGGCTATTAGTAGGTGTTATGGATGCAAGTTCAGTTTTATACTTACTCTGATTAAAACCAGCCTCTAGGGCAGACAAACTAGTCAGGTTTGCACGATTGAAAAGATGCTGCCACACCTCCAGCCTATACTACACAGAAACACAAGGGGGGGGGGGTGTTCAGTCAGCACGTCCCTGTATGCAGGTGCACGTAGCTATGGCAAAATATACATAGAAACACAGAAATGCAACAGCACTCTGCCCTGCCTCTATGCTAGAAGCTATCGGAGGTCGTTAGCGTACATTTTGATCAAAAAGTAATAAGCCACTCGCCACGCCAAGGCCGCCTTATGAGTGGTCCTAACGCTAAATCCTACCTGTTATGGGCCATGACAGCCACATAAAATCCAGGGAGTGCGGGCCCAGCATGCATGCTAGGATCCACCGTGCTTATTAACCCTTTTTTGTGCCATAACAGCCTCCATTAAATCCAGGGATGCCTCAGCAGTGATGCTGGCTTAAGGCTAATGATTGGCTGCAGTAGTCATGTGTATATACATGATGTCATTGCTGCATTGACATAAAAAAAGATAGTAAGGGACCACAAGAGGATCAGTGCTGGAGCAGTGGGGATTGAACAGATGGGCAATGTCTTATTTTTGTTTTCTGTGGTTAGGGTCAGGACTCATTTCTTTAAGGTGTTTTCCAAAATTTTTACAATTTGGCCCGGAGACTGTATAAAATTAATAAAAAGAAACTTGCTCAACTTTGAAATGTCCCCCATCGCCCATTGGATTCCTGCTGGGCTGGCAGCGGGCATGTGCTATTCATCATTCCCATGACACCTGCAGCTAATCACTGGCCTCAGCAATCAGCCCCATGTGTATTTTATTGGTACTCGTCCCATTTGATAGGTTAAAATTCCAAAGTGAAATTTTCCTCCTAAGAATTTCAGATCCGTAATCAAGCATTCAGTCCACGTCTTATCTGCCGTTTTTTATATTGTAAAGAATCAACAACAGAACAGAATAGACATATACATGAGCTACTGCTAACCATGCAAATGAGAAAACCAACAGAGAATAATATCTGACAAACATAGAATAGAATAAGGGAAACATCCAAACAGCAGACGTGGGAGACTGCCGAATGATATCAGCAGAACAAATTGATGGTAATACAAAAAAGCACGGAGGAGCAGCAATAAAAAAAACCTGGACTAAGGGAAAGGAGGAAACACCTTGTTAACACACCGCAGGTGACAAAGGATCAGGAATTTGGATCAAGCAGTTTCTACAAATGGAATCTTTGACAGTCTAAGCCTTAAATTTCCATTCCCTGGATTATATGTGTTAGATTATCATCAAGGGAAGAAGGTCATGTGCATTTCCAGTTGACTAGCTTCAAGGTAAATGCTCTGCAGCAATATTACTTTATATTACTATAAACTCTCACTTTGTGTGCCCTTAGTAATTATTATGCTGTCTATAAATCAAGCAAACTTTCTTGGCTTGCTGGAAATTAAATCACATTATTGGGTGAAGACAAGCCCTGACCATAAACACAACCTGTCACCAAATGCCCTACTGGCCATGAAGACAACCCTTGACCAAATTTCATATTGACCATGAAAACAACCTCTGACCAAATTTCATATTGACCATGAAGACATCCCCTCACCAAATTCCCTACTGGCCATGAAGACATCCCCTCACCAAATGCCCTACTGACCATGAAGACATCCCCTCAGCAAATGCACTACTGACCATGAAGACATCCCCTCACCAAATGCACTACTGACCATGAAGACAACCCCTCACCAAATGCACTACAGACCATGAAGACAACCCTTGACCAAATGCCCTACTGACCATGAAGACATCCTCTGACCAAATTTCATATTGACCATGAAGACATCCCCTCACCAAATGCCTTACAGACCATAAAGACATCCCCTCACCAAATGCCCTACAGACCATGAAGACATCCCCTCACCAAATGCCCTACTGACCATGAAGACATCCCCTCACCAAATGCCCTACTGACCATGAAGACAACCCCTCACCAAATGCCCTACTGACCATGAAGACATCCCCTCACCAAATGCCTCACTGACCATGAATACATCTCCTCACCA
Organism: Bufotes viridis; assembly: GCA_033119425.1. Lineage (NCBI taxonomy): Eukaryota > Metazoa > Chordata > Amphibia > Anura > Bufonidae > Bufotes > Bufotes viridis. The sequence goes on along the minus strand of CM065595.1, from coordinate 133,293,747 downwards.
AATGCCCTACTGACCATGAAGACAACCCCTCACCAAATGCCCTACTGACCATGAAGACATCCCCTTACCAAATGCCCTACTGACCATGAAGACAACCCCTCACCAAATGCCCTACTGACCATGAAGACATCCCCTCACCAAATGCCCTACTGACCATGAAGACAACCCCTCACCAAATGCCCAGTTGATGATATGTGTAACGCAGCAGGTGTGGGCCCACTGCTTAGGGATACCCCGGGCTGATTATTGGCCATTAGTATGATCAATTTACGTACAGAAAGGGAGTTTTAGCATTTTGTCTACATTGACTTTGTATTCATTATGTCATTTTCTAAATTTTCACAATTCTGTTCTAATTTGTTCCATGATATATCTCTATACTGGTCAGAACTGTTTCTGATATAGACCTCTAAATCCCAAGCTTACTTCACACAGCATGCAATGGAAAAAAAATTAGCTACCTTCAGGTGCCACTAGAGGGAGCTCACTAAATAGGTTGGCCGATTCCAACAAAATTTGGTTCTGCTGATATACATTCAATGCAGACATGATCCTAGCTAATGGTAATTTTCTCAGCTCTATGAGGCCCGACAGCGTTCTAGTGGTGAAACATGTAGTGATTAATAGACAAATGTTTAAGGGGTTTTCCGATTATTTTATGCTGATGACCTATCCTTAGGACAGATCATCACTATCTGATCAGTAAGGGTCCTACAACCGGGACCCCACCAGTCAACTGTTTTAGGAGGTCACAGCACTCCAGTAAGCTCCTTACAGCTTACCAAGCACAGCGTGGTCCATCATATAGCAGCTGTGCTTGGTATCGTAGCTCAGATCCATTTACTTGGCTGGACTTAGCTGCGCCTAGGCCACGTGACAAATGAATGTGACATCACTGCCCTTCAATAAGCTGTGAAAAGGCTGCGGCGCTCACCGGAGTTACGTGGCCTCATCAAACAGCTGATCGGTGGGCATCCCGGGTGTTTGACCCCTACGGATGACCTATCCAGAGTATAGCTCATAAGTGTTGGAAAACCACTTCTTTTTGAAATGCATATCTGCATGTACTCTGCATAAAACGGCCCTGTTGAATTATCGGAATATTTATGTATGAACGCCTAGAGCAGTGGGCGCCATGTGCCAATAAGCCAATCTTACTCTTGGGATTGGACTATTGCTTACTATCCTAAGCAAATTACCGTAATTCATCAGATTTTAAAGACGTATTCCAGGATTATGTTATTGATGGCCTATACTGAGGTCTAGTAACCAGCTCCATCCACTACACAATGGTAGGAAGTGTGTATTTTGGGTCCCAACATATGGCAGTAGAGCTGCTCGGGAGCTTCTAATCAGCGGGATAGGCCATCAGTCATAAAATCCTGGACAACCCCATCAAGTATTAGGATTAGGAAATTATGGAAAGAGGTCTACTGGTTTTCTAGAAACATCGCCACTCGTGTCTGTAGTCTGTGTCTAATATTCTAGTGATTGAGGCTGAACTGCAATACTATACATTAGTGTTCCCGAACTCCAGTCCTCAGGGCCCACCTGCTGGTCATGTTTTCAGAATATATTTCGTTTTGAGCAGGTGATGTAGTTAGTTTCAATGCATCAAGACTTACTACAGGTTTTAATTCTGTGGAATATTCTCAAATCATGACCGCCAGGTGGACCCTGAGGACTGGAGATGAGGAACACTGCTATACATGTGCCATGGACAATCGTGGCACTGGTTCTAGAAAAAATGAAGACCCCTTTACTTTGTAATCTCATTCTGCTCCTAAAGAAAGAGCGTCTTCACTATACTCAGAGTTTTCCTTGAAAGTATTTTTCTTCCATTGTGTAAAGGATTCCATATGTGCTAAGTGTATCTGATAAGAAAACCAAAGCATACACTAAAAAAATGAGAGAAGCTGTGTAGACAGATAAGAAGGATGGAGGAAGTTAACTTGCTTAACCTCGGCCATCCCAGAGGAGCCTGTGAGCTACGCTCTTCCCTGCACTGACGTCCCTATTGGCAGTCAAGGGCTTAATTTTTCACTTGCCATTAAGTGATAAAACTTTCTGTTTGGAAGCAGAACAGCAATTATCCGAGGAGCGGGATGAGTATAAAGCACGCACAATACATCCCATCTGGCAGCTGAGGGACGATTTAAAACACAGGATTTGTCAACTACAACATCACTCTTTCCTCAAGTCCCCAATGGAAAATGACTTTGATCCGGGGAATATTATGAAGCAGGTTAGTGTTTTACCTCTATTTCATCAATTGTATTTTTGTCATTTTCTCTTATTGCCTCTCCTAGTTATTGAGCTGAGCAAATTGAATCGACTCAGGAGTGGCAAACAAATATATAAAAATGACTATTATATGGTCTCCATGATGGATGTGTTCTCCTCAACCATGATCAGCAAGACGTCTGGCGTTCCTGAGACATTTCTATGTTTTTACATCATTTATGAGCGCTGTATTTTATCATTATCACGTTTATCATCATGTTGACCATATTAAGGGTCCGTTCACACATCGGTATTCTGTAATCCGCATCCATTCCAGAAATTTGCAGAATGGAATGCGGACCCATTCATTTCAGTGGCCCCGCAAAAAATGTGAACAGCACTCAGTGTTCTGTCCGCATCTGTTGTTCCATTCCGTAATGAGGATCCGCAAAAAAAAATAGAGCTTGTCCCATTGTAGTCATCCGCCTGTCATCCACATTTGCGGATCCGTTTCCAGGAAATAGAAAAAAAATATACAAATGTATATATTCCTCCTTCTGTTTGTTTTTTTTGGAGAAAAATGGATTGGTTGCGGATGTAGAATTGTTAAAAATTTAATGTTTTTGCGGAAACACGGATCCTCAAAAAACAGAACGAATATCTGGAAAAGAAAAATACTGACGTGCAAATTGACCCTAATACTGTTTCTGCACAATCTCTCAACCTAAAGCTTTTTGTGTTGCAATAATTTTTATTAAAGATTTTTATGCACAAGAATAGTACAAATGTGGTGGACGCAGCCACCTATAAGTGAAAGAAGCATCACGTATACAGAAAATATAAGGAACAAACAAAATTCCAACAAGCCATAATATTGGCAAAAACAACGGATAGTGTGTGATATTATAATATGCAGAGGAATGAAGAGGGGGGGTGGGGGGTGGACGTCCAGGGAGCTGGAGGGTATCATAGCACTTCAGTCACAGTATAGCGTCCGGAAGAGGCACAGCACGTGCACTTGTGAGCCATGCCATCCATTGATTAGGAACCCGGGTTCTAGAGTGAAGGTCAGGTGAGTAAATAATTTCATGTTGCATATGTTGGTTTACTAACTGACTGACTTCGAGCAGAGGGAAGGGGGGGGGGGGAATACCTTGTTTCCAGTGACGGGCTATGACCTTATGCGTAGCCGTAAGTATATGTGCGACCACCCACCTCCAGTCACAGGGAACGTCCAACTTAAAGCTTTTTAATTATTACGAAAATTCATGGCTTTTGTGATTATCCGCAACCATCTAGTACATACTCATATTTCTACTTAAAGGGGTTCTCCAGGTTTGTGCAGTACGGTAGTCAGGCAATATGTTAGGGCAGGTTGCACAGGGTCACTACGGTAAACCAGTAAACAGACAGAGCAATACTAGGAACCTAATGCTCAGGCACCGTGCCATGGAGGTAAGGTGCACTGTATACCCCACAGAACGCTGCCATTAAATGGGGACAAATTAGCTCATTCACACACTGGCCTTTTAAGAGCAGGAAGGTTACGCGAGCCTAAGGGAGAAGGCAGCAGGAAGCAGACAGGGATGGCCCACAACAGACTGGAGGGTGAGTCCTCCAGCAGTCATACCCGCCTGGAGAAGAGAAATGCAGTCAGGCATGGACCTATGGTATCACAATATGGATGTTAAAGACGGTGGGGGGGGCCTTCACTTGGGGCCCCCATTATGAGCCAAAATGAAGAGCCACTATGGTGGGAGTTCAGCCTTTTAACCTTTGGTAGGGGTGGTGGTCATGCAAGTATTCAGCCCTCTTCATTGTTTACATGGGGTCATCTACCTTCACACAACCAAAAAGCTTCAATACTATGGCTTGCAGGTATATAGCCCAAATTAAAAATTTTGAGGCCTTAGCGATGATATGCGCGCAATGGCTGCTTCAAACAGCTTATCGCGGTGCCAGGAGTCAGACCCCACCAATCTGATATTGATGGCCTATCCCAATAAACCATCACTATCCTGAACCTGGGAGAACGCCTTTAACTCAACAATTCATCCTAACTCAGTTATTTTTTGGACTATCCTTTATCTAATAGATGACCCAATCTACAGAACCATAAAACAAAACATAATTATTAGGGCTCTCTTCATGACTTCTGCTATCACCTAAGTGTTACTGTTGATTCAGATCCATTGTGTAACAGATCCTAATGAATCATGACTGATCCCATTGACGTGAAATGGGTCTGTCGGGTTTCTATCTGACCAGCAGACTATGCTATTTTGTCCTGTTGGAATGGACCCCAACACCAGTGTGAACAATGTCAGTAACTACAGTTCCTATGCAGATTTCTATGTCTCCATGGTAACAGACTACAGATAAACCCTGTGCAGTCTGACCCTTCTTCCTGCCACTACTTCTTGCTAATCCATGAAATGTATATAAGAAACACGTAGGAGGCAGATAGAAGGGAGTCTCATCATTCATGTATGTATGTTTGGATATACCGTATATTATTTTATAATGATTCAGTGACATTTGTGCAAGTTATTTTCTTCATGTAACATTTTTTTTTTGTTCATTTTATTGAAGGGTCTCAGGGGAGGATCTTTCTCAGAAAATTCTATCTTTAACTAGAAATAAGCAGGTGGTTAGTGTGTGAGAATGTAGGACATGTGCTAATTTATCTAGTTTATTTAAAATTAAAGATTTGCGGTGAAGCCCCTGCGTAGTTTTGAGCTACTTTATTAACTTTAGCAATCCTCCTCGATCTCTGGGGAGAGTGTGACAGCACAATGTGCTCTGTGTTGTCAGAGCAGCTTTCAAAATATATATAACTACAACATGATATCGAACTAGAAGCTGAAAAACACAGAACTCGTTCCTATCTAGACTGTTTATGGCTTATCCACAGAAAGGTAGATGGGACCTTTTAGTTTTCAATAATGGTGGCTATCAGCATCCAGATTTTACCACGTAAAGGGAATCTGTCAGCAGGAAAATGCCTTGTAGGGCTAAGTGACACTTCTCATTTAGGTTTAAGGGGTCGTCTCAGTTCAGCAAATGGCATTTATTATGTAGAGAAAGTTAATATAAGCCACTTACTAATGTATTGTGATTGTCCATATTGCCCCTTTGCTGGCTGGATTCATTTTTCCATCACATTATACACTGCTCGTTTCTATGGTCACGACCACCTTGTAATCCATCAGCAGTGGTCGTGCTTACACACAATAGGAAAAAGCACTAACCTATGTGAGCTTCCACAGTCCTGGCCACCAGAGAGGTCGATGCTTTTTCCTATAGTGTGCAAGCACGACCACCACTGATGGATTGTAGGGTCGTCGTAACCATGGAAACGAGCCGTGTATAATGTGATGGAGAACTGAATCCAGCCAACAAAGGCAAAATGGACAATCACAGTACATTAGGAAGTGCCTTCTTTTAACTTCCTCTACATAATAAAATGCTATTTGCTGAAGTGAGACAACCCCTTTAAGTTAACATATGCGCTAGGGTAATCTGGTATTCTGTTCTACCTCGTAGCCAGATACCACCAGCCATTCCCAGATCCCCATTGATTATAATGGGATCCAACGGCTTTCCTACATAAATGCTGGCTTTTGGCTCAACATATACCGCTGCCGCATCCAGCAGTGTGGATACAGTAACTGTCCCGGCAGAGGGACCGACTACCGGATTCCCTTAGGGCATATGTGAACCAAGCTTCAGCAATCTTTTGCTTTATTCTGGAGAAAAAGTACTTTTAATCAATATGCAATTGAGCAGTTAAAGTGGTTTGCTGAGACTTAAATCCTGATGATCGCTCCTCTGAACAGGTCATCAGTATCTGATCAGTTGGGGTCCCACGGATCAGCTGTTAGAGAAGGCACCAGCACTCGCAGTAGCACTGCAGAAACCTGGCCCTGTCAAACTAGAAGGAAAGGGAGGGGCTGGCAGAGGAAGCAGAAGGAGCAAGGGTGCACAGAGTGGCTTGGGCCCTCCCTCAGTGCACTTAAAAGGGTTTTCCAAGACTTCTATATCAATGACCTCTCCTTCGGATCGGTTACTAGTATCTGATCAGTGGGGGTCCAAAACCTGGGAACCCCGTGGATCAGCTGTTCGAGAAGGCACCAGTATTTGCAGTAGCACCGCGGCCTTCTCACAGCTTTTCCTAGGCCAAGTGACATTACGTTCATAGGTCACATGGCCGAGGCACAGCTCAGCCCCATAGAATTGTATAGGGCTTAGCTGCGATACCAACACAGCCACTATACAGTATAGAACACTGTGCTTGGTGGGAAGGGAGAAGGCCGCGACGCTCCCAGCAGCACCGATACCTTCTCAAACAGCTGAGCGTCTGGGGACCTGGGTGTTGGACCCCCACCGATCAGATACTGATAACCTATCCAAAGGATAGGTCATCAATATATAAGTCTTGGAAAACCTTTTTAAGTGCACTGAGGCTGGCCCAAGCTCCTCCTGCTTCCTCTGCAAGCTCCTCATCTCCTTCTTGTTTGACAGGGACAGGTTTCTGCCTCCAGTGCACTTAACTGTTTATTTGCATATGGGATAAAAAAATATTGTTTTTCTCCAGAATCAAGCAATGGTTCACTAAACTTTCCAAGTTTTTTAAACCAGACAAATGGTGCAGATGCCATGATGAATCCACCCTCCCTCCAAGAAGTTATTAAAGATGGTGTCTCTCTGGCGCCCATTGTCGTTTGCGTAGCTTTAGAGTGCCAGGCACAGTACTGATCGCGGTTGCAATCGGACCAGCCTGTTAGTCAGTAGTCACCGTATTTTCCATGTATATTTTACTGTTCTATAATTACTCCTGATTGTGTAGTTCAAAATGTCAATGGCTTTTCCCTTTGATATACATGTTCATAGGTTGAATCTGTTAAGAGTCAACAAACAGCGTTAATTGAGGAACTTACTGAGCAGCAGCAGGCTTTAGAGAATGAACTTTTGGAATGTGACCTTCAGGTAAGTAAATGGTCATTGAGGTCTAAAATAGTCAGCAGAGAAAATGCCAGTTATTTCAGCTGTAAAACCATGTTCTTGCAGGAATGTGTTGATTCAGAAGAAGTAACATGTCAGTTCGGTGAAGTGCCTGATGTTCTCCTGGAGCTATATTGTCCATACCCTGAGCTAAAGACCTCAATTCTAACCGAATACCAGCAGCTTGTTGGCTTATACCAGTCCAAGATGGAGGAGCTTGATAATGAAAGTAAAGCTATAGACAGGTGGGATATGGTAGACTATGCCAGTGTACAACACAATGTCTTCTCTCAAGCCTTCCTTAGGGCTCATTCAGACAACCGTGTATCTGTGTCCCCATCCGTTCCGCAGTTTTGCGGAACGGATACGGACTCATTAATTTGTATGGGGCTGCGAAAGTTGCGAACAGTACACCTTTCTGCTCCAGTTAACTCCGTAGCACAGCTCTTAGTGTGTCCTTTCTCAGGGAATGTGGCCTGTCTGATCCAGTATTCTCCCTATCACAGCTCAGGGTGTGTGTCTTTCTGCTGCAGCTCTTGTTGTAACCATCAGTAGATAAACAGGACCCCCAGCACCCTTACAGGGGGGCCAGGAGGTGGAGGTCCTTCTTAAATATGGCAGAGCAGGCACCTGCTTACCCGGGTGGCAGGTGCCTGCTCTGCCAGTAAATTACCAGAGGAGAGGAGGCGGGCGGCAAGGTAGGCTGTTCTAGCAGCTCCCCACTCCTCCCTCGCGCGCCCTCTGTGATGCCGGGAGCCGGAATATGACGTAATTCCGGCCCCGGCATACTAAACGGCGCGCTGGAGGACTGAGGAGCTGCACCGTACACCACAAGTGTTTGACTGAGTAAATGAGTGTCTGCCTGTGTGTTTCTGTCAGTGAGTGAGTGTATGTATGTCTGTAAGTAAATATCTGTGTGTATGTGTGTTTGTCATTGAGTGTCTGTGTGTGTATGTCAGTGAGTGAGTGTTTGTCATTGAGTGAGTGTGTGTATGTCAGTGAGTTTCTGTGTATGTGGTTCAGAAAGTGTCTGAGCGACTCAAAAAGATTAAAATAGACAAATTGCCAGGACCAGATGGCATACACCCCCGTATCCTAAGGGAATTAAGTGATGTCATAGCCAGACCTTTATTTCTGATATTTACGGACTCTATACTGACAGGGAATGTTCCACAGGATTGGCGCATAGCAAATGTGGTGCCAATATTCAAAAAGGGTCCAAAAACAGAGCCGTGAAATTATAGGCCAGTAAGTTTAACATCTTTTGTTGGTAAACTGTTTGAAGGGTTTCTAAGAGATGCTATCTTGGAGTATCTCAATGAAAATAAGCAAATAACGCCCTATCAGCGTGGCTTCATGAGGGATCGGTCATGCCAAACAAATTTAATTAGTTTCTATGAGGAGGTAAGTTCTAGACTTGACAGCGGCGAAATCAATGGATGTTGTATATCTGGATTTCTCCAAAGCATTTGACACTGTACCTCATGAAAGGTTGGTATATAAAATGAGAATGCTCGGACTGGGAGAAAATGTCTGTAAGTGGGTAAGTAACTGGCTCAGTGATAGAAAACAGAGGGTGGTTATTAATGGTACACACTCAGATTGGGTCACTGTCACTAGTGGGGTACCTCAGGGGTCAGTACTGGTCCCTATTCTCCTCAATATATTTATTAATGATCTTGTAGAAGGCTTGCACAGTAAAATATAAATTTTTGCAGATGACACTAAACTGTGTAAAGTAATTAACACTGAAGAGGACAATTTTCTCCTACAGAGGGATCTGGATAGATTGGGGGCTTGGGCAGAGAATTGGCAGATGAGGTTTAACACTGACAAATGTAAAGTTATGCACATGGGAAGGAATAATGCAAGTCACCTGTACATACTAAATGGTAAAACACTCGGTAACACTGACATGGAAAAGGATCTAGGAATTTTAATAAACAGGAAACTAAGCTGTAGAAACCAGTGTCAGGCAGCTGCTGCCAAGGCCAATAGGATAATGGGTTGCATCAAAAGGGGCATAGATGCCCGTGATGAGAACATAGTCCTACCACTTTACAAATCACTAGTCAGACCACACATGGAGGACTTTGTACAGTTCTGGGCTCCTGTGAACAAGGCAGACATAGCAGAGCTGGAGAGGGTTCAGAGGAGGGCAACTAAAGTAATAACTGGAATGGGGCAACTAGAGTACCCTGAAAGGTTATCAAAATTAGTGTTATTCACCTTAGAAAAAATACGACTGAGGGGAGATCTAATAACTATGTATAAATATATCAGGGGTCAGTACAGAGATCTCTCCCATCATCTATTTATCCCCAGGACTGTGACTGTGACGAGGGGACATCCTCTGCGTCTGGAGGAAAGAAGGTTTGTACACAAAAATAGAAGAGGATTCTTTACGGTAAGAGCAGTGAGACTATGGAACTCTCTGCCTGAGGAGGTGGTGATGGTGAGTACAATAAAGGAATTCAAGAGGGGCCTGGATGTATTTCTGGAGTGTAATAATATTACAGGCTACAGCTACTAGACAGGGGTCGTTGATCCAGGGAGTTATTCTGATTGCCTGATTAGAGTCGGGAAGGAATTTTTTCCCCTTAAGTGGGGAAAATTGGCTTCTACCTCACAGGGGATTTTTGCCTTCCTCTGGATCAACTTGTAGGAAACAGGCCGAACTTGATGGACAAATGTCTTTTTTCGGTCTTATATACTATGTTACTATATTACTATGTCTGTCAGTAAGGGCGTGTCTGTCTGTCAGTGAGTGAGTGTATGTCTGTCAGTGAGTTTCTGTTTGTGTGTCTGTCAGTGAGTGAGTGTATGTGTGTCAGCGTGTGTGTCTGTCAGTGAGTGAGTGACATGAGGGGGCGGCAAAATTGATCTTTGCCTAGGGCAGCCCTGTTATAATGAGCGTTTATAAGGTCAGAGAGCTGAGATAAGGAGTTGTCAGCTAAGCGGCCTGATGGAAAAGAGTAAAAACACAGAGGTTACTGGTGGAGAATCCAAAAGCTGTACAGGGAACAGGGCTCAACATTTTTAATAAAAATGATTTCAGCACAATGCTATAATAAACAAATGCCCCCAAAAGTGTACATAGCCGTTAAGCATGGAGAGAACTTGGATTCTGGTTTCTCTTCCAGATATCTACAAGGCTGCATTTATTTCAAGGAGTTGTCTTTGCAGACAATACATATTGTAGGAGGGTTTACAATTTTTCTCTACATTGTGTCCCTATAACTATGTAAAAGCAAAGTTGCTAACTATTAGACCATGGGTAAGATGTTAAGTTGTAAAGCTTTTATATGCCCTTTTTCTAAAATGACCATAGTCTCTGGAATATTATTTTTAGAATGGTATTTCACTTGCCAATGCATTCTTAAAATGGGAAAGCAGCTCTGACTATGAAAACACAGCGACACATAAAAATACAGTATTTACATTTTCAGGGAGATTTCTGGAACCTGTCTCCCCTGCCACCCACCACACCGAGAATGTCTGACACTTCTGGTTGAATTCATGTAAGCAAAGAGGAATTAGCACGGTGCTTGAATGGCAAGGTGTTATTTTTATTTGCTCTCTCTCTATAGTCCCATGATAGCTCGTATTTATTACCTTGCTGAAATAATATTTAATTTCCCACTACAGTAACTGCAAAAGCATTAGCGAGAATTGTATTTGAGTAATCCAGGAACGTCCCAAACCAAGAAAAAAAAAAGCATGTTTCCATTCCACTTACTATGAATTAGAGCATTACAGATAATACCAGAGCATTATAGGAAATGATGATTTAACATCTGAAATTCAATTACCAGTTCTGCATCGGTTAAGGAAGAAAAGGCTTCATTATCTATTTGATAATCACTATTGAAAGGAAGTCAAAGAACAGGCTATGTTTCATTAGGTTATAAAGCACCACTAAGCGTAAATTGCAAGGTACAGCATATATAAAAAAGCCAGTGACAATATTTCCAGTGTGTGTTAACTCCAGGTTTACACAGTGTGTTTATATGTAGCTGTCATGGATTTAAAGGGGCTTTCTACTTATAATTATATCTTAGGGTACTTTCACACTAGCGTTTTGGATCCCGTTTGTGAGATCCGTTTCAGGGCTCTCACAAACGGTCCAAAACGGATCAGTTAAGCCCCAATGCATTCTGAATGGATAAGGATCCGTTCAGAATGCATCAGTTAGGCTCCGTTCCGCTTCTATTCCGTTTTGGAGGCGGACACCAAAACGCAGCATGCAGCATTTTGGTGTCCGTCTGAAGAGGCGGAGCCTAACGGATCCGTTTTTAATTACAATGTAAGTCAATAGGGACGGATCCGTTTTCAATGACACAATATGGTGCATTTGAAAACTGATCCGTTCCCCATTGACTTTCAATGTAATTCAAAACAGATCCGTTTTGGACTGTTATTTTTCTTTTAACTAATGCAAACGGATCCGTTCTGAACAGATACAAACGTTTGCATTATAGGTGCGGATCCATCTGTGCAAATAAACAGACAGATCCGCACCAACGCAAGTGTGAAAGTACCCTTAAGTATCACCTCCAGCCTGCCTTCTGAAAAAGAAGATTCAGTTTACCTGCCCCCTGTTCCTCTGTGCTGCCAATGACAGGCTTCAGAGGTGACTTGGCCACAAGCAAATATAATAACTGGGAAACCCTTTTAAAGCGGCCCACTTAGCAGAATCAACCCTATTAAACCAGGCACAATGCCCAATAGGGTTGATCATGCTGAGTAAAATGTTACAATTTTTATGTTTCTATGTACCTCTGTTAGTGAGTGTTTATACTGATATGCAGGTTAGCTTATTGGTGCACTGTGGGGTAAGTCTGAGCCGTCTAAACACCATATTTTTTGCACCCTGCTCCTCTAGCTATTCCCCCATTCCCCTTGACTGATAGGGCCCGGCATCTCACTTGGCCTTGCAGTCTTGCGCCTGTACTGTTGCTCCCAGGATCGGCGCATGTGCAGAGAATCTGCTTTGGCTTCTTAAGCAGCGCAGATGCCTACTGTGCATGTGCTGATGATGTCATCCTTCACCCGAGCACCTCCCCTTCAAGGTGAAGTATGACATCATTGGCACATGTGCAGTTGGCATCTGTGCTGCTTAAGAAGTCAAAGGAGATGCTTCAAGTTATGTATATATATCATTTGTACAGTTTTTCCACACTCGTTTCCCTCCTTAAAATGTTAGATTTTCATTTAAGGAGTCTGTGACAACTATTAGGGCAAAATGAATATAATCCAGCTCCAAGTGCAAACGATTTTTATTATTGTTCAGCTTCCATAAAATCCAGGCATCAAAGGCAGACAAAAAATTCAGTGAGGCGTTTCGGGCTGTTACATTTTAGCCCTTCATCAAGACTTTATGTTGGACCAAGTCCAGGTCTGCTTTTTCCGGGTCTCCATGACAAGGTCCAGGAGAGAGCTGCAGTAATATACTTCAGTTTATCCTATGAAACCTAAATATAGTAGAGGTGGCTCTCCATGTCCATGGTCCTCGCAACTAAATTTGATGGGAGTTACAGAGACTGCTGTGCTAGTGACTCTCGTAGACGTCAATGGAGAGAGCTCCTCCAACACAGTCTTCTCTTGGATGAGAAGGACAAACTCTACGCCTATAAATAGTTTCCTTGTACTTACAGGACTGCTTGTTCTTTCTATCCTCTTACGATTTTAGTAAATAGATTGTAAGTACATAGGAATGGATGTTAGAAGCACGTGGCTCTTGTGCCCTCCTCTGTAAAGGTTGTCACACAGCTTGGCCAAAAACAAGTTGACGGAAGCGGACAACTCAACATTCAGCCCTTGCGTTAGTAGAAATCTACACTCCATGCACTGACCTTCTCTAGCGAGTGTGGGAGAGAGCAGCAGCCTGAACCATTTATGAGGCAAGAGGTGTATCTCCAGGGGAGGACTGGGAACTTAAAGTGGCCCTGAAAAAAATACTAACAGTGACCCCATGTTGTAGGGAGGTCTAGTTTTACAGAAGACGGAGCAATACATGTAGGCCGGGCTAACACACGTAGGCAGAGACTAAAGAAGTAAGTGGGGCCAGCAGTACCATTGGCAGAACAAAATACTGCTGCAGCAGAGCCAAATATCAGTGCAGAACAAAATGCTGTTGCCCTCACCACAGTATTCAACTGTATCAGTGTCCTGAGGACGTTGATAGAGTTGAGTTCAGGAGGGCACCTGCAGCTGTTGGCCAGGTGTATAGGTACCCAATGCTCCCTGCATAAATGAATACTGAGAGCATCAGATCATTATGTACCCAGCTGACGGCTGTGAGGAGGGCTCGGGAGGCCCCATGGGCATCTGTCCATTGGCAATTTCCCTGTAGGGTCTATGGTCATTCTGCCCATGTGTATCTCAGACTATCTCTGACTCCCTGTAGGCACTAAAGCTAAGCACTAGTCACAGTCGCTACCATCATTAATGGAGCTATGGACGATCTGTAATGGAATCATCAACAGTCCTCACATGACAGCGCATATCACTATGACCCCATATCATTGACACCCCCTATTCTCATATAACACTGACATGCAGTTGTAGTATGTAAGAATTGTATCTAATATTGTATCTGATATTTAGACAAAAAAATGCAGGGATTGTCATATTGGGAGGTATTTGCAGTTGATATTACAATTGCAATATTGCTGTTCAACTGAAATAAAGCTGCCAGTACACATGGCTTGGATACCATCTTGTGCCAGATTCTTCACACTGCGCCAAGCTGATGATGCCTGCATATAAACACTAACAAGAGACGTGGACAGACTTCTCTTGACATGAACGGCTGCTTGTGATATTGGCATCTGGTAGGATCCTTAAAGGGGTTGTCCATGAATAAATCATTTCTAACAGGTGCCGGCAGCCTGCCTTCCCATACTTACCTGCACCCAGCCACTCTGGTCCTCCACGCTGCCTCCTGTGTCTCCATCTTTCAGTCGGGGTTTGTTTTCTTCCTCCCCGGCATGGTCACTTGTTCCTCTTTTGCTAACCGCTGGCTTCAGCAGTGATGTGTCCGCTTCTTCCTGGTCACCTGATTCTTTTCAGCCACCCGCTGGCTTCAGTGGTGATATATCCGCTTCTTCCTCGTCACCTGATCCTCTTCAGCCAACCGCTGGCTTCATCGGTGATGTGTCTGCTTCTTCCTGGTCACCTGATCCTCTTCAATCAACCGCTGGCTTCAGTGGAGATGTACCCGTTTCTTCCTCATCACCTGATCCTCCTCAGCCAACCGCTAGCTTCAACGGTGATATGTCCATTTCCTCCTGATCAACTTCATCCAACTGCTGGCTTCAGCGGTGATGTATCCCCTTTTTCTGGTCACCTGATCCTCTTCAGCCAACCGCTGGCTTCATCGGTGATGTGTCCGCTTCTTCCCGGTCACCTGATCCTCTTCAGTCAACCGCTGGCTTCAGTGGTGATGTATCCGCTTCTTCCTCATCACCTGATCCTCCTCAGCCAACCACTGGCTTCAACGGTGATGTGTCCACTTCTTCATGATCAACTTCATCCAACTGCTGGCTTCAGCGGTGATGTATCCGCTTTTTCCTGGTCACCTGATCCTCTTCAGCCAACCGCTGGCTTCAGTGGTGATGTGTCCGCTTCTTCCTGGTCACCTGACTCTTGTGGACACATCACAGCTCAAGCCTGTGGTTGGCTGAAGAGGATCAGGTGACCATACCCATGCCGAGGAGGAAGTAAAGATGTAGATGCTGGAGCCAGCACAGAGGACCAGAGTGCCAGGGAGCAGACAAGTATGATCCTTTATAGTAGGGGAGGGAGGCTGCCAGCAAATTATGTATTCTTGGAAACCCCTTTAGGGCCTGTTCACATGGTGCATTTTCATGCTGTGAAAATCTGCCACATATACCACGGTAGAAACCGCCGTAGTTTCTGCTGCAGTTGTCCACTTTAGATAGCATGGACCCGCTTAGCTCCATTGTGTCTAGCCGACAACTGCCGCAGTCAGTGTCTTGTCCCTTCTTGGTGTGGTCACGGCTTTAAACTGCCAGCCAGCGGAATTTTTGAGCGGAGCAATAGATGTAGGCCGGGCTAATATGGGGTCTGAGAATAACTGGGTTTCTGATCTGAGGTCTGAGACACACTGGGGGTCTGATCTGAGGTCAGAGAATCAAAGGGGTTCTGATTGGATGTCTCATCAACACTGGAGATCTGATTGGGGGTCTGATATGAGGTCTGAGAAACACTGGAGATCTGATCTGAGGTATGATTGGGGGGGTCTGATCTGAGGTCTGAGACACACTGGGGTCTGATTAGAGGGTCTCATCTGAGGTCAGAGAATCAAAGGGAGTCTGATTGGATGTCTCATCAACACTGGGGGTCTGATATGAGGTCTGAGAAACACTGGAGATCTGATCTGAGGCCTGATTGGGGGGGGGGGGGTCTGACGAAAAATATAATTTTTCTTATTTTCCTCCTTTAAAACTTCGTTTTTTGGACAGGTGCATCTTATTCAGCGAAAAAAAGTGTGGTATTTCCTGAGTAAAAAAATTCATTTTGTCTGATCCTTCTCTACCTCGACATCATCTGCCAGGGGAGAGTTGGGAGCTCCTCACAAACATAAGGTTGTCGGCTAAACCTGCTCTCGGCCTAAGAGCTCATACACACGAATGTATTTTCTTTCCGTGTCTGTTCTGTTTTTTTTTTTTTTTTTGTGGACCGTATGCGGTACCATTCATTTCAATGTGTACGCAAAAAAAAACTAAAGTTATTCTGCGTGCATAACGTTTCCATATGTCCGTTCCGCAAAAAAAATAGAACCTGTCCTAATATAGTCCGCATTATGGACAAGGATAGTACTGTTCTATTAGGGGCCAGCTGTTCCGTTCTGCAAAATACGGAATGTATACGGACGTCATTCGTTTTTTGCGGAGCCCTAATGTGCGTGAGCCCTAATGTGTATGTGGGCCATTAGCAGTCCCCTCACAGCATTGCTCGTCTCTGCTAGCCATCCAGAATATATTTCTTATTGCATCTGATAAAATACTTCTCTGAATAATATTTTTTTTTGTTACAAAAGTCATTCTTTTATTCATTTCTTTGGAAATCCCCTGTTTAAAGTCTTGGGCTTGGCAGAGTAATTAGATGTCTTTGTGAGGAGAAGGACCTGGAAGTCATACTGTGCTCATTTCTGCAAGTGTAGGAGGACTGAGTGTTCCTGACAGAAACAGATGTATGAACCTGCCCTGTAAGACAATAGGCTTTAGTGCACAATCAAACTCCTTTGCAATTTCATGTTGCTTCTGGGATCTGAGGGGGTACAGGAGCACTTTGGCCTACCTCGCCGCCGATACCATGAAACACAGCTTTGTGTTAAGATTCTTTGACATTAGCTGCCATTCAATTCAAGTAATTCTTAGGATGGCTAGTTACCCTTAAGTCACCAAAGCGTGCTTTGAAGTTCTGGCTTAGCATAAAACTGTGATGTTTAAAGACTTTGACCAGCAAGTATTGTGATGGCTTTGTCTGCTCAGCCCTCCACATCTCCTGTGAATGCTCCATCTGTACAACGAACCGATAGTATTAAAAAGCTTAGTGTCATCTCATGATCTAAGTCATTGGATATTATATTATTCTGCTGACAGATTCCACAGCTCTGGAGCTCGGGCAGATATATGCAGCACATGGACAAAATCATGGGCAGCCAAAGGATTGTCTTTACTCTGCTATGCTAGGGAGCCTGTATTCTGATTTGACTAAACAGACGCTAAACACTAAAATTTGTTTTTTGGTGCCCATTGTCGCTGCAAGAAATGTGTGCATAAATCATTAGTGCAAGTAAATATAAGAAACTTTGTAATATATCTTATTAGAGATAATACCTCTTTCTCCACTTATCAGACAGTTCTTCTCCCCCCTGCCTTCTTGCACTGATCAGACACTCTCAGAAATTCTAGTAGAGCTCTAGTAAGTTCACAATCTCACCCCAGTGCAGTATGTACATCTACACTGCTCAGTAATACTGTATAATTTCCTCCCAGCTTTTGCTTCCTAAGGGGGAGATAGAGAAGCAGGATCTGCTTTTCTCTATATGACCAATCTATGTGAAACCTCATAGCAGCTCATACTTCCTAAAGATATCCCTATGAAAAAGCCTAAAGTGGTTTTCCGGGATTTTACTACTGATGACTTGTCCTTAGAATAGTGGAAAAAATAGACCTTACCGGAATGCACCAGCCAAGCCACGACCGCAGATCCTCAGCAGTCCACCGACCAGCAATCAAATAAACGGTAACTGTAGGATCCTCGGATGTTCCTTTATTAGACGTACTTCAAAGAATGTGTACACATTGCTATCCTCAGGATAGCTCATCAGTATTTAACACCCAGGGGACCCCCACCAATCAGCTGCTGGAGAAGGCAGTGGCACTCCTGTGAGCACTGTGGCCTTTTCTGTGCTTGACAAGCACAGCTCCGTACATTGTATAGCGGCTGTGCTTGGTATCACGCGCAGCCCCATTCACTTCTGTATGGCGCTTGGCAAGCACAGAAAAGGCCACGGTTTGTGGCCACGGATGTCAAACCCCCATAGATCCTGCTGAGCATAGGTCATCAGTTGTAAAATCCCGGAAAACCCCTTTAATCTGCCATACTAACCATAACACAAAATCAGGGGGAGTCTAAACCAAAACTAAGCAAAGCTGATCTGGACAAATGGCAAAGCAAGGCAAAAACAAATAATGACTACACGAATTACGAACTACAAGACTACAAGGACTGGACTAGAATACTCACAAGAGCTAAACTACACAGATAAGAAGCAACTAGACTCGGAGCTATATACTGGATACTAAAAATATACAAGGATTTATTTATACAAAGTATAGCTTACGCTATAACCGCCAACCCATTGCAGAAACCAGAAATATTTTAAAGAGAGGCTAACCAATTAGTTTCTCATCTTCCAAACGAACCTTGTTGTAGCAGAGACATCAGCTGACTCACACTGACGGATCAGCTCCGAGACTGTTGAAAAGAAACTCTCCAAACAGACTGGTAGACAGAAGACAAAGCAGCAGGAAACTTCCTAGTGATCATCACATACACCAGAATATTTCTCCTGGCATCTACCACGTAGTTCTGCACACAGCACTGATCATAGAATTGGAATACCAGTTTAGGCTACTTTCACACTGGCGTTTTGGCTTTCCGTTTGTGAGATCCGTTCAGGGCTCTCAGAAGCGGTCCAAAACGGATTAGTTTTGCCCTAATGCATTTTGAATAGAAAAGGATCCGCTCAGAATGCATCAGTTCGCCTCCATTCAGTCACCATTCCGCTCTGGAGGCGGACACCAAAACGCTGCCTGCAGCAGCCTGCTGTCCGCCTGACGAAGCGGAGCCGTCCTGGCACACAATGTAAGTCAATAGGGACGGATCAGTTTCCTCTGGAACAATAGAAAACAGATCCGTCCCCCATTGACTTTCAATGGTGTTCAAGACGGATCCGTCATGTCTATAGGAGACATAATACAACCGGATCCATTTAAGACAGATGCATGCGGTTGTATTATTGTAGCGGAAGCGTTTTTGCAGATCCATGACGGATCTGAAAAAAACCCTAGTGTGAAAGTAGCCATAGGCGAGAGATACATGTTCCATAAGCTATTTATAAGCTTATTGCCATTACTGGTGATAGTGCAAGCCAAACTGGAACTCTTGCAGAGGTTTCTGCATTGTTTTGCCTGTGGGCACACTAGCATTAAAACCATCTTGCATACTGTTCCAGGCAGAGGAACTGTCTGCCGGAGTTCATCACATCTACTGCCTTTCCCTGCTAGAGCCAATGGACTATAATAGGATCCAGCAGGGATCCAGCCTGTTTCTGGCATGAGTACAAGGATTTGGCGTTTCCGGCTATGCCACATAGGATGAACTCTGGCAGGCTATTCCTCTGCCAGAACAGCCTGCCGGATGGTTTTAATGCAAGTGTGAAAGTAGCCATTTAGCGAAAGCCTTCAATTCTTTATATAGGCTTTTAGCTCCAATGTGTTCAGTGAAGCATAAAATGTTCTAATATACTAGAAAACAACTCATGAAGCAATGTTGGCAGTAGAAAAGAAGATATGACTGATGTATGCTTTAAAATTAAATTAAGTTTCATTTGTTTAATTTGGATAAAGGCAGCATTGGGAACATATGTGTAGGAGGAAGATCGAGAGAATGGAGCTTAATATAAGGAGTTGACATCGTATGACTACCAGCAGATGCTGTTGCGTTGTTGAGAACTTAATTGCAATATGTTTTTTCCTGTAAATCTTCAAGCTGTTTGTGTTCAGTCACCTTTATATTTCCACAGATTCTGTTTCCACGTTGAAGTGTTACTGAATAAACACCAACAGCCTAGTGTATGTGCTTGGTATTGCAGCCTAGGCCTATTCACTTTCATGGGACCGAGGTGCACATATGACCGATACACATGACCTCGTTGGCCTAGGAGGAGGCTGCAGCACTCACCAGAGCGCTGTGGCCCCTTCAAGGAGCTGATCGGTGGGAGTGCCAGGAGTCATACCCCCATGATCTGATATTGAAGATCTATGCTAAGGATAAGTCATCAGTAATCTACTCTCAGAAAAACCCTTTAAGATGGACTGTTTGTTTTATGTTACAGTTTCCACAATAGGGGTGCCCATAATTAAATCGTACATAATGACTGACTTCAACCTATTGTAGTATGAGAAGATTATGAAACCTCATAGCTCTGGGATGAGTTTAAAGGGGTTCTCCAGGAATTAAGAAAATGAAAATACTTACCGTAAATATAACTTTATTATAAATATATTCAGTTCATCTGTCTGGGGAGCAATCATTAGGAGTAATAAAATGGCCGCCGTCCTATTAATACACACAGAACCTGTCCTAATTATACAGGAGGACAAGTTACTTCACAACACTATGGTAAAGAGCTGCCTCGTCCTCCTCTCTGCTCTGCTTGTCAGGGAATATGATCCTAAACACAGTTTAATATGATCTTCAGCTGAATCTCTGTAGGAATGGAGAAGACATGAAGTACAGAAAGGACGGTGGGGGTGTAGTAATGAGCAGCAGCACTTGTATGCAGTCTCCATTACCACATTCTGTCCTGTCTGTCCTCTCTGTATTTTATGTCTTCTCATGAACTCCATTCCTACAGAGATTCAGCTGAAGATCCTATCATCTGTATTCAGGATCATAATCCCTGACAAGCAGAGCAGAAAGGAGGAGGAGGCAGCTCTTTAGCTCAGTGTTGTGAAGTAACTTGTCTTCCCGTGTGATTAGGACAGGTTTTGTGTGCACTAATAGGACGGCGGCCACTTTATTTCTCCTAATGATTGCTCCCCTGACAAAATGAGTTATTATAACTAATGAAAGGTATTTGGGGATATATTTATATTAAAGTAATATTTAAGTATTTTCATTTTCTTTATTTCCGGAGAACCCCTTTAAGGGATTACTACACAAAGGAAAACATTAATGGAATTGAAGCAATTGAAAAACTTAAAAATGCCTTCACAGAAATCGGGAAACGTTTTCAGTAGTGGTTTTTTATACAATTGTTTCTGGCTTGAACTGTGTGGAATATGTCAGAGCCCAATTTGCCAGGGGGCTTCCTTCACAGTAGGAGCTTTTCCAATTTCTCATTAAAGAGATTAAACGATTTTGAAAGCCCATTTTGTAACACTTTTAGCTAATTCTGAGTTAAGGAGAATATATAGTCAGAAAATAACAATAATTAAAGGGAGCCTGTCACGCTGAATACAGTGTCTGAGCTGCAAGCAGCATGTTATAGAGCAGGAGGAGCTGAGCAGATTCATATTTTTTTATGAAAACATGACTTTGAGTATTAAACAATACGCTACAGTACACATTTTTATTTTTTGTAGGGATTGTAAATGGAGTAAAGAAGATCATTGGGTTTTTCAGTCAATTATCAGCCAATATCAAATTGACCTTCCCAGTAGAAGAACTTTATATTTGGATATGCTATCTAAACATCTTCCATGCAAACCAAGGCAGGAACTGGTAAGTACTTTTAATACTTTTACAGGGGTTATCACCTTTTTTATTTCATGTTCACCTCCTTCATTTGAGTAACAACTTTTTCATTGGCACTTATTGAAAGGTGCTTACTGATCCAGCGCTGCACTCCCGTTTCAGTTATCTGCTCCTTGCATTTCCAGGATCACATGGTGTAAATTGTGCACGTGATCCTAGCCTGGTTACTACCCACAGTGCGTGCGTCAAACTGAATCTCTCGACACAGAATTGTATTGCATACACGTGATTATTTAAAAACTAAAATGAATAATGTGAATTGAAATCTCCGGGTTTACATCCAACACGAGAGAGGCTCTGTTCAGAGTCTCCACTGGCTTTTCCATCAAATTTGGTCAGAAGAATCATGCATCATTATTCTTCCCATCGAAATGACAGACACCATGGTGGAAGTCCAGTCCATTGGGCAGAGGCGTTGGTAGGGTCTCGAAAGATCTGGAGTCTAAGCCCCAGTGTATATGGCCCAATTCTCTTAGTCAACCAACCGCCCCCCAACCCCCTCCCCCCGTAAGCACTAACACTGAAGACATTTTACTGTACTTGCTATGCAGCAGCACATAGCTCTCACATCCAGGGCCTCCCAGGTGACGTCTCCTCTGATGTAGATCTTCTCTGTCATCATCTTTTCCATTCGGTCCAGACAACTTCCACGCTTACCATTGCCTATCTTAACTTCCAGCACCGATGGGGGTAGCATAGCATTATATTGATCTATGATGCTTTGTAAACCTTACAGTTCTGTAATGTATTAGATGACACTGACATAATGCTGTCAGTGTTATCCAATACATTCCAGAACTGTAAGGGTTACATAGCATCATAAATTAATATAATGCTATGTGACCCCAGCAGTGCTAGGAGGTCAGGCCACGTGTTCTCCCTGACACGCGCTGCAAGTTCAATGCCTGGACCTCCCTCGTGTGAAAGGGACCTAAAAGGAAATATATAATGAAGGGAAGGTAACCCATTGTTTATTGTTTCCTTATGTGTCCTCCTGCACTGTGTCCAACCATTTGTCTGCGTATACAGCACCTCCCTCCTCTCTTGTCCTTGGTTCAGCACTTTTGTGTTACCTGTGGTGCCTTAGTACTTAATGGTCCCTGCTTCACAGCGGCCTGCTGCCTGATCTTCGGTGAGGGCCTGTCTCCTATGATCCTGCCTCCGCGTTGTCTGCACTGAAGGGAGAAATCTTCAGAGCAGTGTGGTCTCCGCAAGAAGGAGGCAAGGAAGTGTGCCATAAAGAGAGGAAGCCGGGGGCAGGGGGAACATCACAGGGGCCTCATGATAATGTATCAGTTAGGGTTTGCAGTTAATTAGACTACCCAATACTATGTGGATGCCGAAGTGTTTAGTAGAGTATTGGACTTGTGTACTCACAAGCTTGCCGTCCTCGCTGGCCTGCGGGCTGGATGTCAGAGGATTGGCTCTTTTAAGGGTACTTTTACACTAGCGTTAGAGGTTTTCCGGTATTGAGTTCTGTCCTAGGGGCTCAATACCGGAAAAAAAAGTTTTGTCCTAATGCATTCTGAATGGAGAGCCTTCCATTCAGTATGCATCAGGATGTCTTCAGCTCAGTCACTTTTACGGTATTTGGTGTTCCGGAAAAACGGATCTGGTTTTCCAGTCTGCGCATGTAAAAAAGATAAATACCGGATCTGTTTTTCCGGATGACACCGGAGAGACAGATCTGGTATTTCAATGCATTTGTCAAACAGATCCAGATCCGGAAACAAATGGTATCCGTTTGCACACGGATTTCTGGATCTGGCAGACAGTTCAGGCAACAGAACTGCCTGCCGGATTCCTCTAACGTTAGTGTGAAAGTACCCTAAGGGTACTTTCACACTTGCGTTAATGTATTCCGGTATTTAGTTCCGTCATAGGGGCTCAATACCGGAAAAAAACTGATCAGTTTTATCCTAATGAATCCTGAATGGAGAGAAATCCGTTCAGTATGCATCAGGATGTCTTCAGTTCAGTCACTCTTACGGTATTTGACCGGAAAAAATACCACAGCATGCTGCGGTATTTTCTCCGTCCAAAATTCCGGAACACATGCCGGAATGCCGGATCCGGCATTATTTTCCATTGAAATGCTTTCATGCCGGATCCGGCACCAAGTGTTCCGGCAAAAGGGATCCATTTTTCCGGATGACGGATCAGATGTTTCAATGCATTTGTTAGACGGATCCGCATCTGGATCCGTCTACAAATGCTTTCCGTTTGCACATGGATTTCTGGAGGCAGTTCTTAAAGCTGCAGCGCGGCGGTGGGACAAGTTGCAAATGGCGATAAGACTTAAAAGTCTTATTGCCATTTGCTAATTCCTGGTCGCATTGGCGACTATTTTGGTCACCATCTGGACCACGGTTGTTCCTTGGATTTAAAATGCCCCCACAGTGCCTCCAGTATTTATAATGCCCCTGCTGTTATAATGCTCACCCTGAAATACCCCAGTATTTATAATGCCCCCTGTAGTTATATTACTCTGTTTACTGTCCTCAGAAATTATAATTCCTCAGCCCCTCCACCATACAGTCCCATGTAAATAACATTATTTTCCGCCTTCAGCATAGAGTCCCATGTAAATACCATCACACCATCTCTCCAGCCCCCTCCAAAATACAGTCCCATGTAAATAACATCACACCATCTCTTCTGCCCCCTCCAATATAGAGTCCCATGTAAATAACATCACCCCCTCCCCAGCTGCCTTAAACATACAGTCCCATGTTAAGAACATCAGCCCCTCCCCAGCGCCTTCAACATGCAGTCCCATGTAAAGAACATCACCCCCTCAATATTCAGTCCCATGTAAATAATATCACTCCCTCCCATCGCTGCCTTCAACATATAGTTCCATGTAAATAACATCACCCTGCCACAGCCACCTCCAACATGCATTCCCATGTAACTAACATCACCCCCTCAAATTTCAGTCCCATGTAAATAACTTCCCTCGCTTCAGCCCAAACATGCAGTCCCAGTTAAATAACTACATCTTCCAGCATTGCTCTGCCTCTCCCTTCACTTACCTCTCCTTATGTAGCAGACCTCACCACAGCTTCTACCCAGGACTTCTCTTCACTGCTGAGCCCCCCTCTCCTGCACTGGTAACATGACGGTGACATCATGGCAGGTCCTTTTCAGCTACTGCATTTAGAACTGATCACATGGACTCTGATGTCATCACAGGTCCTTCAGCTCTTGCAGGGCATAAGATTCAATTGTATTGCTGTCCTGAGGATGGCAATACAGTTGTATCTAACTGGCAGGCAGTAAATTCGGGGCCTAGGACAAAACTTCAGGGACCCAGGCCCCGAATATTTTAACGTAGCAACGTCCCTGCCATTGGGATTTTGATGGCTTGTCCTGACGATAGACCATCAGGGTTAACATCCTGGATCCTGGAATACCCCTTTAAGATGAACTTCCCATTTTTATGTTGCTGAGTAATGTAGGTGACTTATCTTTTATACCTTTTCTACCTTGACTGGAAAAAAAAAAATCTGAGAAAACGAGAACAAGTTCTATCATCATGGGAAAAATAGCATTATGTTCCAAGCTGGACCTGCACTCCTATGTCTGCTTTCATCCACCTCTTTCAAGGATAGACCTTGATCCAGTCCTAGCCGTGATGAGAAATTCAGACTTTCACTTCATCCAGCAAGGTCTTTGAATACCATTCTCATCAACTTCTCTTGAACATTTTCCAAGCCGTAGCATAATTCCATAATTATCTCTACCTACTGCCAAATCCTACGACGTTAAATACCAGCAGCGGCACAAATGTGCAGACGTGACTATAGCTGTAGTAAGCTTGGCACTAGACAGAAGGTATTGTAGCCTCTGGTGCTAATAGGTGGAACAGGGGGTTAGACATAAATACAATAATTGTTAAATGCACTATATTTGGAAAACCAAGTTAAGTTTTTTCATTTTGGCACTTTTTTATTATTTTTTATTAATTATGCAAAGTTGTCAAATGTTTTATGTAGGACTACATATGCACCGTTCGGGATACATTAGATTTCCTTGCATTAACAAGTTAAACTCCAGTGAAAAATAAAAGCCGATATGAGATTCTTTTGTGAAGCCTTTCCCTTCAGTGCTCAGCCATTTGTGGCTTTCCGGGAGTTCAGTACTGACAGCCTATCCTCGGGAAAAGTCATCAATATCTGATAGGTGAGACGTCCAATTCCTGGTACCCCCAGCTATCAGCTGTTTAAAGAGGCTGCGGTACTCTGGCGAGCGCTGCGGCCCCTCACAGCCTACCAAGCACAGAGCCACTCATTGTATAGCCGCTGTGCTTGGTATTGCAGTCCAGGCCCATTCACTTGAATGGGAAAGAGCTGCAAATAGGCCATGTGACCTATGAACATGATGTTACTGGCCTAGGAGGAGGCCTCAGAGGCATCTTGAAGTAGCTGATCAGCCAGAGTTGCTGGGAGTCAGACCCACACTGATCAGATATTGATGACCTAATACCCCCAAACTAGTCATCTGGGCGAAGCCATTAGTTTCCATAGTCACACATAGTCGTGATTGACATGCCAAAGAGGGCTAACATAGCAGCATCACTGCCGAAATCTTAGTTGTGCTTGTTTCTGCTTTATATGTGCACTGCCCATTTGCTGGAAGCAGGGATACACAGGCCTAGAGTTTCAGCAGTTATTCTGCTGACATCGGACCCTTTTTGGCATAGCAATCATACCTCAGTGGGCTTGATTACAGTGGGACCTGAATGACTGTTGAGATTGACCTTTTGACTATTTCTTTTTTTTTTTATCAGATAGTTTTTATTAAAGAAGTTTTCATAACATACAAAAAATGTAGAAACACCATCCCTCCCCCCCTCCCCCCTTTGAGAAGAACCTCCCCCACCCACCCACCCACCGCTGTAAGCAAAAGTCCTGCAACAGTCCAGATTTCGCTGCTACAAGTCCAGCAGAATTACTGCTTCATCTTCTATCAACCGCAGGATCCAGTATACCGGCGACGTCCAGGCACATGAAGAAGCAGATGTCCAACACAGTAAACGACGGCAGCCACAATCCCTTTACACACTCCACCTGCGTCTGCGCTTCACACATACAGCACATCAGGCGCTCCACGGACAGTCAATTTATAGTACACCTCAGGTGACTAAACCGGGATACCGTATCTCTGCACCCACGGCGACCAGATCATGGAGAATTTTTTCAAAGCATTCCGTCTTTGATACACAAAGTGTTCCAGCAATATTAACGTCCGAACCTTCTCCACCCATTCTTTACAGTGCGGCGGATCTCGATCAATCCAATGGAAGGCAATAACCTTCCTGGCTTGGTATAACAATCGTACAACCGCTGTTCTAGTACTGGCGTTCAAGTCAAGTTGATCCACACAACCCAGCAGACATTGCAACCCAGTCAATTCCAAACGTACATCAAAAACACTATTTATAGTGTCAACCACCCGTCTCCAATATCGTCTCAACCGTGGACAATTCCACATAAGGTGGACTAGATCCGCGCTTGAACCATCACATCTGGGGCACACATCGTCAGGTCTATATCCCATTTTCTTCAATAGAACCGGGGTTTTGTAAACCCTATGAATGAGTAATAACTGTGAGACTCTATGGGCCTCACTGACTGCCACCTGTGTAAAATCTTCCAAAATGGAGCTCCACTGGTCTTCCTGCAATTCCGGCACATCTACTTTCCATTTGTCCAACAATTTAAGAGGCTGTTTCTTTAGCTGAGCATCCAGAATTGTTAGATAATGCAAGGAGATCACCCCACTAGTAGGCCTCATGGAACTAGTAAGTTCAAGTACTGAGTTCCTGGGGGCAAGTTCCATTCCAGACACTAGTTCCTGAGCTCTAATAGCATGTCGCAGCTGTAAGTATATGTAAAATTGATTATTGGGCAGTTCAAATTCCCTTTGCAGTACAGAGTATTCTTTAAGAGTCCCATTGTCAAACAGTTGATGTATAAAACTCAATCCATTCGCCTCCCATACTTTCACCGCCCGAACCTTGTGAAGCTCCCCATAAATAACATTAGGCCATATAGGGGTATGCATAGAGTGTCCCCGTATTCCCAATAGGTCCCGAGCTTTCCACCACACCGTATGAATAACCCTCAGAATTGGGACTCGAGCCCCTCTATCCTGCAGTGTGCCATCCTCAAGTGCCGACAACAGGTTCCTATTACCTATCAGATGTTTTACTGCCATACCTGCCGTATTAAGTCCACCATCTTGACCCCAGCCCCTGATATGCTGCAGCTGCGCCGCCAGATAGTATATTCTAGGGTCAGGAACCCCCAGACCTCCATCAGTTTTAGCTCTGCATAGAGTACTCAATTTAATCCTAGGAGTTTTCAGTTTCCAAATGAGATCTCTGAAAATAGCATTCACCGTATTAAAAATCTAAGGGGACCCAAATCGGGCGTTGTGAAGTACATACAAGAGCTGAGGCATCATGATCATTTTGATCAGATTGACTCGCCCAATAAGGGACAATGGTAACTTAGTCCAAATCTGTACCTTTTGTCTAAATTTAAGCAGCAATGGCGACAGGTTTAGTTGTTCATAGTCCTGTGTGTTTTTAGACACTACGATCCCTAGATATTTAAAACTGGTGACCATTTGCAACCCCTCCGCGTGCGTCGACGTCACTAAGTCCGCATCAGACAATGGCATTAACACTGACTTCGACTCAGTTAATTTTTAAACCCGACAGTCTGCCAAAACCATTAATCAGGGCAATAGAATGTGAAAGAGATCTCGGCCAGTCATCCAGGAACAGAAGTAAATCGTCGGCGTAAAGGGCCACCTTTTCCTCTAGCTCACCATACTGAAAGCCTTTTATCTCTCCCGCCTTCCTGAGTGCCGCAGCCAATGGTTCAATTGCCAGAGCAAACAGTAAAGGCGAGAGCGGACACCCCTGTCGCGTCCCCCTGTGCAAAGGGAAACAATCAGTAAGATCTCCATTAACCCTTACTCGGGCAATCGGGCGCCTGTAAAGCAACCGTATCCATCCAATATATAGTGGCCCAAACCCTAACTTCTGCAGCACGGCCCACAGGTAGCTCCACTCCACACTGTCAAATGCTTTGGCCGCGTCTAGGGACGCGACCGCCGCATTCAAGGCACGGACCTGGCCCACCTGCATATTAATAAAAAGTCTCCGCACATTAACCGCAGTGGACATGTTTGGCATAAACCCAGCCTGATCAGTATGAATGAGGCACGAAACAACCGAGTTCAAACGGTTAGCCAATACCTTGGCCAATAGCTTCACATCAGATTGAAGCAGAGAGATTGGACGGTAGGAATCAGCTTCCAACGGATCCTTTCCAGGTTTCGGAATCACTACTATCGTCGCCTCACTCATACTAAGCGGCAGATCCCCACACATACTAGCCTCATTGAATACCTCCACTAATTGAGGAAGCAGAACACCTTTTGACTATTTCTACAGGATTCATTATTAGCCAGCACATCAAAGAGGATGTTAGTATAGCTATTAAAGAGCCTCATAGTACGTTTCTGGTACTTCCTAGTTGAAAATCCAGATGACAGGTTTCCTTTAATTAGATCTGATGCTGCTGTAATCAAAAGACCCTATTACATAGCTCCCTGTAAGAATACACATACAGCTTGCAAATAATCTATGTGATATATTCAAGTTATTTTATCCATTTCTCTATCTATCTATCTACTCCTATAGCTGACATCAGCAGGGAGTAAGTAAAGGACTGCAGAAATTCAAACCCCTTCTTACTGTGCCCTACATTGAAATTAGTGTGCGTGCGCCTCCTCATAAATTAAGCACAGTCTGGCAGCACCGGTGTATCAAACACCGGCATAAAAGGCCTGTTTCTGATAAATAACCTCCATAGTATTTGCTTTTGCATGTCAGCCTTGGTAGCGTGCACCTGTCCTCTATTTCATACTGTTTGGAGGTGCTGGTCTAATGTTGATTTTTGGAGCTACACTTTAGTGACTGTACATGTTTACATGAAAAATCAATCATGTGGAACCTCTAACCACAAGATAGGAGATAACTATAAGATAGGTGGTATCACCACCGATCACAAGAGCGGGGGCCCCATACCCCCTGAAATGAACATAGCGGCCGGTCGTACATGCGCATGGACGCTCTATTCATTTCTATGGAAGTTAAGAAGATAGCCGAGTACAGCGCTCGGCTATCTCTGGAACTCCAATATAAATTAATGGAGCAGCCGCGCGCATGGCTAGCCGGCCACTTCGTTCATCTCGGGGTGCTGCAGGGGGTACGGGGCCCCTCTTCTTGTGAACGGTGGGGGTTCCAGCAGTAGGTCCTCCACCGATCTAATAGTTATCCCCTATCCTGTGAACAGGGGATAACTTCTTTAACCTTTACCTCAATTAGCAGGATACATATGATTTCCAGTTTTACTTACATTTGGGTTCCTTTAAAGTAGTGTTAGGTTCTTTCAAGCAAACTGGGGGCAAATTATATCCCGTGGAACACAATTTGGAAAACACTGATATTTCTTAAAATCTGCAAGAGGCTGTTACAAGCTTGAAGGAGTAAGGAGGGTATGCGTGACTCTTTAATTGTTTTCAGTTCAGATGTGTCCATTACGATGACCATGAACCACAGGTCCCCTTTGTGGTTTGTTTTTGAGAATGGCTTAGCAGGGGGCTTGGCTGTCACTTACATTATGTTCCCTGTGTAGGTGAGCCATGAAAAGATGTGGGACTTGCACCGCTTCAATAAAGATCAAAGAAGATCATTGATGGAGAGCTGGACACGCTATAAAAAAGATTTTCTCTTCAAGGCAGCAATGACCATTGCAGAGGCGGGTTCTGTGTATGAAATAGAGCTCTTTGTAGCAAATGACAGGAAACAACAGCAAGAGATCTGCAGTGAACTTAAAGAAAAGGTAAGTGATTGTGAAATGCAAGACCATTCTATCCCTCATATGTAAAACCCGTTACTTAAAAGTGGATCTAGTCACACCGCGTAACATTAGGTTACCTCTCCTTTCCAATCATTTATGTCATAGGCCAAAGTAACAATATGGAGACTATGTTAATTCTGCATTGCGAAAATGTCCATATTGTTGAATTCCTTTTGGCTATAAGTGTCTCCCCACCAGAAGGTGGTCCTCTGCTGCAGGGGCAGACTGGCCATAGACCTACAGGGAAACTTCCCGGTGGGCCGATGTCCAAGGGGATACCAGTCAGGTAAGTAATGATCCAATTCTCCCCTTCTGACTCCTTAATTCAATTGCATTGCCATCCTGAGTGGGACGGACAGAAGGTGGCAGCTGGCCACCACATAGGGGTATTTTTAAGGGAGGTATTTTGTGCTGCTGGGGCAGTATTTTGTATCGCACTGTGGTATTTAGCTCTGCTGGGGTGGTATCATCTGCCACAATATGGTATTGCTTGCCCCGCCTACTTATGTTGGCCCGCCTTCTGTCAGTTTGGACCTGACTACAAAATGGAGCAACTTTTTTTTTTTTTTTCCAAGGCCAATTGAAATTCCCAGGCTGCCCCTATGCTGCTGCGATTGCCAGTCATCACTTGTAATCCTTAGGGCAGAGGTGCACAGCCTGCACCCCAGGGGCCACCAGCGGACCATGTTTCTATTCTGTGTGCCCTTAACCGTCGGATACAGAAATCTTCCATGTCAGAGAGTAGATGCGTGGTATACAGTGCAGAAGCAGAGGTGGCAAATACTAATGGTGCACTGTGTAACCATCTCTGGGTCCCTGGGTGCGAGGTTCTTTGACCCTCATTTGACTCTGCAGTAAGGAGTATGAGTTAGAGAGGTTTCTGCGTATGTATTCTGTTAACTTCTAACTTATGGGGGTTGTGAAATATCAGGCTGTTACCACAACACCCCAAATATCCAATGAGAGATTCACAAGCATACATTGTCTCTTCCTCTTTAAATGGTTATGAGGAGGAGCAGGGGGCCCCCATTCTCCCAAGAGGTGGCAATTCTGGAAGTGGAACCTGCACTTAGCAGATACTTATGGCATACAGATCTAGCGAGCGCCAACATCAGTGGGTTAACACATTGACCCAACAGTGTAACCCAATACCAACTCTAAGCTTTAGAAGCTTTGCACATTGTTAAACTAAGCCAGCGTGATACGCTTGTGTGTTAACGGGCCAGGAATCCCTGCTACATCTGTACATTTTTGATTTACCTTATATGTCTCAGATGATAATACTGCTATAAGTTTTATTGCAGCCCTTGGGGGTGGTTCAGTATGACAATGCTGCCCTCTGACCAAACATATTGTGCACCCCTCCTTTAGGGCATCCTAAAACCAAGTCTATGGGCTATCTGTGTAGTGCACAGGCATAAGAGGTGCTCTAGGGTAAATTGCCCTCTTTGTAGCCTGATATCAAATTATAAGTGTAAGTATTTTAATAAATTATAACTTCATTATATCAGCAGCAATGTATTTTGTTGATTAGACTAATAGGTGGAAATATTGACTGCTTTCCCATGACTACACAATGGCTACTCGGTATAGACCACAGACCAGGGGCGTAGCTATAGGGGTAGCAGGGGAAGCGGCTGCTTTGGGGCCCGACCTCAGAAGAGGCCTACCCAGAAGAAGGACTAAAATATTTTATTGTCAGGGCCCCCTCAACAGATTATACAATAACATTATATACAGTGACAGTATATACAGTGACATGACATACAGTATATACGTGTAGGAAACGGACAGATTGACTCCCGGGCATGGTCTAAGACAGCAATCTTGACTAGTCACAGGAGTGGGGTTTCACGGAAGTAGGGGGGTACAAAGAAGTTTCTGGTGGCCCCCTTCAAAAATTTCTGTGGGGCCCAATCATGTCTAGTTATGCCACTGCCACAGACTCACTTTGAAAAGCATCTGTGACCATGATCACTATGGTAACTAAAATAATCCCCATTTCTCTGCAATAGGTATTACTGACACAGAGAAATTCTTACTTTTAGTTATATGCAAATAAGCCTAGCCACTCAGAGCACTGCACCATCTACGCCTTTCCCAGTTCCACTCCCTCTCCCAGTGAGATTGACAAGGCCAGGCATCCTTACTGCTCCGATGCCTGACGCTGAAATCTTGTGCATGCGCCATGTATGTAGCAGTACCCTCTGCATTTGTGCAGTGAAATGTTTTATAATGTTGTGTTACTTGTATATATACTGTATCTTTTGCTCCATAAGGCGCACCTAGGATTTAGTGGAAGAAAATAACTAAAAATTATTTTTCTTCAGACCCCCAATCTTCATGAGACCCCCAATCCTCATCAGACCTTAGATCAGTCACACAATCCTCATCAAACCTCAGATCAGACCCCCAATCCTCATCAGACCTCAGATCAGACCCCCAATCCTCATCAAACCTCAGATCAGACCCCCAATCCTCATCAGACCTCAGATCAGACCCCCAATCTTTATCAGACCCTCAATCCTCATCAGACCTTAGTTCTGACCCCCAATCTTCCTCAGACCTTACATCAGTCCCCCCATTCCTCATCAGACCCCCATTCCTCATTAGACCTCAGATCAGACATTAAATAAATAAATGAGCTTGCCTCTTCTTTTCAGCGCAGTGCTGTAGATCCAGCAGCTCTTCCTGCACTCACCGCTCCCCGGTCTTCTCCCGGCGCCTCGCTGCACTATGACCTTACTTTGCATAGTCTCAGGTCATAGTGCACACGCTACAACCTGACACTGTATGCAGTCAGGACAGTGCAGTCTGGCACACAGAGAAGACCAGGGTGCGGTAAGTACAGCCAGCATTAGGAGCGCTATATTCCTTGCTCACTAGTTCTACTGAGAACTAATGAGCACATCCATAATGGAAGCCCTCAGTAGGCACTTATGGGGGATAGAAGTGCGTCTTATTGTGTGTGTGTGTGTGTGTATGTGTATATATATATATATATATATATATATATATTGTGAGGCAGTGACAGGCCTCATATACGAAGGAAGGTATGTGTCTCCCAGAATTCTGCAGGAAACATATTACAGGGGATGCACCTGAGACGTGCCACCAAGGTATCCGGCCTTGGTGGAGTGGAAGCCACTAGCTAGAGTGTCCACTAAGATAGATAGTGGATACTGTTGTTACCTAGTATAGCTGGTATCAGCTAATCTGGGCCTGGCTTTTACTGGGAGTAAGCAAAGAGCTGGGTGGGTGCCTACTCCCCACGATCCACTCCGGGATTTATACGTGGCCCATGTCCACGATTGTGTTTTAAAAGTGAGCAGGAGGAGGCAGGGTGTGTCTGTTGAGTGAGAGGCTGCAGATCACACACTGCAAGGCACGTGTGACACAAACACTGTAACTGAACTGTAAGTTGGCTGGAATAAGCAATAAACCATGTTGAAGAGACTTTGTTGTGTCCCTGCCTTTCTTCAAAACTGGTCACAGGAGCCCACGGCATTGATAGATATATATATATATAGAAAAAGAAAAAAATGGCAGCACCGAAAGACCAAAGAATTAAATATGTGCGGATGCTAGGTCCAAGGGTGTAAGCTAACCCTTAAATAAAAATGAAGAATATGGACAGCACTCCCGATGAAAAAATAAAATAAAATTTATTCACCCATGTGGCATACAAGCAACATTTCGGCCCATCAAGCCCAACGCTTGAGAAAGGCTCTATTGATGGGCCGAAACGTTGCTTGTATGCCACATGGGTGAATCAATTTTATTTTATTTTTTCATCGGGAGTGCTGTCCATATTCTTCATATAGAGATATATATATATATATATATATATATATATATATATATATATGTACATATACATACAGCTATGAATAGGCAGAGGAGCCATCTTGAGAAGGTCCTCATATTGTAAATGTTTAAACAGCCGTAACTAAGGGAAAAACTCAATGAAAACAGTGATAGGTGAAGAAACTAAAGATTGCTTTAGGCCTCATGCACACGAACGTATTTTATTTCCGTGTCCGTTCCGTTTTTTTTTGCGGACCATATGTGGAACCATTCATTTCAATGGGTCCGCAAAAAAAAACAGAAGGTACTCCGCAAAAAAATAGAGCATGTCCTATTTTTTTCTAGTTTGCGGGCAAGGATAGGCATTATTACAATAGATCCGCAAAAATAACGGATCCGCATGAGGCCTTATGCATAATGCTGCTTCAGCAGTAACATATGCTGAAATTTATTTATTTTTTATGAAAACATGGCAGTTGCCCTTTAAGAGTGCAACATTATCAGTTTCTCTAGTTTGTGTTTGATTAAAGTGAGCAGTTTTGTTTTATTCTATAAAATGCTGACAGCATTTCACCCTAATTACAGGAAAAAAATACTGTATTTTAGAGCAGCTTTTTTTTTTTTTTTTTTTTTTAATGACAACTATACAAAAAAATGCTCAGAAAACAAGTCCATATTCTTTTTCAAACACCACAGTTCTAATATTTCAATTTAGATGGAGTCCAGAAATCAATATTTTGTGGAATAACCCTGATTTTTAATCACAGCTTTCATACATCTTTTCAAGCTTTCCACCAGTGTTGCACATTGGATAACATTATGCCGCTCCTTGATCAGCAATTCAAGCAGGTCAGCTTTGTTTGATGGCTTCTGACCATGAATTTTCTTTTTGATCACATTCCAGAGGTATTCAATGGGGTTTAAGTCTGGAGATTGAGCTGGCCATGACAGAGTCTTGATATGGTGGTCCTTCATCCACACCTTGATTGATCTGGCTGTGGGACATGGGGCATTGTCCTGCTGAGAAAAAAAACAATCATCAGATTTGGGAAACATTGTCAGAGCAGAGGGAAGCAAGTTTTCGTCCAGGAGAACTTTGTAGATGGCTTGATTCATGTGTCCTTCACAAAGACAACTCTGCTCAATTCCATCCTTGCAAAATCCCCCTCCCATCATCACCGATCCTGCACCAAATTTCACAGTGGGTGCAACCACTTTGGCTTGTAGGCCGCTCCAGATTTCCATCTAACCATTACACGACTGGTGTTGGGCAAAGTTGAAAATTGGATTTATCAGAGAACATGGGCGTAGCTATAGGGGGTGCAGAGGTAGCAGTCGCTACCGGGCCCAGGAGCCTGAGGGACCCAAAGACCCTTGTGCCGCATAAGAAGACACACATAGCACTGAGGGAAGGGGGCCCAAGCTGAATTTTTGCACCAGGGCCCATGAGCCGTTAGCTACGCTCCTGTCAGAGAAGATGACCTTTCTCTAGTCCTCTATGGTCCTGTCCTTATGGTCTTTTGCAAGCTTCTTTTTTTATTAAGGCCTTTTTTCTAGCTTTGCACAACTTCAGCCCTATCTCTAAAAGCTTGTTTCAAACCGTCCTTGCCGTTCATGTCACCTCAGCTCCCTGTTGTCATTCTTTTTGTGTTGGCCACTTGATGTGATCCTACAGTTGTTAAGTAAGATTGGAAAGTGGTGGTGGTCATCGTGGTCAGTAGACAGTCGTTTCTGCCCTCTGACACTCCCTAGCGTTTTTGTCCCCATTGTTTGCTGCTTGAGCCCTAAGTGATGACCATAGGAGTGGTTTTTATACTAATGCTCTTTAAATAAGATTTGGTATGGATGATCACCTAATTAGCACCCTCAATATCTAGAATGAGGTGTGCCTGTGATGGAACTCAAAAACACTGGCATGGAATGGCTGCTATACATGTGGAGATGCTGACATAGTAACATAGTAACATAGTAACATAGTATATAAGGCCGAAAAAAGACATTTGTCCATCCAGTTCGACCTGTTTCCTGCAAGTTGATCCAGAGGAAGGCAAAAAACCCCTGTGAGGTAGAGCCAATTTTCCCCACTTAAGGGGAAAAAATTCCTTCCCGACTCCAATCAGGCAGTCAGAATAACTCCCTGGATCAACGACCCCTCTCTAGTAGCTATAGCCTGAAATATTATTACGCTCCAGAAATACATCCAGGCCCCTCTTAAATTCCTTTATTGTACTCACCATCACCACCTCCTCAGGCAGAGAGTTCCATAGTCTTACTGCTCTTACCGTGAAGAACCCTTTTCTATGTTTGTGTACAAACCTTCTTTCCTCCAGACGCAGAGGATGTCCCCTGTCACAGTCACAGCCCTGGGGATAAATAGATGATGGGAGAGATCTTTGTACTGACCCCTGATATATTTATACATAGTTATTAGATCTCCCCTCAGTCGTCTTTTTTCTAGAGTGAATAACCCTAATTTTGATACCCTTTCGGGGTACTGTAGTTGCCCCATTCCAGTTATTACTTTAGTTGCCCTCCTCTGAACCCTCTCCAGCTCTGCTATGTCTGCCTTGTTCACAGGAGCCCAGAACTGTACACAGTACTCCATGTGGGGTCTGACTAGTGATTTATAAAGTGGTAAGACTATGTTCTCATCACGGGCGTCTATGCCCCTTTTGATGCAACCCATTATCTTATTGGCCTTAGCAGCAGCTGCCTGACACTGGTTTTTACAGCTTAGTTTGTTATTTATTAAAATTCCTAGATCCTTTTCCATGTCAGTGTTACTGAGTGTTTTACCATTTAGTATGTACGGGTGACTTGCAATATTCCTTCCCATGTGCATAACTTTACATTTGTCAGTGTTAAACCTCATCTGCCATTTCTCTGCCCAAGCCCCCAATCTATCCAGATCCCTCTGTAGCAGAAAACTGTCCTCTTTAGTGTTAATTACTTTACACAGTTTAGTGTCATCTGCAAAAATTGATATATTACTGTGCAGGCCTTCTACAAGATCATTAATAAATATATTGAAGAGAATAGGGCCCAATACTGAACCCTGAGGTACCCCACTAGTGACCGTGACCCAATCTGAGTATCTACCGTTAATAACCACCCTCTGTTTTCTATTACTCAGCCATTTACTTACCCACATACAGATATTTTCTCCTAGTCCAAGTGTTCTCATTTTATATACTAACCTTTTATGTGGTACAGCGTCAAATGCTTTGGAGAAGTCCAGATATACGACATCCATTGATTCGCCGCTGTCAAGTCTAGAACTTACCTCCTCATAGAAACTGATTAAATTAGTTTGACATGACCGATCCCTCATGAAGCCATGTTGATATGGTGTAATTTGCTTATTTTCATTGAGATACTCCAAGATAGCATCTCTTACAAATCCTTCAAACAGTTTACCCACAACAGATGTTAAACTTACCGGCCTATAATTTCCAGGCTCTGTTTTTGGACCCTTTTTGAATATTGGCACCACATTTGCTATACGCCAATCCTGTGGAACATTCCCTGTCAGTATAGAGTCCGTAAATATCAAAAATAAGGGTCTGGCTAGGACATCACTTAATTCCCTTAGGATACGGGGGTGTATGCCATACGGTCCTGGCGATTTGTCTATTTTAATCTTTTTAAGTCGCTGCTGTACTTCTTCCTGGGTCAGACAGGGCACTTTTAAAGGGGAATTTACTTTTACATTTTGCATTTCATCTGACAGTTTATTTTCCTGAGTGAAAACAGTGGTGAAGAAAATATTTAATAGCTTGGCTTTATCCTCATCGCTTTCTGCAACTCCCCTCATTGCTATGTAGAGGGCCGACTCCTTCAGGTTTATATTTTTTACCATTTATATAATTGAAAAACATTTTAGGGTTAGTTTTGCTCTCTTTGGCAATTAATCTCTCGGTCTCTAGTTTGGCAGTTTTTATTAGTTTTTACATATTCTATTTTTTTCCTTATAGTTTATCAGTGCTTCCTGGCTCCCCTCCTGTTTTAGTGATTTATATGCTTTCTTTTTGTCATTTATTGCTTTTTTACGGTTCTATTTATCCACATTGGTTTCTTCTTATTTCTTAGCCTTTTATTTCTATAAGGTATGCATCGATCACAATTTGATGTTACAATGCTTTTAAAAATCTCCCATTTTGTGGTTGTATTTTTATTTTTGAGGACTATGTCCCAGTTAATTGGGCCTATGGCCTCTCTTAGTTGGCTAAATTTTGCTTTTTTGAAGTCCGGTATTCTTGTTCCTCCCTGTAGAAACTCTCGTTTGAAGGATAATTGGAAGGTTATTACTTTATGGTCACTATTTCCCAGGTGTCCCCCGACCTGCACGTCTGTTGTTCTATCAGGTCTATTGGTTAATACTAAGTCCAGTATGGCCGTCCCTCTAGTTGGGTCCTGAACCATTTGGGAAAGGTAATTGTCTTTGGCTATTGCCAAGAACCTGTTTCCTTTATGGGATGTACAGGTTTCAGTTTCCCAGTCTATATCTGGGTAGTTGAAGTCCCCCATAATAACCACCTGATTATGGTTTGCCGCCTTGTTTATCTCGTTTAGTAATAGATTTTCTGCGGACTCTGGTATATTAGGTGGTTTATAGTAAACTCCTATTAGTAATTTACTATTGTTTTTGGCTCCATTTATCTCCACCCACAATGACTCCACATTTTCGTGTCCCTCACAGATGTCTTCCCGGAGTGTGGGCTTTAGAGAGGACTTTATGTAAAGGCAGACCCCTCCCCCTCTCCGGTTTTGACGATCCTTTCTGAATAGATTGTAACCTTGTACATTAACTGCCCAGTCATATCTATCGTCCAGCCATGTCTCAGTTATTCCCACTGTCATAGCTATCATCCAGCCATGTCTCAGTTATTCCCACTACGTCATAATCCTCCTCACACATCACTAATTCCAGTTCCCCAGTTTTATTAGTCAGGCTTCTGGCATTAGTATACATACATTTGAGAGGTTTATGCATATTTTTTGCCCTACACCTTTCCTTCTGAACTTTTCTAGTCCCTCCTTCCATTTCTCCCCCAGTCCCACTACCTTGCCCCCGGTCTCTATCTGCACTATCTTCCCCTCCTATAATGTAATTTCTCTCCCCCCCAGTCCCTAGTTTAAACACTCCTCCAACCTTCTAGCCATCTTTCTCCCCAACACGGCTGCCCCTTCCCCATTGAGGTGCAGCCCGTCCCTACGATAGAGCCTGTAGCCGATAGCAAAGTCGGTCCAGTTCTCCATGAACCCAAAACCCTGCTTCCTACACCAGTTCTTGAGCCACTTGTTAACCTCTCTAATCTCCCGCTGCCTCTCTTGTGTGGCCCGTGGTACAGGCAGTATTTCGGAAAATACTACCTTTGAGGTCCTTGCCCTAAGCTTTTGACCTAAATCCCTGAAATCATTCTTAACCTCTTGCCAACCGCCTCACGCAGGATTGCGTCCTGCGGGCGGTCGGTCTGTTCCTCTTTGACGCGCCCGCGCCCGCGTCGGGGAGAAGGTAAGCTACAGCCTGCCAGCGCTGATCGTGCGCTGGCAGGCTGTAGAAGTTAAAAAAATGGCATATCAGACGCTGTTTTGTTAACAGCGTCTGATATGCTTGCTGATCGTTCCTTTGGTGGTCCCTTTTGCTTGGGACCACCAAAGAAACTTTTGTAAGTGCACCAAAACACCACACAGACCCCCCCATCCACCCCACCCCCACCCCGTCACTGATTAACCCCTGATTAACCCCGATCACCCCATGTCACCCCCTGTCACCCCCTGACACTAATTACCCCCTGTAAGACTCATTCAGACGTCCGTATGTGTTTTGCGGATCCATGGATCACGGATCCATAAAACACGGACACCAACAATGTGCTTTCCGCATTTTGCGGATCCGCACATTGCCAGAACTATATAGAAAATGCCTTTTCTTGTCCGCAGTGCGGACAAGAATAGGACATGCTCTATCTTTTTGCGGGCTGCGGCCGGATGTTTGGGGGCCGAAACCCGGAAGTTTGCGGCCGCAGCTCCGCAAATGCTGATGCGGCGGCGCATAGTGTGCTCTCCGCATCACCGCCAGCCCCATTCACACTGAATGGGTCCGCATCTATTCCGCAGAATTTTTGCGGACGTGTGAATGGGGCCTTACTACTTTTTTGCACATTTTTGGCAGAGATTTATTCATCCACATTGATCGATGCGAATGAGGAAATCTGTGCCGTTTGGGTTTTTGCACATTTTTGGGCAGAGATTTTTCATCCACATTGATTGATGCGAATGAAAAAATCTGTGCCGTTCATTTTTTCTTTTCAGCCCAGAGGCTGAGCGGGAAAAAATCTCATTACCCGTATGCTCAATATAAGGAGAATCGCAGAAACTCCTAATGCTGGCCATACGTGTAATGACTGCGGAGACCCTCAAATGCCAGGGCAGTACAAAAACCCCACATGTGACCCCATTTTAGAAAGAAGACTCCCCAAGGTATTCCGTGAGGGGTATGGTGAGTTCATGTAAAATATTATTTTTTTGTCACAAGTTAGTGGAATATGAGACTGTTAAAAAAAAAAAAAATCAATTTCCGCTAACTTGTGCCAAATTTTTTTTTTCTGTGAACTCGCCATACCCCTCACGGAATACCTTGGGGTGTCTTCTTTCCACAATGGGGTCACATGTGGGGTATTTATACTGCCCTGGCATTTTAGGGGTCCTAAAGTGTGAGAATCCAAATGCGTAAAAATGCCCTGTGAAATCCTAAAGGTACTCATTGGTTTTAGGGCCCTTTGCGCATCTTGGCTGCAAAAAGTGTCACTCATGTGGTATCGCCGTACTCAGGAGAAGTAGGGCAATGTGTTTTGGGGTGTATTTTTACATATACCCATACTGTGTGTGAGAAATATCACTGTAAGCGACAACTTTTTAAATTTTTTATTCAAAGTTGTCAATTTACAGAGATATTTCTCTCACCCAACATGGGTATATGTAAAAATACACCCAAAACACATTGCCTACTCTCCTGAGTGCGACGTACCACATGGTGACACTTTGCAGCCCGAATGCTAAAGGGACCCAAATTCAATGAGTACCTTTAGGTTTTATATGGCTGCTCACAATTTAGCCCCACCCTAAATGCCAGAACAGTACAAACACCCCACAAATGACCCCATTTTGGAAAGAAGACACCCCAAGGTATTCGCTGAGGGGCATAGTGAGTCCATGAAAAATTTTACTTTTGTCAAAAGTTAGCAGAAAGGTAGACTTTATGAGAAAAACAATAAAAAATCAATTTCCGCTAACTTGTGCCAAAAAAAATCTTCTATGAACTCGCCATGCCCCTCACAGAATACCTTGGGGTGTCTTCTTTCCAAAATGGGGTCACATGTGGGGTATTTATACTGCCCTGGCATTTTAGGGGCCCTAAAGCGTGAGAAGAAAAATGCGTAAAAATGCCCTCCTAAAAGGTACTCATTGGTTTTAGGGCCCCTTTGCGCATCTTGGCTGCAAAAAAGTGGCACACATGTGGTATCGCCGTACTCAGGAGAAGTAGGGCAATGTGTTTTAGGGTGTATTTTTACATATACCTATACTTTGTGTGAGAAATATCTCTGTAAATTGACAACTTTGAATAAAAAAATGTAAAAGTTGTCGTTTACAGCAATATTTCTCAAGCGCAGCATGGGTATATGTAAAAATACACCCCAACACATTGCCTACTCTCCTGAGTTCGGCGATACCACATGAGTGACACTTTGCAGCCAAATCGCAAAGCCTAAACCAATGAGTACCTTTAGGATTTCACAGGCCATTTTTGCGCATTTGGATTCTCACGCTTTAGAGGCCCTAAAATGCCAGGGCAGTATAAATACCCACATGTGACCCCATTTTGGAAGAAGACACCCCAAGGTATTCCGTGAGGGGCATGGCGAGTTCACAGAATTTTATTTTTGGCACAAGTTAGCGGAAATTGATATATTTTTTTTTTAATTTTGTTTTTACAAAGTCTCATATTCCACTAACTTGTGACAAAAATAAAATTTTACATGAACTCACCATACCCCTCACGGAATACCTTGGGGTGTCTTCTTTCCAAAATGGGGTCACATGTGGGTATTTATACTGTCCTGGCATTTTAGGGGCCCTAAAGCGTGAGAAGAAGTCTGGAATCCAAATGCGTAAAAATGCCCTGTGAAATCCTAAAGGTACTCATTGGTTTTAGGGCCCTTTGCGCACCCAGGCTGCAAAAAGTGTCACACATGTGGTATCGCCGTACTCAGGAGAAGTAGGGCAATGTGTTTTGGGGTGTATTTTTATATATACCCATACTGTGTGTGAAAAATATCTCTGTAAGCGACAACTTTTAAAAATTTTATACAAAGTTGTCAGTTTACAGAGATATTTCTCTCACTCAACATGGGTATATGTAAAAATACACCCCAAACACATTGCCCTACTTCTCCTGAGTGCGACGATACCACATAAGTGACACTTTTTTGCAGCCTGGGTGCGCAAAGGCCTAAATTCCAACGAGTACCTTTAGGTTTTACATGGTGGCTCACAATTTAGCCCCGCCCAAAATGCCAGAACAGTAAACACACCCCACAAATGACCCCTTTTCGGAAAGTAGACACCCCAAGGTATTCACTGAGGGGCATAGTGAGTCTGTCTGAGATTTCTTTTTTTTTTGCCAGAAGTTAGCAGAAATTGACACTTTTTTTTTTTTTTTTTTCTCAGAAAGTGTCATTTTCCGCTAACGTGTGAAAAAAAATGAAATGATACATGAACTCACCATGTCCCTCCGCGAATACTTTGGGGTGTCTTCTTTCTAAAGTGGTGTGATTTGGGGGGTATTTATACTTTCCTGACATTCTAGCATCTGAAGAAACATGACAGGTGCTCAGAAAGTCAGAGCTGCTTCAAAATGCCGAAATTCACTTTTTTGCACCATAGTTTGTAAACGCTATAACTTTTACCCAAACCAATAAATATACACTTATTGGATTTTTTTTTATCAAAGACATGTAGAACAATAAATTTAGAGAAAAATTTATATAGAAATGTAGTTTTTTTTGAAAAATTTTACAACAGAAAGTGAAAAATGTCATTTTTTTGCAAAAATATTGTTAAATTTGTATTAATGGCAAAAAAAGTAAAAATGTCAGCAACAATGAAATACCACCAAATGAAAGCTCTATTAGTGAGAAGAAAAGGAGGTAAAATTCATTTTGGTGGTAAGTTGTATGACGGAGCAATAAACGGTGAAAGTAGCGTAGTGCAGAATTGTAAAAAGTGGCCTGGTCATTAAGGGTGTTTAAGCTAGGGGGGCTGAAGTGGTTAAGGACGCTCCACCTTCCTCTAACTTTGTCATTGGTTCCGATATGGACCATGACCGCTGGATCTTCTCCAGCCCCTCCCAGTAATCTGTCAACCCGATCTGCGATGTGTCGAACTCT
This sequence comes from Bufotes viridis, assembly GCA_033119425.1. Lineage (NCBI taxonomy): Eukaryota > Metazoa > Chordata > Amphibia > Anura > Bufonidae > Bufotes > Bufotes viridis. Next base: position 133,250,243 of record CM065595.1, on the reverse strand, counting down.
AGCGCCAGGAAGACAGCACACTGTTCGGCGATCACGATCTTTGTGACAGATCGCCCTATCTGTTCCCCTAATAATTGAGTCTCCCACTACCAGCACCTGTCTGGCCTGCCCTGCTCTCCTGGTCCCCTGCTTACTGGAGCTGACATTCCCCTGACCGGCAGAGGAAGTGTCTGGCTGCAGCGGTGCTGTCCCTGAGCTGCCATCCCCCTCATCTGCCAAACGTGCAAACTTGTTGGGGTGTGTCAGATCAGGGCTAGCCTCCCTGGCACTCTTCCCTCTACATAAAGGGGTTTTGCCACTTCAGCAAATAGCATTTATAATGCAGAGAAAGTTTCCATGGTTACGACCACCATGCAGTCCAGCAGCGTTGGTCGTGCTTGTGCACTATAGAAAAAAGAAGCAGCTTACGTGATCTCCCACAGTCCCGGCCACATGGGCGTAGCTATAGGGGGTGCAGAGTTAGCAGTCGCTACCGGGCCCAGGAGCCTGAGGGGGCCCAAAGACCCTTGTGCTGCATAAGAAGACACACAAAGCACTGAGGGAAGGGGGGCCCAAGCTCTTACACCAGGGCCCATGAGCCGTTAGCTACGCCCCTGCCCGGCCACCACAGAGGCTAGCATTTTTCCTATACTGTCCAAGCACAACCACCACTGCTGGATTACAGGGTGGCTGTAACCCCATGCATAGGATCCGTGTATAATGTGATGGAAAAATAAACCAAGCCAGCAAAGGAGGCAATATGGACAATCACAATACATTAGTAAGTGGCTTGTATTAACTTTCTCTACATGATAAATGCCACTTGCTGAAGTGAGACAACCCTTTAAGACCGCCCCCGGTCAACTATCAGTGACTGAGAGCTATGTCCATATGTATACACACAAACTTATTTTCGGTTTTCATTTTTTACGGATCAAATGCGGACCCATTCATTTCTATGGGGCCGGAAGTAAAATGTGGAAAGCAAACGAATGTTATATGTGTGCAGTCCGCATCCATTTATCATGTAGAGAAAGTTAATACAAAGCACTTACTAATGTATTGTGATTGTCCATATTGCCTCCTTTGCTGGCTTGGTTCATTTTTCCATCACATTATACACTGCTCGTTTCCATGGTTACAACCACCCTGTAATCCAGCAGCGGTGCACGTGCTTGCACACTATAAGAAAAAATGCCAGCCTCTGTGGTGGCCGGGACCGTGGGAGCTCACGTAAGCTGGTGCTTTTTTCTATAGGGTGCAAGCACGGCCACTGCTGCTGGACTGCAGGGTGGTCGTAACCATGGAAACTTTCTCTGCATTATAAATGCTATTTCCTGAAGTGGCAAAACCTCTTTAGGAAAAAAATGGAGGGGTCACTACGTTTTTTCAGAGCTGTGTGTATATATATATATATATATATATATATATATGTTGCACAATCCTTTGTAGTGGCAGCTGTCATTGGCACAGCAGCTCTATGATTCTGGGGGCTGATGACACCTATAATGTTATATCTTCCTTATAATAAATTATTTGTGACATTATGAGGAAAATCATACAATACTAATAAATATACTGTATAAGCAAGATACAAGTGAAAGACTTTGAAGTCACTGGCATTTTTGCCGACAGTTCTTGTGAGGTGAGAATGAAGTTGTCTGTTCAGGCCTTTATTTTCTCTTCTAGGTGTCAGATTATAACCGGCTTTTGTCATATAAAGAATAGACCTGAATGTCTCTGATCTTTTGTGCAAAATCTTGATACAGTTCCACCTGCTCTATGTCCAATAATGTGTGATCCCTATAAATGTTTCCTTGCATCATTCACTTTGAATGATATAAATGGAAGCAGCGGGGAATATTGGATACTTAAAGGGGTATTTCAGAATTTTGCTGCTGATGATCTGTCCCTCAGATCGGTGGGGGTCCGACCCCTGGTACGTCTCACCAGAGCATGCAGACATGGCTCCATACATTTTTTTGCGGCCATGCCTGGTTACGGCATGTCTCTCCTCATTCACTTGTATGGGACTGAGCTGCCATGGCCAGGCATGGCACTGCTCAATGGACGGAGCTGTACCGGAGCTGCTCAATGATCTCGTATTGATGACCTATTCTAAGGATAGGTTATCAAAAAAAAAAGTCCTCAGAACCCCTTTAAGGGATTTACAGAAACGAACAACTTGGTTTGGTGAATACCTCTGTGTCTATTGTGTGAGTTATCACCATAATCCAGAGCATCTGGATAGCATGCTTCATATACTCTCTTGTTATTTGCTTAGATTTATTAACCTTCACAAAGAATTAATCATTCATTTTTTATGATTATAATTCCGTAATTGCTGTATAAAATAAGCTATGTGAGTGAAAAATCAAATAAAATTACAAAAAAAAGCCCATGATTAATTGCTCCCAGCTATTTAAAATTCTCATCTAAGAAAAGAGTGGATAATTGCACCTCATTAAAAAAAAAAAAAAAGTTTGAACTGTGAAAGAAGTTGTGTATAAAGTACAACTTCCAGCACAATTTATGTTGTTAAAGATTAATGCACCAAAAAAAGCTTTGAATATAAATGGTAAGAAAATCCACCCAAACAGCACCTCTGCATTAGGCCTTGTGCACACCAGCTGATTACATCTCCATTTTATACATAACAATCATAGGGTCCTTAAACAGATTCCTACAGAGGCTTTTTTATGTCATATTTAGTACAAATCTATCAGAAAAAAATCATGGCATGCTGCGTGGAACTCTCCATTGCGCCTACAGAAAAGTATCTCCATACGTGAGGTACATGACAGAGACTGTACGGCAGCACACGGAGCCCATGCAGTATGACACAGGGAGCGGTCCCTGGCAGCCCAGCGACCAGCAGTGGCCTCCATGGCTGGTATATATGGAAGCCTTCTAGGTCCTGCTATAGGCACAATACGTGACAGTAAGAATACACTGCAATACAGAAGAATTGCAGTGTATTACAGAAACAACGGTATAGTGAAATCTCCTAGTGGGACATTAAAAAAAATCAAATAATAGTTAAAAAAACATTTTCCCATTCATCATGTAAGAATACAGGGGATCGTTTTTTAAGGGACTTGTGACTATTTTTAGTTAAAAAAATAAAGAAAGAGTAGTTCCGCGCAGTCTTAGTTATGGTTAGTTAGACTGCGCGGAACTACTCGCTCTCTTTTAGTATACAAGTGGAGTTTCGGGATTACTCTACAACAGTTTCCGCTGCAATTTCCACACGCCAGATAGGATAACTGTTTTTGTACTTACGGTAGTTGACAAATAGTCACAAGTCCCTTTACGACAATATTTAGTCGAACGGCTGTTTTCACATCGTGTTTGGCAGCTGGGTAGGGCTGGGGCTGGAAACAGGCGTAAATGTTTGTTAAAAACTACACAATCCAGGGGCTTGCCTCGTTTTTCCACCAGGTGCAAGGACTGCCGTAGATGCGCCTAATTCATGACTAGGCAAAAGATGGGGGGGAACTAAGACCAGCGTAAAAAGCCATCTTAGTAAATGTCTAGGGTCAATAAAAGTCCAAACTGTTAAAATATCAAACTATCTATCCCACACAGAGAAGGGCATAAAGAACTAAAAATAGCCAGTGCCAAAATTGCTGTTTTTTGGTCACCTTGCAGTCCAAAAATATGAAATAGAAAGCGATCAAAAAGTTGTATGTACCAGTAAAAACTACAACTCACCATGCAAAGAACTAAATCCTCACACAGCTCCGTGGAAGAAATAAAAAAGTTATGGGTCTCAGTATAGCCAGAAAAGCATTTTAATTTTTGTAAATTTGGTAAAAGTAATCAAGCGTAACAAAAAGTGTATACATTTAGCTTCATAATTGTACAGACACACAGAACGAAGTGAGTTTTACTGTACATTATGAACACCATAACAATAAAACAATGGAAGCATTGTTTTTTTTCCCACAATTTGTTTTGTTTCTCAGCACATTATATATAAGGTACATTAAATGATGCCATTAACATAGAACTCGCCCTGCAAAAAACAAACCCCCATAGAGCTTTCTCTATGAAAAATTAAAAAAGTGACAATGAAAAATTAAAAACCGGCGCCAGGGAGTTAAAGTAAAAGTAAGATTGGAATCACTTAGAAAAACGCAGCAAGGTATGACCATTGGAAACTAAAGTAATAGTCTTTTTTTAGATTGCTTTTATCGTGTGTAGATTTCCCACTTTCGCCAGCACTAATGCATCTCCAAAACGTCTTTAAGATTCCTTTTATCATGTACAAATTCCCCACTTTCACCAGCACTAATAGACCCCACAGCCCTGGCATCTCGTAGACTAGACTGCTGACGTAAGGTAGCCTACTACAGTAAATAACAGGACAAGGACCAACCAGCCCCCTCCTCCAAAATAGTATTCAACTATATTATTGTCCTGAGGACACGAATACAGTTGATTGTGGTGGCTGCTTGGGGATCTGGGACACTGGCCAAAGTCTGAGGCATGCGCCCCAGATGCCCAGTGCTCAACACCACTGGTACTAATATGTTATCTGAGGACAGCTCGAAGACTCAGAAGTGTTTTCACCTCTACACAGTTGTCCACCACGGCCTTCCACTTCTCTTAATATCCATGTTAGAGCCTGTTTGTATTGATCTGCGCAGCAGGGCTGGGACAAGGTCCACCACCAACAGAGGCACTTTCCTACTTCACTTCAGGGCAGACTCCCACGCTCTATCCCTGCTGGGGCCGGGGCTGGGTCGTGACACAGTGCTGTGCTGCTGCCTGCTGCTGCCCGCGCTGCTCCTGGTCTCCAGAGGGCACACATGTGACCTGACTGCGTACAGCGCATCAGGTCAAAGTGCGCACTGTACGCAGCCAATCAGGCAAGCGACTGAGCAGAGACCAGAGCAGCGGAGCGGCCGAGCCAGGAGGCGGAGCGGGGAGGGAGAACAAAAGTCAGTGCCAAGTGCTCACTACTCCCTCCGTCCTCCAGCCCGGCAGGCACGGCAGCAGCAGCGACTTGGTCATCGACTTGGCCCTGAGGCTGGAGCCTCCCCAGCCTCTGTGTCGGCCCGGCCCTGTGCGCAGGTAATAGCCCACATATACTTTTTTAGTATTCTCTAATGCTTCATTTATGCTGCAGAGGGCACAAGCAAGGGATGCCAGCAGTGAGACCCAGCTGCTGCCAAGGGGAACCCTCATCTAAGATAGTTGTCCAAACCAGACATCGCCTTTAATAGTCAGAACTTTTCTAAGTATAAGCATGCGGTTTGGTTTTCTCATCCATCACTGTTAACCTCACTTTACCATTCTGTATGTGAATTTAATGGGAAAATACGAGCGCCGCATCTCTAAGTAGAGATTATAAATGATTTCATGTCTGGAGAATTAATCTTTCATGGTGTTCCTTGGTTGATCCTTTGCAATGTGAACTCTGTTAAACTGACCCATGACAGTCTATCACAGCTCTGTAAAAGATATTTACAAGATACAATTTGCCTCATTAATCTGCTTTTGGATGTAACATTGTTATCGATTCATTTGCTCACACACTATGTCTCCACCCGCGTTCCCAACCTTCGTTAGTTTGTCATTTTCTCGTTATTTGAAGTATTGGGCAGACACCAACATTTTTTTTCTCTGTGCAATTTATCTCGAGAACATCTGTGCAGTAACACCCCGAGCTATCGAAATCCTCTCATGTCAGTTTCATCATTTATGCCAAGCGGAGAAAAATCTGCTGCTTCTCATATGGGAAGCAATCAATATGGAATTTATTTTCCCTGTCAAGATCACACAACTTTTGTTAGACATTAAATAAATGGAGTCTGGCAAAACGTTGAAGGCATCTCAGAAATGTGCCACTATTTGAGACCTTGAAATAATTTTGTAATTAAAGCATTGTCTGCCTCCCACGTTTTTTTTCCTGAAGCGCAGTCACAGTTGTCGCATACATAACACTGAGAAGATGACTTAAATACCAGCTGTACTATTGACTGCAAATTACAGGTGTCATTTATGGGGTTGTGTAGCAGACAAGGCTGAAATTACTCATTGAACATCTTAATCCATTCATCTTGCCAGAAGAGCTTTGCCAGCTGATCCAATAACAAGACCGGTGATAGATACAAGAGGGGCATGTACCACAACATATTCTGGCAGCAGGATAATAGAAGGGTAGACATGTTTAAGCAAAGTTGTGAAAAAAAGATTGGAAGCTGTGTTGTGCACTCTAATTGATGAGTGGATGCACTGTCTACCTACGTTGGAGTTAATGATAGCCCTTGAGGCATATCACTTGCTTGGTAAAAGATCCAGGGTCTTGCACATGGTATAGGACTCTCAATCTCGCTGATGGGTCACTGAGTTTTCATAAAACTTATGACATGTTATAAAGACATATCAAACATTTTGATCGGTGGGTGTCTCATTGCTGAGACCTCTATCAATCTCACATAGAGCGTTCTCGCTACTCACTGTAGGAGATGAAGAGAGATGGACTTAATAGAAAGTCTACGAGTCCATCTCGATTCCATCACTTGCAGTGAAGAGAGAGGGCGATATGCAAGTGCTTCTCTCGCCTCGGTCTAGCAGTCGGTGGGGGTCTCAGCACTCAAGGCCCAACCAATCAAAACCTTTGATATGTCTATGACTCAGTGACCCTTTAAATCTTTCTGGCCAATCCTCTTGGAACATCTGTGAGACTCCTGGAGAAAATATGTTTCCTGGAAGAGCTGGCTTATCTCCTGGGTGCCCCACATGCTAACCAATACCCATTCCTGCTGTTAACTCTTCTCCTGGACACCGCTGTAGACCATGTCCTGATGCTGAGCTGCATCAGTATGTTGTCTGCCGCAGCAGCCTGGAGCAGAGGGAAGCACAGGAAGGGGGAGAGGTGAGTAACTGAAACTCTGTTTGGTCCGAGGTCTGTAAATGATTAGTTTGGAGTCTGTTCTAGTGTCTGTAAAGGGTAAGTGCGTTCATCCTGGAGTCCTTAAACAGGTTAGTTTATTTTCATGTCTGTAAACAGGGGAGTTTGGTCTGGGGTTTGTAAACATAGGGGGTTTGGGGTCTATAAACTGGGTGCTGAGATCCCCATCAATCGCTAGAATGAGGAGAGAGAAGTACTTGTATATTGTGTTGGTTCGTAATTTGGGAGCATCAGGTCTGTGGTCTCTAAACAGTGGGGGAGTCTGGTCTGGGGTCTGTAAATGGTGGTCTGGTCTGAGGTCTATGTACAAGGGGGTCTGGTCTGGGGTATGTTTACAGGGGGGTCTTTGCAAGGGATTGGGCTGGTATAAAGGTGGGTGTGGCTTGGGGTCTGTACAAATGGAGGCCTGGTTTGGGGGTTTATATTTTATTTAGCAGGTCTAATGTATGGTATGTATCATTTTGAACTGTCGTAAAAGAGGTCTTATGTACTATTTGTGATTCAAGTGTCATAGTTTGGGGCATGTCGTATATGAATGGGCAGGCATAAGGAAAATATATTGCAGGGCACAATATGCACTTTTTGTTGTCCATCTTTGGAATCTTCTTGATGTCCCTTCTGAAAAGTTCGCAAATTTTGTTTAAATGATAAAACATTGTGTCTGGAAATGTACTGTTGTGGGTGTGTATCATCAGAATGCTTAGATAAGTAAGGTAAAAGAATCCAGGAAAGCTGGGTTGCTTCAGTGTAGTATGCTGAGACTCTTTTCTTAAAATTGTTTTATGGGCTAGAATAGATTTTTATGGGGTGACATGTAGGTGTTGGTAGTGGGACTTGCCATTCTCCCCCCACTCCAGTACACCACTTTCTCCTAGCCTGAGGCAAATCCAGGTGTCGCTGCTGGGCTCATTACTGTGGCGATAAATACAGGGCCAAAATGCACATTCACTGTCAGAGCCTGGAAACTTGCTTGCTATGAAAACTTGATCTGTGTTGAAGACATAGGTGAGGAAACCTCTGTGTTTAGTTAGCGCCCAGATGGGCAGGCGTAATGTTGGGCTACTGTGATTGTTTTGGACGAAACTAAAGGTTTTGGACTTTTAACCTGTTGAATCCAGTGGAATCTGTCATGGCCGACCTCGTCCACACGTATAAATCTCAACAATTATTTTTGGTAATAACAGTAGTTTGGTTGAGTTGACTAATCAAAGCCAATAAATGTGACTATATTAAATGGCACATAACTTGTGTAAAGAATGAATAGTAAATGCTTTCTATCAGAACGTTTACTGAATACCACTCCTAGGCTCTGTTCTCACTAACAACATGGCTTGTATTTATAATGTGGCATGACAGCTATGACTGAACTGTTTATGAACGGATCCATTGACTTACCTCGAGGTCATTTGGGTGTCCAATATTCTAATAGTGCTGCATAATAAACTATTCTTGCTCCCAAAAAACCAAAACCCTGACGAAAAGGGGGAAAATACAGGTGTGAATAGCAACTTAGAGATACCCCATGTACTGAAGAGGCAAATATGGAAGGACACAGTGACGTTCTTTGCCCAGCACATTGAAACTAGGATGGAAAAGATCTGTTGAGATGTAAAAGATGCACTTTTATACCCGTTTCTGTGCTGTAGTATAACAAATAGTTTTTTGTCATTCAGGAGTGCTGCATATGCTGCACATTCAGACGCCTATATGCTGTCCGCAAAAATGCGTATCCGTTTTTTTTTTTGCAGACAGTTCAGCATGTCTGCAAAAAAACTAATTGCATTCTTCCTTTTTCCGGACCCGTAGACTTCAATGGGTCCATGTCCTGATTTTCACTGACAAGTATAGGACATGTTCTATTTGTTTTGCGGAACCGTAGAACTGAAGAAAAGGGCCCCATAGAAGTGAATGGGTCTGCATCTAATCCGCAAAAAAAAACATATCCGCATTTTTAAGGACAGCATACGGCTGTCTGAATGAGCCCTATGGTTTTGTTTGTGTATTAAAGGTCTTTGAAATTTTCCAACATCCAATTCTAGGTCATGCAATGGAGACTACACCAAGAAGAAGCTGCTAGTTTAGAATCTGCTATCGCTGCTCGGAGACAACAGGAGGAGGAACATCAAAAAAAGCAAAGAAGAGAGAAAGAAAAGCTCCAGCGAGCAAACGAAAAAGAGAAAGTATGAACGCATTAATCATATGCATATGTTACTTAAGAGATTACAGAAAATATCTTGATGCATCCTAATTAAAACTGTTTGTTACTGCTGGCAGCGCACTGGATAAGTGTGTATACACAGCATTCAGGCAAAGATTGTTTAAGACCTCGCTAAAGCCATTAATGCCTCAAAGGAACTAAATCTTATCCGCACTGCATTGTGCTAGGAGTCTAATGTGTCCTGAATTATTCCATAAATGTGGGTTTTTCTGTAACAGTACTAGAGAGACTGTGGGAACGCTCCAAGTGCTGCAGTCAAGTACCCTGCACTGCAGTACAATCCTGTCACAACTCAGCAACTCCTTACATTGCAAACTTTACTCACAGTGGGATATCGGCGCAATATCTATATTTTATAGCAACACAAATGATGGGAGCTGTAGCTCTACAAATATCTGGAAATATGCAAGCCTCTGCTGTCCTGTTGAGAAAAGCGATCAAACTAATGCATCCACCATAAACCCCAGATCATCCACCATACACCCCAGATCATACACCCCAGATCATTCACCATACACCCCAGATCATTCACCATACACCCCAGATCATCCACCCCAGATCATCCACCATAAACCCCAGATCATCCACCATACACCCCAGATCATACACCCCAGATCATTCACCATACACCCCAGATCATCCACCATAAACCCCAGATCATCCACCATACACCCCAGATCATACACCCCAGATCATTCACCATACACCCCAGATCATTCACCATACACCCCAGATCATCCACCCCAGATCATTCATCATACACCCCAGATCATCCACCCCAGATCATCCACCATAAACCCCAGATCATCCACCATAAACCCCAGATCATCCACCATAAACCCCAGATCATCCACCATACACCCCAGATCATACACCCCAGGTCATTCACCATACACCCCAGATCATCCACCCCAGGTCATGCACCATACACCCCAGATCATTCACCATACACGCCAGATCATTCACTATACACCCCAGATCATCCACCATAAACTCCAGATCATCCGCCATACTCCCCAGATCATCCACCATACTCCCCAGATCATTTACCAAACACCCCAGATCATCCAGCAAACACTCCAGATCATTCACCATACACCCCAGATCATCCACCATACACCCCAGATCATCCACCATAAACTCCAGATCATCCGCCATACTCCCCAGATCATCCACCATACTCCCCAGATCATTTACCAAACACCCCAGATCATCCAGCAAACACTCCAGATCATTCACCATACACCCCAGATCATCCACCATACACCCCAGATCATCCACCATACACCCCAGATCATTCACTATACACCCCAGATCATCCACCATACACCCCTGATTATCCACCATACACCCCAGGTCATCCACCATACACCCCATATCATCCACGATACTACCCAGACTCTGCCTGTACTTACAGCGATATGGGCTACTATCAGAGACACTCATCAGTCCCTCGTCAGCACAGAGCGGGGTATTGGTGGGCAGAATGAGGTACCAGAAGCCTGTATTACACTTCACGATTTTTCGGCAGATATTCGCTAACAAGTATTCGCATGAACACTTGTTAGAGATCATCTTGTAGTGTAATACTGCTGCCGATTGCCCGACGAACGCTCAAAACTCGATCATCGGGCAATCCAAATATTTTGACCTGTTAAAAATCATCGTTTGCAGACGGCAGAGAGTGCTGTCTAAACGATCTGCCGTTGGCAAACCACTATACAGCATGGGGACAAGTGATGGTATAGTGATCACTCCTCTCCATGCTGCGGAGGAGATCACTGCATGTAATAGTAGTGGTCTTCTCCGCTAGCGAGCAGGTGAATGCCGGAAGGGAATGCTTCTCTCCCGACAATCGTCTTCCACATTGGACTGTGTAAGGCCCTATTCACACGTCCGCAATGTAGTCCGCATGTATTCCGCAATTTTGCGGAATACATGCGGACCCATTGACTGTGAATGGGGCCGGGAACGATGTGGAGAGCACACACTGTGCTCTCCGCATCCGATTTTGCGGAGTGCGCCGCCGATCTTCCGGTCCGCGGCTCCGCAAAAAAAATAGAGCATGTCCTATTCTTGTCCGCAATTGCGGACAAGAAGAGGCATCTTCTATGGAGTTCGGGCAATGTGCGGTCCGCAAAAATGCGGAATGCACATTGCCGGTGTGTCCGTGTTTTGCGGATCCGCGGCTCCGTGGATCCGCAAAACACTTGCGGACGTGTGAATGTAGCCTAATACAGACTTTAGACACCGCTCAGACGGAGAGGGATACTGGCTCACATTGAAGACATTTATTTGCACGTGGAAACTTATTTTTCATCCTTTTTTTCCCACGGAGCATTGTCTGAAAGTAAGTCACCATGACCCTCTTTGAGCAAATTTGGGCCAATGCCAGTATTAATTAATTTAAAGGAGTTGTCCAGGACTCTGATGTTGATGGCCTATCTTCTAGGGGTCCGACTCCCGTTACCCCCGTCATTCGTCTGTTTGAAGAGGCCGTGGAGCTCTGGTGAGCACATTTTACCGAGCACAGTGCCATACATTGTATAGTGCAGGGCTCAGCAACCTTCGGCACTCCAGCTGTTGCGAAACTACAATTCCCAGCATGCTCCATTCATTTCTATGATAGTTCTTAGAAAAGCAAGTATGCATGCTGGGAGTTGTACTTTCACAACAGCTGGAGTGCCGGAGGTTGCCTACCCCTGCTAAAGTGGATGTGTTTGGTATTGCAGCTGAGCCCCATTCACTTGAAAGGAACTGAGCTGTGCCTAAGCCTTGTGACCGGCCTCTTCAAACAGCTGATTGGCGGGGGTACTGGGAGTCGGACCCCCCCCAATCAGATATTGATGACTTGTCCTAAGGATTGCCCTTAATATCAACCCCTTTAAGTGCACCCAGCCCCCTGATTACCCACTAACGTTAGCTTTATTATTTATCATAGACCCTCCCCATGTAACTCCCCCACCAAGCCCACTACTCAGAGACAGTTGTCTACGCAGGGTCTGCTAACCATCTTAACCCATTTCTGTATCACCTTCCCCTTATCTAGGCCCTACAGCAGAGCAACAGTAATAATAGCACATACTGTACTAGCAAGGATCTATTTATTTCCAGAAACAGCGCCACTCTTGTCCATAGGCTGCGTCTGGTAGTGCAGGTTAGCGCCACTGGAGTGAGCTTAGTTGTACTTTGAGCAAAGCAATGTCCTTAGACCAATTTCCACTTTCTTCCCCTATAACATTGGGGTCCCAAGAATTTTACATTTCTCTCTAGCCACTATGCATCATGACCCCTAGTTTAGAAACCTGTAATTTTGACACTTTTGGGGTATTTTAGTTTTGGACAGCTCTTTTTTTTTTTTTTTTTTTTTTTTTTTTTTGTTAGAAGGGTTCCCTGATGATAAGCTGAACACAATTTGTCCCACTGAGTGTTCAATATCCCTGCCACACCACCACAGGGGAAATTAAGCATTACTCAGTGCCTCCTGAAATTAATGGACTGTCCTTGTAATTCTTGGCTTTGCTGGGCCCTCCAGAGCAAAATACACTTTTTGTAACCGCTCTTCCCTCTGTTTATTCCAGTGCCTTACAGAGCAGTAGCTTTATAATGGATCGGCATTTTTGTGTTTCTTTATATTCGCTATATAATTACTGTGACACGCAAGTTTCTAAGTTTTATGTTTCCCTTTAAATTACATGCTTCACAGTGTGAAGGAGTGTAGAATAATAGTCATTATTTATTCTGTATCAAAAACAGCTGCATATTTTCAAAACCACCCTTATGGTCTTATGTGTACTGTTTAAAAAGGGCATGGGCTGATACACAGGGCAATGATCGGGAATGAACCAGTCATTCCCAATATTTGCCCACTTGTTACCTTTATTTACATGCAGCAATCAGCCCCTCTGTATGAGCATGAACAACAGTTACTACACTTCATCCCCATACAGTTTCCTTGTTTGTTAGCAGCACATCCCTGTCTACAAATTGCAATGTGCTGCCAACAAATGAGGATTTTATGTGTCTTAGGGTAGGTCATCAATATCACATTGACGGGGGTCCAACACGTGCCGTCCCCCTTCTCTCTTCCTGCTCACCACTGCTGTCTATGGCAAAGCAGCAGCAAACAGGAAGAGAGACGGGAGACAGCACGTGCGCATTGCGCGCGCTGCCTCCTCAAGCACGTGCGCATTGCGCGTGCTGTCTCCTCATACAGCTGATAGGCAGACCCCTGCCGATCTGATGTTGATGACCTATCCTGAGAATAGGTCATCAATATTAAAAGCCTGGACAACCCCCTTAAGCTGCAATACAGCTTTTTTATAAAGGTCATATGCCGCTTTGGGGGACGTCACCACTGTGGCCAGTCAATGGTTGCACCAGCTGACTTGACCAGTGTCAGTGACGGAAGTTAAAACGTAGAGACTGGAGCGCGGTAGAGGTAGACTGAAGAAGCAGGAACTGAGCATGGAGAAGCAGTTAGGTATGCTTGTCTTCACGGGTCCGGCAGAGAGGTAAGCCCCAACTTTTCTTTACCATCAAGCTGACTACATGATCCATGGATGGCCAGTTCTAAACAACATTTTTTTTTCCAATCACCCAAGGTTGTTTGAATGCGTCATACCTCTACAAAAAAAATTATTTTCCAAATGGAATCGGACATTATGCAATATATCAAGTTACCTATCACCTAACACAAGCTGTAGAGAAGCTCAACAACAAGACATCTCTTCAAGTTATTCTAACATGCATGACTTAAAGGGGATGTGTCACTTCAGCAAATGGCATTTATCATGTAGAGAAAGTTAATACCAGGCACTTACTAATGTATTGTGATTGTCCATTTTGCCTCCTTTGCAGGCTTGATTCATTTTTCCATCTCATTATACTCTGCTCGTTTCCCTGGTTATGACCACCCTCCAATCTAACAGCGGTGGTCGGGCTTGCACCCTATAGGAAAAAGTCTCAGCCTCTCTGGTGGCCGTGACCGTGGGAACTCACATAGGCTGATGCTTTTTCCTACAGTGTGCAAGCACGACCCCCACTAATGGATTACAGGGTGGTCTTGACCATGGAAACGAGCAGTGTATAATGTGCTGGAAAAATGAATTTAGCCAGCAAAGGAAGCAAAATGGATAGAGTTGAGCGAACTTCTGTTTTAAGTTTGGCTTCCAAAGTTCAGGTTCGGGTTATCCAAGAATCCCGTTATGGATTCCGCTGCCACGGACCATAATGGCATTTGGAATCCATAAGGAGATTCTTCAATGAACTCGAACCTTAGACAACACGAAGGACCTGGGGTGACGTCACCGTCATGTGATCAGTGCAGGGGGCGTGGCTCAGTACTGGATTGGATAAGAGGTGGTAGCCTACGACCTCTTACCCAATCCAGTACTGAGCCACACCCCCTGCACTGATCACATGACGGTGACGTCACCCCAGGTCCTTCACCCCGTGTTCCAAATGCCGTTATGGTCCGTGGTAGCGGAATCCATAACGGGATGCTTGGATAACCCGAAACCCGAACAGAAGTTCGCTCAACTCTAAAAATGGACAATCACAATACATTAGTAAGAGGTTTGTATTACCTGTATCTAAATAATAAATGCTATTTGCTGAAGTGACACAACCCCTTTAACATTTATTTGTCCCCAACTTCTTGTTAACCCATTAAATGTATGTAGGGATAGGCTGAAGAGAGTATGCCTGCAGGATCAGACTACACACGATTTGTTTGTAGTCTGTTACCATGGATATACATAGGTCTGCATAGGAGCTGTAGACAAAATTAACAAACACAGATTTTTTTCACTTTTAGAAAAGCTCCATGTCATTGTACACACATTTGAACAATAAGCTTTGGTTGCGACGATGAAAACAGCCTTTAACACATTTCTATCCACATTGTGTTACCTCTAAAAGAATTGGGCCAGCTCTGAGTAACAGCTGCTGTGGCTGAGCTCCGAATGTGATCCACAATAACTGAATGTGTGTGTTAAGAGAAAGGTGCGGGTGGATGATATTATGGAACGCATAGCTTTGTCTTATAAATGTTTCCACTTACTTAGAAATGAAATCAACAGTGAAACCACAGAAAAGCAATGCCGGGGATCTCAAGCCTCACAGCACATTTATACATAACTGTATTTGCAAGAAACAATATCAAGATATTCTGGCGTTGGGGATTTTTTTTTGTATTGCTTGTCACGCAGGCTTAGGCGCAGTTTAGTTTGAACTTTTTTTTTTTTTTTGCTTCACGCGACAGATACAGAAGTACAAAGCTGAGAAACAGCAAGCGTGGGAAGAGCAACAGAGTCGGGACCTGCAGCGCCTAGAGCAGCTGAAAAATATAATGGCCCAGCAAGCTGAGAAAGACCGAGAACGGTAAGTGCGGCACTGGGCACACACTGGCATATACAGTGTAACAAAATGCCTCTGTTTACCCAGATGGGCTATACCCAGGAGCAAGTACACAAAGTACAGATCGAATCCAATTTATTGACTTTGGCTCTTACATTTCTTATTTTTGGGAACATATTGCCATTTTATAAAAAAAAAAAAAAGCCTTTAAAATCCTAAGCCTCATTGGCAGCCAAAAGTAAAGCCCTAAGAAATGATGGCCGTAAATGTTTAATGTTGTGGACGGAGAAGCTGAGCAATTCCTGCAGTTTTCACGAATCTGGAAGATTAATATTGATCCTGCAAACTCAAGGGAGTCGGTAAGCTACAAAGGACAGGGCGCAACCACAGAGGCAAGCCATCAACAAGTGTCTCATTGCGCTCCCGGGTTCACTTCCTTCTTGTGAAGTTTTGCTACTCTTAGAAACTATTGGAAAATGGATGTTTCCAGCACCACATTTATCTATCGATAGTAAGGTTTGCACTTACAGGCGGACACTGACAAGAATGTATTCGTTTGCTGACTTTGTGTATTCATATGTGATTTAGGTACTGCTAGTACTATCAGAGTGAGAGGTGGACATCCATGGAGGGACAGGAGTAACGCTTCAGAGGGTGCTAGATGTTAGGAGCACATTACATATGTTCTTTAGATTTTTTAAGCCATACGTGACTTGTGGCCTTCTTGATGAGTCAAGTCTAGGGTGACGACAGTATGTGTCTGCAGGCTCAGGAGATGTAAGTCCACTTTGGCATGCTTCTCTTTAGTGACTCGTTGTATGAAAAATATTAGAAAATTATAGAAGAAGGACATCTGTCCATGAGTAGTACATAGTGGCCATCTGTTTTGTTGCCCAGTGTTTATAATCTGAGCAGCTGAATGTGGGAGGAGCTACAGTGGAATTGACAGCTCTGCATTGAGGCCCTATTATACCACAGGCCTATGTTGCCAAATTAGTGCACACAGTGCACTAATATCATCTTTATTATATACAAGAGGCTGGCCTTTGCCCAATTTTATATATAGTAACTACATATACTCTCTATGTACAAGCATATATAGACTTACACATTTATTTTGTTCACATATATGCACACTAACATCATATAAGCAGACATGCATACTCAGGAGCGTAGCTAACGGCTCATGGGCCCTGGTGCAAGAGTTCAGCTTGGGCCCCCCTTCCCTCAGTGCTTTGTGTATCTTCTTATGCGGCACAAGGGTCTTTGGGCCCCCTCAGGCTCCTGGGCCCGGTAGCGACTGCTACCTCTGCACCCCCTATAGCTACGCCCATGTGCATACTACATACTTCCACAGGGGCCCTGTGGTGTTCATGACTGCCCCTAAATACCCTTTTACACTGCCCGATGTCTGGGCAGATTATCGCTATCGAGCGTTCGTACAAACACTGGTTAGTGATAATCTGCCAGCGTAAAGGTGCCAAGGAGCGAAACGCGTTGGTGCTGTCACCTAAATCATCGTGTTTTGGCGGCAAATTGTGCCGTCTAAACATCACTCTGCTGCTGGCAAGCACTGATTCTGTATGGGGACGAGAGATGGTATTAGTGATCACTTCTCCCCATACTGAGGAGGAGATCGCTGCGTGTAAATTCAGCAGTCTCCTTCACTGAGCAAGCAATTGTCAGGAAGGAACGCTTTCTTCCCAACAACTGTCTGCTCCATTGGGCCATATAAAGGGGCCTTAGGAAACCTACTGTGATGACACGAGAGTGTGTCAGATAAGCGATGTGATGTCATAGCTGTGCTTCTGTCAGATGTGACCTCAGAGGTGAGCTGCTGTGAGGCAACAAGTGGGTTTCTGCCGGGTAACTGCTGTGACATCACAAGTACACATTATGCAAGGTGCTGTGACATCACAAGTGCATTTTAGTTAGATGAGCTTCTGTAACATCCCAAGTGAGTTTTAGGCAGATACGCTACTGTGACATCACAGTTAGGTACGCTGATGTGATACCACTAGTGCGTTTCAGTTAGGTATATTTGTAAAATTGCTAGTGGGTTTCAGTTAGGTATGCTTCTTATGCTTCTGTCACATCCCAAGTGTGTTTAGATGAAGTAGGTTGCTGTGATGCAACAAGTGGCTTTCAGTCAACTGCGCTATTGTGACATCACAAGTGGGTTTTAGTCAGGAAAGCTCTTGAGACATCACAACTTTCCCAGGCAAAATGTTCTGGGACTTTATTTTTTGGCAAGTACGTATATCTTGTATACCTTCAAGCAGCACAATGTCCACATATTAGAGGGGTTTTCTGAGAACTTTTTAACTAACGACCTCTAGATAGGTCATTAATATCTAATCGGTGGGGGTCTGACACCTGGTACCCCGCAGAAAAGTTGTTTAAGAAGGCACTGGCAGTCATGTGAGCGCCGCGGTCTTCTCGCAGTATAGCCTAGACCGGTGATGTCACCTTAATCATTCACATAGCCTAGGTGCAGCTCAGCCCCATTCAGGTGATCATTGGATTTTGCGGATTTTTTGCGGATGTGGAGCCATTGAATTCTATGGAACCAGAAAAAAATGTGTACAACACACAGATGTCATCCGCATCTGTGTGTCTGTCTCACAAATTATGGAACATTTCTTAGGCTACATTCACACGTCCGTGTGTGTTTTGCGGATCCGCGGATCCGCAAAACACGGACATCGGCGATGTGCGTTCCGCAATTTGCGGACCGCACATCGCCGGCACTCTCATAGAAAATGCCTTTTCTTGTCCGCAATTGCGGACAAGAATAGGACATGTTCTATTTTTTTCGGGAACGCAATTGCAGACCCGGAAGTGCGGATCCGCAATTGCGGACCCGGCCGGGACATAGTCTGTCCCCATTGAAATGAATGGGTCCGCAATTCCGTTCCGCAAATGCGGAACAGAATTGCGGACGTGTGAATGGACCCTTATTCTGAGGACAAGAATTGGGACTGAGAAAAATTTATCATGTACACGGCCGGTATCTATACTTTGCTGATCTGCGGACCATAAAACACATATGTTCAAGTGCACGAGGCCTAACCCACAAAGTGGTGCGTGCTGCAGACTGTGTGCAGTGGTCTACCAACTGAGCAGGACCGGAAACATATAGAAGCAGAAAGTGCTAAAACCCAGACAGCAAAGCAGTGATGCTGTAACAGCGGCTGCTGTGCACCGCCGCGGTCCTGGGCGCCGTGTTCAGCGGTGATCTGCGGCCAGTGCTTCCCATTCACCGCTGCAGTCCTGGGCTCTGTCTGAGTAGGTACTGTTGTTCTGGGATCCGCTCCACAGTTTCCTCTCAGCACTGGCCACAGCATGCTTGCTGCTTGTTTCCTGCAGCACTTCCTTAAGAGCCGGCGCGTGTCACTTCCTGGGCTTTATGGGTTAGGTCATGTGACCTCGCGGACCAATCCTAGCCCTCCTGCGCATATATAAGTGGCTCAGCCCCCTTCCCAGATGCCTCAGTGTCAAGGTCCTTGTGTTCTGCTAAGGTTACTGATATCCGCTTGTGTTCCTGGACTCTGCTACCTATTTGATCCCTGCCTGCTTGCGTCGAGTCTCCTGTTGCCAACCTGGTTTGCCTGACCTGTATCTGTGCTGCCTGCTCTGACCTATTGCCTGTCTGACTTCGCCTCTGCCTCATCCTTCGGCCCTGCACTGTTGCTTCTGGTAACGGCTCCTGGTAGCCTGCTAACAATGCCTGTACCTCTGGTACCTTTCTCAGGTACCTCCTGGACCGGCTGCCTCGTGTGCCGATCCTCCTCAAGAGGTAGCGACCTGGTGTACCTCTCAGGAAAGTCTATCCCCACTATTAGGGGTACTGTGAAGATTGAGGGGTTCACTTAGACAACGCTTTTAGAGGAGGTAGGACACATGCCACAGTGGGTTCACACCCGCTGGTTCATGACAGTTTCCCTGGTTTTCTATGGACATGCATGCTATCGGTACTATCAGTAAGTGGCAAGAAGACCATTCCATGTATTTAGTCCTAGACAGATAGCAGCATTTCACTCTGCAAGGACAGCAGTGTCCTCTTCCCATTATCTTCTACTTTAAGTGTCTTCTTCACCAGCTACGTCCACCCATCTGCTCTCCTCCTTGTGTCTTTGTTCTGAAAGTTTTTAAAGTGATGACTACTGATCCCAAAATAGACACCAAAACTCTTCAGTCATCATCGCCCGTGACGCCTGTCAGGAAGGTGTGAACATTTATAACGTAGAGCCACAGTTCACATGCAAATATCGTGTTTTGACATTGTACTAAATGAAGCAGAGCGCTGCAATATGCCGGAGATCCGTATAATGCTGGTAATATTGTACCTTCCATGAACGCACCCAGCCATCCCTGCAATTAATAGAATTCATTTTCTAACTACATTTCTTCTTCAGGGTTGTTTATCGGCAGCAGCTGTTAGAGAAGCGTCTGTCAGAAAGAAGAGAGGAGGCGCTTTACGAGGAGCAAGTAGAGATAGAGAGACAGAGGCGGCTGGAAGCTCTACGTCAACAGGTAACGTGTGGTGGCCTCCTCGTACTGTGCAATATGAAAAGAGTCGCGGGATGTATATGTTGGGCCCTCATACTGTGACCATTGCTCTAATACATGGATAGCCAACCTGCGACTCTCCAGCTGTTGTAAAACTACAACTCCCACCAGGCCCAGCTGTAGGCTGATAGCTGTAGGCAGTCTGGGCATGCTAGGAGTTGTAGTTTTTATGCGTTTTAAATACAGAGCCTCGGGTTGGCCATTCCTGCTATAATAGTTGTTAATTTACTTTTTAGCTACCGGTCTACCTGCATGAGTCCAGCCCTGTTACAACTGTCCTACATGTCTGGTTACATCTGAATTAATGGGTGCAACTGCATCATCTTAAAGGGAGTCGGCAGTTTTCATCGCGCAAAACTGCTGACTGCGCTAATTAGGGGCCAGTGAGAGCAGGGCAAACATACAGTACCTTTTGTGGATATTTTATTATAATGGAGTAGTGTGAATATGAGCTTTTATTCGGCCAGCTTCTGCTCCTACAAGTGCCCAGGAGACGGAGCTTCTCTGTCTGATTTGAACTGCTTCACAGCCCATCTCCCATGACAGCTGCAGTGGTCCCCTGGTTGGATGCTACAGCTGTCACTCAGAGCAGGGAAGGGCTGTGAAGCAGCTCAATGCAGAGAGCGGACAGCACTTTACAGTGAAACTCTGACTCCAGTGCACTTGTGGGGCACTCTGGTAGAATAAAAGTAGATGGTCACACTACTCCCAATAATAAAAGCTCCACCAAAACTGTTTATCCTGGTGTCCCCAGATGCTGCTTAGTGCTATCAGCAGCATCTGCTGACAGATTTCTTTCAACCCCATCCGCACAAGCACCGTACATGTACGGTGCAGCTGAAAGGGGGTTAAGGGGGTTGGCCACTTTGTCATAATTATAGGTTACTAACTAATTTAATGTCCCTGCTCCTGTTATCATCTGTAGATTTTTGCCACAATGTTTCTGCTCAGTTGTCGTAGGAGGGGACTGCTGCTTCTGTATGCAGTGTATGTGCCCTATTTTAGCAGCGCTGGCTCCTCTAAATGACGACAAACAAAATGGCTCCAGTTCCAAACCCTGCTCTGCCAGCTGTGCACGCTCCCCTTCAGTGTTATCCTGCGATCTGCTTCTGCGCAGTAGAAATGATTTATGCCCGCAATGTCCCGTCCTCGCACCTGCCATTAGACACAGGCGTGCGCACTGGCATCCTATGCTCAAGCTAAGTAAGCGTCCCTTCACAGGTCTGGCCAGGTGGGGGTGTTTGCCAAAACCTCCACCCTTTTCTTGCACAACCCCTTTAAAGGGGTTGTCCGGGCTTTCACTGTTGATGACCTATCTTTAGAATAGTTCATCAATATCAGATCGGCGGGCTTCCAACACCCAGCACCCCCACCAGTCAGCTGTATGAGGAGACAGCGCGCGCAGTGCGCAAGTGCTGTCTCCCTTCTGTCTTCCTGTTCACCCTTATCAACAGTAAAAGCCCTACAACCTCTTTAAGGTTAAAACTGGCTTGGTCCTGAAGGGGTTAAACAAAGTGTTTTTTTGGGGGTACCCAATATACAGTAATGTGCTTTATATTGAAAAGAGCGAAAGTAGCAACCACTTATGCGGGGCTGCTATAGTGCAAGACCTCTTCTAGAGGGGAGGGTCCGTCACATGTACTCATGTGTGTATATGGGAAACCTTTATTGGGCAGTTTTAGGGGGTATAATTCGGCAGCAGGTGGCGTTGCAGAAATGACCTAATCTCTGGGGTGATTATAGCCTTTCTGCTGCATGAGCTAAAAATCACACGATGACATCACTCGGTTCTGAGTTTGGGATTGTAAAGTGCATGGATATCCGTTATATGGAGAAATGGAGCACCGCTGCCGAATCTGCATGGTCCAATTGTTTTGCATTATGGCCCGAAGGCTGCTTCTCACCTTGGCTACTTGTATACATGCAACAATATACACTTCAGACCCTGTTTTACCACTGGCCTGTGTAGTAAAAGCTGTGCACACTCCCTGTAGCCCTGTCACCGTCATCCTCATTATATACAGATGGTTGGCGGTCGTGCCAATCTTCGAAACGCCCTCAGGTAAGCTGGACTACAAAGAAAGGAACTTGATTATAGTTTGACAAGGGGTGTTTCTATGCAGGGCGGACTGAGTATAAAAACCAGGCATGGCTTTTAAGTGATAGCATATATTCACTATGTACAAGCATACATATACACAGTCTTACACTTACTGTATATGCATGCTAACTACATATGGGCAGAAATGTGTGCTACTTACACAGGGATCCTCTGTCACTGCCGCTAGGTAACCTACCATAATATCACAAAAGTGTATTAGTCAAGTAAGCTGCTGTGACATCACAACTGTGCTTGCATCACATGTGACATCACAACTTCTGTCAGATGAGCTACTGTGATGCAGCGCGTGTGTTTCCATTGGGCAACTGCTGTGACATCATAGTGGGTTCGTGTTTTGCAAGGTACTGTGACATCACAAGTACATTTCAGTTAGGTGAGCTCCTATGACATCACAAGTGGGTTTCAATCAGTAAGTTGCTGTGACATGAAAGGTGGGTTCTATAAGGTGACATCATAGGTGAGTTTCAGTTAGATCAGTAGTAGGGGGAGCTGCATAGATTACCTAATCTCTGGGGTGGGGGCGGAGAGGTGGCGCGGCGACCAGCATGGGTCCTACGTCTGTATGGGGGGAGTGGTCCTGGCCGGCGGTATCGGCGAGGCGGGTCAGCAGTGGTGAATCTGGACTTGCCCTTCCTGTGGATTGTAGCTCTCCCGATGGTGCTCCGCTGCCGAATCTACATGGTCCAGTTGTTTTGCATTGCGGTCCAGGAGTTGCCTCATTCCTTGGCTACAATTCATGCCATTGTGTACATGCTCTGCCAAGACTGTTCTCATAAATTCCCGTTGAATAAAACAGGCTCTTTGATCTTAAAGAATACTTTTTAAATACTTAATAATACTATTTTATTCTGGAGAATACGTTAGAAATCGTGTCCTAACAGGTCGTTTCTGAATTGTGTAATGCAGGTGGCTGTTATTGCTGAATTTGATCCCGTCAGAATGATGAGCGACACAAAAGCTTGGAAAGCAAGACTCGGTGTTGGGGCAGAAGAAGAAATCGTCCTTCAAAAACCTCTTTTTGATTTGTACACGTACAATGAGCAACAGGTCTGTGTTAGATATGCATGCATTGCATTTCATTTATTAACGCTCGTATATTAGTCATTGCTAATAATATAGCAGCAAAGGAAAATAATTCCCACTTTGTCACATTTTCCATCCTTTCAAAAAAAAGGTTCTTCTTCTAGGCTGCATTCACACGTCAGTTTTTCATGGACATTTTTCAACCATCTTCTGTCTGTCTTTAATGGCCATTTTTTGCATCCATTTTTCAGATGATTTACATTGAGTTTTTAAGTTTAAACCTTAACCCCTGCAATGCCCTCATTATATATATTATGCCCCCTAATAGTGCACCCAGCATAAAAAAATTAACCCCTTTTTGCCCCCTGTAGTTATAATGGCTCTTAGTTGTGTCCCCAGTAAAGATCATGGCCCCCTTAGTGCCTCCCGGTAGTTATAATAGCCCCCAGTTTATGCCCCAATATAGATATTAGCCCTCAGTTGTGCCCAGGGGAGCACCTAGCCTTTCTGCTGCCTGAGGGGAATACTGAAATGGCGCCCCTCCCCAATGCCATGGCCCTTCCGCTGCCCCTCTCTTGCCCCTATCCGGTGCTGCCTGAGGCGATTGCCTCACCTGGCCTCATTGGTGGTGCACCCCTGGTTGTGCCCCTATATATATATTATGGCCCTGGGTTATGCCACCGCCTTCCTCTATTCCCGTTAGTGCTGATATTAATAAAAAATAAAAATACTGTGACGCTGGGAGTGCAAGTTTCCCCCTCCTTTGATTTACTGTTTGAAAGGGCCTGAGTGCTCAGAAGCCCCTCACAGCATACCAAGCACATCTCCGCACATTGTAAAGTGGCCATGCTTGTTATTGCAGCCCAAGCCCATTCACTTGAAGGGGACTGAACTGCAGATAGGCCATGTGACCGATGAAAGTGACATCACTGGCTAGGACTGAGCCTCTTCAATAAGCTGATCAGCAGGGGTGCTCTAGTTGGACCCATCAAATGTTGATAACCTATACTACCGGAAAACCCCCTTAACCTCTTAAGGACACAGGACGTACATGTACATAGTAAAAAGATAAGATTATGACGCATAAAATGAGCCCCTACACTGCTCTGTACATATAATTACAAAAAAGTTATAGGGGTCAAAACATGGTGACAAAAAAGTAATATTTTTTCCCACTTGAATTTTTTTTTCACTATCAAAACGCAAGAAAACCTATACATATAGGGTATCGCCGGATTCGTACTGACCTGTAGAGTAAAAGTAACCGGTCAGTTTTATCGAACGTCGGAATTTAAAAAGCTGCAAAACTGTGGTGGAATTGCTTTTTTTTTTTTTGCAATTTCACCCCATTTGGAATTTTTTCCCCGCTTCCCACTACATCATATGCAATAATAAATGGTGTCGTTGGAAAGTACAACTTGTCCCGCAATAAACAAGCCCTCATATGGCTATGTGAACCGAAAAATAAAAAAGCTATGGGAAGGCAGGGAGCGCAAAACGAAAACTCAAAAAGTAAAAAACCTCCGGTCCTTAAAGGGTTAAGTCCATTCAAGTTAAAGATGAGCTACAATACCAGACATCAGGGTCGAACTGTCCCACCAGAGACCTGGAGGATCCAACGGTGGGCCCAAGCTCTAACAAGGTCCTTCTATACTCAGAGGATGGGCCCTCAGAAATGCTCAACAACCGCTCTAAATATTAAATAATTATCATTACAAATATTTAAATCATTGACTAAACTTTTAGAAGTTAAAATATTCCACAATTCATGTTATATTTTGGCACATACTAGCCTCAGAGACATCGGTTGCATTAGTTTATACATACCAGTTTTGCAAGTGCCAACTAAGGCTGGATTCACATCACTGTTGATGCGTCAGAAGAACAGAAAAAGAAAAATAGATCCTGAGCATTAGATATGCACATTTGGCATCCGTTTTTGCCATTTCTGTCTGAGATCCGTTATTTTAGACGGGAAAAAAAGTCCTCCATGCAGGATTTTTTATCCATTTAAAATAACGGATCTTAAACGGAAATGGCTAAAATGGATGCCAAATGTGCATAAATGAGCATAACGGATGTTTACAATACAGGATCTGTTTTTTCTTTATTTTTCTGTTTTTCTAAACTCGGCCTTATGACCCCTGACTAGGATCTCAATAGCGAAGGAAAACACCTCAGGTTTGTCCCCATTCATTGTCAGTAGGGACAAAACTGAACTGAAGGGAACGGAGCGCACCAGAATGCATTCCGTTCCGTTTCATTGCATTCCCATGACGCACACAAAAGCACTGCAAGCAGCGTTTCGGTGTGCGTCCTGGAATGCGGAGCAAGACGAATCTGTCATGACTCACAATGTAAGTCAATGGAGAAGGATCCGTTTTCTCTGACACAAAATAAAACAGATCCGTCCCCCATTGACTTACAGTGGTTTTAGAGATGGATCCATCACGGCTATTTTAGACATAATACAACCGGATCCATTCATAACGGATGCAGGTTGTTCATGACCAAGGCGTTTTTGCTGATCCATGACGGATCCAGCAAAAAACGCAGATGTGAAAGTAGCCTAAAGGGCTTTTTACATGATTGGGCGGATGAACTTTCATTAGGATGCTTGTCCCAGATCATTGTCCAGTGTGAACAGGTCATCAATCAGCCGACAGTGGACAGATGCTCATTGGTCGTCCGTTTTGTGTTTTTTCTGCAGCCATAAAAATGCTCGCTCGTTGGCAGCACATCTACCTGTGTAAATAGCGTGCTGCTGATACCATGCTAAATGCATGGAGGGCGAATGATCGTAGTAATGATTATTTGTCTCCCATGCAGTTTCCATCGACCCATTCACACTCCTTCCATTGTAATTACAATGTATGCAGCCATGTTTTTTAAAGACAAATGGGCCACACACATGAACGGTATCTCCATACCCCAGATGCATGCAGCTGTATGCCTAGACACTTGTATATGTCTGCAATTTATTCCCATTGTAAAAAAAACAAAAAAAACATCTAACTTGTGGCATACATTTTATTGCAAGATCCATTGCAAGCTTAGTCAGTGCTTTGCAGTGGAAATAAGATATGTTGATCAGCTAAGTGTAGGCCAAAAGGATCGCCTTTTTGGCATACATATGTATGATTTTTTAGAGGGGAGGTTTATGGCAATGAGCACGGACAGTATGCATAAATAGATGCATGGATTCACACATATAGGACTCATGCACACGACCGTTGTTGTTTTGCGGTCCACAAAACACGAAAACCAGCCATGTGCGTTCTGCATTTTGCTGAGCAGCCGGCCCTTAATAGAACAGTCCTATCCCTGCACATAATGTGGACAATGATAGGACATGTTCTATTTTTTTGCGGAACTGACATACGGACAAGGAATGCACACTGAGTAATTTCCGTGTTTTTTTTTGCGGGCCCATTGAAGTGAATGGTTCTGCGTACGGGCCGCAAAAAAAATGGGACGGACACACACAAAAAATATGTTCGTGTGCATGAACTTATACACTGTGACAGACATATACTGTACATCCATTGACACACATATACACACTGTGAAACTCATACACAAGCACACACATACACGATGTGGCACATAAATATTTCCTATGTAAGTTTCACCTTTCACCAGCAGATGGCAGAAGCGTAACTGAGGGGATGGAGAAGGGCAGGAGAAGTAAGGACACAAGCGTAAGGTGTTAAACCGAGCAGCCACCCTTGGGTACACCTCTGCTTCTAGTAGGTTGAACTAAGTAGGCATGTTAGATGGCGTTAGTCTCTAAATTCAGTGTAAACCGAGCCATATTTAGTGTTGTAACACAGTAATAATG
The DNA here is from genome assembly GCA_033119425.1 of Bufotes viridis. NCBI lineage: Eukaryota > Metazoa > Chordata > Amphibia > Anura > Bufonidae > Bufotes > Bufotes viridis. The sequence continues at coordinate 133,223,206 of CM065595.1, read as the reverse complement.
ACCCCCATAGTGGCCCCCAGCAGTAATAATGCCTCTTAGAGTGGCCCCCAGCATTAATAATGTGCAACATTTTTTATGCTGAAAAAAAAAAAACTCAACCACTTGCACGTGCAGGGACACTCACTCTTCACTGAAGGTAGAAGGACCTAACGCTCTCAGCAGCATGACATCACTATGCTGGTAGTGTCAGGTCCTTCTGCATCCTGTGAGGAGCTAGTGTGTCCCACTGCATGCATATGAAATGCATGCAAATTTTTTATTTTAACCCCATTTTTCACTAGTGTACCCATTTGTATAGCTGTTGGATGGGTGCACTCCTGTCTAAGCGGCCTTTAAAAATGGTCGCATCGATTTCAATGAGGTCCGTGGCCAAAAATAGAACATATCCTATTTTTTGATGGCCAACATTCACTGGCCATGTGACTAGCCCCATAGACTGCAAGGGTTCTGAAAACAGCCGCGTGTATGTAGCCTAATACATGAAAATGAGTAAAGCCGTGTGTAGCTTTGTGTATTTTAACCTTACAGTGTATCTACCTTTTTATGTTTCGGCTGTGTATGACAGATGCTGTTTGAGATTGTGATCAATCCTTTTTTGTAATATCGCTAGACTGACAGCATGTAGGGCTTGGGAAGTCTCTAGTGAGGTGTTCATCATAACCCAAAGATGCACATGGCAGCTCCGACGTATACCCGTCTCTGTCTGACACTTCCAGATTCATAACTATTGATAGACAAGCTGGCGCTGCTCGGTGGCTGTAACTGACCTTTATCTTTCCAGTCATATTTCCTGACTGAGATTTGCTGTTTTATAGAAAATAAGGAATTGATCTAATCCTCTGAGAACCAAGTTAAAGATGATCCGAGTACAGATGCGCCAACGTTCCCAACCAGCTGGGATGACCTACTTGCCTGTAGAAAGCGGGTCAGCAGTCCGTGCTGCTAAAGAACATCACTTCAGAACATTTAACACTGAACGTACACTAAATATAAACCGCATTACGAGGCAATAGTAATTCAGTTATAGGTCCAGGAATGGGTGGGGAAAAATGTAAAAATATATATGTATAAAAAAGTTGATACATTCAGTAAAGGGGCCAACAACCAAATATCACATTTTCTGTTAAGTTGCTGCCACACATTGCGGCAAAAAATGCTAAGACACCAAAAAAAGCATGTTTGTTGTTTTTTTTGCAACATTCCTGCATTTATGGGGCATTTTCTTCCAGCAAAGTGAAAACACAGAGCAGACATATAAATGTAGCTCTATTTCGGAATTACTTTAATTCATTTTGACTGCAAGGTTTTTTTTTATTTTGCGTACCAAAAACACAGACCAGCCGTGATGTATGGCAGGACCCTTGATCGCACCAAACATACAAAATTTTTAATTGGAGTAATTTACAAATATGTTTCTATATTGCTGTTACATACTTATTCTGGTGCCTGCTGATTCCAGGGGCGGATTGGCCATAGACCTTACAGGGAAATTTCCGTGTGGGCCGATTCCCTGGGGGCCCCCTGAGCCCTCCTCACGTCCGGTCAGTGGACGTTCTTGGTGTTGGCAGCAGTATTTTCTGACGCACTGTGTTATTTGGCTCTGTTGGGGTGGTATAATGTGCCACAATATGGTATTGCTGGCCCCACCTAATTGTGTTGGCCCTGCCTTCCATCAACTTGGCCCCAGCTACAAAATGTAGCCACTTTTAGTATTTTTTCCAGGGCCACTTTAAGTTCCCAGTCCACCCCTGGCTGATTCCCTTCCCGAACATCTGGCTAATGGCCCACATTCAGTAATGTGAGAGCACCTAGATTCTGACGTAAAAGTGGTATAATTTAAGAGTTTTCCAAAATTTTTATACTGATGATGATGACCTATCCTCTGGATAGGTCATCAATCTCTGATCAGTGGGGGTCCAACACCTGTGACCCTCGCCAATTAGCTGTTTGAGAAGGGACCGGCGCTTGCAGTAGCACCACGGCCTTCTCTCTGCTCACCAAGCACAGCGCCGTACATTGTATAGCAGCTGCGCTTGGTATCGCGCTCAGCCCCATTCACTTCTACTGGGCTTTGCTACACCTAGGCCACGTGATCAATGAACGTGTCGTCAATGGCCTAGGAAAAGTTGTGAGGAGGCCTTGGCGCTCACAGAAGTGCCAGTTCCTTCTCCAACAGCTGACGGCGGGGGTCCCAGGTGTCGGACCCCACTGATCAGATACTTATGACCGATGATGAGGATAGGTCATCAGTAGTAAAATCTCAGAAAACCCCTTTAACGCATGTCGGTTTAGAGAAATTTTCGCGCCCAGCAAGGAGGCATGATATGTAACATTTAGTGCCTAAATTGCGTCTGCCATAAAATTCTGTCTCACAATAAGCCAGCCAAGAGGTAGACAAAAGTGTCTAGACAAGTGCTAAATTTGTAAATCAGCGACCGCATTCGGTAGACATTTCGAGAGGTAATCAAAAGTACAGCAGGGAGCACCAGAATCAGTAGACAGTGGAGTAGAAGATATCTAGACAGTGCAATTGGAAAACCGATCTGGGTTATCCGGGTTATACATCCATTATGATGATATAATTGATGTATATAAGTTTTCTGTATCAATAATGTTATAGGCGGTGGGTGTGGAACCAACCAAGCTGTTTGACTTTGGGCTAGACCTTAGGTTGTTTTCCTGAGGGTCCCCTGGTTACCCTTTAACCCCTGTACAGGTATCTAGACTTCATTGCAGGGGAGCCACAAGGCCAGAGACAATGGTGCGAAGCACCGAAGGGTCAGGCAATACTCATAGTCAGGAAACAGGCTGAGGTCAGGGCATGCAGAGTTTGTGCAGATCCGTAAAACTAGCCGTGGTCAGGGCAGGTGGGAAAAGGCCAATACGGTAAACAGGCTAAGGGCAGATTGGGCAGCAGAGGGTCAGACATGGTAAAATGGCAGACAGAACAGAAAATGTTCACTAAGGACAAGCAAGCTAGGTAACCTAAAGCTCAGTCACCCTTCCCTGAGGGAAGGTACCTTAAATACCCCAAAGTGTCCATCCCTCGGCGGGCTGGCACTTTAAGGTCCAGGAAGTGTGTGTACTAAAAACAGTACAGGGAGGCCTAGTAGGAAAGCACAGGCCGTGGTCTGCCACAGGGCAAGCAGTGTGGGATGGTGGGTAGAGGAGGACATATGGGCACATTAAAACATATCATTTTTATGCTTTATTTCCAGTTACAATATTGAATCAGTTGAAGGTTATGAAACTATTAATATTTATTATATATTCCCTCACAATCAGTATCAGATTGAGGATTCTTGGGAGCGTGACTCTGAGGACACACCCACCATCTATAAAGAATATCTGCACATCCACTTTTTCTTTATCTTTGTTGTAAACATTGCACACATGGGACTCATTGTCTATAACATCTAATAAGTTATTTGTGAATCATTCCTTAAGGCCTCATGCACACGATCCGCAATACACGGGTACCATTCCGTGGCCATTCCGCATCACGGATGCGGACCCATTCATTTCAATGGGTCCGCAAATCCGGAGATGCGGAATGGAATGACGGAACGGAACACTACGGAAGCACTACGGAGTTCTTCCGCAGGGTTCCGTTCCGTACTTCCGTCCCGCAAAAAGATAGAACATGTCCTATGTTTTTGCGGACTGGGTAGATCGCGGACCCATTCAAGTGAATGGGTCCGCGATCCGCTGCGGCTGCCCCACGGCCGGTGCCCGAGCATTGCGGGCCGCAATTTGCGGCCCGCAGCACGGGGTGCACACGTTCATGTGCAAGAGGCCTAAGAGATAGACCCTGGTGGCAAGTTCCAAATGGAGTTTTTTTTAGTGGAACCTTTGGAGCCTCTTAGGGTACGGCCACACAGAGCTTTTTGGACAAGGTTTTGAAGCTGTGCCTGCAGGGTATTCAGCCCAAGCCAGAAGGCTATCCTCCAGGAAGGAGAAGTATACTGTAAGTCCTCCCTTTATATTTCCCATCCAGTTCTGGCTTTGGCAGAAAATCCTGCAGGCAGATCTACTTCAAAACCTTGTCCAAAACTCTCTGTGTGTCTGTACCCTTATTGTGTCAGAGCCTGTCCCTACTGGAGGATCCTCTGGTACTCTCTTTGGTCACTCTAACCCTGTCCATAATAATATTAGCCTGGATTCGCATCGGGTTTTCATGTTTTTTTGGTTGCTAAAAATGCAGAAGTTGTTGCTGGCGCTCAATGGGAAAATATGAAGTCCTATACAAACAACAGCAAGGTGGAGCAGCAGTATCAACTTTGCAGTGTACATATATCATTAGCATGAGGCTGCACTATTCTGAGATAAGTCACACTTCATGCATCCCTAAAATTAACTTTTTTTTTTTATTACCGCACAGATTATCTGTGACCCAAGGATTCGCGTTGAGATGGCTCTTCGAGAGGCAGGACTGCACAACACCAGCTATGCTCAAGAAATCTTACCCAAAATCCTGCCACCAAAACCGCCAAGGAAAGACATGGAATCTACGATATTTAAAAAATAGTCCTGAGTGTGTGGTACATCATTCAAAAGTCTATTGTGTTATTGGGAATGTCTTTATATTGCTGAGGACATGGGGGGGGGGGGGGACCTCTCCATTATACACACAGACCCGGCGGCGCACACACCATATATCACAGTGTGCTTGTACAGTAAGTGTCTCTTTATGCAGGTTGAAGATTGAAATTGAGTCATTAGATGTGAGAGATGGACTGGAGGTGACAGCTACATTGCTCCGGTGGAGTTTAGTGGCTCTTGTTTATTCTGTGTTTATTGCTGTACGCGGCATAACATAAATTGGGGATGCGTGCTGACTTCTGGTGGCTGCAGGTGGAGAGCATTTCTCAACGCTGTATACACAGCCTCATCTAGGCTCTGCCATCGCTCATTATCAGAGATCTTTCACACAGCGTCCACGATGGGCCATTCCTCTTCGAGGTCGGGCGACAGGGATAATATAATAGTGTTACCCATAATAAATAGTTCAAAATCCTGCCTTTGGATAGGTTTGGCGATCTGGTGTGTAAAATGTCTGCCCTTGAATATCTGTTTTTCTAACTAAACAATTCTGTGATGATTGAATTCTTTTTATTCCTTTATGGCATTTAGGGCTTTTTTGTGATATCGACTGCATAGGCCTAGATTTAAAACCTAACATTCTGACAGCCTGTGGCCACCACTAGAGGGAGCTCACAATATACTATTTATATATTGAATTTGACTACATGGAGTGAGCTCCCTCTAGTGGCGGCAGCCAACTTGGTCCGTGTAGCAGAGAAACAGACTGCTGTAAAGGTGTATTATGGATTTGTCATCGTAGAATTTTGGACCCACGTTATGATAAAAGTTGGTCATTCAAGCATTTTTTTTTATGTTTTTAGAACAGCTTTTACGGAAAACAGAATTGTGATGTTTATTTAAATAAAAACACTGATTAATAATAACCATATTTTATTTAAATTTCTGTATATACATATTAAAATATATAAGACCAAATATAACAATGTACAAGTATTCCTTACAGTACAGACAAAAACACAACCTCTTGTGATAAATTCTGTAGATACAAAAGAAAAAATGAAAATGACGTATTATCAGGCAGTCACCTTCATTACCATAAAGACCCAGATAGGCTCAAGAATGCTTGTCATCATTGGGACTGGCCAAATCCTCTGTGCCGGTATGACCAGTTTAACGGGACTCACCTTGGACCTCGCCATTAACCACAGTAATGAATGAATAGTATATATCTGTTCTCACTGCGCATACACATTATGGAGGGGACTGAAGACCAGCCCTCTCTGTGCGTCCTACAGCCGCTTTGTGGGAACAAAGTATAAAGATAAAATGACTGATTTGGCCACAGCAGCCGTTATACTATTTATACATTTGTTCAGTTTTTACCGCACGGGTGCAATGCGTTTTGATGCGTTTTTCACGCGCGTGATAAAAAACTGATGGTTTACAATCAACATCTCCTAGCAACCATCAGTGAAAAACGCATCACACCCGCACTTGCTTGCGGATGCAATGCGTTTTTCACGCAGCCCCATCCACTTCTATGCGTAAAAACACAGAATATAGAACATGCTGCGATTTTCACGAAACGCAGAAGTGATGCGTGAAAAATAACGCTCATGTACACAGAGCCATTGAAATGAATGGGTCAGGATTCAGCGCGGGTGCTATGCGTTCACGTCACGCATTGCACCCACGTGGAAAACTCGCCAGTGTGAAAGGTGCCATAGTCAGTGCGGTCCGGCCGCCACGTGGTACTATCCAGCTATGCTGGTTGCAGAGAACTTCAGAACAATGGTCTCTGCTGGAACAGCCTGCGGGATTAAAGTGCCACGTGTGTGAAACTAGCCAAAATTAGAATTTTTTACTTGAATTTTACCATATAGCACCATCACTTTACAGAAGGTTATGGCTGCCGTGTAAAATTTAATGTAATCTTACATATTATGTATAGAAGCCTATAAGACAATGATATACTACGTCTTCCTTCCCAAAGCCCCGTCTCGCTCTACACAATACAGGTACTCTCACATTCTGTTACTAATTTTCTAAAAGGACATTTTTGGTTTCAGCAAAAAAATAAAAAAATGTGTTTTCTGTATACTAAAAAGCTATATATATTTTTCTAAAATACGGTCTGTATCAATTCTTCATGAATGTCAGGTTCTCCACTTGCTGTATTTCACTACATTGGTTACTTCCAGTGCATACAGCTTTGTTCGGGACTGTAACTGCAATGAGCCATGATCATCTCATGACTAGGACAGATTTAAATCCACTGGAGGTAAATAATGAAGGGTCCTATTGAATGACAGCAAGCGGAGATCTTCAAAACCATAAGAAATTGATACAGAAGGTGCATTGGTAAAATTGTATAACTTTTTATTATACAAAAATAAAACTTATTTACCCTTATTTATTTATGCAACCTCTTTAATTGAGGTGCACCCTAAAGATGGTGCACGATTGTGCCATTTTCTTTTAAGTATGTAATGAGACTAAAAGGGATAGAACTTTCTGGGGCTCGTTTTGTACAAGTAGCTACATGTAATCACAGGGTGGTCACCAGACAAGCAGTCAACTAAACGCAGAAGACTACATCATTGATTACATCATGTCGAAGGGAGTATTGGGGGACATCAAGGGGAACAGACAAAATAGATAAAGACAATATTGGAGGAGATTTACCAAGACCTGTGTTTTCTACGATGGTCTAGATATCTCCTGCTCTACCGGAGGTTGTTCCTCATCTATGGCTAGGCGTAGGCTTCGTCATTCCCCGGCAGTCCCTGTGCCTAATCTGAAATCTACAGCAGCTCTGAGCTGCCATAGATTTCTATCTTCATTTTCGCCACAGGATAGGGGATAGGCGTCTGATTGGTGAGTGTCTGACCATGTGGGCTCCTGTTGATCACAAGACCAGAGGCCAATGCTTCCCCGTTTGAATAGACCAGCAGTCATGGATGCGTTCTGCCGCTCCTTTCTGCGTCTGTCCTCGGCTATCTCTGCCAGTCCCATAGAGTTTAATGGAGCAAGGTGTGTGTCTGCTGCTCCATTCTTGTGGGGGACCCAGAGGTTGGACCCCTGCCGATCAGACACTTTTCCCCCTTCCCTTTAACTCTGTTCCATTTCAGTGGAAAGGTGTCCAACCATGCAGTGAATAGAGTCGTAAATATTCTCATTGATTCCCGCAACATTTATTCCGTTGTCCCATTTTAATTTTAAAAAGATATTAGATTTGCATCTCATATACTGATTTAAATATTTAGAAATTCAAGCTTTTAAATTATTTTATTAAGTTTATTATGCCATAAAGTTTTTTTCCCTTCGTTTATTTTAATAGTTTGCGCAATCCATAAGAAGGAGATTTTAGTATTGTTTTGTTCTAGAATTAATTTGTATCACCCATAAAATATTCATTATTTTAAACCATATTGCAGCTACTGGGAGAGAATGGATAAAAAGACGACTGATAAGAAATACAACGCAGCATAAACAGTCGCATATGTACTGCAAGGTCTTGCCAAAACCACAGCAGCTATGGCCGGTTGTAATCACTACTCGCTATAATTGTATCTGCTGGCAAGAATCTCTAAATACTGTATTCATTAATCATAAACTCCACTGACCTGAAAGTGCTTTAGATCATTAGCAAAAACAGAGAAAATGTATAAACCTCCTATGCTGCCAAGTAGATAGGGAAGATTTGGGATTAAGACTTTATTCACTGGCCGTTGACCCACACAATTTTTAAGATATTTTGGAACTATGAACAGTGCAAAGTACATTGGCACCCTACGCTTAAGGCCTCATGCACACGACCGTTTGATTCCGTGTCCGTTGAGCCGTTTTTCGTGCTTTTCTGCGGACCCATTGGTTTTCAATGAGTCCGTGGAAAACTCGTCAAATGCACCGTTTGTCCTCCGCGTCCGTGGTCCGTGATTACTATCCGTCAAAAAAATATAACCTGTCCTATTTTTGTCAGTGAAAAACGGTTTGCGGACGCATTCAAGTCAATGGGACCGTGAAAAAATGCGGATGGCCATCCGTGTGTCATTCGCGTTCCGCGTCCGCATTTTTTTGCGGATCCCTTGGCAGTCATTTGGCAAATTCTCATCCTGTCTCTTGGTAATATCTTTTGGGTTATGTCCGCTAAAAAAAAACGGAAGACACACGGAAACACAATGGAAGCAAAAACGGACATGGATCACGGAACAACGGAACCCTATTTTGCGGACTGCAAAAAAATACTGTCGTGTGCATGAGGCCTAAAAGGGTTTGTATACTTTTGCAACCATTTACTTGTTTCTGCCGTGTTCACCATGCCCTTAGATAAACTGAAATTTAGAAAACATTTAATTCCTCCTTACTAGAAAATTCTGAGCGGCTTGGGACTATCATCAATTAGCTGGAACAGATACTAACTACAAAGACCAGCTCTCACTTTGGAGGACTGAGCATTTCTGTGTATTACATGCACCACCCAGTGTTGTCAATGGGAAATGTGTAATGCTTCATTTGCCCTGTGGTGGCACTGCAGAGGAACTGAACACTTGTTCCCCCACAGATGACATCTGATCGATGACGATCTCAGTAGTGAGATAACCTGTGATCAGCTTCATTTTATTATATAAAATGGTATTGTAAAAAGTAGACAACCCCTTCTCCAAACAACATCAGCACCCCTTTTTTTATTATTATTATTGCATTGTACTCATTTTGAGCTAAAATCATTTTTTCAATTGGTCTTCATTAAAAATGTTGAGCCTTTTTCTCTGTAAAGCCTTAAGATTTTCTAGTAGCATGCTCTGTATTTTGACTGTGTCCCATCAGGCAGCTTAGGCTAGCTTCAGCAGCAGGGGGGTCCATCAGGCTGTTCCGGCGGGTGAACAGCCTGTCGGATCCGTCCTGCCGCTAGTTCACGTGTGCCCCCGGACTGCCGCTCCATCCCCATTAACTATATTGGGGGCGGGGGCGGAGTTCCGGCGGCAGCGTACGGCGAGAGGCAGCCGGACTAAAAGTACTGCATGTCGTACTTTTAGTCCGACGGCCTCTCGCTATGCTCTGCCGTGCTGCCGCCAGAACTCCGCCCCCAATATAGTCAATGGGGACGGAGTGGCAGCCTGGGGGCACACGTGAACTAGCGGCAGGACGGATCCGACAGGCTGTTCACCCGCCGAAACAGCCTGACGGACTCCCCTGCCGCTAATGTGAAAGTACCCTTAGCTGATGGCTCGTTATCTCTGATTTCTGACCTCCTAAACACTCATAATAACTAAATTGTTATCTTACTGATAAGAATGTGGCTTAAATAAGTGTTTGTGACTTTTAGTAATTTAGAGATAAGGTTTATTAGATGACCTGCACAAAGTTGAAGTGTAAGTAGATTCACACAGGTCGGCAAAGAGTTAACCCTTTTGTGACAGAACGGCTGAACATTTTTAGAACCAATTGAAAAAATAATCTTTAGCCCAAAATGAGTTAAATCCAACCATTAAAAAAATGCCCCCGAAGGTGTACATAGCCTTTAAATATTTTTTAACATGCAGATTCTGAAAACTATGTAAAGGTGAACAGTACATCATATATAGGATTTAAAGTTCAGAGCTTCTACTGCCTGTTTTTTACAACCTGGTTTTCTTGTATGTATATATAGGATATAACTCACAGTACAGGGTTTATATACAAAGTGCATGTCATGGCCGCCTTGTGCAGCACGGCCCCGCACCTATGTGCACGTGTGCAGTTGCTTCTTAATGAAACTAGAAATCAGCTTCTGAGGTCGCTTCTGGAATTCTTTGAGGACACTGTGACTGTGCGTGATCTGATCTCCCTGTAACCTGTCAAGAAGAGTCACGCAGACCACGGCAGCTGAAAGATATGAAAGGTTATAAAAGCTATTGACTAACCAGAGACATCTACCACATAATATCAAAGTAAAATATAGCAGCAAAGATGGCGCCTGGTGATAAGGTAATGGGGAACACTTAGCCCTCTGCCTATTAATGAGCTCATGTAGTGGCTATGTGTCCCTTACAATAAGGGCTCATGCACACGACCGTATTTTCTTTCCGCTTCCGTTCCGTTTTTTGTGCTGCCCGTATGCGGAACCATTGACTTCAATGGGGCTGTAGAAAATACGGAAGTTACTCTGTGTGCATTTTGTTTCCGTTTGTCCGCATGGCCATTCCGCAAAGAAGTAGTGCATGTCCTATTATTGTCCTCAAATAACGGTCAGAGGCCCCATTCAAGTCAACGGGTCTCCAAAAAATACGGAACGCACACGGAACACATCCGTCTGTTATCCATATTTTATGGATCCATACTGTAGAAATGCTATTCCCAGCCTATATTGCTCATGTGTTTGGTGATTAATAAGTTACTGTTTCCGTATACGATCTGCAAAAAACGGATCAAATACAGAAACCATACGGATATGTTTTGTGCAGTAACGGAACGGAAGAGGACTTAAATCGGATGGACATTGGCGTGTCAGCCGAGAAACCTCAGAGAACAAACACACTGCAACCACTGCTGGAAGAACACAAGCTGGTGGGGGCAGTGTTAGGCCCCTTGCAGATGAGCGTGAGCGGATGCGGTCTGGATGCGTTCAGTAAAAACTGTGCGATTTCACAAGCAAGTCCATTCAGTTTTGCCTGCGATCGCGTTCAGTTTTTATCGCGGGGGTGCAATACGATTTACTGCGTTTTGCGCGCGTGTGGTAAAAAATGGAATGTTTACAAACATCTCCTAGCAACCATTCGTGAAAAATGCATCGCATCCGCACTTGCTTGCGGATGCGATTTTCCTGCAGCCCCATTCACTTCTGTAGGGCCTGCATGGGGTGAAAATCTCAGAATATAGAACATGCTGCGATTTTCATGCAATGCACAAGTGATGCATGAAAACCAACGCTCATGTACACAGACACATTGAAATGAATAGTTCCGGATTCCGTGCGGGCGCAATGCGTTCGCATCACGCATTGCACCCGCACGGAATACTCGCTCATGTGAAAGGGGCCTTATGGTCTGTGGAAGGTTTTCACGGCATTCTCTGGGCCACTCATCCCTGTGGATGGCAATCTCAACCGATTTGGGTATAAATCCATCCTTGCAGATCACGTACACCCATACATGCTGATTGTCTTCCGTGGGGCGGATGGGATTTTTCAGCAAGACAATGCGCCATGTTACACAGCTAAAAATGTCTGACATTGGTTAAAAGGGCATCACCAAGACGTCCAAGTGCTGTCCTGGCCTCTTTATTCCCCATACTTGAACCCAATTGAGCATTTGTGTGACTCCCTCGATTGTCATGTTTGCTCTACGGATCCTCCCCTGTGGGATGCAGTCAGCATGGCTCCAGATACCGGTGAGAACCTACCCGGACCTTATTGAGTCACTCCTAGCCCGTCTAGCTGCTGTCCGTGCTGCACATGGCGGTTACTCTGGATATTAGCTGCTGGTCATAATTGTGTGACTCGACCGTGTAGATTACCATAGGGTTCTAGGTCTATGAACAGATAAAGGAGTTGTCCAGCCCATCTTTCCTGCCTAAATGTCACCCAAATCATGTATGACAGATCTTTGGTTTAAAATGCGCCATAAAACTGGGACATTTTCAATAATAACCCTACCTCTTTGTCTTCTAATAAAACTTAATATTTACATTTGCTTTTTATGGTTAATAAAATAAAGTAACAAATGGAAAGGAACAAAATCTCCAAGCAGAAAGCAACAATATAATATAGAGCATAACAAATGCGTGGTTACTATGTAATCAGTTTCAACATATACATTTGTTCATAGGAAAATACCTTTAAGTCCACATAAATGGCACATGGCAGCGAAGACTGAAGATTCCATCTCAATGTTCCTGACTCCCGCAATATACGCCCTTTGCAGATACTCGCATTTTTCTTCCTTAGAAAATGAGCAGAGCGCTCCATCCAATCTCCCCTGACCTTAGAAATAAATTGCTTTTTACCTCTCTTGTCTGTATTTCATTACTCACAAACAAACACGTAATTATTTTATTTCATAGGAGTCATTTCTGCCCTGCAGTCAATGCTTACTACTATGAGGCTTCACATTAAAAAATAATAATAATAAATGGACTCCCATCCATTCCCAAGGAACAAGCATCTTAATAGGAGAATGCTGGGGGGAGTCTGTCAGCAGTTTTACCAGGCAAAACTGCTATCAGCACAAGTTAGGGGCAGGGGAGAGCAGGACCAACAGACAGTACATGAGGTTGCTGAGCTTTTATTCTCAGGAGTAGTGTAAATATAAACTTTTACTCTGCATATATGTTGAAACTGCAAGTGCCCAGAAGGCGGAGCTTCATTGTGAAGTGCTGTCTGCAGTCAGCTGCTTCACCGCCCCTTCCCTTTGCTCTGGGTGAGAGCTGTAGCATCCAACCAGGAGATCACTATCATTCAGAGTGGAGGGCCTGTGAAGCAGCTGAATGCAGAGAGCACATCACAGTGAAGCTCCGCCTCCTGGGCACTTGCAGGAGCAGACTCTGGCAAAATAAAAGTATCTACTCCTGCTAAGAAAAACGCCACAAAAGGTATGTATCTATGCTCTCTCACCGAGAGGTACACTTACCAAAAGTATCCTCTGAGAGCCTTTTTATAATCCAGTGAAAGGAGCACCTTTATGCCCTCTTGTGGCAAGATCCAGTGTCTAATCAGACCACGCCTGTAATCATTTCCATTCATTTGCATCAATCTGAAATATCTGTCTGGGTGCGTTTCTTTTTGTCAATGAGTGTACTTTAAAGGGGTTGTCCCTTATATCAGACCTCACAGAGTGGCCGACCCTGGGTGGTGATCATACTTACTTGCTTCCCTTGCATCACGTGACCACTCGCCATGAACCAAGGGGAGAAGGTCACTGCTGTAGCCAGCGATTGGCTGCAGCGGTCATGTGCCCTCCGTCAACAGGATGTTGATATTAACTCACCAGCGAGATGAAGAGTCGGAATGTGGAACGATAGAGAACGAACCCAACCGAGGGAACCAGGTAAGTAAGGTCACCCCCGCGGTTGGCCACGCTGGGAGGTCAGATATAATGTCGGATAACCCCCTTTAAGAAATAAATTCATTTATTCAAATGATATGGATATTTACTTTAAGCAAGCTGCTCTTGGACTGACCTATTAACCCCGTCAGTGCTGGTGAGGCATCTGCTATGAAGCCCTCATCTCATATTATGTATCCATGTATGATTTTTCTGGACACCTACCTTCATAGAAGTCATAGGTGCACATGGTGTGGCCAATAATACTGGGGAAATCATCGATCTCTTTGCTGCAGTGCAGAAGACTTTCTGCCAGTTTTTGGTCGAGCTGAGTGTTCCTGATAACCACCTTATCTAAAATAACCTGCTCGAACTGCGGTCTGAAAAATGCATCCACCGCAATATCAGTGATCACAACCGTCCCTGGTTCAATGCCTGCAACACATACATTAGTGCGAATCAATATGGGATCGATGCGGCAGGAGCGATGTACGAATGGGCCGTAACCCTTAGTAACCCTCGTGTAATTAGCCGTAATAAATCAAGTGCTCGAGGGACTAACAGAAATATTATGTTACTATGCAAACATTATGCAAGGAGTCGTCCTCATAATAATGATGAAAATGAATAATGTCAGGTCACAACACCCAGTTATCAAGTTTAACCAGTTCAGCGCCAGGGGATATTCACTCTTCCGGACCAGACACAGTTTAGACCCTTTTGATACGTGTTAGGCCTCATGCACACGGCCGTTGTTTTGGTCCGCGTCCGAGCCGCATATTTTGCGGCTCAGGCGTGGACCCATTCACTTCAGTGGGGCCGCAAAAGATGCTCCCGTGTGCTGTCCACATCCGTCGTTCCGTTCTGTGGCCCCGCAAAAGAAATAGAGCATTTACTATTCTTGTCCATTTTGGGGACAAGAATAGGCATTTCTACAATGGCCCGCCGAGCAGCTTCCGTGTTTTGCGGATCCGCGGTTTGCGGACCGCAAAACACATACGGTCGTGTGCATGAGGCCTTAGTTTAATGACTATAACTCTTTAATTGTTGGGTTAGTGTGATTTGCTTTTTTTGGGGGGAATAACGCAGGTTTCTTTTCGTATAAACACAGTATTGATCCTTTTTTTTTTTTACATTTTTTAGGCTTATAATTTGAAAAAATTGTGAACATATGCATTTATCTGTTTTTTCTTGTGGTAATAATATATTATTGAACATAAATAGATTTTTATTTGCATTCATCATTGTCTACAGTAAATTTTGATATATTACACGTCCAGTTTAGGGTAATCAAGTATTGGTTAGCAGGGGAAATTTTTTTAATTTTTTTGGGGGGAGGTTATTTTTGTGTATTTTATTTTACTTTTTTATTTTTATAATCTGTCGCTCAAAATTCAGAAAATACCTTTGGGATACTTTTTTTAAATTATTATTAGTAGTAGTAGTATTATTATTATTTTAATAGTATTATTATTATTATTTTAGTAGTATTAGTAGTATTATTATTAGTAGTAGTAGTAGTAGTAGTATTTTAATAGTATTATTATTAGTAGTAGTAGTAGTAGTATTTTAATAGTATTATTATTATTAGTAGTAGTAGTATTTTTTATATTATACTTTTCCACTGTAATTGGGGTTGCAGTGACATTTGCCTTGTCTGGCTGTGCTGAATCTAGTTAAACCCACTGGCAGCCTCCTGGTACAGGCACGCCAGTGGTCATGTGACCAGTCACATGACCACTGGGACCAATAGAGGCATCTTCTATTGTCTCCTTTATTCCTCCTGGAAATATATGAATATATTGACAACTGTGTACAGTCATTACCCTTGTCAGTGGGGTGAGATACCGTCCAATCAGTGCTGACAGTGTGTTTGGGCATGCCCTGTTGACTATAGAAATGCTAACAACCCGTTGTCAAGGTTATTCATACATTTCCCGGAAGAATAAGAGAGGGACAGCACAATGTAGAATTCTAAGAAAAAATTCTCCAGAATTGTGATTAGATAGGACAGGTCTTCTTGGTTTTCCTGGGTCCTAAGAATATGTTTCCACAATGTGGACAGTCTCTTCGGGTGCCCTATGATAGATGTGATGTGGAGCCGGGCACAGCTGTACGGCACGGGCTGTAAAACGCCTGACGCATAAACAAGTACTTGAGCTTTTTTTGGGGCGTTTGTCGCGCGTTTTGTGATTGACACCACAGTAGTCAATCACAAGAACGCGCGTACGAATGCGCGTTTCCTATTTGCAAAAACGCGCTGAAATACGCGCGTCAATAACGCGCATAAAACGCGCGTTTTAAGAACGCTCAGGTTTGAACCCAGGGTTAGACCAGTCCATCCATATATTACATGGGCAGCCATTAATTCCCTGCTGATTCACTGGTTCTCTTAAGATGAACTGTCTAAGGTGTTGTCTAAAAGTTTCTTTTTTACATTGCGGTCATTAAACTCTATCTATCTAACTACAGCTCTCAGTTTATGCAATATTAAGGGTACATTCACACGACCATATGTGTTTTGCAGCCCGCAAATTGTGGATGCGCAAAACATGGGTACTGACCTATGATAGATGTTTTTAGTCAGCGGACAAGAATAGGACATGCTTTATCCTTTTTTTGCGGGGCCATTGAAATGAATGGGTCCGCACCCGTTCTGCAAAATTGCGGAATGGATGTGGACCCAGTAATACGGTCGTGTGAAAGGACCCTAAAGGGGCATTCCTATCTCAGACATTGGTGGTCTGGGTCCCATCCCTCTGGAACAAACTCCTATCTCCAAAATGGGGCCTCCAAAGTGCAGGACAGTGCAAGCGCTGCCACCCTCCATTCACCGTCTATTTCCGTCAGTCCCATAGCAGTGAATAGAGAATTGGGCGTGCACAGTGCGCTCTCACTCGGCTATTTTTGGAACCTCCCTCACTCCTTCACTTCGGGGGCCCCATTCTGGAGATAGGAGCAGCAGGGGCGTAGCTATGGAGGGTGCAGAGGTAGCAGTCGCTACCGGGCCCAGGAGCCTGAAGGGGCCCAAAGACACTTGTGCCGCATAAGAAGACACACCTGTTAGCTACGCCCCTGAGGAGCAGGTTCCAGAGGTGGGATCCACACCTTACTATCTGATATTGGTGGCATATCCTAAGGATAAGATAATATGTGGATTGTAACAAGTGCAACACTATGGATGTATTTCCATATTCTTAATTTTCCAGACTTTCCATTCTGCCTAGCAGTGGCGGTGTGTATGGTACCTTCAGCGGTACTTCCAAGGATTTCTCTAGAACAGACGATCCTGACGGAGTCACTGAAGCAGCTGTGGACCAAAACTGACCCTCCGACTCAATGCTGGAGGTTTTCTTATATCATGCAAACACATTTTCTCCAATATATCTGTGGGTCTGGGTCTTGTTCATGCATACCAATGACCAATATGTTTGAGAGGGGATACTTACCGATTCCTCCCGATGTCCCAATGCGTATAATTGTCACATCTCTGCACTTGGCGTGATGAAGAAGCTTGATGAGTTCATGTAACATTATGGAGATAGAGGGGATTCCCATTCCATGCTGCGGAAATAGAAATCTTCACTTTAGGAACTAACACCTCTATATAACCATGCCTACATATAAATTCACGTACCACCCTGTAGACCAGGGATCGGCAACCTCCGGCACTCCAGCTGTTGTGAAAACTTGCTAGTCTGTTCTTGGGACTTCCATAGAAGTAAATGGAGCATGCTGGGAGTTGTAGTTTCACAACACCTGGAGTGCCAGAGGTTGCTTATCTCTACAGTGACTCCATGTCACCTCAGACACCCACAAATCCGCGCACACCCCTCCATATGGACTCTATACCTCCAAATGAATCAACACAACACCATAAAGACCAGCGATGGTAATTTCCTGCCAGACAGTGGGTGGGGAATATGGAAATAGGCATGAAGGTGGGTGTTTCTGGGAGGTTTTGGGGGTGGTCTGGGTAGGGTTATAAATGTGGGTCTTAGATGTGGCCCTTGACTCCATCAGAGGACCACGCTTAAAGGGGCATTCCCATCTCAGACAATGGGGGCATATCGCTAGGATATGCCCCCATTGTGTGATAGGTGCGGGTCCCACCACCAAGCTCTGCTCCCATAGAAATGAAAGGGGAGCGGACCATGCTCCCATTCATTTTTATGGGGCCGACGGAAATAGCCGAGCCAGCGCTCGGCAATTTTCGCCGGCCCCATAGAGAATGCATGGAGGGCGGCTGCGCATGCGCAGTGTACCCTCCTTCACTTTCGGGGCTCCGTTCTCGATATAGGTGCGGGTCCCGCACCTATCAGACAATGGGGGCATATCCTTGCGATATGCCCCCATTGTCTGAGATGGTACAACCCCTTTAATAGGAAAAAATCTGGGTCTAAATTGGCATGTGGCGGTTTTTTTCTTTTTGTGGATTTCACAGCACACCTAAGAACAAAACAAGGAACAAGAATGGTGTCGGGAACCCCCTCCACTCCAGCTGTTGAGACACTACAACTCCAAGCATGCATGGAAAAGTTCTGTCTGGTCTGTCCTGATATAAATAATAAAAGACAGTAATTTCACCCTGGAAGCTATTGATTGTGTCTGTGCAGTTTGTTATCTTCCATTTTTCAATAAAATGACACTCACACTAATAGACAGCACAGGCCCGGCTTTGTACATGCTGTATCTGTCTGTGCCGGCACAAATATCAGTTATGTCACTTCCATCTCCGTCCAGACCCAGCTCCTGGTATATGAAGATTGCAAAATCCCTCATCCTGTTTGGACTTCCACCAACGCAGACAAACTGCAGGAAAAGATTTTAGAAAATGGGCGTAGTAGTTAATACCGTGCATGAAATGAATGATCCTGCTGTTAAGTATTGCTCTGTTTACATTCTGCTGTTTGGTACCCACAAGGTGTTATAGGGAGTCCTACTGGATCCTCATAGCCTTGGATGGATAATCTATATTGGAAATAAATAGAGCAAATTTCTATAAGGCATTGCTATGTAAAATAAATTAGGTGCCAATCACGCCAACGCAGACTGAAAGCACAACGGACTTCACAACTGCATATGGTTTACGACTGGTGCAAAGTAACAGATCCTGCCTATGGCAGTGGAATACCTTCCATAGAGGCATATACTGCTACGGGGTCTGTGGTGAGAAGGGGGCCCGGCACTAACTGCTTTCCTGCTTCCGGTCATAACCATATCATACCTAATCATACCTACAGCCGCCGCAAAGAAGAACCACTGCACAACTTCTACAGGTCCCACTGAGCTGTATAAATCCATGTGCAGTTAGCTCCCCCTTGTGGTGGCTGTGGGCAGCCAGAATTTTTTCTTTTTGCTGTGTGACTATGTGATGCAATATGGGGGATTTCATAGGGTCTCTTCTCTTTGTGAAAAATGCAGATCTGACCTCTATAAAAAATATATGGTGATATTGTGGTGGCCAGTAGCTTTAATAAAAAATAAACTACATTTCGGGGAACTATTCTAAGTTTAAAGAGGTTGTCTGATTTATTAAAAATTTCCACCAAGCTGGTGAAGTCATCTTCTTGGCTGTATACCCCGGACACTGCTGCAGCCAAGACCCACTGGGGAAAAAAACTAAGCAGCAGCCGTGGAGGCGCCGGCGGTGAAATACCTGAGTATGTGTTCTTTTTTTTATTATACAACAATTGTAATTTGCTCCAGTGACCGATTACGGTGGGGTCGATAGCAGAACCCCATCCTTTTCGTGAGGCAAAAGAAGAGACTATGCCCCCTCTTCCTATTCCCTTGGCCACTTCTCTGCTGCCACTTGCTAGGCCTCGTGCACATGACCATATTTTTCATCTGTGTGATATCGGAATTTTCTGTGGATATCACACCGACCCATTCATTTCTATGGGACTATGCACACATCCCCTTTGGATCCATGTGACTGTTCCGCAAATCATAGAGCGCGTCCTACTCTGGTCTGAATTGCGCTCAAGAATAGTCATTTCTATTGACGGGACTGTGGAGTGCACAAGGAGGGTAGCCATGTTTTGTGGATCGGTGGTTTGCGGAGCAGAATACAGACAGTCCTGAAGGTAAAGTTTCCTATAACACTTATATTTAGGTAGAGAAATCAGTCTTGCATCCTTTTCAGATGGCATCGCAGACCCTGAGGTTGTTCCTCTGAATTTTTCCATTACTGCGCACTGCTATGAATATTCAGCCTGCGCTGAAGTGGGATTAAACAGCTGCATGCTCTATGGGTGTTGTAATCGTCGACGCCACGCCGCTCTGCTCTTCGTTTTCACTGGACTAATGCAAATGGTGAACCTTAAGGTTACGTGACCAGTCCTCGGAATTAAAATGCTGACTAACCACTTTCCATTGCTACGGCACTGGAGCATAATAAATGACTGCTGCTCACGCCTGCTCCCGAGAATAATCCTCCAGGACAATATAAGAAAAATGGGACTATATGTTAGTAGAAAATGACTGCATGAGGTTCTATCATACAAGGAATTCTTAGGAAATCAACATTTCTACCCTTAGGCCCCTTTCGCATGAGCGAGTTTTCCATGCAGGTGTGATACGTGAAGTGAAAGCATAGCACCCGCACTGAATCCTGACCCATTCATTTCTATGGGTCTGTGCACATGAGCATTTTTTTCACGCATCAGTTCTGTGTTGCGTGAGAATCGCAGCATGCTCTATATTCTGCTTTTTTCAAGCAGCCCTGGCCCCATAGAAGTCAATGGGGCTTCAGTGAAAAACGCATTGCATCCGGATGTAATTCAAATGCAGTCCAGGTGCAATGAGTTTTTCACTGAAGGTTGCTAGGAGATGTATTTTCACACGCGTGAAAAAAGCATCAAAACGGATTGCACCTGCGCGGAAAAAAATGAAACACTGAATGCAAATGCAGACAAAACTGACAGAACTTGCTTGCGGAATGGTGTAAGGTTCACTGAATGCGCCCTGAACTCATCCTGAGCCAATCTGTATCGTTCGTGTGAAGGAGGCCTTAGGACGTACCTTAAACTGCCAGGTGGTACTAGTAACAGGACAGACTATCGGTTACTATCGGAGCTGTCACCAACCATGACATGTCTGTTTTAGTAACTACTTGCATTCCCCATGTAATAACAATCCTGGATCTTCTTTTCGTATGACCCTATGTTGTGCTGTTCCTTTGGTATTCCTACTAGAAGTATATGAATAAAGGAATCGCGGAAAATAAATATAAAAACATCCTGCACGGTAATAATAGTAATTGTTGCGGATGTACATGGCTACATTTATAAAGTCACAGAAATGAATGCACTATAATAATAGATGCAAACATAACATATGGACTAAGCCCTCACTCTAATTATAAAATCTGAGACTCTTAGGCCTTATTCACACATCCGTTGTGTTTTGCGGATCCACGGAGCCGCGGATCCGCAAAACACGGACACACCGGCAATGTGCATTCCGCATTTTTGCGGACCGCACATTGCCCGAACTCCATAGAAAATGCCTCTTCTTGTCCGCAATTGCGGACAAGAATAGGGCATGCTCTATTTTTTTTGCGGAGCCGCGGACCGGAAAATCGGCGACGTGCTCCGCAAAATCGGATGCGGAGAGCACAGTGTGTGCTCTCCGCATCGTTCCCGGCCCCATTCACAGTCAATGGGTCCGCATGTATTCCGCAAAATTGCGGAATACATGCGGACTACATTGCGGATGTGTGAATAAGGCCTTAGCCAACACATTTTGATCAAAACACATCTGTGCCCACCTACCCAGCGCCAAGGTGGTCTCAGTTCCAGCAGGTCTTACGCTAAACCTCCCTATGCCGTTATGCATTTATATTCAGGAGCGCAGACTCTGCACATATAGTGTGTTGCTCCTAGTTACCTCTGTGTGCAACAGCAGCCAATGAAAGGAGGAGCACACACAGCTATTTGTACCACCTTAATCAAGGTCGCCTATTAGATAGGTGGGCAAAAGTGCACATGAATGCTACTCCCAGGATAGGAGCGCATTCACACATGAAGGTGCCACTCCTTCAAGACAAGTTAAACAAATCACGGAAAATAAATATAAAACGTCCTGCACGGTAATGATAGTAATTGTTGCGGATGTACATGGCTACATTTATAAAGTCACAGAAAATAATGCACTTTAATAATAGATACAAACATAACATGTGGACTATCTAATAGGCGACCTTGATTAGGTGGTACATATAGCTGTATGTGTTCCTCCTCTCATCGGCTGCTGTTGCACACAGAGGTAACTAGGAGCAACACACTATATGTGCAGGATCTGCGCTCCTGAATATAAATGCCTAACGGCATAGGGAGGGCACAGATGGGTTTTGATCAAAATGTGTTGGCTAAGAGTCTCAGATTTTATCATTAGAGTGAAGGCTTAGTCCACGTGTTATGTTTGCATCTATTATTATAGTGCATTATTTTCTGTGACTTTATATGAATAAAGGCACAACTGGGTGTTACCATTTGGGGGCGTGTCTCTGTACAACCTGACGCTGGCAGCACTGGATAGTGTGACACTGTTCAGGGAGACACCCCTAACTGGTAACAGCCAGTTGACAAATCAGTCAACTTCTAGCAGGAATAATAGAGGAATGGCACAACATAGAGTCATAAAAAGATGCATTGGAATTGTTATTACATGGGGAATACAATTATTTGCTAAAACAGACATATTAGAAGAAGTGACAGGTCCTCTTTCATTTCTTTCAAGTTCTGCAGATATTAAGGAGTACAAACAGTACTCCCATTTCGTAATACATCTTTACAGGAGTCGGAAATGCATTTTAACACATAAAACTCCAAATCCATGCCTTCCCTTTACATAATAAATGATAAAATTCTGTCTGTCTGCAGCCACCACTAGGGGGAGCTCACTGCAGCTAGTTGTATAAATCCACATACAAAATCTCTTTGCATTTCTCTCCTAATTACATAGACGGCGATATAGTCATTACCTTCACGTCCCCAAACATAGAGGGCAGGTCATGTGTTCGGGTTCCCAAGTCAAAATGGTAGAGGATGTCTTCTGATAACAGGTCCAGATGAGGATTTTTAACATATCCAAATCCATTGCTGAGGAAGAGACACAAATGTCACTGGTATCCGTCTACTCTCCTTATAGAATATACTATTGACTTATAGATGATCACATTCCAGATATTAAATTGTGTAATGTAATGTGACTTAGAACATAAAGAATTCAGGGTGCAGCATGACAAAAAACAAATCTTCTTGTGAAGGGTATAATGGTGCCCTATGCCAGTCAGGAAGATACGCTTTCAAGGGCTATAATCCTCGTAAAGCAGGGAAGCGATAGGATGGGGGATAGGATTAAAAAAAAATTACAGTATATCTTGTGGTCTAAATAGGAAACTAAAAATCAAGGCTGGCTTTCTATTGATGCCCATAGTGCCCAAAAAGGACCACAGAATGCCCAAATAACATGACTAGAATCTGCACCGGGCCAGATCATTATGAACCAGTGGTGCCCCCACCCACTCCAGTTTTCACTTATATTTTTTCTATGGCGTGCTGTTGCCCATATCAAAATCTGAAATCAGCAGGTTCTGCTATTCTTCCCGACCAACCCATATATATGCACACTTGGTTTGGCCGAGTATGCAGGTGTTCTGGAAAGTGAGAGGGAAGTAAGCCACAGCAAGACATCTCTGGAATTGGCTTATCTCCCCTGACAACAAAAAGATCAGACATGTCGAAATCCAACAGCCTAATCCTCTTCCCCTTCAACATCTGAGAAGTCAGGGCACCTCCATACACAATAGATGACCATCCAATCCTGCCGAAGTCAGCAGATACGGCCATATTAATATTACAGGTACGCAGGGTTCTCAACCCAAATTTTTCTTTTTTCTGGACAGCTACCATTTTTCACGGACAAATTGGAAAATCGTAATGAAGGATAAAGATTATAAGTAATACATGTTTATAGCTCAATATACGGATAAGAACTCATTACAAGCATTTACTGGGAGCTGTAAAATGATGATAATTACCACCAAAATAATCTATTCAAGAACCACCAGCTTCAAATCACGGACACTTTTTTTTTTCATGGACACAGAAAAAAGTCACCTATTTTTACGGACTGTCCAGAAATTTCGGGACAGTTGGCAACCCGGCATGTATGGCCACCTTATTTCTGCTCAGAAACTGTTGGCACTTCCCATTTCTATCCACATACAAGTCCTTGGGCCCATCAGAAGAAATGATTCTGCTAGACTTTAGCCTCCCTGCTTTATAAGGGGCACTATTTTACAAAGGACCCATTATTGTGTCAGAGCTTGGGCCTACTGGAGGATCCTCTGGCACTCATATAAGGGCAACTCAGGGAGGCACAGTGGCACTGGCATCAGGACTTAGGACAGTCATGATTCCCGGGCTCTTATAGCGCATTAAGCTTTTATTCTCTATTATCTGCTCTTCCACATCATGCACTTACTTTACATAATTGTCCCTTTCAGGCAAGTTTGAGCTGCTGTTATCTGCCAAGATTGGAGCCATCTCTGATCCCGGGAGCTGTAATAGGTTCTTCTCCAACTGATGCTGCAGGTTATAAGCTTCAGCTGCGGAGAAATACTGTTCTGACGTCACCAGGAGGGAGGTTCTTATAAGGGAAGATGATGTCTTATGAGGAATGTGGTTCCTAAGCCTCTGATTGGCTCCTCTTGTGGGGGCGTTGTCTGGGTGTATTTGGTAAATACTGGTTACTCATTAGTCTTTGCTGAATGTCCGGGATTATTTACCGCCTGCTGGTAACTCATTACTGTACTAAATGCCTTGGATGTTTTTTTAGAAAGTTCTGATTATTGTAGAGAAAGGGTGAGAATATGTAGTAAATTCTGATTATTGATTCCTGGAGCGAAGGCTGAGAAAATGTAGTAAATTCCAGTTACTGTAGAAAGCGAATTTAATAAATGTGCTTCCTGATTAGCTGGATACCTGCCAGGGGGACACCCCAGGAAAAACTAATACAGTTTGTTACCACTAGTTCAGATCCTACGGATTCAGTGCATGTAGGGGTGTAAACAGGTCCAAAAAGTTTTTGGGCCCCCCCTGCCAACACGTAGGATCTAAATACGGCATGCAAAGCGCGTCCTCCCCAGATTTCTGATGATTAAGTGGAAGAATTTTTTAATAATAATAAAATTGTAATAAAAATTATCATCTGCCTCTCCTGCTTTATTCGACTTCTTTTTTGGAAAAAGGGGAACAGGGGCTTTATAAAAATGGTGAACAATCTGACCACCACAGTTCTCAATGGGTTTACACGAGACAAAAAAAAAAAAATCTTCTGCTTCCCTTCACATGGTAAATTATAAACCTGACTTTCTGCAGTCATCACGCGGGGAGCTCAGTAATTTATGCAGTTATCATTGACTTCTATGGAAGCTATAAATAATATTTTTGCACTGAACTCCCCCTAGTGGCTGCTGATGGAAAATAAAGTAACTCTATCAGGAACAGGAGAAGCAGTTCAGGCCCCCTCCCTTTGGACCCATAGCGGTCGTGTGGTCTGCCCCCCTTCCGCAGGCACTGTTCTAGGCGTAATACAGCGACTTAGGTGAATTCACACAGGTATAGGATACTGAACAGAGGCAGCAGCTGACTCCTATCTCTCCGCACGTGTGTGTATGAGTGAGTCGGGAGAGACTATATTATATATAATATATAATATTAATGACCTTTCTTTAGGATAGGTCATCAGATTGGTAGGGGACCGACACCCAACACCCCCAACAAACTACCCTACCCGATCACAGCAGCTTTAACCAATACAGGGAATGGAATGGGAGCAGTTTGCGTTATGGCCACAAGTGGTCGCTGTTGAGTGCCATACCTATTGCACCATTATATAGTGTGTGTAATGAGCCATCATTGCTCTGCCGGGCTAGTACTCGCTTCCTAATTTATGACCATTTAAGTGAGAAACATTGTATCCAAATGGTAATAATTCACCAAATGGATATATATTAGAATATCTGAGTGGTCCAGAATGGACTGGGAGCACAGGTTGTCAAAGGGAAATAGCTCAGCAGATGCTTATAAACACTAATAATACTCAATTATACACATTACACATGTAATGGACGTTGGAATTCTGCTGAAATAGGAGGGTGTTTTGTGTAAAGCTGCGGGGGGCTTGATACTGGGGAATGAAAGCCTTTCCTGGTCTCAGATAAGTTCCTGGATCCTTTATTCTTCTGCTAAAATGAACTACAAGCTGATTCCTCGAGGATATTGTATTGGTACGAATGGGGAGGGGGGCACTTACTTATTCCTCTGATCCACAAACTTCATCCTAAAGCTTGCTACAAGATGGATAAGGACATTTGCCCGACGGCTCTCTCCCCCGATCCTCCCATAGACATGCATGCTAAACTTGGCCAATCATACATATGTAGTGAATGGGTAGAAGGGAGAAAGCAGCTAACAAAAGCATTGGGCAGAATCCAACATACCCGATCCTTATCTTCCCCGATTTCCCAAGGCTCTATCTCTTCCGACTCGCCCCCCATACACATATATGCTTGGTTTGGCTAAGCATGCATGTTTCCTAAAAAGGATAATCAGGAGACCCCCCTTCTCCCATACATATTAGATGCCGCCAAAATCGGCAGGTTCTCCTGACATTTATTCAAGCTTACGACTTAATATGAGGCACAAGTCATTACAGAAAATGTATTAAAGGGGCTTTGGGTATTAGTAGGTTCATTCATCATAAGAGCTATAAACCTTCCTGTATCTAGGCCTGATAATCAGAATGAAGCTTCATCTCTGGAAAAGAACCGAGGATTGCTGCCGTCATCATTCATATTCATTGTCATCATCATCATCAATTCCTCATTATCAACAACAGCAACCCCTTTCAATGTACCATATAAGAACATAATTCAAAGAGGGAGCGTTCCCCTATAAATTGACACCATGTAATACAACACCGGTACAGGGGAAATATTTGGCTCGCCGAGGCTTCCCCTCACATCACCTGTTTGCTGGAGCTGGACATATTGGGGCAGATTTAATAATAGTGTCTAACAGTAAGACAGTTTAAACCTAGTCTTAAAGGGGTTTTCATCAGTATACGATCAGTAGCGGTCTGACACCTGGGACCCCCGGGACCCCTGCCGATTAGCTGTTTGAGAAGGCAGTAGTGCCGCAGACTTTTTTCAGCTCACCAAACACAGCGCCGTACATTGTATAGCGACTGTGCTTGGCATTGCAACTCAGCCCCAGTCACTTCTATGGGACTGAGATGTGCCCAAGGCCAAGAGACCAATGGGCTCTACTGCGAGTGCTGGTACCTTCTCAAACAGCTGATCAGGGAGGGTCCCGGGTGTCAGACCACCACCCATCAGTAAAAAAAAACCTTTTAAACTTAGATTTATCACAGTGGCTCTATTACCTATGGGCTGTCTAGGCAAAGTTTACAACACCTAATGTTTTGGGCTGTGTCTCATGAAATAGGCTTGGAGACCATTCGAGACAATTTCCCCCAGCATTTGCAAGGTCTACGTCCTACGCGTCACTCCATGTTAAAATATCATATATTTCTTAATATGGTGCACCACAAGTTATAGCACAGGACACTAACCCGATTTTTGGTCATTGGGGATCTAGCACAGTATGTGAACGGAGCTGATATCTCCTCCATGCTCATGTGACTTCCAGTAAACAGGTCATCAAAAGAGCTTTGTGAAATTCATGGGGCTTTCCACTCTCGGTCAGCTCACCTGTAGACTGGAATGTAAGGGTGTTATGGCCGCAACAAATGTTAAATATTTGATCTACTGAACCTACGGAGGGTGACCTGATTTCATAACAGCATTGACTATAGTATACTATCATTATCCAAACAGTAAAGATAATCTGTCCTGAGGCTGGCAAACATCAGACGCACTTCTAACTGTGAGTTTGTGGGCGCTACTGCACCATCCCCATCCAATGCTTTGAACAACCCCTTGAATATTTTGCAATAAAAGTGGAGCCCCCTTAGGTCAGTCAGCCAAGAAAGACACTCTACTAGCACACCTGGGACTTGTCATCTGCTAGACCTTTGGGCCTCTTCAGCTTTTCGACACTTACCCAAATCTATATGAAGCTCACCCACCACCGTATGCCAATTCTCATGCAGTAGAGAGGCCTTTCCGCCCACAAAGGAACCTAGATCAGGTTCAGCTGCCACTTATGGACCCCTGAAGCAGAGGTCTCCAACCTTTGGGTCTCCAGATGTTATATAGCTGGAGATCCACAGAATCAACACCACTGTCCTGATTCATAGATGATTGGCCTTATGCATAAAACTACCGCAGACTAGAACTGGAAGTGTTGCCCATAGGTTTCCTATAGACTATGGGCTGGTCCTGCCAAAATTGTGGGTTTGTTTGATGTTTATCGAACATGTATAATGTGTATGGCCACCTTCAATCAGGATGTTCAGATGTAATTGAGAAAACAGGTCTTCAGCATTGCCATAAGGGTTGCCCCATTCAAGGGTGAGAAATAGGTGTCAGCACATGATTCATCCCACTACACCTCTTCTTCCTCGTGTAGGAAGGTCTCTATGGAATGTACACCCTTGATTTGAAGGTGGGTACTTGCTTCTGGAATTTCGCCTCCTGTCTAGAAGAACTGGTGACACGCCTGATTTTACAGATTTTCAACCAACAATAAATCCTGGGACTGTTTGAAGGACACGTGACACGCGAGCCTACGTTTGAGTGGCAATTGAGCTCTGTCTACAATGTACAACATATTGTCTCATTATATTCCATGGAAAGACAACTGAATCTGCTCGGTGATAAATAGAGACGCCGTAAAGTGCTGACTGGGGAGCTGCCGTCGAGGCCTAGTTAGCTAAACACTTACCTATAGGAATAGATGTTATTAATCTAATGCACACAGACATTGTTACAGGTTCCCTCCTTTATTTCCTCTGCACGGGGGACTATTTTCCCGCCTAAGTCATTAAATTGACCATCGTAATTTGTTTGTGGAGTGACCCCTTTTTACAGATATAGCAGACGCTTCTGTAATCACCGGTTCCTTCAGATCACGTATGGCAGATGGTGAATCCTATACATCTTCCTTCTCATTAGCGCTCATTGCCTTTCTAGAGTGTGAAGACAAAAGACCCCCGGGGCCTCTCCTCATATTTCATTACGTAAGACTTTCCACTGAGTCATTCTTACTCTGTCCACACTCGTGCAGACAAAAACATAGAGTAATGTTTCTATTAGACTAAAGGGGTTTTTCGGGAGAACAATATTGATGGTCTATGCTCAGAATAGGTCATAACTATCTTATTGGGGGGAGGCCAACTCCTCAACAGGCCAGTCTCCCTTCTTCTTGATTAATGAGGCCAAACATCCTGCTTGGCCCTGTATTTTAGCGCCTGGGGCATTGTTCCGGGTGTTGATGCATGCGCAAAGGATCTGCTGCTGTTCCTAAGCTTTAAGATCCTCTACTGCGCTGATGACATCAGCATACACCCACAAGTGGAGGCGGTGGCTTCGGACAGAATTTTCGAGCAGAGATGCTTGGAGGATCTGCTCAACTCCTCTGTCCGAAGCCGCCACACTGGAGCATCTCTGTGCTGTTACTGCACTTCTGGCTGTATGAAGACATCTTTGGTGTATGCGCAGAAGGTATTGGCATTACTTAGGAAGCAACAGCAGATCCTCTGCATGTGTGCAGATACTTGGAACAATGACACAGGCACAAGAATGCAGGGCCAGGTGAGATTCTAGGGGAAGGGGGAGTGGCTGGAACTGTGAAGTAGTGATGATATGGTGCTCTAGTGGCTCAAGCCAGCCCCTGGGTGCTCCAATTGCCTAACTCTGATATTAATAAAAATGTACATTTCTCAGGAACTGCGCCACGTAAAACCATAAATAAGTTATCATTTGAATCAGCAGGATCCATCCTACCAGGGTTTTGTATACCTGGTTTACTAGAGTTGATCGTGTTGATGGATGATCTTTTGAGGATCAGCTGCTAAGAATAAGAAGTCACACTGTTGCATTTAAAGTCTCATTGTGCTTATAATGTGGGTGCAGCAGGCAGAGTACAATAGAGTGCTCAAGTTCTGTTTACGACAGAAGCAGCTGTTTATATAATGGGCCACATCCATCACAATTCTCGAAGCTTTCCGCAGACTTTTTGCAGTGGTGTTAAAGCTTGTGTAAACACAGCTGCTCCTTCATAGAACGCTCTCCATGCTAAAGCCATGGCGGCTGCAACACTGTACGAGCTGGTTTGTCACATACATGTCAATTTATCAATATTACAGAGCGATAACTTACAGCAATACTCTTATTTTATTATGCATTATTTACATAGCATCAACATATTCCTGAGTGTTGTACACAAAGCAGCACATTAGTATCTGTCCTCTTGGATTTCACAAGAAACCTATATCTCCATACATGTGCAGTACCCCAGAGCACATGTATTATATTGTTATGTATTATCATATTATGTATTATGCCAAGTATAGCTATGTATGGAAGGCACTGGCTCAGTCCTTGTAGGATGTTAGATGTGGGCTGGCTCCACCCCAAACCTTAGGAAAGTCTAGACGGGAGTTCTGAGAGGGAGAGGAGGCAAAGTTCATGTGCTCCCTATTTTTAGGCCGAGAAAGCTACTTATCGATATCTGTCTAATCTACAGAAGAGCCAAGGAGACAGACAAAGGAGAGAACTAGAGTACGATAACCTGCTATCTAAAGCTGCCAAGACTTTACTGCTATGAAGGACATTGTTAAGACACCCTTCACAACTGGACACAACCTGGCCAGTCGAATCTCCAAAACCCTGTATCCCTAAGTTGACATTATGGCCACCATTACAAAAGTACTATTGCCCACTATGGATTCTTCAAGAGGAGACTTAAGAGAGATTGCGAGAAGGGAGGGCCATTACCCCATCCTTGCCTAAACCTATACATTTTTATCTGGGAAATAATTGCACTGTGTACAGTTGGAACTGTGTCTGGTATAGTCGGATGTACTGCAACTCCCATTTTGCACTTCAGTTAAGAAAGACGTTTGTTCTGCTACATCTGGCCTGATTACTGACTCCAGCACCATTACAGCAATTACACACCCTGCCTTGCACACATACAGACACTCATCACGGTCACCCTAACTACCATCAGACAGGAGCCCCAGAACCCGGGTGTGCACCGAGGGAAAAAAGGGTGCATCCTCTTGTCACTGCTTGGCCCTAGGAAGCAACAGCGAGAGGATAGACACTGTGATAAATTGTTGCAACCAGAGCTACTACCATCCTCATCCTCCACCCATGGTTCATTGTCGATAACTCAGCAACTGGGTTTTTCATCAGGAAAAAAAATGAAGGCAGCAGGAGTGATCTTGTACTTTGTGGCTATGCTTGTAATGCTCAATGAGTCTAGTCAGTTCTTGGTGTGCTTCCTGCATAACTGTTTGGGCTAGTGGAGCATAGAGGGGAATCTGCTTGTATGCATGTATTATGGAGTCAGAGGAAGAGAACTCTGCTGCTTTTGTGGCAAGGAATGAGAGCGCTGTCACCCCTATATCTGCCTGTATTCCCTTTCCCACCCAGCCTTGGCGAGTTTAGTAAAGTTCATGCATTTAAACTATTCCACAAACCTGGCCCCCCGCTGTTCAAACTGAGGAACCACGGGAGGTCTTGTGTTGCATCTATAAAACTGGGGAAAAAAAGCACCTGTATTGTGCCATCTGATTGTGATCTAAAGTCTGATATGGGGGTCACACATGAGATCTGAAGGGGGTCTGATCTGCGGTCTGATATAGGGGTGTCTAACATGAAGGTCTTACATAAGGTTTGATATAAGGGGAAGGTTCTGATCTGATATGTATTTACACGCACATTATAAGGGGGTATTTTTTGTACTGGCGCACATGCTCTGTCTATTCTATTTGGCACCATCTATAATACATGCAGTTTCATTGCCGTGTGCATTGTGCCCAATGCCACAAGTGGGCCTACTAAGACTTTATTGCTCAAGGGACCACATGAACCTGGAGCCGGCCCTGCCGTTACACCTAGAGGCTCTGCTCTCTCTGCAACTGATGCCCCCTCCCCACTTGGGCCAGGTGTGATGATGTTTTCACTGCCTTTCTCTGTCAAAGTGGACAGGGAGCGGGAGTTGCAGAGAGAGCAGAGCCTCTAGGTGTAACCGCAACGCCCCCCATCATATTTCTCAGCAATGCGGGCACATATATACATGGGACCAACACAGATGTAACGGATCAGCCAGTTTCATAGATGCCCTTTAAGGTCTTGTTGTGAATGTCAGAATCTTCTTGTTAGGCCTCAGTGAAAAGTTTATGTTAACGCATTTCCAATTTGTTCTGTGGAGTTTTTACCCTGCACGATCAGGGGCACCGGAGCTGATGGCACTTTGTACTTGTTACTTGTTAACCTGCTCTTCTAAAAAGCAGGACGGCACAGTCTGCAACCTGAAAAGCCAATAGATCTAATGCATATAACTTCACTCACCCAACCCCAATCAACGGGGTACGAATTAGTTCAAACAAGCCACCGTAATGCAATTAGGTCCAGCAGAGATGGCGTGTGCATGTTACCGCAGACTAATCCTTTGAGGAAAGTAACTTTCTTGGTGTCCAGGTGTGCACTTAATAACAGCAAAAGCTCATTCCAAGGAATCGGGGATGAATTAATAAGGCCAAGTGGCTAACTTTTATGCTTTGAGCTGTTTTATTATGGAAGTTTTTGCAGGTTTTCGAAACAACAGTGAAAGTAAGTCTAAGAGCCTGCAGACTAAAAGATATTGCATCGCTTTATTCTCACTCTGTCTACTCAGGTTTTTCTCTTGTAGTTTTCCACAGAAATAGGAAGATAAAATCAGCCTGAAGAGTAAGATAATGAGCGAGTGTCAATTTTGTAATCATAGCGCAAAGGTAACATAAGAATAAGTGGATTCTTTTTTTTAGGAACAAGGTAAAAAATGAGGCTGGTAGCATTAGGTCAGTAGAAGTGGTGCTACTGTCATGGACCTGGGCAAATAAGGGGCCTGAATGCATCTGCCGTAGACATCTACCCGCCACCCAACAGTTACTATATGGGAGCTGCAAAATTTTACCTACTTAATGGGAAAATCTGGCTTCCAATATGGTGCCTTTCATTTTACATTAGCGCAATTGAATTCTATTGAATTCTCACCAGACGTGGACTGAGAATTTAAAGTGGCCCTGGAAAAAACTAAAAGTGGCCCCATGTTGTAGGTGGGCGCAAATTGACAGTAGGTGGGGCCAACACATGTAGGCAGGGAGAAGAGAAGTAGGCGAGGCCAGCAATACCATAGTGCAGCACAATATACTGCCCCAGCAGAACCAAATACCACAGTGCAGCACAAAATACTGCCCCAACAGAACCAAATACCACAGTGCAGAACAAAGTACTGCCCCAGCAGAACCAAATACCACAATGCAGCACAAAATACTGCCCCAGCAGAACCAAATACCACAGTGCAGCACAAAATACTGCCCCAGCAGAACCAAATACCATAGTGCAGCACAATATACTGCCTCAGCAGAACCAAATACCATAGTGCAGTACAATATACTGCCTCAGCAGAACCAAATACCATAGTGCAGCACAATATACTGCCCCAGCAGAACCAAATACCACAGTGCCGCACAATATACTGCCTCAGCAGAACCAAATACCACAGTGCAGCACAATATACTGCCCCAGCAGAACCAAATACCACAGTGCAGCACAATATACTGCCTCAGCAGAACCAAATACCACAGTGCAGCACAAAATACTGCCACCCCAGCTGCAGTATTCAACTGTTGGGGTGACTATTTACATTCAGGAGCTCATTACATTCAGGAGCTATTAATTAATGCTGAGAGCATGGCTGGCGCAATGAGGAGGGCTCAGGTGGCCCCTGGGCATCGGCCCACTGGCAAATTTCTCTGTAGGATCTATGGCCAGTTTGCCCCTCCCTATGTAACCACCGTGGCAAATATATGGCATAGGCTTGAGAGGTTCTTATTATCACTTAAAAAATCACTGGGGCAAGGTAACAAAATAGGAAGCAAGATGTAAACTGATGGGCAGATTGTTCGAGGTCCTCATCATTTTCTCTTATTGGACCCATTGTCTAGAGCGGATCCCTGCACAGTTTCACATGTCACTCGATTCAAACATAATTTTCTGCCAAGAGTCTTGTCTGGTTCTTAGAAAAACAGAGGCCTGCTCTTCTCCCGATCAGTTACTTGTCTTTTGCTGCGGCCCACCTACTTCAAGCTTCAGATCTCCTGCTCAGATTTCACAGCAGCGTCAGTTTGCTAACTCAACAGCACCCAAAGATGATGTCAGTTATGGAGGAATCGTACTGCCATATCTTCCATGTTGATTGTGGTTTATTCCGCGTCCTGGCTCTCCTTCATTGCATTATTGTTCCTGGTTTCACCCCTGACTAACCTTGTTCCTGACCTCGGCCTTGTTCCAAGATGTTACCTCTGATTTCTGTTCCTGGCTCTGATCCTCAGCTCTGTTCATGACTACATTTCCATGTCATCCTCGGTCGCATCTTGACCTCTCTCTTCTAGTAATGACCCCTGGCTCTGTTGCTGACTATGCTACTACCGCATCAGTGCTACTGCCACCAATCCATGACTATTCCAGGGACTACGATCTGCGGATACTTCTGCAGCAAAGTCCATACCTTCTTTGTGGGTCAAGAGTGAAGACCAATGGATCCCTTAGACTTTGCACCCTATTCTAGGTAGATTCACATTATGTGATGTAACAGCCTGTCTCTACGATTCTACCTTTGATGTATATATAGCTATATTGAAAACGGTTGGTGGTAGTGGTGGGGGGGGGGGTCACCATATATCGGTATCCCATTCTATGATTGATAAAGCTGCAAGACAAATGTTGTTGAACAAAAATATTTCATAATGTTCCTTGTGAGAGCATCCGGCTCCCCAGCATATAATTTACGCTGCGTCACTCGTTTCCTTTATTCGCCACCATTCTCTGCATTTATTATTTGCAATTCACTTCTAGTAAGAATGATAGCAGAGTATGACAGCTGTCAGCAGAGAATCAGTGATGTCATTACCGCCATAGCACAAGTTTGTTAACAGCGCAGAGAATATCAAAGTTTCACACTTGAGGATTGCTTGATGCTAAAATATATCATATGATTGATAGGTCTGTGTCAAACTCCCCTTGTCAGAAGTGTTCTTCATGTATTAATGGTCTATCAGTCACAATGCAGAATTTTTCGCACAAACACCTGCCAGTATTTATCTTGATTTACACTGCAAAATTACTCACATTAAATGTCATTTTATTTATTTTGAGATGAGTAGTTCTGAAGTTCTCAGAATTTACTAGACTTTCCTTGCACCTCCTGACACCACAGCTGCAGAGGACATCATTCAATCTGATGGGGCCTAAACAATCCCGTCTCTGCCATAGTTGATCCAACAGATATTCATCTACACTAAACCCAAGCTAAATACCAATGATGGAACTATAACCATAGCCCTAATGGATTCCATAAGTAATGGGGGAAGACAGACAGCAGAAGTGGCCCATGCAAGAACAGTATTGTAATGGAACAGGTGTGGTCCTACTGTATCACTGAATGGATTTGATTAAGGATGTTATCTACATAGGCCCCTAATTTTCATCCTTTCACCACTATACAAGTATCTGGACTTGCTGCAGGGGAACCACCAGGCTGTTACCTCTTGGAATAGTCTCTGTTTGGTGACTACTGACCCTGGTGGGTCAGACTCCGGCGTGTGACACAATAAAGGACAGGCAGAATTGTAGTCAGTGGGCAAGCTGAGGTTAGCGTAGGTAGAGTTTGTTCAATCCAGTAAACAGGGCAAGGGTCAGGGCAGGCAGCACAGCATCAGAATAATAAATGGGAGAAGGTCAGGATGGGTGGAACAGGTACACTTCGGAAAACTGGCAAAGGCATGGGAGATCAGACACTAAACACAAGTTTGGAGGTTCTAGGTAAGCTAGGAACTTTTCAGGCAGTGGAAGATGCTTTATATCACCCAAGGACAGCATCTATTGGCTGGGGAAAGACTGGGCAGCACGCACTCTGACCATTTAAAAGCTGGGGAACATGCACCCTAGGGAACAAATCACAGCAAGCAGGAGTTTAGGAGGCTGGAAGAGGCCTGGCATGTGGAGCAGGAAGGAGTCTGAGCACTCTGGCAACTTAGTCCTTTGGGTAGAGAGAGATGCTATAGGGCATTGACTGCCACCATGATAGAACTGAAGAAGGCAGGGGCAGACTGGCCAGAGCCCAGGAGCCCACCAAAGCCCTCCTCACTGCCACTGGCCAGGAACATAATGATCTGATTCTCTCAACATTAATTAATGCTAGGAGCAGCAAACACTTATGTACCTGGCTGGTGGCTGTCCTTAGGACAATGATATAGTTAAATACTGTGGCCTGCACTGGAGATGAAAACCTGGTATGTGACTCAAGAATTTAATTGTTTTCTTCTTTTTTTCTTGGACACTTGGGGAGCGTACTACAGGGGACACAATAGGGGTCAGTACTAGTGGAAATTCAGGAAGCATGCAGAAGGTAGGGCTTGCTTGGTGATGTGGTCTTCAGCTCACCTCCTAAGTCTCCTGCTCCATGTCTTATTTAGAGAATTTTGGTGGGGGAAGGAGGACAGAACATGGCAGCTACTGTATTGTTGGCCATCACAGAGGGACAGCTTCAGGGTGGTATTTTCACTTTAGTATTTGGTTCTACTGGGAAAAGTATTTTGTGCTGCTACCTGTGTTGGCCAGGCCTCACTTTTGTCAATTTGAACCCATCTGTAACATGAGGGCCACTTTAAGGGTTTTTCCCAAGGCCATTTCCTGGCAGAAGGGGTGAGTGTTCCGGCTGCCCTGTGAAGGGGAGGAGACACTTCAGCATAACAAGTATATGTTCATTATAGAGCATTTTAACAGTTCATCCCCCCCACCATTTAGGCTGCTGGTCACATATGGCACATATGGTAAGTTTATCCCTGAGACCAACTCTGCCAATGGCTACATCAGGGGGTGCTTCTACTAAGTACTCAGTTTGCCATATTCCACCCAACACTTGGGTGGCCTCCAAATTAAAATGTTAGGAGATGCTATCATGGCCGCTGTCGATCACTTCTAGTGGAGTAATTTAGCCCAAGCCAATTTTTGGGGGAACTTTTTGAATTTCTTATTTTTTGCATGAAATGTTGCATGAAGGACAAGGGTAGCTAAATGGTATAGATGGATCCATATATCAATTTCCATCATATTGTAGCTGGCAGATATGGCTCTGTAATGGCAGACACGCCATTATGTTTTTTGATCCATGTGATTAAGGGCTCATGCACATAACCGTTGGGTGTTTTGCGGTCCACAAATTGCGGATCCACTAAACACGGATACCGGCCGTGTGCATTCCACATTTTGCAGAACAGAACAGCTGGCCCCTAATAGAACAGTCCTATCCTTGTCCATAAAACAGAAGAATAGGACATGTATTTTTTTGTGGGGCCACGTAATGGACATATGGATGCAGACAGCACACCATGTGCTGTCTGCATCTTTTGCGGCTTAATTAAAGTGAATGGATCCACGCGACTCGACAAAAAACACAGATCGGATGTGGACCAAAAATACATTCGTGTGCACGAGCCCTAATCCTGCCAAGAATAAAACCAATGCTGGTTATCCATTGTCCAGGATCTGTTTGGGGCGATCTTTATTAGTAATTTACAGTTTTGGAGAACTTTATTTTAGGAGTATAATTTTATAAAAAACAATGCATTTTTTTCCAGGAACATTCATTTGAGTTGCTATACCAAGACCCCACCTTGGACAAAAGTGTCGCTGTTTTCAAATATCATATAACCCCTTTCAAGGAACAAGTTGGAAAGTTCATAATCCACTAGTTATTCCTGTTTTACTATTACTAATTTTTCTTATTTGTGTGGATGAAGTAGATGACAGGAGGAGGATGTAGAATAAACCTATTCTTCATGGATTATCACTCTTTGCTGCGAATTTCTTTGGGCAGCAAACAACCTGTGCAGTACAAACAGCTACTGACGCTACAACATTCCCCTCCTCCATGACCTGGCAAACCCTCCATTATTCTTTTTTTTTGGTTCATTTTAGGGTGCACTCACGTGTGAACACCCTAAGGTTACTTTCACACTCACGTTTTGGGCGGATCCGTCATGCATCCGTTTTCATTATCTGTAACATAGCTAAGACGGATCCGTCATGAACTCTATTGAAAGCCAATGGGAGACGGATCCGTTTTCTATTGTGCCAGATTGTGTTAGAGAAAATGGATTCGTCCCCATTGACTTACATTGTGTGCCAGGACGGATCCGTTTGGCTCAGTTTGGTCAAGCGGACAGCAAAACGTTGCAGGCAGCGTTTTGGTGTCCGCCTCCGGAGTGGAATGGAGAATGATCGGAGGCAAACTGGTGCATTCTGCAAAAGTGATCCATTTTGGACCGCTTGTGAAATCTCACAAACTGAAAGCCAAAACACGAGTGTGAAAGTAGCCTTATCCAATTACTTCATGTCCCAATATTTTGCATTTTGTAAACACATAAAGGGAAGGAGCTGAGTTCAGTTTTTTTTTAACAAAG
This sequence comes from Bufotes viridis, assembly GCA_033119425.1. Taxonomy (NCBI): domain Eukaryota; kingdom Metazoa; phylum Chordata; class Amphibia; order Anura; family Bufonidae; genus Bufotes; species Bufotes viridis. Next base: position 133,184,924 of record CM065595.1, on the reverse strand, counting down.
TGTTCAAGGTACAGCATGCAGTGTTTACTGACAGCTACGAGGGCAGTTACATAACCCACAGAGAGCACACCGTCCCGTTTTCTTGGCCGTGCCTGAAAAACTATGCAATAAGTGATAAACATGGAGCTCTGTGTTAAACCCTCTGAGGGTCCCAGGTTAAAGCAGCAATACAGAAAAGATCTGCCTGGTTACATACAGTATTTATGGGCCACATTTTCCATCTTAGATATTAACTTTCATAACTGGTGAATATTGACAGTTTATCATTAGGAGCTGTCAACAAACTCCAGGACATTGCTTATAGTAGCCTATCTTCTGCGAGTGGATATGAAGACTGTCCTAGCAGCTGCTGGTGGCCTACAGAGAGGTCCTGCTGGTCAACCACAAGGGAACACAAATGTCCTGCAGCTCTGCCGTTTATTGTATGAATGCCTATGAGGCCACGGCGAGAGAGTCTGATTTTACTAAAGAGAACACCATTTTGTTTTTTTAATCTAAGTAGGTCCAGCGTTCTTTGAAGATTAATTTATCAATGCACCTTTACAGTTTTTTAAAACCCATTTTTCTGATACAGCTCTTAAATAGAGAAATATTAAATTATCAGATTCTGTCTGTCGGCTGCCACCAGTAGAGGGAGCTTATGATTAGGCTGCATACCCTTAATAATAAAACAATATGCAGTTAGCTAATAAGCTCCCCCTAGTGGTGGCTACAAGCAAATCAAAAATGGACACCTGTACTCAAAGTGGTTGTGGGATCAGCGGTAGGCAAGAAGCTAAAATGTAATTTAAGGATTGTACTATGGTACTTGATATTTTCTGATAGGAGAGAGAATCGCACGTGGAACTTCCGGCTGTTCCCATGACGCACACAAAACGGCTGCGAGCAGTGTTTTTGAGTGCCTCATGGGCAGGGATACACTACCAATGACGCCAGGTGCAGCGATCGCCAGGTAGGGGCAAGAGGGGGGGCAGCCGAAGGGCCATGAGCTGAAGGGAAGGGGTTAAGTTAAGAAATTGGCATTGGGAAGGGGGGGTGCCGTTTCAGTTTTTGCCTCAGGCAGCAGAAAGGCTAGGTGCACACCTGCTCGGATCCGGCATGAAACACAATGTAAGTCAATGGTGTCGGATGCGTCTTGCTCAGTATCCCATGAGGCACTCAAAAACGCTGCTTGCACAATGAAACAGAACAAAATGCATTCTGATGCGCTCCATTCCCTTCAGTTGAGTTTTGCCCCCATTGACAATGAATGGGAAGAAAACTGAAGAGTTTTGCTGCGGTTTTGAGACCCTGTGATGGTGGAAGTGAGACCCCTAGTGGTCATGACTTTACAGCTTTTACATGCATATTTTTTAAATGAAGTGAAAAAGAAATTTGCTAATTACACTATTCTCTATTAAATCAAATGAAATTGTGTGAAAGTACAGGGACTCTTTAAGGTTATAATTGGGAACTGCTGGACGTGCAACTGCAAACATGATGAAAATTTCCCAAGTGGTTACTCTATGCTAACATCTTCAGCGTCTTCAATGTCTTTAGATCAAACCCTTCCGTGTGACCCTATTTCAGTTTTGAAATACAAGCTCTAAACTGAAAACCCCTGTGAGGATGTAATTTCCCCAGCCATGGCCCCTTTAGGGTCACATGTAGTGATATGAAGGTCCAGGTGATGTCCTGTCCAGGTTCTGCACACTTCACTTGTACTCCGGTCACCTGGTTCGTTTTCTGTCCAGTTTTTACGCACTTGGTAATGATTAAACAGTATAAAAATAAGCTGAAGTTGCCATATTGAAAACACATTTTTGGACCGAAAGAAGAATTTATTGCAAATACTGAATACGCCACTTAGTAAACAGGCTCCGCTTTGTAAAGGTGAGGCTGACATTTCTCTCAATAGACAGATATTTAGGAAAATTAAAGAGAGCGCACAGTGACCCGGTAGAGACACCAGCGGAAGGTAGAGGGAACAGGTGAGAATTATTGGTGACAGCTACTTGAAGAGGTCAGTGCAAACCGCGCTACTCTCTTCTGGAGAAAGCTGACATTTTGCGACAAAATAATTGCTGGGAAGGAATGACCTGCACCTTCATTTCCAAATCCTTAAACACCGACTTAAGATAAAAAGCTTCTGCGTGCTCCCCAGGGTCACGCTGCTGACCCGTATGATTGTTACTCATGTGACAGACTGAGCCGCGCAGTGCCACCTCTCAGCTGCCATAATGTCAGAGCAGGGGGCATAAACACACTGGCACATAATAATTATACAATGCAGAAATGATGAGTTACTATACATTGAGCTTCTGCAAACCCTACTCTCCATCCACGTTGCCTTCCTTCAGGATTCGCCTGTACTAAGGCCTCATCCACACCGCAGAGCCTATATGGTGGCACCTGGAGTGTCTACGGTTCTGTATTATGGAACTATGGGTACTCCATGTTCTGCTGAAAGGTACCACGTGGTGCAACATGATAAAGGTCTTCTCCTCTATCAGCAATGCTAACATTGAATGTAATGGAAAATGTACATATTAGTACGATATTTGTGCAGTGTGGGCCCATAAACTTCTATCGGTGCCATATTATGGATCTATATGCAGAATTTGTAAAGAGCCATATTGCAGTTGTATGCACGGCGTCTTAGGGCTCATGCAAATGGTCTTTTGACAGCTCTGTATAGCGCCGAGGGGTTTTCCAAGACTTCAATACTGATAGGATAGGTTATCAGTATCTGTTTGGTAGAGGTCCGATACCAGGGACCCTTTGAAAAGATAGACCATTAATATCTGATCAATGTTCGTCCGACTTCCGGCATCACTGCTGATCAGCTGTTTGAAGAGACTACAAAGTTCCGGTGAGCGTGACGGCCTCCTTATTGCATACCAACCCCAGTGTTGTACATTGTATAGCGGCTGTGCTTGGTATTATGGCCCAGGCCCATTCACTTAAACGAGACTGAGCTGAGTCCATGCCAAGTGACCAATGGACGTGACGTCACTGGTCCAGGAAGACTCCGCAGCGCTCACCAGAGTGCCACGGCCTCTACAACATGGGGATGCTGGGAATCGGACCCCCACTAATCAGATATTAATGACCTGTCCTGAGGATAGCAGAAATGATGGTTGGCACTCCAGGACTGCTGGATGAAACGGCTACAGGAGGAATAATACTAGGCCGTGATCAAGGTCCTGGTGGACCGAAATGTTGGCCTTGCCTGTACTTATAACTGTATAACTGGGTATGTAAAAAATTACATAAATATTTGAGTACTGTGGTATTCTCTACCGTCAGTGGTGTATCTAGAAATGACTGGGCCGCACAGCAACTTTTTGAACAGACCCCTCCACCCCCCAGAAACTTCTTCCCAACCCCCTCCTCCCGTGCAGCCTTAACTCTTGTGGCTAGTCAAGATCGCTCTGTCAGACAAGACCTGTAAGCTGCTCTATCCGTTTCCTACACATATATACTGTATGTCATGTCACTGTATATGATGTCATTTTGTAATACTGTTGGAGGGGCCCTGACAATAGTATCTTTTAGATTTCCCCTCTAGGGTGGATCCCTTCTAAGTTCAGGCCCCAAAGCAGCCGCTTCCCCTGCTTCCCCTATAGCTACACCCCTGCCTACCGTCCTGAAGATAGATCATAAATATTGTACTCCCAAAAACCCCTTTATTGGATCCAACAACAGAAACCTAATGTTCAAGGCCAACCTTAGGCAAGAACTACAACATAACATTGGACGGATGTAGCCAAAGTATCCCACAAAAAGCCATGGCGCTGAAGTTGATGACCCGTTATTATTTTGGGGTGTCTCTTGGATGAGTATACTTTAATCACATGTTTCTATCTGCTATATTGTCCTCACACAGGGTGGCTATTAGCGGCAAGGGGACGGGAGACGGGAGACAGCAGACAACTGGCCTCTGTCTTGGCCAGGGTATTTAGATACCGGGGCAAAAATTCCATTTGTTGCCCTAATGCGGTATCTAAATACCTTGTTGGTGCCCCCATCTAAATACCTTGTTGGCGCCCCTCCCCTGGCACATGCCATTAGCTATGCAGCCGATGTAACTATTGCCCATACCACTCATTGCCCATTTCTCTCATGCATATCCATCTAGTAATTATATGGAGTGTATAGTTTATGTTGAATTAATTAAATTTGGAAGCAGAAGTAAACGACCTGATACACTATTTACCTGAGGGGAAAACACTCAGCATCCAGTCAAGAATAACTAATGATATAATTAATTGTCTTTGTTTTTCTTGTGCAACCTTATTATAAAAGAAAAAAGCAAGAAAAGAATCAGAAAGGACCCGATCAGTATCATCACCGTAAACATGGACCTTGTGTCTTCCCCCAGAAGGTTACGAGTGTGCAATTCTAATCGCTTATCGCCAGGCAAATCATCAGGAGGGGTCCGTGTAAATTAAAAGCAATTAACTACAGAAGATTTCTTGTATGAGGTATACAGCAGCCGGGCCTCCTTTCCTCCGCTAAGTCGGATTGGATCAGTAACATCAATCTTGCAGGTTATGTTAATCCACCGACTCGCACGCTAAATCGAGCAGTAACAGCTGGAGAGATTCTATAACTAATGTATCACTAGATAAATGTTGTGCTGAATGTTTGATGTCCTCCAGGGGCCGAAAGTCATTAACTAGTGGTTTACCAGAGCGTGGCGCTTACTGTACAGAATAAGTCATGCAAAACCGTGGCACTTAGTTTCCCAAGTCGGAAAACAAAAAACCATATCCGACTATGCTGAAGTTAAAGTCGTTCCAAATAACCATGGAAATCCAAAAAGTAGGAAAGGTTCTTCCAGCACTGTTAAAAATTCTAAAACTTACCAAAAAGAAAAAGCAACAACAAGTAAAGAAGGAAATGGAAGAGGGGATTGTGGGCAAAAAATATATAACCTAAGTAGACATACCCTAACAAAGGGGGAAAATCAGATCCTTAAAAAGGGCCTAAGATTCGCTCCTACCACCTTTTCCAATAAATTTGAGGCATTTATAGGAGTAAGAAAATTCATGGGGAGGTTGGCCCTTAAGAAATATTTTATGAAAAAAACAACAAAAGGACTGGATAGGAACAAGGAAGATAATATAGGATTTGAGGTCTAAAACCTAAGTCTAAATACCACCCACTACAAGAATACTCCCCAGCTTTTAATACCTTTATGAATCAAGTAAGTAAGGATATAAGGAAAGTAAAAAAAATAAATCCTAAAGATATGAGCAATATTACAAAAATAGAAAAAGATGCCATTATTGCAATGCAAGAGAATAATAATAATATCATTATCCACCCGGCAGATAAAGGTGGAAGCATAGTCATTTTAAATAAAGAAGACTATGATAAAGAAAGCTTTCACCGGTTCAAAGTTTGTTAGTGAAAGGTATGTACATGCAGAGCGGCACCCAGGGATGTCCCTGCACTTACTTGTATCCTTGGGTGCCACTCCGTTTGCCCGCTGTAGCCCCCGGTACCGGCGCACGTGCTGCTGATAATTTTGCCTTGGGCGGAGACATCCTCTTTTGCCCTGGGCGTCTCCTTCTCCCAGGCTGGAGCGTTGGCCAATCACAGCGCTCAGCTCATATCCTGGGAGGTTGCAGGATATGAGCTGAGCGCTGAGATTGGCCAGCACTCCAGCCTGGAAGAAGGAGACGCCCAGGGCAAAAGAGGATGTCTCCGCCCAAGGCAAAATTATCAGCAGCACGTGCGCCGGTCCCGGGGGCTACAGTGGACAAACAGAGCGGCACCCAAGGATACAAGTAAGTGCAGGGACATCCCTGGGTGCCGCTCTGCATGTACATACCTTTCACTAACAAACTTTGGACAGGTGAAAGGTCCTCTTTAAATGTAGAAATAGAGTTGTTTGCGTTCAATTGAAAGAAAAAAAAACAAGGAACTAAGTATAAAGAATAGGAAGTTGAAAGTTAGATGCGGTATGTGAAGAGTTAAGGCAAGGAGGCATATAAGGGAGGTATCGGGAGGCGCCAGAGTGATTCCCTGACGACGGACAATGCATTGTCCAAAACGCGTTGATTTTTAGCACCTTTAGCAATCCGTAGCTCAGATAGTGACGTCGCTAGTCGCTCCACACGAGCGCGAGCTTTTAAACTTACCAGCACGGAGTTTCGCCTCCAGCCGGGGCGCACTCCCGTGGAGGAAAGATACCTGATCCACGAAAAAGCCTGTCTTCAAGCCTGCAATAGGAGCTGAAAGTACCACAGAAGAGAATTCAATAGCAAGGTAACCTTTAATGTTATATTGACTTGTGTTAGTGGCAAATCTCTGGCGGGTCAACAGGACAAATAGTGGAGAAGGTAGTGCGCAGTGGCTGGTATCAAGTAGTCTATATTGTTTGTGTGTTAGCAGCAGGTTTTGCGGTACTGCAGTATATTATTAGGGAAGATAAGCGCCAGTGGAAGAGCATATAATAAATAAATATAGCTTATGGGAGCGGTGAATGTGTTCTCTGTCAGTAATGCTCACATGATCTACACGTTATTTCAGCCCCTTTAAGACTAGTAAAGGTAGTGCATCCTGAAAATCAACAACAAAGATGACCCGGGGGTGTATTTTGGATCAGTTTTAGGTACTGTACCTCCTAGACTGGGACAATTGCGAAATTTGATCTAGTCAGCTGAAATCTTCCGGTCACACGCCAAGTTTAATAATGAATAAAAAATAAATGCAGATGCCACTCTGCTCCAAAGGTGACATTACTGCAGGACTCAGCACAGTGCCACCTTACTGCCCACACCGTGCAGCAAAACTGCTAAACAAGATACAATTGATGATGTATCCTAATTGTAAGTAGTTCACTGCCTGTATGGATACTAAAATAAAAAATAACAAAACCTTTTATTGGTAGAATAAATAAAACCCTAACCCGGGCGAGCTGCCTCTTGTATCACAGGCACTAACCTCACTAAGAATCTACCGAGCACTATACGTTAGGTGCGCACTTGTATGTATTTAGCCACCTTCAAATGAATGTTGCTCAGTACGTGGAGGCGTTAGAGAAAATTGTATAACGGGCGTTTGTGGACTAATTCCCTGGTGATGTAGGGTACACAAGCACGAAATAGCCCAAATTACAGATCAATAACTTATTCAATTGACCTGATGCCCCAAAAAGTCATCCAAGCCTATATATCAGACCTACCTCTGATAATGGTGAAATGCCTCAAAGAAATGTAGACTTTCTATGCATTCGATCTGTTAGGGCTGTTGACTGGCTATATCTGTGCTAATCTAGTTTGGATCCTTCTATGTTGCTAACTAAATTAATCTATTCCTGCTCAACGCGTTTCACCAGCCTTTGAGCTGGATCCTCAGGAGCTGATGATATGAAAGCAACCACTTCAAGCTAATATTCGAGAGCACACTCTGTGTCAAGTTGTGGCCTGAACTGATATTGTGTGGCCACAAAGATAACACAATGTATCAATTAGATCAAGCACGTGGAGAATGGAGAACGCGGCCCCCTCTGGCATGCCCAATTCCCCTGAAGACGCCAGTATAACTGGTGAAACATGTCGGGGGGCAGTGTTTGAGAGTTTTAACACAGAGTGTGCACATAGGTATCTATGGAGTATGTAGGATTTACAGCGCAAGAACAGTTAGCAGTGAGCCGTCAATCAGCGCGCAGGTACCGGCTCCCTGCTTAACTAGCTAGCGGTACTGAGTAGTCGAAAAGCAATATGCATAAGAAATATAAAAACCATGTGACACAGCTGATAGTTTTAAACACTTTTCAGTTTTCTTTTGGATATTTTTAATAATGGATCTATCAGATGTTATGTTTAAGTAACTGGCACATAAAATATTAGGGCGTTATTGGTCTTTTGGACCATTTGTAAATATAGAAAGTAAAAAAGGAGCCTGCACATGTGCCAAGGGCCAGCACAGAAGTTGGTATTGGCTTACTATACTTTAGGCACAAGTTGTGCAATGTGTGTTATTTACTCCAACATGGCGCACACCACTTCAGGAATCGGGCACAGGCTGCATCAGTTTTCGACTGGAATTGTTTTCTAATGAAAAGTTACGAAATGTTTAGTGGTGCCCAAAAGCTATGAAGCTCCACATACTTTTTTTCAGACAAGTTTCAGACAAGTGCTGCATGTGCTGGAAAAAGTGGTGTGGAGGCTTTAGGCTGCTTTCACACATGGCAGTTTTAGTTGCAGCAATTTCTGCGACTGAAAATCGGCTCCATTCATCTGAATTAGGGTTTTTTCGGGTATCGAAGTTTCAATACCCATTCGATACTTTTAGCCCGATTTCGATACGATACCAGGATTTGTCTTTTAATCGATACCAGGCTGCGCTACTGCACAGTCTAGTATCAGAGAACGTGGCCGCGCAGCTCTCAGCACGGCCATGTTCCCTCAGCAGCACGGGGAGAAGGAAGCAGTCTCTCCCTCCCCCTGTGCTGCCCCTGCCAATGAGGAGAGACGGGAGGAGGGGCGGGAGCACTGGCCACCAATGACGAGTAACGTTTCATATACAAATGCAGGCAGCAGGAGCACCCTGCCTGTGCCGCACCTGAGGGGTTAACTGCCGCTGATCGCAGCGCCCTGTCAGAGGTCGGGTGGCGTCAATGTGTTTCTTCTGCCTGCATTTGTATATTAAATGTTACTCACCATTGGTGGCCCCCCCTTTCCCCAGTGCACCCTCCCCCATCCCCCCTTCCTCCATCCCCCCAGTATTAAAATCATTGGTGGCAGTGGCCACAGGGTCCCCTCCTCCTCCAGTGTAATGCTGGGGCTCCGATTGGTTACCATGGTAGCCAGAACGCTACTGAAGTCCTGGCTGCCATGGTCAGCTCCCTGCTGCTGTATGCACAAAGCACAGAGCAGCAGGAGCAGTGTGAGGTCCTATTCACCCTAATAGAGCTCTATTAGGGTGACTAGGATGAAAAGATCCCAGGTTCTAGCCCCCTAGGGGGGAAAGAATTAATAAATAAACTGTAAAAAAAAAAAGTTAAAAAAGTACACCAAAATATTAAGTATAAAGCACCCCCTTTCCCAATTTTACATATAAAATATATAAAGAATAAATAAATAAAATATTATATATCGCCACGTCTCAAAAGTCCAAACTATTTAAAAAATCCTGTTTTATGTGGTGAACACTGTAAAAGAAAAGAAAAGAAAAACTGCACAATTCGTCATTTTCCTTTAGTCGCCTTGTCCCCCCAAAAAATAGGATAGGACTGTTGTATTATGGGCCAGCCATTCCATAAAATGTGGAATGCACGAGGCTTATTTGGGTATTTTATTTTTTTCGCGTGGTATCGAATGGTATCGAGTATCGCAATACATTTTTATCGATACCGAATCAAAATTTTGGTATCAAAACAACTCTAATCTGAATGAGGTTGCTTTGGTGGGAAGCACATGGATTTCTGCAAGCCTCATTTGAATGAATGGAACTGATTTTCAGGTGCTGAAATTTCTGCAACCAGATCTGCCGTGTGTGAAGACGCCCTTAACATGGCCATAGGCTAGCACTTACTACAACGACAAAAAAATCTTCTAGCACTAACGATTAATAATGCATTAGGAAATCTCCATGAAGTCAACAGATACAAGTGATGAGGTCTTACTATGGCAGTGAGGGTTATGTACTATAGGGCTCACTCACACGGCTGTGCCGTGTTTTGTGGTCCGCAAATCGCAGATCTGCAAAACACGGACACCGGTCATGTGCATATTTTGCGGAATGGAACAGCTGGCTCTTAACAGAACCGTCCAACCCTTCCTGCAATGTGGACAATAATAGGACATGCTCTATTTTTTTGTGGAACGGCCATGCGGACATACGGAAACGGAATGCACACTGAGTCATTTCTGGGTTTTTTGCAGACCCATTGAAGTGAACGGTTCCGCATATGGGCCACAAAAACGGAATGGACACGGAAAGAAAATAGGGATGAGCCCATATGGTGATAAAACCCCCTCTCCTTGCCGAAATAATCGCTCCTAATACAGGAACACATCTTCTGTTCACATGAACAGAGGGGGCACCATTGCTTCTAATCTGCTGCTAGAACATAGGCATATTTTGTTCAAAAAGGTGCAAAGGCTTTAGGTTGTGCTTATTGCATCCAGCCTAGACTACCCTGGGGAAATTATTTTACAGCATGGACAGCCTGTAACTTCCCTCTCTCAAGAAATGTACAGGAACCATCTATTGTACATAGAAGATGGAGAGACGGGAGAGGAGGGAGATGCAGCTCTAGTGTCTTTCCATCAGTGGCTGTGTGAGACTTATGCTGTAGGAGGGGAGGGGGGGCAGCATATCACACATAAAACTCTTGAGATCCATGCCTAAAAGAACATGCTGATCCTCAGTTATAGAGAAAATATATATTATAATGATGAAGAGGGAGAAAAAGAACAAAATCCAGCATGCAGAGTGGCTTCTGTTCACGTGGCTTTTTTTCCTTTACATATGTTTTTCGTAAAGACAGATACAGGTTCTAAGCTGCCTTTGCGGCCAGTTTGAGACTTTTACTGTCTGTGTAACGAGCATAGGGTTCACTCCCCCATGGTCCTACCGAAATGAACTTAGATCATCATAGTGCAGTGAGCCCCTGAAGACCCTCTGCAGAGGATGGGCATGGTAGTGGTCCTGATGAGATGATGTGACACGGTGTATTGCCTCAGGATGTTGTAGTGAAAAGGTGGTATAAGGAATCAGGCCAGAAGTAGAAGAATAAAAGTTTCTCTTTACTTAGGGCAAAATAGGAGTTGTAGTACCTTCGGCAGTAGTTGTATACAGTGCAATTTCTATTCCCAGATGATGAGGTATGGTGGCTGGCGAAGGGGCAGCTAATGGCACCTCTAGTATGCCATCTTGCTGATGCGTCTCTCCTGAACTTCTGGCTAACAGCTGGAAGCTGGTACTTGTGGATGTAGGTGGCCTCTGGTTATGGGCCTATTAGGTCACCCAACATTATAATTTTATTGCAGAGATTACTTGATTTTAATCTGGAGAGGCAAATCAGAAGAATTATGCAAATTTGTTGATTATCTCAACAACAATACTTGGAATCTCAGTTTTTCTCTCGAACAAAGTCCTAAGGAAGCCATCTTCCTTGACTTACAACTGAGCAGTAAACAAAATTGCATATGCACTAAAACACACTTTAAAGATGTAGATGCTAATAGCTTAGGAAAAAGAACATCCCTTACAGTCAAATGAAAAGGGTTCGAAGAAATTGCTCCAACGACCATGATATTAAGGCACAAGTCAAGATCCTTAGTACTAGGTTTAAAGAAAAGGGCTACCCCAAAAAATTTATTGAGGACTCTCTTCAAAGGGTTTCCATTTTAAGCCAGAAGGATAAGAACCATCCAGAAAAGAAAAACCAAGTAACACTAAGATAGGCACCAATGATTCAGACCCCTTTAGGCTTAGCATGATTATAGGCTATAATTCAGTACACATGACTATCAGACGCATCCTGACCAAACACGAATATTATACAAAAAGATCCCATTTTAGGCAAGGTCATGCCGAATAGTCCTATCCTAACATTTCGTGGGGCCAAAACACTAACAAAACTTTTTAGCCCCTTCCTGCCCTAAGATCTCCCACCAGACAAGTGTCAGGCTACCCCGATCTAGCCCAATTGAGTCCATGAAGGGAGCATATAAATGTGGCACCCGGAGGTGCAAATGTTGTGATATTATCAACCATGGAGCCAAACAAATAATCCTCCCTAATGATAAAGATCTGGTCCCTATACAACAACATATGAACTGTGGCACGTCCTATGTGATCTACATGCTAGAATGTTCGTGTAACCTAAGATATATAGGTTGCACTACACAGACACTAAGGGAAAATATGATTGAACAGCGGTCCAATATCAAACGTCGAGTCGAGACACACAGTGTGCCCAAACATTTCACAACGACCCACAAGAGCAATCAATCTCTTCTAAAAGTAACACCATCGGAGTGGGTCCCCGATTCATTCCAATAGTTGAGCCGTAAGGAAATGTACTGGATTTTCAGGTTGAACATTTTATCACCTTCGGACTCAATGAAACCCTGGAATACACCAACTATTGAATGGATCTAACGAGACCGCAAGGACATTATAGTTTACTTCCCAAGAACAATTGAGAGAAGTGGTTTTAATGACAGATTCATCTCATTCATTCATTGAAGAGATTTGAATTGTTTCTTTATAGCTATTGTAGTTTCTAACTTTTTTATCTTATTTTTATGGCCTGATAGGTCAAATATTTTCTTGATCAATTTTTTTAATATATTTTTACATTTTTTATTTATATCCAATTTTCATATTCAATCAGTATTTATGTATCTTTATGTTTATTAGTATTTTTATCTCTTTATACATCATAGTTGAGAATTTATATTCTACATCTAATGTATTTAGATGAATGGGCCCCTAGAGCATTTTTTCATTTTATGTATGCGTGCCTTCTAAAATATATGCTATACATGTTGTATACATACAATATACATTTTCATATGTATTTTTAGAAAGTCTACACACCCCTGTTAAAATGTCAGGTTTCTGTGCTGTAAAAAAATGAGACAACGATAAATCATTTCAGAACTTTTTCCACCTTTAATGTGACCTATAAACTGTACAACTCAATTGAAAAACAAACTGAAATCTTTTAGGTAGAGAGAAAAAATATGAAAATAAAATATGGTTGCATAAGTGTCACACCCCAAAACTAATACTTTGTTGAAGCACCTTTTGATTTTATTACAGCACTCAGTTTTTTTGGGTATGAGTCTATCAGCATGGCACATTTTGACTTGGCGGGATTTGCCCACTCTTCTTTGCAAAAACACTCCAAATCTGTCAGATTGCGAGGGCATTTCCTGTGCACAGCCCTCTTCAGATCACCCCACAGATTTTCATTTGCATTCAGGTCTGGACTCTGGCTGGGCCATTCCAAAACTTTTATCTTCTTCTGGTGAAGCCATTCCTTTGTTGATTTGGATGAATGCTTTGGGTCGTTGTCATGCTGAAAGATGAAGTTCCTCTTCATGTTCAGCTTTCTAGCAGAAGCCTGAAGGTTTTGGGCCAATATTGACTGGTATTTGGAACTGTTCATAATTCCCTCTATCTTAACTAAGGCCCCAGTTCCAGCCCCAAAGCATGATGCTGCCAACACCATGCTTCACTGTGGGGATGGTGTTCTTTTGGTGATGTGCAGTTTTGTTTTTGCGCCAAACATATCTTTTGGAATTTTGGACAAAAAGTTCCACCTTGGTTTCATCAGACCATAACACCTTTTCCCACATGCTTTTCGGAGACGTCAGATTTGTTTTTGCAAAATGTAGCCTGGCTTGGATATTTTTCTTTATAAGAAAAGGCTTCCGTCTTGCCCCTCTACCCCATAGCCCAGACATATGAAGAATACGGGAGATTGTTGTCACATGTACCACACAGCTAGTACTTGCCAGATATTCCTGCATCTCCTTTAATGTTGCTGTAGGCCTCTTTTCTAGAGCAGCTGAACTTTATTGTGGGTTAATCAGAGGCACTGTAAATGATGGCAGGTGTATGCTGACTCCTATTTAACATGATTTTGAATGTGATTGCTTAATTCTGAACACAGCTACATCCCCAGTTGTAGCAACACTTATGCAACCACATTGTTTTAGTTTTTTTTTTCTTCCCTCCACCTACAAGATTTCAGTTTGTTTTTCAATTGAGTAGTACATTTTATAGGTCACATTAAAGGTGGAAAAAGTTCTGAAATGATTTATCTTTGTCTCATTTTTTTTACAGCGCAGAAACCTGACATTTTAACAGGGGTGTGTAGACTTTTTATATCCACTGTATTGCTCCTCCCTTTACACAGTGTCCCTCCCAAAAGATTTTGTTGTACTCTTATTATTTTTGATATAATATTAATATTCAATCTTGGTCTCCGCACCCTGTCCTCAGATCCGACCCTACAAATTTGGGGGTTGAACGCATATGAGTTCCACCCACACAGTGGATGAATAGAGTGAAGCGCATCAGCATTTCACCTCGATCTCTACTTCCGGTATGCCAGGTACGGCGTAAAAAACATATGGGTTCCACGGAAGATCGCGGCTCAGAGGCCCCAGAACAACAGAAACATTTAGTTGATCTAATATTGGGGTGTTCAGCCATGGAACACCACCCACGGCCACCAATTAATTAATGTCATTTATATAATGATGTGCTTGTTATGGGCCACCAAGGACTCTATTTCCAGTTCGCTGGGTCCGACGTGGAACGCACATGCGTTCCACAGCGGCTCCCAGCCTCTCCTCCCTCACAACGGGACACTTTCCACAATATAGGAAGGCCCTCCACTGCCACCAATGTATGTATTTAGCAACTTAAAATACACATATGGGTTTTTTATAATATAATTATCAAATATTACCAGGATCCCCCACTGGAAGTTACATGCGTTCCAGGGTGGAACGCAAAACTTCATTCCCGCTCCTCGGACCTGTTGGTGTCTTGAGTTCATCCTCCAGGCCCCTCCCCAGTGAAGTAAGTCCTATACTACTATCTGAAATATACTGCTTTTTGTATAGTTTTATAATATAACCAATAGTGTTGTTATTCAATACAGCGGATGCACATAGATTCCCCACTGGAAACTAGTGCACTTCACGTGCACCTACAGTCTATATATCACTTTTTTCTACTTTATGGGACCTGGCGCTCACCACTACCCTCCTGCCCCCCAAACCACCACCACTCTTTTTCTAGAAGAAAATCTATCTACACCTCTGGGTAAAAATACAGGCTTTTATAAGTTGGTCTGGCCTGGAAATGATCTAGGTGATGATCTGAGTCATAGTCCTTAACCTGCAGCAGGATCTGTATAGCCTTAGTTGTTTGTCACTCTGCTGACTGTCAACACTGTAGCTTTTCTTATATCGGGAGTTTTAGTATTCTTGCAGTCTCTCTGGACTAGTGGTATCACAGACAAATCGGAACAAGAACAAATCCTTAAGGCTCTTGGAGTAGGAGCTCTAGCATATGCATCCTTCCTCCTAACTGTCCTAGCTTAACCCCCCTTTCCTCCTGGCAGGACCAGCCAACTCCTAGCAAGAGGGGAGGAATGGGATGGTCGATCCCATTACTAATGCCAACCAATGCCAGCCATACCTTATGTGCACGAACATAGTAAAACATAACATAACAAAACAAACATTCACAGATACCCCCAGGTCTGGGTGCTGCAACAGTACGCTATGGTTTTCCAGGTCTTGCAGCACCAGGCGGCAACCATGATACTCTAATAATCTGTGGGTTTTTGTTCACCACAACTTGCATTGATGTCCGCAGTGCATGCTCTGCTTACACGAAGGGACGTGCCGTCATTATATCTGGATATAAGATGTGATCAATGACAAATGAGCGTAAATGGACTTTAAAGGGGTTGTCCCGTCTCAACACTTAAGGCATATGTCTAGGACCCACCTCTGGGAACCTCTTCTATGTCCATAACGGGGCCCCCGAAGTGAAGAGAGAGCAGCCCATTCACCACTATAGGAGTACCAATAATAGCTAAACGCTGGCTGGACTATTTCCGGCAGTCCCATAGAGGTGAATGTAGAGGTGGCTGCGACTGCGCAGTGTGCTGTCCATTCACTTTGAGGATCACATTCTGGAGACAGGAGCACAACCCAAAGGTGGGTTCTAGCGATATGCCACAATTGTTGAGATGGGACAACCCGTTTAGTTTAGAATCTGCAGAGGTTTTGTAGAGTTTAGTGAATACTTTAGATAACCTGTCTCATCAGTGATGCACTAACGCTTTTGGGTAAGGCCACATGGCCCGGACGTGGTCCAGCCGGTACCCGTGGGTGGGTGTGGTCTGCCGTGTCTGAGTGGACCGTTAGGCCTTCCTCTTTATCTTGGAGAATAAAGAGATGCAACCCATGAAAAGTCCTCACTTAGTGAATGCTCCCACTTATCAGCTTCACCTCTGCAGTTACCACCTATGGCCAGAGCTAAATCTTATGAACTTATGAACTTATTATCCCATAGAGAACCGGATTTGAAAAACGAGATGACCACACCATTATGTATATTACAGAAATAAGCAAAGTGTGAAGAAATTAGCGGAATTTCCAAACTTATGTCCTGTAACATCTGAGCACATTCTGACCTCATTACTGCTAAGTGGAGTAATGCAAAGCAGTTTAAAGCTATTAGCCTCAAACGCCAGGCAGAGATCCCCTTGGTGCTTAAGGGTTTCCATAAATTTTACATTAAAGAGGTATAACCTCACTGCTTACAAGCTGCGCTCTGGGCTCATTTGACCAGTTTCAAGGCATCTTTATCATGTTCCGTGAATAACAATTGTTTCCTGCACAGAGATTTCTTTTTGTACAGCACCATCTAGTGTTCACAGCAGGTGTTACACACCAGGAGGAAATACTGCAAGCTAGTAGCATAGGGGGTATACATTACAACCTGGGAGCAGTTCCTCTACTGCTTAATTTAAATAAATTTGCTGAAATAAGCTTAAAGAGTAACTAAACGTTTGAATACATGTTTATTAAAATGTCCCTATTGTCATAAAAACACATTTTGTAATATACTTTATTAAGGCATTTTATATTTTTAACGAGCAGCAATGTGCGCTCTTGCCCGTACTCCATGAGAAGTCAGCGGTATACTGAAAAGTAAGTTTTAAAGGGGTTGTCCAAGTTATATTTATTGATGACCTATCCTCAGGATAGGTCATCAATATCAGATCGGCGGGGGTCCGACACCCGACACCCCCGCCGATCAGCTGTTTGAAGAGAAGGCGAGCGCCGTGCCAGCGCTGCCTCCTCTTCATTGTTTACCTACTCGCCGTTGCATCTGCAGCGGTGAGCAGGTGTAATTACACCCAAGCAGTTCCATTCATTTCAATGGGACGGCTCGTTTCTATACAAGTGTATACTACAGAGCCGTCCCATTGAAATGAATGGAACTGCTTGGGTGTAATTACACCTGCTCACCGCTGCAGATGCAACGGCCAGCATGTAAACAATGACGAGGAGGCAGCGCTGGCACGGCGCTCGCCTTCTCTTCAAACAGCTGATCAGCGGGGGTGTCGGGTGTCGGACCCCCGCCGATCTGATATTGATGACCTATCCTGAGGATAGGTCATCAATAAATATAACTTGGACAACCCCTTTAAGTGCACAGGAAAAAGTGTGGTTTAGGGGGGGAAAGTCTATTAAAAATACAAAAACCATTAATAAACAATATTACAAAATGTGTTATTATGATATATGATATGACATTTTAACAAATATTTATTCAAAAGTTTAGTTACTGTATAAAGGCTATGTACACCTTTGGGGGCAGTTTTTTCTATCATTGCATTGTACTTATTTTGAGCAAAAAAAAAAATAATCAATTGGTCTTTATTAAAAATATTTTTGTGTACATAGCTAAGATGCTGTAGTAGGGGCCTGTGGATTTTTTGTCTTTTCCATCATCTGGGGAGCTGAGGGGCTCCTTATCTCTGCTCTCTGACATTATAAACACTCATTATAGATCCGTTCTTATCTTACTGTTTATGACCTCTCAGTAGTTTAGCGATAAGGTTTATTAGATGACCGACCAAAGTGAAAGTGAAAGTACTGGTCACTCAGCTAGAAAAACAATGAATCCTTTGTGACAGAATGGCTCAATATTTTTTTTTAATAAAGGCCAATTGAAAATATGATTTTTAGCTAAAAATGAGTAAAGTGCAATCATAAACACTAAATTGCCTCTAAAGGTGCACATTTAAATCTAGTTTATCGTTTTTTTGGGGCATTCTTATAGGTTATTGGCCTCCTATGAAATTTGCCCTACTATTTGTATTGCAACATTTCAGATAGGTGACGGTATGCATATTTCTTCGATTTTTTTTCTAAAGTGAGTCTCACTTACATTTATTATTAGTTACTCTGTACATTGCTGTTGTCCATGCTGGGGCTATGTATGCCACAGGAAACAGATATTTTTTATAAATATTATTTAATAAATTAATATTTATTTTTAGTTGCAAACAAATAAGGGTTATATATATATATATATATATATATATATATTATACAGTTTTTAAATTTACTTTTTGTTTCAATTAGTCATAGTTTTCAAGATCTCTGCTGGCTGTCATTTTATGCCGCAATTACAAATCTGTCCAGATCATGTGATGTTTACAAAAGATAAAATCTCCACTACAGTTATCAAAGCCGTACATGAGTGTGTCCATGACCAGGGCAGATTTTTTTTTTAATCCCCCTAGAAGTAAACAAGGAAAGTTTCCAGCAAGCAGAGACCTTGAAAACTAGAGATTTTTTTCAGAGACTATATAGTAGTATATAAATAACATTTTATATCTTTTTATTGCACAAAAATTAAGATTTGATGAAACAATAAATAACTATTTAAGGGTTATTAAGTTTTCATAAAACTTTGGATATCTCAGAGACATATCAAAAGTTTTAATAGGTAGCAGACCGAGTGCTGAGACCCCCACCGATCACTAGAATGAAGAGAGAGATGCATGTGCATATTAGACCCTATGTCCACGCTACAGGTGATGGAGAGATGGGCCTGTCTCAATTCTGTCCCCTGCAGTGGAGAGAGAGATATGATGTAAGAGCCTCTCTTTCTTCGTTCTAGCGATCGATGAGGGTCTCAGCACTCAGACCTCCACCGATCACAACCTTTGATACGTCTCTATGAGTTTTCATAAAACTTGATATGTTACAGCGACATATAAAGGTCTGGTAACTGTGGAGGCCCTTTACTCTTCGTACTTTCTTCTGTGAATGCTGCAAGAATTCAGCACAGGGATGCGACGGTGGCAAGTCTTGTCATTTTTGGATCTTGAAGTTGCTGTTGGTGGAGCTTTTGGAAATCTTTTGTACACCACTAGCTATTGCTCTGCAAATTCAACCATGCTTTATCAGACATAATGTTTTGCAATGGGTCCAAATGTCCATCTACGATCATATTCTGTAACCCATTTCAATATGCCATGTGCTTCTGTTCATCCCCCCTCCCTTTAAAGGGGTTGTGTCGCAAATTCTACATTTTTCAAACCAGCACCTGAATCTGAATACTTTTGTAATTGCATGTAATTAAAAAATTAGCATAGCCAGTGAGGTATTCAGTAAAATGTATCTGTATAGCGCCACCTGCTGTTTGTTCTTTTCCTTATTATTTTATATGTCACAATGAGGTGGTTGCACGCGCCCAGTTAAAATTTTCAACTGCCACCAGCCATAGGTTTAGCTAGAAGCAGTTACATGGAGAGAGCTGCAGCAAAAAGGACACACCCCATGAGCTACCAGGCTGAAGATAATCTAGCAGAGCAGTTGGAGCAATGAATGGGGAGATCTCTGGATCCATGTGAGGTACAGGGCTGGTTCTAGCTTTTTTTATAAACAGATTGTCATGTACTGTATGATGTCTGATTTTCAATTTTTACATCAATCATGGCATAACCCCTTTAAATCTTGCATAACTGATGCTTGACGGCCATGTTGTTCTGTTGGTGTGCACCTGCTGGAATAATTTTCCCATCGAGTTCCTCGAGCTTCTCATCATGCTCTCCAGGATATCTGCAGCAATGTCCAGACCTGTGGCTGTTTTTATTTTGTACCGACCACAGATCTCACGTTACGCCTCTTCCATGCCGATTTACTGGGACAATAAGGTCTTGAAATTGACCAGCGTTTATGGAATCGAATATGGCGCGTTGGACACATGCACAACACCACTGCCCTGTGCACGGAAGAACAAACGACTGGCGGGAGAAGAGACCATGGGCCTCATTCATTTCTTACACTGCTGTGGTAAAATGACGCAACACGGACGTCATGTGGACATCATCTCTGCTTTGTAGACCACAAAATGGATACGGTTGTGTGCATGAGGCCTACCCTGGCAAACCACACAAGCGACACAGGGGTCTGGTTTTTGTGGCCTACCCTCCAGGTGTTCTGGCCATGACCTTTCCCCCAGAGACATCCATATTCCCCAGTTGCTGAAGGAAGAGTCAAGTGGGATTTATCAAACAGGTGTAAAAGAAAAACTGGTTTAGTTGCCCATAGCAACCAGATTCCACCTTTCATTTTCCAAAGGAGCTCCGGAAAATTAAAACTGAAATCTGATTGGTTGCCATAGGCGATTAAGACAGTTTTCCTTTACACCTGTTGTGATAAATCTGTTCCAGTTTCCTTCTAAGATGCAGGTTCTGAACAGGAAAAGAAACCGCACAGGTGAAGTTCATTTCAATGGGAGGCGCTGATGAATAGGGCTGCGTCATATGACGCCCTTCATCAGCCGCCATTTTCCGATCCAGAACTTGGATGCTAAAGGAGCCCTAAAAATAAATGGCTGCAGAGCCTCGGAAGACTGTATATAAATATATACCCATTACTTCTGATTATATATAAGATTTAAAGGGGTTTTCCGGGAGTGGCCTGTCTCAGGATAGGTTATCAATATCTGATCGTGGGGGTCGGACACCGATCACCCCCACCAATCAGCTGTTTGAAGAGGCTGCAGCCTGCTCACAGCAAATCGAGCAAAGCGCCCTACATTGTATAGTGGCTGTGCTTGGTATTGCAGGCCAGACCCATTCACATGAATGGGACTTGAAGTACCCTGGAGTGGGGCACTACCATTTTGTCACCTGGCTATGTCTAGCAATGTATCCCATCAGTATATTTATTGCAAGGTCTTTTCATTTAGTGCCTTAGGGTACTTTCACACTTGCGTTATTCTTTTCCGGCATAGAGATCCGTCAAAAGGGTCCTATGCCGGAAAAGAACTGATCAGGCATATCCCAATGCATTCTGAATGGATAGAAATCCGTTCAGTTTGCATCAGTACGCCTTCTGTTCAGTCACTGTCAGGCGTTTTTGGCGGACATAATACCGCATTTGTCCATCCAAAATGCCTGATCAGTCGCAGGAATGCCGGATCCGGCATTAATTCCCATTGACTTGCAATAGTGCCGGATCTGGCATTGTGAAACAACTGAAGGACGGAAAACCGTGAAAAGACTGCAAGACAGATCCTTCCATCTGCATGACAAGCGGAGAGACGGATCTGTTCACGCAATGCATTAGTAGACTGATCAGCACCCGGATCTGTCTACAAATGCTGTCAGTTGTCACACTGATCGGCGGATCCGGCAGGCATCTCCGGCGACAGAACTGCCTGCCGGATCACACTAACGCTGGTGTGAAAGTACCCTTAGTATTGTTATGCAACAGTTTTTACATGTGATGTGCCTGGTTTTCCAGCAGGTATATGTTCTGGCAGATTCCTTTAGAAAGAATGGAACTACAAAGGAATAAAATGGGGATTGCAGTCAGCACAACCCAATACGCAGGTGCACGTTGCTATGGTGAAATACACATACAAACGTAAAAACAAAGGTGCAATGGCACACTGCAGCTAGAGCTCCGTCCTGCCACTATGCTGGATGTTAGATGAGGCATTAGTTTATATTTTGGCCAAATTATGTAAGCCACCCACCACTTCACGGTTGCCTCTCGAGTGGTCCCTAACATTAATTCTTACCTTTTATGGGCCATATCAGCCACACAAAACCCAGGGAGTGCAGGTGCAGCATGCATGCCAGATACACTCTGCTTGTAACCCCGTCTGGTGCCATACAGCGTTCATCAGATCAAGGGATGCAAATACCAACATGCATGCTGAGCCCACTAGTACTTCTCCTGGAACCAAATGGCTTCTGGTAAGTTCTATAAAGCAGACTCAGTTTTATACTGACTTTAAAACCAGCCTACAGGGCGGATTCACTAGTCAGGTGTGCATGACTGCATGGAGGTCACCACGCCTCCCATATATGCTACAAAGGAATAAAATGGGGATTGCAGTCAGCACAACCCAATACGCAGGTGCACGTTGCTATGGTGAAATACACATACAAATGTAAAAACAAAGGTGCAATGGCACACTGCAGCTAGAGCTCCGTCCTGCCACTATGCTGGATGTTAGATGAGGCATTAGTTTATAATTTGGCCAAATTATGTAAGCCACCCACCACTTCACGGTTGCCTCTCGAGTGGTCCCTAACATTAATTCTTACCTTTTATGGGCCATATCAGCCACACAAAACCCAAGGAGTGCAGGTGCAGCATGCATGCCAGATACACTCTGCTTGTAACCCCGTCTGGTGCCATACAGCGTTCATCAGATCAAAAAATGGAACTAACTATTTGATTTTGCCCCTCTTTGGGCAGAAGTGGGTTTTCAAGTTTCTCATCAAAGGAGGGCTTTTCAGGAAGCTAGAGGAGTTTGTATCCTGGAGGGCGACAACAGGTCCAAGACACCTCATTCTGTTTGAGACGGTAACCAAAACTTGAAGTTAAAGATAACATTATGGAATAAACAGTCAAGGCCAACTGCCAGAACCGTGCATAGTGCTGGAACCAAGAAAGAGAAATATCAAGTACCGTTCTGTTACTGCAAGTCTATTCCAGGTAAAGAAAAGCTAATCTTCACAAAGTCTCTATATCATTTCATTCCTCGCTCCAACTCTCTGCAATGGAGACTGACCCCAGGAAGCGACAGCCTGAAGGTAGGAGCACCGTGACACAAACATTAGGCCACAGTATACCACTCGCATCCTCTACAACGGGACTACTCCACTGGGGGGCAGCGCACTGCAGACTGAGCTGCAAATAGACCATGTGACCAAAGAACGTGATGTCACCGGACTACGAAGAGGCCACAGCACTAACCAGAGCCTTTTCAGCTGATTGGCAGGGGTACCAGAAGTCAGTCTGCCACCAATCTGAAATAGATGACCTATACTGAGGATAGGTCTTCAATATTAAACTCCCAGAAAACCCCTTGAATGGTTGTGATTTTGCCGGTAGACCTCCCAAATCAGAGTGGATTTTGCAGATTACAGGCTTCTGATAATATGGTGATGGCTGTGCCTAATGTTAACTCTTTAGTTACTTGCTGCCTTTTTCTCTGCCCTTGATCAGTGTAGAACCAATACTCCATTGGCAGTGGCATAACTAAGGCCGCATCTTGAAAAAAAAGGGGCCCTCACCACCTAGTGTAAAAAAATGTAAACAGCAGCATAAGTAGCAATAATCAAAAATCAGAAGACCCACACTATAACAGAATGTTGCCATATTGTTTTTCCCCAAAAAGAGGTAACAAATGTTCTTGCACCTGACTTCACCCCCAATCTCTGGGCCCCATAGCAATTGCTACGGCTGTTTCTGCTATTGCTATAGTTACACCCATATCCATTGCTGCTGCACTGGACGAAAGGAAAATAAAATTTCAGGTGAGTAAATTTGCAGCGTCCCACTAAGTTATTATAAAGCTGTCATGTGGTATTGCATGTCATTTTGTCATTGTATTATCTGTTGTATCCCTGTTGACAGGCTGGGTAGGTGCAGTACACATATTCACCGCTAGATGGGGATAGCACCACTCAGTATATATACCTTTAGTCAGGCCTAGTGTGGGTGGTTGGAGTTGGGAGTTCTAGTAGTTCAGAGAGATGTAGTGGCAAGGAGCAGGGGGAAGGAGAGGCCCCTGTCCTCTTAGGACTCTCTTGGGCCACACCAGTCCAGAGGAGCCAGTTCAGAGACTCAGCGTTCTATAGCCAAAGGAAAGAGGCTTAGGTGACCTTTCTTCTACCAGTTTTATCCTTGAGGGGAACCAAGCGAGTATTGAATTGATTTGTATGAATATTAAGATACAAAGGATTGATAACAGCCATTATTCAGGGCTTCTGGGCTCCTTTGTATTAGGTGGAGGTCAATATAGCCTTCGGCAGCCCCACCGCTGTATTGAAAGTCAGATAGGCCATCTGTTGAGGTGCTTGGCAGGAGATGAGGAATTTAACCATTGTTTATTGCTGAGGTTGTAAATTGAGGCAAAGGACTAAGCACACCAGTGAAGAGTACTAGATACCCACAGCCTGAGTCAGGATCAAGTACAGCCTGTCTACAGTGGATCTACAGAGTTTCTCTTTATGCTTAAAGACCGTATTTCATCTGGATGTACAGGCTACCAAAGGAACCTACGCTTGTGAGTTGGATTCAATAATTGACTCCTTCATTATTCATCTCTACTACTACTACTCTCACTACACTTGGGGCCCAGCCGCCAAGGCACACTAAAAACCCTACCAACATCAAGGGCGCCTTGAACCATCATCTGGTCGGTGTCCCCTGTAACCAGAGCGTGCCCAGGAGAATCCTGTGTTGTTCTCCCACACACAACTCGTGTAGGCCTGCCCAGGAACTACGAAAACTGTTAGTAACCAAAAACTGTGTAGTTCATGCCCTCGGCCTACCCGTTGTTCACACTACCGTGACCTCACAGAGACATTGCCCTGTTGGTTCTGTCCCACCGCAAATTTCCTCTTTTTTCTGTTTATTTTAACCTCCTGCAGGAGAAAATGACAGAGAAAGAAAACAATATATTTTCCACTTTTTTTTAGCCGTAGCTACTGACTGCTACAAATTGCCTTCCATTTTCCGGCCTGATTGGCAGTGGAGGTTTGTAGCAGAGATTTTCTCATCATGTAGGTTCTTTATCCATTGAAGCAAGCGTTCCTAGGCAATTGTTGTAACGGTGCAAACAGAACGCACTCTGGCGTCCTTATTATTTACTGTAGTGACTGCATTGTCACATTGCAAAATAATTTCAGTATTTTCTAAAACCAAGTAGATTGTGGATTGATTTTGTACAGAATTCTCTTAATTTTTTTTTTCTAAAAGGTGGATAGAAATGACGGAGAGCCCCAAACATGCGAAGAAGAAAAACCAAGCCACAGAGCAGCTAATTCATGAATCTCAAGCAAAATGCAAAAAAACAAACATGCCTTGGCCATACTAATATATAAATATATATATATATAATGATTTTATTAACTATTATGCCCTGTTTCCTTGTGTTACAATTAGAAATCAATCACGTGACCTGGTTTGTAGTCTTGCTGACATGTTGACAGGTTACATGCACCACCCCCACCTTCCCCCGAGCTGCACTACCTTTCCCCGCCTGCATTGACGCCCCTCCACTGCCTCCTCATTCCTGAGCTAGCGCTGTGTACTAGCGTTATGTGGAATCTTATGCCATTCTGTCTGCACGCCTGTCATGTAGCTGTGCAGACAAAGCGGCATCCGAATACAAATAACGCTAGTGCATAGCTGCGATATCCAGCTCAGGGACGAGGAGGCAGTTGAGGGGCGTCAATGCAGGAGGGGGAAGGCGGTGCCGCAATCTCAAATAATTATCTATTTATTGTACACCTAGCTGTCAGCCTCCCTATAATTATATAACACCTGGGGGCTGTCCTCTCAGATTGTCTACTAAATCAACCCTAAGGAACCCCCCACAGCTCAATTTAAAGGGATTATCCAGGCCTGTACCTAAAAAGTCTCTTTCAGCTAACCTGCATACACAACACACTTCTGGAGATTACACGACCCAAGCTGGGATCACGTGACGGTTCGACTGGCTGCGGGCTCTTCCTCTGACATCATGACCGGAGGTGCTCCTCTTTAATGCAGCGTTATGTACAGAGGCATAACTTGAAGCTCCTGGCTCCCAAATGCAAATTTTGTAACAACGACCATGTGCCATATGTAATACTGGTGTCTTCACATTTTGCAGAGGACCCTTGACACAAGAAAAATACATCAACACTGCCCTATGTGAATGAAGACCAACAACCTGACTTTTTTTTACCCTTTTATACAAGCAAACTATTTGTGCCAAGACGTTTTCCTCTATCAGATTAAGATCTCTCCAAGGTGTGTCACCTTCTGTACCAGCAGGTTTCTATTTTGTACAATATTTATTTATTTCCTAGCAACAATGTAACCAGCGACTGGAATCTGCTCTCGGAGCACATAAAAAGAACAATAAAATCCAGTAAATATATCAGGAGCACAATTCAGCATAAACTTGGCCAACTCACAAGGATTAATCCGCAGTTCGGGTAATGGGATGTCTGTCAGTTGACCATTAACTGCTGTTCAGGATATGACAATTAAGCCTGCGCTCCTGTGAGCCTGGCCGGAGAACATGCTCGTCTCATAAATGTAACAGCCTCATTACAATCAGAAGCTAAATCCCACCTTGATCATAACCGTTTGGCTGCGGTCTGTATTTTGTGGGATTTCTCTGTCACATTTCTCTAGATAAACCAAATAATCCATTTCTCTAGAAAATAAATAATAAAATGAAATAAACTAATGATTCAGGAAGTGATGTAATATTATTATCATCTAATAAAGTGACGCTCGATCTTCAGACACAGGCCACTTTTGACCATGCACCCTCTATGCCTATGACATACTTACCAACGTTTTAGGCCTCATGCACACGACCGTATGTATTTTGCGGTACGCACAAAATGGGTCTGCAAAAAATACGGATGACGTCCGTGTGCATTCCGTATTTTGCAGAACGGAACAGCTGGCCCCTAATAGAACATTCCTATCATTGTCCGTAATGCGCACAATAATAGGACGTGTTCAACTTTTATGCGGAACGACGTACGGAAATGGAATGAACACAGGGTAACTTCCGTTTTTCTGTGGACCCATTAAGGCGAATGGATCCACATATGGTCCACAAAAAAACAAAACGGTACAGACACGAAAAAAAAAAAATATGTTTATGTGCATGAGCCCTCAGTTGGTAAATTCAGGGCATCCACTCCCTGCCCGGAGAATGCCTAACCCACCCAGGGAATGCTCACTTATGGGTGGAGTTATCATTAGCCCTGCCAGAACAGTTGGCAACTAGGCTATGAGGGTCTAAGAACTTAGAAGAAACAAGCATTCACCCATGATGCCCAAGTCCACCTCACCAAACCCTTCTGGCCCTTATCTACAGAAATCAGGACTACTATTAGACATCCCCTTCTCTTTTTTCCTTAAAGTGGCACTGCACTAGGAATAAACTTTTGATATGTCATAAGCTTTTGATCGAGTTCACCTCGATTCCATCTCTTGCAGCGAGGAGAGACAACACTTCTCTCCTTGTTCTAGCGATTGGTGGGGAGTCAACACTTTGACCATTACCAATCAAAACCTTTGATATATCGCTAAGCTATGACATATCTAAAGTTTGTTCAAAGTGCAGTGATGCTTGAATGAATTCTCCTTTGAACGGGAGGAACATTTTAAATCTGGCTTTGTGCTAGTTCAACTTTTAGTGATTTGGTCAGGGTTTTGGCCAGTGATTTCCATCAGCAATTGTGGGCCAAAACCCAGACATAAGGTATAATGAAAAGATTTGCAATGGTTTTTGATCTGCACCTGGTTCTGGCTCACAAACACTGTTGAAAATGACCAAACTCTGAAGTGTGAACTAGGCCTCATGCTCTTTCTCCTGAACAACATATAATTAGACTCTCCTCATAACTCACAGACTGATCCTGGATAAGGCCACATGCACATGAACGTAACTAGAGATGAGCGAACTTTAAAAAAAAGTCCGGCGTTCGGCGTTCGGGTTGTGGTAAGTCGCGCATCCCGTTATGGATTCCACCATAGCGGCATATGGAATCCATAAGGGGTGGCTGCCACCAACCCGAATCAAATCCAGTGCTGAGCCACGCCCCCTGCACTGATCACATGACAGTGACGTCACCCCAGGTCCTTCGGCTGTTCAACAGTTCGGGTTGGCGGCAGCCGCCCCTTATGGATTCCATAGGCCGCTATAGTGGAATCCATAACGGGATGCGCGACTTACCACAACCCGAACGCCGGACATTTTTTTAAAGTTCGCTCATCTTCAAACGTAACCAATTTGCGGGCCTCAAATCACAGATCTGCAAAATTCAGATGCTGTCCATGTAATGTCCACATTTTATTTTTGGACTCATGGTTTTCAATGGATCCGTGGTCCACATTTTGCAGACATAGTCTATCTTTTTGCTGAACGGACATAAAGATGCAGAAAGCACACGGATGTTTGGAAAACATTACATACAGCACCACAAAAGAAACATGGTATCACAGCAACACATACCTCTTACATCCAGTGACGTCTACTCTGATGTGCACGTTCTCTTTCTTCATCTTCTTCATTCATACCAGACAGCCATGATGATTTTGAGTTTGACAAACAGACATTTTAGCTTTCCACCTTCTGAACATCCCATCCTGCCACCTCCAATACTGTGCCAGCTGTGCTCCTACTACTATACTGCAGAAACAGTCCCCCTGAAAATACTATTACCGCACAGATAGTGCCCCCTTCAATAATTATTGGCACACAGTGTCCTAAAAATAACAATGCCCAGCAAATAGTGTCCCTGACATAGTATAAACATAATGTCCCCCAAAAATAATTGTGCTCAGCTGATACTGTGCCAGGGTGGCGCCACAGTAATTGCTCCCAAAAGTCCCACCAATAAAAATAAATACCCCCTTATAATGTGTGCCAATACACAAATACCCCCTTATAATGTGTGCCAATACAAAAATACCCCCTTATAATGTGTGCCAGTACAAAAATAAATACCCCCTTATATTGTGTGCCAATACAAAAATACCCCCTTATAATGTGTGCCAATACAAAAATAAATACCCCCTTATAATGTGTGCCAATACAAAAATACCCCCTTATAATGTGTGCCAATACAAAAATATTTCCTTACAATGTGCGCCAGTACAAAAAATACCCCTTTATAATATAAAGTAGTACAGAAAATATCCCCTTAGGCCTAATTCACACGTCCGTATTTTTTTTTCAAATTATTTCCGCAAAAATGCGGAAATAATGCGGAAGATATGCGGACCCAATCATTTCATTAGGTCCGCAAATGATGCGGAGAGCATTCCGTATGCTCTCCCCATCCGCAAATCCTTTCTTTTCTGCAATGCGGAACTGTAAAAAAAAGTAGAACATGTCCTACTTTTGTCCGCAAATTGCGGAACGTAGCCCCATTGAAGTCAATGGATCCGCATAAATCCGGATGACATGCGGAAAGGTTACAAAAGTCATCCGCATGTCATCCGTATTTGCGGATCCATAATTACAGATCCACAGAAAATGAAAAGTTACCCTGGAAACATCTTTTTTTTTTTCTTGTTCTTCCAGATTTTTGCGGAAATACAGAAATACGGAAGGTATACGGAGACAGTAAAAAACAAAAACGGAAGAATTTTGTGGAAACACGGATCCGCAAAAAAACGGACCGTGATTCTGGAAAGAAAAATTACTGACGTGTGAATAAGACCTTATAATGTGTATCAGTGCAAAAAATATCCCCTAATAATCCATGCCTGTGCAAAAAAAAAAAAAAACTTTTAGTGTTCGCCATTACAAAACTATCCCCTTATAATGCGTGTCAGTGCACAAAATTCCCCCTTAAAAAGGGTGACAGTACAAAAAAATGCCCCCTTCTGTGTGCCAGTAAAAAGTACTCCCTTTTAAAGCCAATGCCACCATAGTGCGCCTCTTATGTGTGCCAGTACAAAATGCCCTGATTTAGTGCCGCCAGTAGAAACAATGCCCCCCTCCCCATAGTGGTCCAACAGCATGGTACTAATTACAAAATAATAAACTTATACTTACCTCCATGCAGCTGTCAGCACTGCGGTGCAGGCCTCTTCCGTCCTGTTTCCTGGGCTGTATGCTGCCTGTCTCAGGCAGTGTGATGATGATCATGTCATGGCGCTCCCTGAGCCAGCCTCTGATAGGGGGAACCGTGACATGGCTCCCATGTCTTACAGCAGTATTCAACTATATCGCAGTCCTAAGGATGGCGATACAGTTGTATATAGTGACACAAGCTCTTCCACAATGAAAGCTCTCATTTTCTACGGCCCTGCCTCTGCCCCTACTTGTCCTCAGATCGCGGTGCCTGGGGCAATCATCTCACTTTGCCTAATTGGCAGTGCCCCCCTGGCTTAGGGCTCTTTCACACTTGCGTTTTTGTTTTCCGGCATAGAGTTCCGTCGTCGGGTCTCTATGCCGGAAAAATCCTGATCAGGATCATCCCAATGCATTCTGAATGGAGAGAAATCCGTTCAGGATGCATCAGGATGTCTTCCGTTCAGGACCGGAACGTTTTTTGGCCGGAGAAAATACTGCAGCATGCTGCGCTTTTTGCTCCGGCCAAAAATCCTGAACCCATTGAAAGGCATTAATCCGGATCCGGCCTTAAGCTAAACGTCGTTTCGGCGCATCGCCGGAACCGACGTTTAGCTTTTTCTCAATGGTTACCATGGCAGCCAGGACGCTAAAGTCCCGGCTGCCATGATAAAGTGTAGTGGGGAGCGGGGGAGCAGTATACTTACAGTCCGTGCGGCTCCCGGGGCGATCCAGAGTGATGTCAGGGCGTCCCACGCGCATGGATCGCGTGATCCATGCGCATGGGGCGCTCTGACGTCATTCTGGAGCGCCCCAGGAGCCACACGGACTGTAATTATACTGCTCTACTATGGCAACCAGGACTTTAATAGTGTCCTGGCTGCCATAGTAACCTCAAAGCATTTCGAAGACTGATCAGGATCCTGATCAGTCTTCTAATGCTTTCAGATGACTTGCGTTCTGACGGATCCGGCGGGACGGAAGTGCCTGCCGGATCCTCAGAACGCAAGTGTGAAAGAGGACTTAGAGGTGCTGTTGCAGTTGCGACCCCTATAGTTATGCGACTGACCACAACCCAGAATAGAAGATAGGAACAATAAAGGTAAAGGAAATACATTACAAAATCACAGCGACCTCGATAATGGATTATTTTAAAGGAAGTTGATGCAAACCATAAAAACCTTTAATCTCATGAATAAATTGTACAATCTGTCCTGACCATGTCAAACTGTGCAGGAATTTGTGTAATCTACAGTCCATATTTCACATATACCTATGGTGCAGGTGCTCATAAGAAGTGGGGTGCATCAGAACTAAAGTGGAGGGGAATCAGTAAGGTGCCCTCAGCACAGCCTTTTCTTGAACAGGAATATCTCTTCCAAATTGCATCAAATATTGAAAAAATATGGAATATAAATGTAAAATTATTATATAATGAATATATAAAATGAGGTCTAATATACAGGTAGGAACCAGACAGTTTCTGGAGCATGGGACACTGGGGATGCATGGTCGATGGTGGCCCTTCAGTCAATGTGGTTAAGCCCTACCCCTATTGAGAACTTCGGGTTCACTGTGGGTGGTCCGACATATTCACCTAGCAGTTCTGGAGCAGAGTGGGGAAATGAAAAAGTTCTTGGTCTGTAAGATCTCCCCTTATTCTTAGGACAGCAGTTTGGGGAGCACCTTGCAGACATAGCTGTGAGTGCACCATGGATCCAAAGCACTTGTGTAATTTATGTTTTTTTCATGGTTCCCCTTTAAGACCGGCCAATTTAGCAATTTGTATAAAGTCTACTCTTACTGGGAGCAAAGAAGAAAAAAAAAAGCCAAGAAGAGGATTATTATTGATGATATCAGTGTGGTCTATTTCTTTTCTGGTCATCTGAAACCTGATCTGCTGCTCCTGCAGACTGAGCTGCGGCTTTAAAACTGCTCAGCATTGTAATTAAGTAATCCCTATCTGCAATCATCTCAGAAGCGCCAGCAGACGTTTCGGAGCCGCCGCACACTGGATTACAGGGGGAAACCAGACTGTGCTCTTTCCAACTGCCCAGCTGGAGACATCAATGAAGGGATCTGGAAAATGATCTGGCTGACCCATAATTCACATCAATTTTAAGAGGGAAGGATGAAAAACTCTTTACATCGGGAAGTACAAATTGGTGCCTTCACTGTGATATCACAGTATCGCCATGATTTATGTAGTTTCCAAAAAATGGCAAGTTTATAAATTACCCTTTGGATAATCCTTTTCGCACAGTGGGGGTCGTTGGGGGACATTTGTCAAGCTTGCCTGTTTTTGGCCATAAAATTAGACAGGCGCATTACTTTCGACTGTCTTTCCTTTGCTGAGTATTTATTAAAATTGAATTAGACTAAGGCCTCATGCACACGAACGTATTTTCTTTCCGTGTCTGTTCCGTATTTTTTGTGGACCATATGTGGAACTATTAATTTCAATTGGTCCGTAAAAAAAACCCTGAAGTTACTCTGTGTGCATTCCATTTCTGTATGTCCGTTCCGCCAAAAAATAGAACATGTCCTATTATTGTCCGCATTACAGACAAGGACAGGACTGTTCTATTAGGGGCCGGCTGTTCCGTCCTGCAAAATACAGAATGCACACAGACGCCATCCGTATTTTTTGAGGATCAGTGTTTTGTGGACCGCAAACTACATACGGTCGTGTGCATGAGCCCTAAGAGTATTTTTATTATGGCTCATACACATGACCGTGCCGTGTTTTGTGGTCCACAAAACATCGATGCTGGCCGTATACGTTCCACAATTTGCGGAACGGAACGGGCAGCCCATGATAGAAATGCCTATTCTTGTCCAAAAAAGTGGACAAGAATAGGAAATGTTCTATTTTTCTTGAGGGGCCACGGAACGGAGCAACAAATGTGGACAGCACACGGAGTGAAGTAAATGGGTCCGCATTCGAGCCGCAAAAAACGTGGCTCAGATGGGAGCCCAAATAACAGTTGTGTGCATGAACCCTTAGGTTGTTTATCAGTTAGACTGGATCGTATTCACAAAGACTTGTCTAATTTACTTGCGCAAGAAAAAAGGTGCATCTTTGTGGAGAAAAGTTGCATGTCTCCAGGAAAGTGCTACTTTTAACGCAAAAAAAGTCACACTTCACCACTCAAAACAGTGGAAGAAAAGTACGCCAGCCCTGGAGAGAGTAGAAATTGGATTTTTTAGCGACAAATTCACTAAAACAATAAGACAGTCTAAATCAGCATTTTATTAGACTAAAAACAGGCACAAACACCTTAGTAAATGTGCCTCAGTGTTTGATCAGTAATTTTCCTCAGGGATTCTGAACCAAAACCAGGAGTGGATCCTACACAAAAATAAGGTATAATGGAAAGATTTCCACATGTTCTGTGTTTTTGACCAGCACCTGGTATTGGCTCTCAATAACTGATGGAAATCAATGATCAACCACTGAACAAACACTGATTATGTGAATGGGCCATAGGGCTCATGCACACAAACATATTTTTTTACAATGTCTGTTCCATTTTTTTTTTTATTTGCGGCCCATATGCGGAACCATTTACTTCAACTGGGCTGCAAGAAAAACGTAAATTACTCCACATGCATTCAGTGTCCGTATGTCTGCATGGCCATTTCACAAAAAATTGAATGTGTCCTATAATTGTCCGCCTTACAAACAAGGATAGAACTGTTCTATTAGGAGCCATTCCGTAAAACTCGGAGTACAGACGACCAGTATCCGTGTGTGGTGTATCCTCAATTTGTGGACTGCAAAACATCCACCGGTTGTGTGCACGAGCCCTTAGAAGGACCCCTAAGGGTGGCAGCACACAGTGCAGATTTGTGTGCAAGAAACCTGCACTAAAACCACACCAAAAACACACAGAAATCTGTTGTTTGTGTGCTTTTATGTGGTTTTTGGTGGGGATTTGATGCAGATTTTCCGCAGATCTCACTCTTCCATTGAAAGGGGTTAAAAAAAATGCAACAGTTGACATGCTACAGATTTCAAAATCCATACAGCAGGTCAATTTCTGCATCTAAGGAATAAAAGTAAACTGTACGTGAGATTTGTCTAATCTCAGTCACTTTGCTGGTACTTTAATACACTTTTTTCTGCACAAAATCTGCAAGGAAAAAACGTGCATAATCTACACCATGTGCAGGCACACAGTGCAGATTTATGTGCAGAAAATTTGTATCAAAACCACAAAAAAAATGCATATAAATCTGCACTATTTGGATACCTGCACGCCGTTAACTTACCAATCAATTCTTCCCCTTTTGGACAGAACTGGGTTAGTCCTATTTTTTTAGTTCTCTGGGTTTACCGAAAGGGGAACGGGAAAGAAGACACCCTACTCTAAAGGGCAGAGACATGTAGGTAGCCATTGCTATTTCAGCTTATGTATACGGTAACAGAAGGTAGTCAAAAGCAGTACTCTAACTTAAAAAGAGAATCCTGGAGCATACCCTAAGCACAAGCCAAATGCGGCTTGGTTTTAAGTAAGGGGGTATGTAGTACTACACCCTGCAACTGTCTCTAAAGGCTACCAGAAATGTAATCTGAGTATTTATTCCAGGTCCTCCTACACTGTGCACTCATAATATTGTTATTCAACTGTTATGTTTACGTAATGTGCCTGGTTCCCCAGCAGGTGGCAGTGTATCTGGCAGAGAGAGATCTTTGGTTAGAATGGAACTTACCATTTCATTCTCCCCCTTTTGGGCAGAAGTGGGCTAGTACTGCTTCCTACCAAAGGTGGGGTTGCAGGAAGTGATAGTTGAGTTTAGTTGTAGTCTACAGTAGTGGAGTCTAGAATTGAAAGCAGACAAATCAAGATGGCACAATGAGGGGAATGGCCGCCACTCGTGCAGCAGGAGTCCCTAAAGGGAAGCAGCTTATAGAGCACCAAGACTCCCTACAGATACAGACACGAAGGGATCAACAGCCAAAGGCACCGCACTCAAAAGGTACCAGAACAGTCCTAAAGTCCAGCTACCAGACTAAAGTCAGAGTCTAGCACTGCAGAGAAAGATAGATCAAGGTATTCAAGTTTGCTTGCCAGTTTACCCCAAAACCTGCTGGAACCAAGAGAAACACTGAACATTGTGTTGATGTCTGAAGTTTATTCAAGCAAAGCTTTCGAACTTTATAAAGTCTGAACTCAACTTATTCTCCACAAGAATAACGCAACAATAATTGACATGCCTCAGATTTCTAAATCCACACAGCAGGTCAATTTCAGAATGTAAGAAAAATGCAAAGTGTGCTATCTAATCTCATTCACTTTGCTGGTGCTGTATTACGCTGTGCGTTTTCCGCATGGAAATCCAAGCAGCAAATCTGCATATAGCAGCCGCCCTTACAAGGTTTCCTATTCCAGCCATCAATTGAGAACACAGTAGCAAGTATTCAATTTCCCTGCAGCGCCACCACAGAGGAAACAAAGTATTACACAGGTCCTAGTAAAATCAATGGACTGTGCATGTAAAGCTGTGTCTGCTCCAGAATTAGCTGCTCCCTGCTCCAGCTTATTAAGGCTTCGTGCACATCACCACAAAATACAGATAACTCCCATGTGCACTTGCATTTTCCTCACTCCTATCACTAGAAATGACTATTCTTGTCCAAAAAATGGACAAAAGCAGGACATGTTCTATAAGTTGCAGAATGGCAAGATGAGTGCATCGTTCCATAAAAATGAATGGGTCGGTGTGTTTTCCGCAAAAAATGCATCCAGCTCACGGATCAAAAAATGGTTGTGTGCATGAGGCATAACAGCGGTTATGAACTAGAGTGCTCATTGTCGCCCTATTAGGATATTTGTGAATAGGTTTTCATAACAATACAACCATTGCATTAGATTAGGAAGAAGGGTCTGCTATTTTTCCAGAAACAGCGCCACTCAGGTCTGTTGGCTGTGTCTGGTATTGCAGCTCAGCCCAATAATGGGGAATATAAATAGAGATCTGATATACAGGAGTTCTGCATCGTCCCCCTCTATGTCACTATGGGACATCTCTTGAGTAATCCATGACTGGAGAGGACTCCTTATGACATCAGTCTCACCAGTGACTACATTTTCAGGTGCTGTAGAGCTGAACGGGCTTCTATATGAAAAGTGATTAAATTACCGCCCCCCCCCCCTCTTCAATTCTGCTATTTCTTATGGAATAATTGAATACCGCACAGTTGCCAAGTCTCTCAGGGAACCATTTCCATTGCAGCAGCCCGATATGTGCAGGTCCTCACCATGATCCCTCCGAAAAGAAATGTCCTGCTTTGAAGGTTAAAACGTATTCTTTTTACTTTATGTTCATGTTATTTCTTCAAACTTTTCAGCTTTTTTCCTCTCCTTGTCAGAACGATGCAGGAAGGGTACGGGGTTGTTTTCTGCAGAATCTGGCAGTCCTATCTTACTACAGCAAAACAGCAGCTCGGTGTTGTGTCATCGGTCTTTTATGATTAATGCTATATGGATGTCTATGCCAAGAGTCAGTTATTCTGCCTGAATGAGCGCAATGGGCTATTTTAATACCAATGGCTTTGGCATCTCTACAGTGGGCGCTGTCCTGAGCCATCTTGGAAAGGAGCATTTCTGTAAAAAAGTGAAGATGCATCCAAGCAACCAGTCTTGAGTCTTGTGACTCGCAGCAACATTCTTTGGCTCCTGTAATAACGGAAATAAAATAGCATTCTCACCCGAAATACAACAAAAAAAAAGGTAAAACCGCCATTTAACCACTTCTTCTGTAACACCAGTTTGTAGGGAAGTTGAGGCCGATGTACTGATGCAATAAATGTACCCCATGCAACCCCGGCAGCGGGATCTGTAGGCAGCCCACCGCTAAAGGCCGAGTCACGCTTGTACATGGTATCTGAAACACAATAACATGTAAAGATGTGTCTCAGGCTATGGGCTCATGCACATGAACGTATTTTTTGCCCGCATCCGATACAAATTTTTTGCGTGTCGGATGCAGACCCACTTCAATAGAACAGCAAAAACGGAAAAGGCTGTGTGCATGAGCCCTAAATGTGGTACAGGGGTGGACAATTGTGTTTAACTCTATACCAAATATTGGTTGGCTTAGTAGGAAATAGAATTTTATGCCAGAATTTTGGCGCAAAATAACGCATTTTAGGTCATGCCTTTTTCTTGGTGATCCATCCCCTCTTAAAGGCAAACCATGCAACCTTGTGTCCTTACAGGTAGCACTAGGAATTCACCCAACTTACCTCTCTGTATAACCTGAAACCCGTTGGCTCAATGCAAAATCTAACAGCTCTCCCACCGACCATGCGCCATTTATAATAAGTGTCTTCTATGTGGTACCACTGCCTGGGGGTGACTGCCCTGTGCCCCTTATAGCCCTTCAAGTGTGAAATAAATGTACCACTACATTGCCACTCAGGAGTCAGTGAAAGTTGATAATTCCTTTTTCTTGTCCATAGGGGGCAGTGTGATTTCTAATTTAGTGTTGTTTTTTTTAGGCCTGAGGCTGGTTTGGGTTGTACTGTGAGAAACCAGGGAAGTTTTAATTTCCCTTCCACCACTGCCATACCTCCCAACTTTAGAAAATTGTAAAGAGGGACACGCGTCTAACTCTGCCCAAAGCATAACTATGCAAACCCAGTCCCCTTAATGCCCCCAAATAGTAATTATTCCCTCTTTGTACCAGCACAGTAGGTATGCCCAGGGGTGGGATTTAGATTTTTAACAACAGGTTCCCTACTCAGCAGTGGACACACGGCATCATGACACATATCTACATACACCATATATATGCAACACACATACACATAAATACACCATATACATGGTACGCATACATAAATACACTATACATACACTACACACACACATACTGCCAAACTTGTAAACAGCCTAAGTTTTACACAGTTCTGGCCCACACCTCTAACTCAACCCAATGTCTATTGGCTGTCATTTTAACAACCAGATCTGGAGAACTGGAGGGAACTGGCCGAATCCCCATGCCTGGTTATGTCCAACTGTTTCCCCTTCACAGTAGTACCCACTTCACAGTAGTCATGGACAGATACATGCCTCCTTCACAGTTGCTATGCTCAGATATGACTCTCACAGTAGTTATGCCCAGATGTGCCCCCACACAGTAGCTATGCCCAAATGTTCCCCCTCACAGTTATTATACCAAGATATGTGCCCCCTTCACAATAGATATGCTAATATGTGTCCCATCACAGTAGTTATGCCCAGATATGCCCCTCACAGTAGTTATGCCCAGATATGTGCCCCCTCACAGTAGTTATCCCCAGATAGGTGCCCCCCTCACAGGAAGTAAAAAAACAAACAGTAAATACTCACCTAGTTCCTCTGATGATCACGGCTCCCCACAGCAGCAGCAGGATACTGTTACACCTTACGCTGCTGTGTAGGAGGAGCAGAGGCGGATTCCCGGGCCGGCATCGCTCCTCCTACACAGACCAGCAGAGGGATGTCTGACAGTACATCATGCTGCTGCTGGGAAGCTCCGGCAGCTGAGAGGAATGATGAAGCGCGGAGTGGACAGCTCACTGCTTTACCATTACAATCAGCGGGACATACCGCCGAAATCCTGGACTGTCCCACCGTTTCTGGGACAGTTAGGAGGTATGCCCTACTCTTGGGCACATCCTAATAATTGCATTTTCTAACGAAAGGCTTTACGACTGAGCTCCTATTGTCCGACAGCAGGAAACACCATCTGATGGAGCAGTTCATTTTTGTTTTATACTTCATAGGAATTCAAGTAGGTGTACAATTCTCTGTAACTATATGGCTGGTGGATTCAGGCCAAGTCCAACACTGAAAGTGGGCAAATAAAAATAGTGAAAGCTAGTTAAACATTAATATGCCACCAGAGGGCGCCCTCTGCTACCAATGTTTGTAAATACACTGCAACTTGATGGAGAGTTTTAAGAAACTGTAGGAAGCTTTCCACATAGAACAAAGGTATTAGTTGCCTATTACACTAAAGGCTCCTTCACATGGGAATGTAATTGCCGTGCATTAAGGTGCCACTGATCATCTGATGACAAGCACTCGTTCGTTGGGTGAAGGCATCCAAAATCACAGTTTCTGGGCATCAGATCATCCTGTGTAAACAGCTACTGTCCAGAAACAATGGCACTGATTTAATAATGCTATAAATTGCGTAAGCTTAGATCGGCTGTCTAGACCTGCACCAGCTGGAGAATAGATGTGGTGCAGGGATAGGCACTTTTGGCAAACTCTACCATATTGGTTGGCTTACTTTGACAAAGAATTTTACTCCAGAATCGTGGCGCAATTTAGCTGCAAAATGTTGAACTTTAGGCCCCACCTTTTTCCTGCTTGTAAATGCTGATGATCCGTTCATTCCCAATAGATGCCTGCACAGTTAGCCAGTAGAAAGGGGCATTTAGCTATCCATGCACACAAGACAAGTACGAATAGGAATCCTGCCAATCAAATTTTCATTGGACCAGTTGCACGAACGATTGGCCATAAATATGCCAGGCTAAACTGGCGGAACCACAAATTGGCTTGTGCAAAGTAGCAAATGATTATGCCACACAATTTCATTTTCAAATGTCAACGAGAAAAAAAAATCCTGACAAATCGCAATTCTGGCAAACAACAATCTGCCATCGGCTATCACAAACTGTCGGCCATAATTGTCAAAATCACCAACTTTGGCCAACACTTAACTTCATGTGTAAGGGCAGATTACACCTCACCTGTACTTGTATAGGACAGTGTTATGTATTTACCTGCATAAAGATAAGAGTGTCAGAAACAACCCATTGTACTCAAAGAGGCTTTTGTGAAAATACCACTTTTTTTCCCAGACAATTCAAAACAGGGCAACATGTGTATAAGCTTCCTGTGAAGACATACATAAGTTCCTCAGTCTAAGCCATGTTCACACAGTGAATTTTACGCGCCAAAATCTGCATTGAATCTGTAGTGCCTTGGAGAAAGGGTACTGGAAAATGGATGTTTGTGGATATTTGCCCCTATTGCTGCTACACAAAGCCATCAACTCCCTACTTTATTGCACTTTGAACGGTTAACTTACACTGTGATCTATCCTGCTCCTGAATGCCGCTGCTCCTCTCCACCCTCGCTCTGTGTTCCTCCTGCTGTTGGCTGTGCAGTGAACTGGCGTGCACAGCGTGACGTCACAGAGCGCCTCACACTGTGCGCAGCCCTGCACAGCTTACAGCCGAGGACCAGGAAGTGGTGAGTACAGAGCCTTCACCGCTTCCTGGTCCTCCCCCTCCTGCCGATTTTTGCCACGGCCAACGAAAATGTGATCGCACTGTACATGTGAGCCCGCACCTGGAAGAGCCATTATCAAGGGGCTAAAGAGCCACATGTGGTTCTAGAGCCGCAGTTTGCTGACCACTGGTCTAGACTGTTGTTTACATCTGAAAACTGCTTAGGCTACTTTCACATTAGCGTTTTTTGCAGATCAATCATGGATCTTCAAAAACGCTTCCGTTACAATATTACAACCGCATGCATCCATCATGAACGGATCCGGTTGTATTATGTCTTCTATAGCCATGATGGATCCGTCATGAAAACCACTGAAAGTCAATGGGGACGGATCCGTTTTCTATTGTGTCAGAGAACCGGACTGCTTCTGAGAGCCCATGACGGATCTCGAAACGGAAAGCCAAAACGCTAGTGTGAAAATAGCCTTAGTCATATCCACTGACTTTACAATTATATTGTCTCAATACAAATATATGGCAGACGGAAACTGCAACAATGTTTCAGTTAGGCCGAACTGCTCCACTCTTCCCCTTCCACTAGACCGTTCTAGTTCAGTTTAAGGCTACGTTCACACGACGACATTTGTCGCGTGACGATAAGTCGCACTATTGTCGCGCGACAATTTTTATAATGGGAGTCTATGGTGTCGCATTGCGACATGCGACATGCTGCGACTGCGACACGATGGTTCCAAAAAATCCATTCAAGATGGGTTTTTCTGCGACTATCGCGTCGCAGTTGCAGCATGTCGCAATGCGACACCATAGACTCCCATTACAAAAATTGTCGCGCGACAATAGTGCGACAAAATGTCGCGCGACAAATGTTGCAGTGAAGTTGTGCCCTATTTTACCTTACTGATTTTGTAGTAAAAAGATCACAGAAAGGCACGGAGCATTATCAATCATGTTAATGCTCCGTGTCTCTGCTGTCCGGAACGGGGCTTGACTCTTTCACGCAGCAGATTACCCGCACGGCATCCGCTCGTGTGAAGAGCCCTTATTCTCCTTGCAGCATTTTCCCCTCCAGATGAATGTACAATCTGACTAACACAGACAGATTGTGGTTTTACATTATTCATTACAATATTTAAAGGGAGTCTGTCAGCGGTTTTGACCATGCTAAACTGCTGCCAGCAGAATGTTGGGTACTAGGGAGAGCAGGCCAAAATTACTTTTGTGGAGCCTTAATCAGGAGTCGAGAGAATATGAAGTTTTATTCTGCAAGATTTTGCTCCATTAAGTACTCAAAAGACAGAGCTTCACTGTGAACCGCTCTGTGTTGAGCCCCTCATCTCTGCTCTAAATGACAGCTAAGGCTAAACCTCCAGTGCACTTGCTGGAGCAAAATCTAGCTGAATCAAACATGATATTCACACTACTCCTGAGAATAAAACCTCCATAAAAGGTAAATTTACACTGCTTTCGCTATCCCCTACTTAGTAGTGTCAGCAGTTTAGCAAAGCCAGAGCTGCTGACAGAGACTCCCTTTAAATTTCACAGTGGATTCTGTAAAACCAGAATCTGCCTGTGTTAGTCACACTATAGCTACATTCATCCAGACGGGAAAATACTGCAAGGAGAATAATATAAAACTGACTAATGCCACTTGTCTGCCTTTTCTGTAGTCATACAAGAGCAGCTTTTATAATGCAGATGACTCATGTCAACATGACACATATGGCTGCCAGGATGATAATACTAAAGCCAAAGTCAGTCTTTATAATAAACTGACTAATGTTGTGATGGGATAATAAACAGGGGCTTCAACGTAACTTGTACTTTGTGCTTGTTTTACCCCCACACCCGAGATCCTGTTATGTTTAATAGTCATTAAAGTTACAGCTTCTATTTTCTGGCGACAATAATCCTGCAGAGTTGGCACTCCCAAAGTACCTAATTATCAAAGTTGTCAGATTGTTGTATGCTTATTTACTGGTCCTCACCAGTTAGCTCCAATGCATTGCTAGCCCTTCCAATTCAATTTGAAAATGCTTCCAACCTGGGGCAGTTAATGCCAAACTATCGTTGCTGGGGAGAAAAGTCAAAGGAAATCTTTTCCAAGGGCAAATTGATTTTATATGATTCTAAAGTGGTTTGAATTAAAACATACAATGGCAGCCAACGCCATATAGCACTCACAGAATGCTGCCATATAGTGTCCAAATGATAGTGCTATATAATAAGCACATCAGAAAACCACACAGTGCAGGAATAGGCAGTGCTAAAAAGTCATAAATATTACCACTGGCGCTCTGGCCTCACAACCCACCAATGCTCCATAAGTGAAGAATTACCGACTGGTCTCCAGTTCACGTATACTCCTCCATTGGACAGGCTCTAGGCCTACTCCCACCGGCCAATCACAGATCTATTTGACTTCAAACAAGTATCGTTTTCACTTGGCCCTAAAACATACCTGCTCCTTCTCCGGTCTCTGCAGTGCCCCCGGCATCACAGCAATTAGGCTCAAAACAGCATCAGGCACCATGATGCATCCATCTTTAGACCATGGCTGGACCAGAGTGATGAAGGATCTGTTGTACTTCTACCATGCATGAGAGCAACAGATTGGCCATGTTGATATACAAAATCGATCCTCCTTCCCCCTAACATCAGGAACATTTCAACTAACCTCAAAGACATTAGATTGGCTGCCCTTTATCTAATTCATAATCCGTAACTGCTTTAGAATTGTTGCTCAATGGGTGTGGAACCACTGTGTCAACTGAACAGATTTGACTTGGGGCTACCTGGCAGACCCCTGTTTTTTTACCCTTTAATCCCCTACACAGAGATATGGACTTTGTTGTAGGGGAAACACTAGGCCGCTACTGTACCTCCCGGAGTAGTCTGTTTGGTTGACAGCTGGCCCATAGGGATAGAAACGGGTGCACAGCACAGAGAGATCAGGCGAAACCATAGGCATGAACAGACAGAGGTCAGGCCAGCAGCTTAGGGTCAGTACGGAGATCAGGCAGAGTTCAGGTCAGGTAGAGAAGGGTTAAATCTGAAAACGGGCAGAAGTCAGACAGAGGTATGGTGCACTTTTGCAGGCTAGACAACCTATTGCTTTGGCACCTTCCCATAAGGTTGCCAGCCATTGGCTGGAGTGTATTAAGGAGCATGCACGCTGGCCTTCTAAGAGCTGGAGGGAGCGCACATGCGTGCCCTACAGCAGAGGGGAGGAGGCCTTGCCAGTGATCAACCACAGGATGTGTGGAGGGACATAGCTACCTTGACGACCAGGCCCACTGGGAAAAAGAGGAAAGCGGGAGGGCAGGTCAGTGCTGCCAGGAACATAAACAAAGGGGCAGGTGAGTAAGTGCTCATGCACACAACCGTGTGCTGGCCGGGCCTGTGCTGCAGACTGCAAATTGCGGTCCGCAATGCACGGGCACCGACTATGGGGCTGCCACATGTGGATCGTGGTCCGTGATCAGCACCACAAAAAAGTGCATGCACTACTTTTTAGCGGTGCAGAGGCACAGAAAGAAAACCCACTGAAGCACTCGTAGTACTTCCGATCCGTGCCTCCATTCCGCACCGCACCACATTTCAATGAGTCTGCATCCGTGATGCGGGGTGAACACGGCTGTGCCCATGTATTGTGGGTGCGGGCCGCAATACGTCCACGGCCGGGCAATGGCTGTGTGCATGAGCCCTAAAGCAGCAGTGGCCATGCGCTGCCGCTGTAACATGTTTTACGTGCTCCATATGGCTTCTCCTGGCATT
Source organism: Bufotes viridis (assembly GCA_033119425.1). NCBI lineage: Eukaryota > Metazoa > Chordata > Amphibia > Anura > Bufonidae > Bufotes > Bufotes viridis. Next base: position 133,141,261 of record CM065595.1, on the reverse strand, counting down.
GTGCAAACCTCCATACTTTTTGCGAGTTCTTTTTCCACCAGAGACTTTTTAGTGACTCCCAGAGAGTTTAATCCTCTTTTATAAGTGTTTTCTCACTATATTAAATACATAAACATCCAAGCTTGTCGGGTGCATAATAAGTATTATTTCTGCATCATTTGAATTGTAATCGCTTGCTCAGTTAGAAATTACCGTCACTCAGCGATAGGCAATATAATGAGTAATTTACACTCTAAATTGTTGGTATGCATTTTCGCAGCTCTGCTACGTGAATTTTCAAGACTCCTTCTTTTCTTCATCATTAGGAAAGACCAAACAAAAGATTACAAGGTAAATGAAAGATACTTGGGAGACAGCCAGCATCTTAAATACAGGAGGAGAACACAAATTCAAAGCGTAGCCCAGAACATGCACCCACCACCCAACCCATGCAGAAGATAGAAGCAAGTCTATGCAAGTCAGGAACAAATCAAGATTTAATGATATTCTTGCAGAGGGACATGTACAATATCTAATAGCTACCAATCTGTCAATATATCATTTCATTGTAAATCTACCAAAACATGAATACGTTGGGTGGTGAATAAGGTGAGCATACACTTAGATCCAGCAGTAAAATTCTATATTTTTATGGGAAAACCAAGGGTGTGAAGTAGTCAGCTGGTTGCGGTGGGACCTGAAAGGAGGACAAACTTGGCTTTAAATCTTGTTCGCTATTGTTGTTATGAACGTATGCAAAAGATTTTAAGATTCATAGTCTCCTCTAGAAAACAAGCCATAGATGGACTGGTCTCGGAGTTACACTTATTTTCTACAAAATATTGTCAATTAATGCCAAACCCTTTTCTTACAAATAGAGGGGATTATGGGGTAATAGGGGTTGGCCCATCTCATACAGGTGCGGGTCCCACCTCTGGGAACCTATCTCTAGAACTGAGCCTGCAAAATAAAGGACAGAGGACCGTACATTCGTGGCTGCTCTCCATTCATTTCTATGAGACTGCCAAAAATAGCTGAGCACTGGCTTGGCTATTTCCATCAGCCCCGTAGAAGTGAATGGAACATTGGCTGCGTTTGCGCAGTTTGTTTCCCATTCATTGCTATGGGACTTCTGAAATATCCAAGCTCGGCTATTCTTGTCACTCCCGTGAAATGAATGGAGGGTGGCCATGAATGAACTTTCCGATCTCTTTCACTTTGCAGGCTCCGTTCTAGAGATGGGTGCAATAAAATGCCACCAATGTATGAGATGGGCCACCATGTCATCATAAAATGACCTATTGTTTAAATCAGGTTTTTATATTTAACATATTTTTAAAGAATTTATGATGATGTTATTTTTCATTTTCCATGTCAGTATCTACGAATAAAAACCATAAAATCCTGCAGTTTTCGCGTTGGCCACTAAAAGCTCTTTTACACTGGCTGATGGAGCGGCCGATTGTCGGGAAGGAAGCGTTCCTTCCCGACAGTCGGCTGCTCGCTCAGTGAGTGAGACCGCTACATTTACATGCAATGATCACCTCTTGCAGATCGCTGTTTAGACCACACGATCTGCTGTCCAGAAACGATGATTGGAGGTACCTGCACAAAGGACAGGATCACCCAATGCACAAGCGTTTTACTCATTCATCGGATGATTGGCGACACGCCGGAACGGTCCTTCCCGATAATCTGGACGATTATTGGGTCGTCTAAATCCACCTTTAGCCTAATAATAGTCGCAACTTCTTGGTCTGTACAGATCACTATACTGTAGTTATCTGCTTATCTATACACAAAGTTGATATGATTCTAGGCATAATTAGAATGACAGATAAGATAGGATCCACCATTCACAATGAAGCTTATCTATTCTTCCCTTGTACAATGACCTCTGCACAAGTCACAGGGCATGTCTAGAAAACTCTCCCATGGAAGTCAATGAGGTCCCCTCCTGACCAATGTGTATATGGCCCATGGGGCTGCCGTAAAGCAACTTTTTAATGCTATGTACAGTAAATGCTGTTAAATACAGCTCAGCCACCATAATCATGTTCAGGAAATAGAAGAAAATCTGTAATTTGGAAATAAAATCAGATTTAGAAAGAAAAGATGTGTGTTACTATCTGGTTTTAACTGACAGAAAACATTTTGGTGACACAGTTCCTCATTAGGGGAACTATTTTGATTTTGCTATAGGACCATATATGTTGGACACTTATTTTAAAGCCCGCCACTTGGATCCTCTTGGACACAGGTGGAGAAGTAATTCCGACTATAGTGTAGACCAGCCAAGAATCAGAGCAAAAGAAGCTGCTTCTCACCAGCAATGGACACAACACATTAGTTAGAGGAAATCAAAAGAACATGAGGGGGTGCAATAACAATAACAGTGATTTCTAAACACAGAAGGATTTTTTGAAAATCATTGCACTAGAAAAATTGCTTTGTTTTACATGATCTAAAAAAGAAATGTAGTATACCTTTAGTGAAAAATAAAATGTCACAGGGATGCTGCACAAATGCAAGCAATCCCAACTTTAGCAGGACAGTCCCGTGAACTAGGCCAAAAAGGAGTTGGATTTATGCAAATATAGACTATAAGTGGTCGTTCTGGGGAATTTGGAGAATTTAAATGTTGGTCAGTATGCTGTTGGATCCCCATTAATGGTACCTTTGCTAGATCATATGACAATTGTGACACCTGTCTTCAATCAGTGCCAATGCTGCAGTAATCACAGGACAGGACTTTGGAGATGCACAACAGCTTGTGGTTAATTTTTTGGTAAGGTATTCAATTGTTTTATCTATCTATCTATCTATCTATCTATCTATCTATCTATCTATCAGCAAGGACAAAATAAAGGGCTGCAGTATGCCTGTTCAGGGGTACTAGCATGTCTGCGGAGCTGAGAATAGAATGCTACTGCGGACACACAAGTAGCAGACCTTCCAGACCAGTGAGGAAAAAAAAGTCAGTACGCAGGGTCAAAAACCAGGAGGGACAAAACATGTTGGATGCAGTACACAAGGTTAAATCGAAGACAAGCTAGGGTTGCTAATCAGGAAAAGACTTGCACAAAAAAATACAGGACATGAATGGTTAGTCCAGAGGAGAGCCAGGTCAGTACCAGGAGAGTCGATATAAACAGGAACAGCAGGTTCAGCGAGCCCCTGTGGCAGCCGCTCTAGAGGGGATAGGAGTGGTAGTGGCCCTGATGTAGTGTAGTAGTTGTGTCACGGTGTCCTACCTAAGGCAGTCTTTCACCTGGGGGTGTGATGCAGTGAAAGGGTTGATGAAGATTAATGGGATCAGACTTGGAAATGTTATGAAGTTCTTTTACTAAGGCAGGTTGAACTTGAAGTTACAAACGTTTACAGAACACTTTAGTGCAAATTCTCTTTCTGGTACCAGCAAAAGAAGGTATGGTGACTTGATGCTGATAACTTATGCACTTAGCTAACACTGGCCTGACAGTAGCTTGACGATGAGGGTGTCCTTGGGCAGTTTTCCCCTTATTTAAATATGATGTCCACGAGGGCTGAATGTTGTGAGGAGAGGTTGCTCTACGAGCTGCTTCCCTACTCCTTCGGCAGGAGAAGGGGGGGGGGGAGGAAAAATGTCCCCTCACTGCCCCATTCTCCTCTCAACTGACTAACACTCTCAGCCCCTTCAGGAAATTGACCTAACCCACTTCCACCAAAGGGGGCGGCGGCGGGGGGGGGGGGGGGGTTGGAGAATGGGATGGTTAGTTCCATTCCTGGTGTACAGCACTGCCAGCCATACTCTACCAGCTGGTAAACCAGGTGCATAGCATGTCATACATTAATATTACATCCAAATTATGTGAAATACAATAAATTAATGCAACAATAGTAATGCCAGTACTCTGGGGTCTTACATAGAGCAAAACGGAAAATCCAAACACAAGTCAAAAGTCAGATCACCAGAAATGTCAGCATGAAGTCGCATAGTATAGAGCCTAGAATAATAACTGCAAACTCAGGCACGTTTGATAGGAAACAGCTGTCTTAAATCCCTCGCATCGCTCTGGGATTGGACACAGAGTCATAAACCTGATTGGTTCCATGGCTGGGACTTGTCTGATAGGCCTAGCAATTAGGGATGAGCGATTAGGGATGAGTGAAGTTCGGGTTCAAGTATATGCTGAATTGCATTATGGATTCCGTTACCATGGACCATAATTCTTTTAGAGGCATTCCGTTATGCATTCTTTCATGAAATTGCGTTATGATCGTGGTAACGGAATCCATAACGCAATTCAGCATATACCCGAACCCGAACTTCAAAACTTAAAGTTCCCTGACCCCTACTTTCAATCCTCACACAGCAATTCACAGTGATGTCACATGAACTCCTGACAGGTGAATGAAGACCACTTATATGGACATCTATTTCATTGGAGTGCTGCAGATTTCTATTATATGGATTGGGATTGTGTGCTGCTATATATCTATGTCCTAATTCTAACCCCAAGTATGACCCCCTAGCCCATCCATAAATATCCATTGCTAGTACCACCACCACTCAGTGATCTTGCATCCAGTTTATGAACATGGATAGAGGCTCTTATTCCATCAAATGTCTTACTTCTACACCTGATAATTGCAATATCCAAAAGGTATATAAGCAAAACCGTATTGACCAAATCTTCCCATGACCAGATGCAGAATTACTGTGATAGTCAAAAAGATTCTCGCATTTTTCAAAAACTACGAGTTCTGTTGAGCAAATTTCATAAGCCCTGTGAGAAATTTACTTTCCTTGCTTGCATTACTGAAAATGAGCTTTAATATGTTTTCCTCCCCTGGCATAATGATTCCAAAAAGAAAAAAAGAAAAGATTGCTTGAAAAAGTACACAGGAAAATAAAAGCTTTGTCTGAGCGACGCTCGCAGAACCTGAAATCTATTTCTAGATTGCTGAACAAAGAGACAACATTTAGAAATCATTCACTGATGTCTGCATTGGATGTATAACATTATCACAGTCACAGTATGGAGCCTGTGGCTATTTACATACCCTAACCACTGAGCACCGATAAAACTCGAGTACGGCAAGTGCCGAGCATCGCACACAGCAAAACGCCAGCATCTGCTCAGCCATTGTGCTAGATGCATCATTTTAATTATTGTATGCCTGATTAATGTGACCCTCGACCCTTCGAAGAGGACCTGTCAGCTTTCTTAGCATTACTTTTAGTAAAAACTTGCAAGATAACAATTATGGAGCATCTTTGTGTTTTTCCTTTGTTTTTCTGCCTAAATATACATCCGATTTTTATAAAAAAGACATTATCAAGCTGGTCTGATATTAGCACATAGCTAATGTCAGACAGCTTATAATGTCAAAAGTTGATGACAGAAACCCTTTAACGCTCTGACTCTGTCCAAACAGTGCTGACTGTGTAGGTACACACTTTATTAGTAATGGTAACATACAGTCGCTAATCTGTTCACACATTTCCAAGAGGAATAACTGAGGTGAGACACAACCCAGAGATCCCCAGGAGAGCTGACAGACCACTGTAATTACTTTTTTACTTTACCTCTAACTTATCTGTATGACAGATTGTTTTTTTCTTTTCTTTTTTTGCAGGATGAGTTGTACTTTTCATTGGCACCATATTGGAGTATGTATAACTTAAAGGAATGCAAAAAAGGGGAATTCATAGTTTTTGTTTTTGCAACTTTTACAACATTCACTGTACTGTATAAATATTATTTTAATTCTATGGGTTACTACAAGTGTAAAGATGCCAATTATGTAGTTATTTACTTCAATGACATTAAATCGTATTATATTTGATTCACTTTTATTAATTTTATTACATTTTTTATTTTAGGTCACTTTTTTTTTTTAAATGTTCTGAAATTTATTAAAATGTATAGATCAAATGCATATGTTAATAGGGCCTAGATATGAGAGTCCTGAAAGCCTTTGCCAGGTGCGATTTTGGGGTCAGCACTCATGGAGTCCTCAGTCTTTGTTTATATTGCATAGATGTTAAAGGCCCAATTTACGTTGCCCGGTACTCAACACAATGATTGAGAATGAACCGTTCGTTCCTGATCATTCTCAGCTCGTTTAGCTACAACAATCATTCCCTCTGCATGAGGATGAATGATCGCTATGCGATTATTCATCCCCATACAGATTCATTGTCAACAGCACATCCATGAGTATACGCAGTGATGTTCTGCCCACAAACCCTTGTTTTATCTGCTGCTTGAAAGATGCAATATTCCCTGAAGAACAAGTGCTTTGTAGGAAATTTCCAAATTTAAATATAATAAAATAAAATATGAATAAGGGTACTTTCACACTTGCGTTAACGTTTTTCGGTATTTAGTTCCGTCCTAGGGGCTCAATACCGGGAAAGAAAATGATCAGTTTTATCCTAATGCATTTTGAATGGAGAGCATTCCGTTCAGGATGCATCAGGATGTCTTCAGACCTTTAAAAATGCAAAATAAATAAATACCGGATCAGTTTTTCCGGATGACACCGGAGAGATGGATCCAGTGTTTTAATGCATTTGGATGCGGATCCGTCTACAAATGCTTTCCGTTTGCACACGGATTTCTGGATCCGGCAGGCAGTTCCCGCGATGGAACTGCCTGCCGGATCCTCACAACGCAAGTGTGAAAGTGCCCTAACTTTACAAATATTTATTGGATTTTGAATTCAGTTCTATTTCATCCTCACTTTACTTCCAGAGTGTCATTCAGAATTCAGCTTGATTTCATTATGGGAGCTTTAAGTGGTCAGTTTCCATGTCGGAGAGTGAAATAAGGATAACCCACAGCCTGTTTCTAAAGGATGTGGCAGAATTTGGAAAGTGGCTCTGAGTGAATGGAGGAAAATATACTGTGTATGTTAAATTAAGTTACTAAACATATTATGTAAATTTAAGACCCCTATACACTGCTCAACTGAGCAGATGATTGCCTGCTGTCAGTGGAGGAGACTGCTGAATTTACGTGCCGAGATCTCCTCCACAGTATGGTAGGAAGTGATCGCTAATTCCATCGCTTGTCCCCATACGGAATCATTGATGATTGATGTGACCACATGAACGATCCTTTTACCCAATGAACGAGCATTTCGCTCGTTCATCAGGTAATCTGCATCACCTTTAATAAGGCAGATAATCACTTCGTAGGAACACTTTGTAGCAATAATCAGACTAATGTTTAGGCAGTGCAAGATGACTATCTAGATAAAAGATATAACAGCTCCACAAACAGATACTGTATTAGATGTCACCTACAGTCCTATATAACACAACAGATAAGACAGCGAAGATGTTACATGCAGTCCTATGCAAAACCACAGTGATAACTCTCTGAGTACAGATAATGTAGTAGATCTCACCTGCAGTCCTATGTAACACCACAGATAACAGTGATAACTGTCTGCGTACAGACAATGTAGTAGATCTCACCTGCAGTCCTATGTAACACCGCAGATAACACAGTTATAACTCTATGAGCAAAGATAATGTAGTAGATGTGACCTGGAGTCCTATGTAACACCACAGATAACGCAGTTATAACTCTATGAGTAAAGATAATGTAGTAGATGTGACCTGGAGTCCTAGGCCTGCATGTAACATCTACTACATAATTTGTTTTCAGAAAGTTATCACTGTGTTATCTGTGGTGTTACATAGGACTGCATGTAACATCTTCACTGTGTTTTCTGTGGTGTTACGTAGGACTTCAGGTGACATCTTCATTATCTGTACTCAGAGAGTTATCATTATGCTACCTGTGGCGTTACATAGGACTGCAGATAACATCTACTACATTATCTATACTCAGAGAGTTCTAAGTATGTGTAATCTGTGGTTTTACATAGGACTGCAGATCACGTCTACTACATTGTCTATACTCAGTTATCATTGTGTTATCTGTGGTGTTACATAGGACTGCAGATAACATATTCTACATTATCTGTACTCAGAGTTACCATTGTGTTATCTGTGCTGTACTACAGAGGTCAGCGACCTTCGGCACTCCAGCTGTTGTGAAACTACAACTCCCAGCATGCTCCTTTTACTTTTGTGGGAGTTCATAGAACAGCCAAGCAAGTGTGCATGATGGGAGATGTAGTTTCACAACACCTGGTGTGACGGAGGTTGATAATCCCTGATCTACTACATTATCTATACTCAGAGAGTTCTCAGTATGTGTAATCTGTGGTTTTACATAGGACTGCAGATCACGTCTACTACATTGTCTATACTCAGTTATCATTGTGTTATCTGTGGTGTTACATAGGACTGCAGATAACATATTCTACATTATCTGTACTCAGAGTTACCATTGTGTTATCTGTGCTGTACTACAGAGGTCAGCGACCTTCGGCACTCCAGCTGTTGTGAAACTACAACTCCCAGCATGCTCCTTTTACTTTTGTGGGAGTTCATAGAACAGCCAAGCAAGTGTGCATGATGGGAGATGTAGTTTCACAACACCTGGTGTGACGGAGGTTGATAATCCCTGATCTACTACATTATCTATACTCAGAGAGTTCTCAGTATGTGTTATCTGTGGTTTTACATAGGACTGCAGGTCACATCTTCTACATTATCTGTACTCAGTTATCACCGTGTTATCTGTGGTGTTACATATGACTGTAGATAACGTCTACAACATTATTTGTACTAAGAGTTACCATTGTGTTATCTGTAGTCTTACACAGGACTGCAGGTAACATCTACTACATTATCTGTATCACTACCCTAAGTTCACACCTAAGCGTTTTACAGCGCGTTCAAACGCGCTGTAAAACGCTCAACACATGAAAACCAATGCTTTCCTATGGCCCTGGTTCTCACTTGAGCGTTTTACAGCGCGTTTGAACGCGCTGTAAAACGCCCGACGCATAAACAAGTACTTGAGCTTTTTTTGGGGCGTTTGTCGCGCATTTTGTGATTGACACCACAGTAGTCAATCACAAGAACGTGCGTACGAACGCGCGTTTCCTATTTGCAAAAACGCGCTGAAATACGCGCATAAAACGCGCGTTTCTAGAACGCTTAGGTCTGAACCCAGGGTAAGTGTTATCTGTGGTGTTACATAGGACTGCCGGGCCCTGCTGCACATGGTCTAGCTTTTGGCACTAAAACGTAGGAAAAATTCTTGATAGATGTAATTAATGTGATTAGTTATTAACTCTTAATTTCTCTCAGCTTGTAATATGAAAATAGCAATACACGCCTTTTCTCTTGGATTTCTACTGTGACGTCAAGGTAGAAATCCAAGGAAAAGTCAGGTGTGATAACGGTCATGTTAATTGCATTTCTCAAGAATTCTTTCTACCTTTTAGCGGTAAGACAACTGGCCAAAGCTAAAACCAAGTGCAAAAATAATTAGAATGAAAAAAATCTAGGGCGGCTCACTCTCACCAAACTATAGTCTACCAAGAACGATATTTGAATAGAGAATAATAAGGTTCACTCTCAAGGTGGACAGGGAACTGTAATAAAAACAAATGTTAAAATCAATGGTAATACAATAAGACAAGCAATATACGCATGTGATGAAAAACAGCATGGATAATAATTACTCCATGATTAATATACTGTGCATTAGTATCCTAGTCTGTGTGTGCACGGTATAGCTGCTGCTGTAGAATGTTATATAGCAATCAGGTCATAATAAAAATGTTTATATCCATATGATTGTAGACTTGTTGCTGTTATCCCTGTTGCAATAAAAAATATTGTTAATAATAAATTAATAAAAATACACAGTTCCAGAGAGATTAGTTGTAATTATGGAATAATGTCCATACTTAAAGGGGTTGTCCAGGTTGATAGCTGAATTCAAGTATATCCCTGTTTTCACCCAATCAGCCCCTCTGACATGAGCATCGGAGCATTTCATGACATGACCGGTACTAATGGGTGGGCTTTAGCGCTGCCCTAGGCTGTAAAGCGGCTAGGAAATCGCTAAAGCCTGGTGACGCTAAAGCCAGTGCTGGTGACGTCACCGGATACACTGCTAGGCAAAAGCCTAGCAGTGTCAAAAATACTAACAAACCCCTGGCCCTACGCAGGGCAAAAGAGAGCATCAGAGCATGAAATGCTCTAATGCTCATGTCAGAGGGGCTGCCAGCTCTGATGCCGGACAACTTTTTGGTGGCGGGCCCATATATGCTACTGAAGAGGGGTTCAGGTACCCCGAAATACATGTAGCGGTTGTTATCCTATACGCATTTATTCAGCACTATTCATCTTTTCTGGATGGAGTCCAGTAAACGGCAAATGGAAAACATTGGGGTCATTTACTATCCAAAAATAGGCCTATATTTGACGTATTTCTGGCGCAGATTGAGGAACAAAGATTATTTGCAGCCCATCTCATTCATCATTTTCTATGTTGTAGGCATAGAAAATGGTCTAAATGTAAACCAGCAAGGAAGCGGATATGCCAAAGTTGTGTAGAGGCCGGCGCCTCTTCATAACTTCGGCGGATCCACCCCCAGCTATAGGGGTTATTAAGGCCAGCAACTAGAAATGCCAGTCTTAATAAATGACCCCCAGTGATTTTTCATCTAAGAGCCTGTGCAGTCGCATCATTTCCCAGAGTATATCAATTAGGGAGTGATTATTATCGATGTTGTTTTTCATCAAATGCGTATATTGCTTGTCTTATTGTATTACCATTGATTTTAACTTTTGTTTTTATTACATTTTTTTTATACCTGTCCACTTTGATAGCGAACCTTATTATTCTGTATTAAACCCAAGTGCAGCAGGAGAAACTGACACTCAATGTGACACTCACTTTAGTAATTATAGTTTTACCTATGATATTTGGCATCCTTCCTGCCTCCCATCCCAGGCCTTCGTGACAGACTGCACCTGCGCAGTTGCGCTGTAGACATGACACAACAACATCACTCCGTTGGGCACCAGGATGATAGTTAAAGAGACCACAAAAACATTTTAAAAAAATGCACTGGAACCCCACGCAGTTACGTGTTTTGGGTGGTGGTCAAGGCTGCCACTGGACTTTGAAATTTTGTAAAAATGGGACATCTACATGAACAAAAAAAAAGCCTTTTGTATCTGTAAAACAAGTCAGAGCTCAGGCAGCGGCAGATCAAAGTCGGTAAACAGGCAGAGTTCGTACATGGGCAGACAAATAGAAAAAGCACACCTTCATTAGGACTAGTAAACACTAGAATACCTAAAGCTCAAGCAAAGGGGTTGATCAGCATCTTAGTCAGCAGCTGAACATAAAGCAAGAGGGAAGGCTAACCTCTACAGTTCTACAGAGAAGTTTGACTGAATACTAGCCCCAATACACGTAGAGTGAGTGGAGCGACTCTCGCTTCTGCCTAGGATTGCAGGGTAGCAGTGGACCCAGGTCATGAGTGTAACGCATTGGTACCAAGACGAATCATTTGACAGGCTCCAAGACTCCATGATAACAAGCAAGCACATTACATATGTCCTATCATTCTTATCATGTGAAAATAAACATATATATATATATATACAGTATATTACAGAATTATATATCTACACACACAGTTTTTGCAGTTAAAAGATCATTCCCAGCTATTTGTGGCACATAGTGGCTTTATATATAAAAACTCCATAACCCCTAATCTTCAGTGTCTCTCCTCAAAATTTATTTTTTATTTTTATGCCGTTATCAAAAGAAGCACACTTCCTGACATTTCAAAAGAGAAATAAAACTTTGGAAAATTACATCTGATCATGACTCTCGAGGGTACTGGTCTAATCTTATTATCTACATCCATATTCTCAAATACCATACATCATATCAAGCTTCTTCTGGGCCCAAAAATGGTGATTTTCTATAATCTATCCCAATGTTTCAGTTCTCAAGTCCATTTGAATATATCTTAAATACTAAGAACTCATTGCAACATTCTAAAACCAAACATAGGTACAAACTCTATAGTCCAAACAAGCAAAATAATTATATACACAGTGTTGTGCAGGGATGGAAAATATGCTGCAAAGTAAGAATGCCTTCAAGAATAGAAGTGTTAATAGTTTCTTTTTTTTATCAATTAACAACATGCGAAGTGAATGAACAAAAGAGAAATGCAAATCCAATCAGTATTTAGTGTGACAGCCCTTTGCCTTCATAACAGCCTCAGTTCTTTTAGGTATCCTTGCACATAGTTTTTGAAGAAACTCGGCATAGAAATTGTTCCAAACATCTTGCAGAACTAAGCACAGATCTTCTGTGGATGTAGGCTTGCTCAAATCCTTCTGTCTCTTCATGTGATCCCAGACAGACTGGATGATGTCTAGGTTCGGGCTCTATAGGGGCTGTATCATCCCTTCCAGGACTCCTTGTTCTTCTATGTACTGAAGCTAGTTATTAATGATATTGGCTATAAGTGTACCTAGAAGAACTGATGCTGGTTTGAAGACAAAGGATGGTGACACCAAATATTGATCGGATTTAGATTTCTATCTTGTTCATTCACTTTGCATTTAGTGCAAACCACTGTATATATAACAATATATAGTGCTCTGGAGCAGTGAAACCACCGTATTGGCCACAGGAACAGTAGCTCTGTAAAGGAAAGTATTACTCTGGCACTCATCTGTTAAAATCCAATCTTTATTGTATGCCAATTAAAATCGTCATGCAATCCAAAAAGAGGCATTTCAGAATGTAGTGCATCGTAGTTTCACACTTGCGTTGTTTGATTCCGGCAGGCAGTTCCGTTGCCTGAACTGCTTGCCTGATCAAGCAAACTGTATGCAAACGCATGTCATTTTTTTCTGACTGATCAGGCATTTTTCTGACTGATCAGGTCTGAAAAATGCCTGATCAGTCAGGAAAATGCATTGCAATACCGGGTCTGTTTTTCCGGTGTCATCTGGCAAAATCCGGTATTTTTTTCCCACATTTTTAAAGGTCTGCGCATGCGCAAACCGTAATGCTGTATCTGTCATTGCGGTATTTTTAATCCGGCACTAATGCATTGCAATAGAAATTAATGCCGAATCCGGCATTCCGGCATGTGTTTCAGAATTTTGGACGCTGCATGCTGCAGTATTATCTCCGGCCAAAATGCCGTTCAGTTCACTAAACTGAAGGCATCCTGATGCATACTGAATGGATTTCTCTCTATTCAGAATGCATTAGGATATAACTGAAGCGTTTTTTTCCAGTATTGAGCCCCGAGGACGGAACTCAATGCCGGAAAAGTTTAAAACTAGTGTGAAAGTACCCTTAGCTATGCATGTAGTCTCAGTCTGGATACTTCAGTAAAATAATGAAAAAAAGTGTGTGTCACTTCCTGCCATGACTAATGTAAAAAACGAAAATCAGACATCATATAGTACATGACAGTCTCTTTCTAACAAAGCTAGAATGAGCCCTGTACCTAACATGGATCCGGAGATCTTCCGATTGGTGTTGATCGAGCACCAAAGTGCTCGGGTGCTCGAGTAGAACTCCAAAGTCAATGGGAGAACCAGAGCATTAAACCAGGCACCCCCTGCTCTGAAGAGGGGAGGGTGTCTGGTTCATAGGAAAAGGTCAGAAATTGATGGAAACACCACCGAAATGGTTCGGGAACAACATGGGGACGATGTCTGCATGCATCTTGGACTCCCAGGTCGCTGCTGAGAACGAGTATGAGTAGTACGCCACTTTTATAGACTGACAATAATACGCACAAAACCGAAGATAAAATCGATTTTAAAGGAAAAATTGTATACAGGAAACATTCTTTCCTGTATATTTACTTGTATATAAAGTGCAAGTGCTGCCAAAAAATTAGAAGGAAGAGGCACTCCGATACAACCTGTATATCACATAAAGGAGGGCCTCATTCACATTGTGGTACAATTGTTCAGGTAGTGGGACTCCTACACTCATAAAGCCCATGCACTAAGTGAAAGGACTGCCAAAAATTACAAGGAACCGGCACTTAAATATATCCTTTATTACACATAAAGGAGGGCATCATACACACCCTTGAAAAATTATGATTGATGGCCTGCTGGTGACCCTCAAAAATATTAGGAGCAAAGCCTGCTGGTGACCGTCTAAAACAATAGGGGCGAGGGCCTGCTGCTGATCTGACCATCTAAAACATTAGGGGTGAGGGTCTGCTGCTGAGCTGACCATCTAAAACATTATGGGCTAAGGCCTGCTGGTGACCCTTTAAAACATTATGGGCGAGGGCCTGCTGCTGAGCTGACCCTCTAAAACATTAGGAGCGAGGGCAGCCTAATAAGCATGTTGATATGATGGAGGAGGAGGACGAGAAAAGGAAGATTAAACCATATAGTCTTTTTTGTGGTGGAAGGGGTGCATGGGAATACAGTGTATTCAATACACCATAAAAGCCACATTTAAAGTGCCTTTATGTTTAGCCGCTTTCCTTTGGTGGAGTAGAGAAGTCAGGGGCAATTCAGGCCTTGTTCATTTTGATGAGAGTCAACCTGTCAGAATTTTCAGTTGACAGGCGGATGTGCTTATCAGTTATTATGCCACCAGCAGCACTAAATACCCTCTTTGACAAAACACTGGCGGCAGGGCAGGCCAGCACCTACAAGGCGTAGAGCGCCAGTTCAGGCCACTTATCCAGCTTGGACAACCAATAGTTGTAGGGCACAGAGGGATCACTGAGGACGCTGACAAGGTCTGCTACATACTCCTTCACGATCTTCCAAAACTTTTCCCTCCTTGTGACACTAGGCCGCGCATCAGGGTGAGGGTGCTGGCGGGGTGTCATGAAACTGTCCCAGGCCTTGGAGAGTGTTGCCCTGCCTCTGTTGGAACTGCTGTGTGTTCCCCTCGTTTCCCCTCCTCGGTTGCCCAAGGAAGTACATACTCTGCCGCCAGCGTTGTCAGCTAAAAATTTTAGGAGCAATTTTTCCACAAGGACCTTCTGGTATTGCACCATTTTGCTAGTCCTCTCCACCACAGGAATGAGAGATGAGAAGTTCTCTTTGTAGCGGGGGTCAAGAAGGGTGAACAACCAGTAATCGGTGTTGGCCAAAATGCATATAACTTGAGGGTTACGGGAAAGGCAGCATAACATAAAGTCAGCCATGTGTGCCAGAGTCCCAACAGACAAGACTTCGCTTAGCAGGAGGATGACTCTCATCCTCCTCATCCTCTTCCTCCTTTTCTGCCTATCCACACTGAACAGATGGAATAAACCTGCTATGGGTACTACCCTCTGTAGCGGAGGCAACCGTCTCCTGCTCTTCCTCCTCCTCATCATCCAATTCGCGCTAAGAAGACGAACTGAGTGTGGCCTGGCTATTACCCTGTGTAGTGTCTTCCCCTATTTCCACTTCTTCCACATGCAAAGCGTCCACCTTCATTGTGAGCAGCGAGCGTTTCAATATACACCGAAGTGGGATGGTTACACTGATAATAGCGGCATTGCCGCTCACCATATGTGCTGATTCCTCAAAGTTGCTTAAAACCTCACAGGGGTCAGACATCTCGTCGCTCGTGAAGAGGAAAGGCGACGACCATGTTGCAGCTAATATTCCACCACTGCCCTCTGCTGCTCACAAAGCCTGGCCAACATGTGGAATTCCAGCGCGTGCTCACGTCGCACAACAGTCGGTGAGCTGGTAATTGCAAATGCTGCTGCAGCGTTGCCAGCCGGACGGCAGCTGTAGATGACTTTTGGAAATGGGCACTCACGCGGCGCACCTTCACCAGTAGCTCAGGCAAATTGTGGTAGGTTTTCAGAAACCACTATATGTGTGAGCTTGCCGAGCTCCAAAGCTGTCACCAAGTTACGGCTTTTATCAGACACAAGCATGCCTGGTTGTAGGTTGAGTGGCGAGAGCCACAGCTCAGTCTGGTCCCTTATACCCTGCCACAGCTCTGCAGCGGTGTGCTGTTTTTTACCTAAGGAAATTTGTTTCAGCACAGCCTGTTGCCGCTTCCCCACTGCAATGCTACACTGCTTCCAGCTACTGACTGATGGCTGACTGGTGCTGCAAGATGAGAATTCAGAGGTGGAAGTGGAGGAGGAGGTGGAGGAGGAGAAGGGGGGGTTGCAGCCACTAATGTAGGTGGTGGCGGAGTAGGGCCCGCAATCCTTGGCGTCATTAGCACCTGTGCCATCCCAGGTTACAACTCGCTCCCAGCCTCCACAACATTCACTCATGTAATGTAGCGTCCCTGGCCACAAGCACTTGTCCATGTGTCAGTCTGTAAGGTATATAATGTGTATATACATATATATATATATATACACATTGGTCTATTAATTACATACTTTATGAGTAATATAGATTTTTTGGGTGAGCGTTATTCTGTTCCCATTGCACTTTGGGGCCACGGGGGTTAGGGAGAAATTAGATTAATAAATAAATAATATTAATAGATATGCACATAAATGAATGGATAAAAAAATAAAAAACGGATGGATAGGATACGATCACTGTACATAAAATACAATACAATAAAAAAACAATACTATAAAAAACAGTACAATAAAAAGACCACATATGGAGAACACTTAAATTGTTAGTTAGTAGTTGTTGTGTTCCAGAGTCTTATTAAGGCCAAAAGGGGCCAAGGAATTAAAACAGAAAAGCCAAGACATTTCCTTCCTATATAATTGTAGGAAGGGTTTGGGGATCCACTCTTATCGGGGTAAGTTGTACAAGGGATACATCACCTACATGTGTCTGCGCAAAATGTCTGGAGACACTAGGTTTGGCATATTTTTTATTGATGTTGGAACGGTGTGAGTTGAGCCTATCCCTAATGCTTTGGGTGGTCCGGCCCACATATTGTAGCCCACATGGGCACTCAAGCATATACATCACATTTGTGGTGCTACAGTCCATGTAACTTAGTAGAGGAATCTTTTCACAGGAAGAATTAATGGTCACTTCTTATTTTGGTAAGGCACAGGTTGCAAATGACAATTCTTTTATCGTCCGCACTTTCCTCAAAAAAGCGTCAGACTGCGGAAAACCTGCCCCTTGGCAAGGGAGATTGCCGCAAGGGGGTGCTCCGGGGAACAGCTGCGGGCCTGTTTGGTGTGGAAAACATGGCTAAGGCATTACAGTGAGTGCCAGTACTTCCCCGCACGTTTATTGGCTGCGTAGCAGCCAACAAATGTGCGGGGAGGAGACTCGACCATCACGCTCGAGCACACTCGATGTTCGGCCGCAATGCTCGAGTCAAAATGGTGTTTGGCCGAGTATGCTCGCCCAACACTACTGCCTATTCATTGCTCTGCTAGATTTATATCAAGCTGGTAGCTCAGGGGGTGTGACTTTTCTGCTGCAGCTCATGGGCATGTCCATGCTCTTCCTATCACACCTCAGGAGGCGTGTCTCAGCTCTCCCTATCACAGCTCAGGAGGCAGTTGAAGGATGAAACTGAGCATGTGCGGCTACCTCAGTGAACCAGACAGAGAAATAAGAAAAAAAAAAACAGCAGGTGGCGCTATGCAGATACATTTTACTGAATAACTCTGTGGCTATGCTACATTTTTAATTGCAATTACATGCAATTACAAAAGAATTTAGATCCAGGGGCTGCTTTGAAAACTGTAGAATATTTTTCGTGGGACAACCCCATTAATTAAATTCATAATGACGCAAGAATGTATTCCTAGATCCCAAAAACACAGAACCATACAGCGCCCTGCTAAAAAGCAAATAAAAGCAGAAAGGTGCTGAACTGCCAAAATATACAAAACCCGATAATCGATCAGCAGATGAATGAACAAATGTTCAGGATGAAAGATGCCGGATTATTGGCAGCCTACCTACTTGTGTAATCAGGCATCTGCTGCGATAATGAAAAGAACAGATTGAGAGAGGAACGAATCATTCCTCCTGCATTCATCGGCCTGTGTAATTAGGCTGATGAAGACGGGTGACGATGGACGCACTCTCACCAATCGGCGCTCAGACTACCTGAAGATCGGGCAGTGTGATACCACCGTTCGAAAAGTACAGACAATAACGAGCTTCACGTCCAGCCGACAGTTTATTTCCCTGATGGATTTACTGAGAAGCAGTTCACTTGCTAGTCTGCAAATGTACTGAAACTGAAAGCTGTAGAAGAAAAACAGTTGAAAATGTTTGCTAAAGACCTTTTGAAAAAATTATTTTAGTCCAAAATGAGTAGAATGCAATAATAGAAAATAAATAAAAATTCCCCCAAAGGCATTGATAGCCTATACTACCGTTAATGGAGACATACTAACATGGTGCAGTTCTCACTGGGCGGTGGGGCAATTCTAGGTTTTGCTGTGGGCTACTATGACTGCTGTCTTGATCACCACGTTGTTAGGGTACTTTCACACTAGCGTTTTGGATTCCGTTTGTGAGATCCGTTTCAGGGCTCTCACAAACGGTCCAAAATGGATCAGTTAAGCCCCAATGCATTTTGAATGGATAAGGATCCGTTCAGAATGCATCAGTTCGGCTCCGTTCCGCTTCTATTCCGTTTTGGAGGCGGACACCAAAACACAGCATGCAGCATTTTGGTGTCCGTCTGAAGAGGCGGAGCCTAACGGATCAGTTTTGAATTACAATGTAAGTCAATGGGGACGGATCCGTTTTCAATGACACAATATGGTGCATTTGAAAACGGATCCGTTCCCCATTGACTTTCAATGTAATTCAAAACGAATCCGTTTTGGACTTTGTCCTTTTTCTTTTAACTAGTGCAAAGGGATCCGTTCTGAACGGATACAAAAGTTTGCATTATAGGTGCGGATCCGTCTGTGCAAATAAACAGACGGATCCGCACCAACGCAAGTGTGAAAGTACCCTTATACGCAGCGTCGCTGTCATATTTAGTTATTTCATGGAAGACTTTGTGAGGCAATGCATTGGCTATGGACTATATTGGTTTGCAATGTAGATGTTACTATGATGCAACAACGTTACAACCTATTGCTCGGCAAACATCGCTTGTATTTTTTCATTCACATAGCTGTATGAGAGCGTGTTTTTGGGGGGATAAGATGTACTTTCTAATGGCATCATTTAATATTTCATACAATGTAGTGGAAAACTAGAAAAAAAGTTCTAAATCGGATGGAATCGGGAAAAAAAATGCATTTTTATGAGTTTTACTTATGTGGTATTAAAATGATATGTTCACTCCATTCTACAGTTCAGAATGATTACAGGAATATCACATTTTTATAGTTTTTCTTGTGTTTTAATACTTTAAAAAAAGTATATATAAATATATTTTTTTTTATTTACATCACCATCTTCTGACCCCCATAACTCTTTTATATGTATATCCACAGAGCTGAGCTCATTTTTGCAGGGTGATCTGTAGTTTTTATTGACACCATTTTGGATTGCTTTTCGATCACTTTTTATTAAATATTTTTGGGGAGGTGAAGTGATGAAAAAGCTCTGAATTGGCCATTTTGGTTTATTGTTGTTATGGAGTTCAACAGTACGGATAAATCTATTTATTTCTTTAACAGTATGGGCAATTTGGAAAGCAGTTGGTGCAAATGATCCATTGTCTATGGGAGATTTGCTGCTGGCAGGGCTCCATAGGAACGGTTGTGGTAGCCTCTGATTCTTAAGAGGGACTGAGGGTACCACAAAAAACGAAACAGGGGAGCTGTTCGAAACCGAAAGTGCAGCGTTCCCAGGCAAAAGCCTGTTACATGCTGTGGTCACAAATGACCATGGCAACTAAGGGCTTAAATGTCTGCGATTGGCTTTACCACTGATCACTGACATTAGCTCTGGGAGTCTGCTGTGTAAAACAGCAAGTAACCAGTGGCTTTGGCGCCCACTCAGCTCCTGAGCTGGCACAATATATAAAGACCCTACTTCCGCCATATACAGTAGTACTATAGTGTTTAGGTTATTAAAAATGGATGCAATGGACATACCCTATCACTTAGCTGTAAGATTACGTGTACATATATGGTGCACAGAAAAAAAAACAATGCACAATTTAAAAAATATAAAAATATACGTTAAACTGGTGGAACCAGAAAAATACCGAAAGAAGCCGATTAGCTTTTATTTTCATAAATCAAGCTAAATGCTGTCCATGGATGAAATACATTACAGTGCCCCAGTACATTTAAAGTACACACAGGAATTACGCTGATGATAGGTCTCCTTTAAGAGTATAAACTTGGTATTACTTTCTATCCTTTATATATACAATGTATAAAAAGAGACACAAGTGGTCCTAAAAGTGAACATTGTTTCCCGCTGAATAAATGGAGTGAGTGGCAGAAATAACGCGTCTGTTCAGGGGTTGGCTGGAAACGCTCCACTCGACTGTGTTTGTCGTTCTGGTTAACACTGTAAATCCCTATCTTGAGGACGGAGATGACTGACTGCATTGTGAACACACCCAAAAAAAATCTTCCATTATCTTCTAAACTATGAATAGAAGAATGCAGATAGACACAGAAGGGACTCCGGCGGGGAGCTTTAGGTGGGGCGAGTTTCCGTTGACAAGATCTTATAGACAAATGGAACAGGAGTGAAGCTGTCACAGCAGCTTAGCCATAGCTGAAAGATAGATGAAGTCAATGGCCTCGACATCAAAGGCCTTTCCCTATTCTAAATTCTCCTATTGAGGAATTGTGTTTTATGAAATGCCAGGTGATGGACTCCGCGTCCAAAGAAAGCATCCATTTAATTAACTTTGTGCGAGGAATACCGACGAGCGGGCCAAGATCATTAATGAGGGGAACAAAGAGGATGTCCAGCGCTCCTCGCCATCACAGGATCAGTCAGGCAAGACGATAAACAGAAATTTTTTGATATAATGAAGTTGGAAAAGGAACAATCCGTTGTCATTTATTTTCAGATACAATTAAAAGTGCCTCTAGGTACAATAATAGAATCTATGGAGGCTCCTGGAGGTTCTTCTTATCTTAAAGGGGTTATCTTACCTCAGAAAATAACATTTATCATGTAGACCAGGGATGCCCAACCTGCGGCCCTCCAGCTGTTGCAAAACTACAACTCCTAACATGCCTGGACAGTCTACAGCTATCAGAGCATGCTGCGAATTGTAGTTTTGCAACAGCTGGAGGGCCGCAGGTTGAGTATGCCAGATGTAGACAAAGGTAATACAAGGCACTTACTAATGTATTGTGATTGTCCATATTGCTTCCTCTGCTGGTTGAATTCATTTTTTCATCCCATACACTGCTTGTTTCCAGGGGTTACAACCATCCTGCAATCCAGCAACGGTGGACGTGCTTGCACACTATGGTCATCTTCTATAGTGCGCAAGCACGGCCACTGCTGTTGGACTGCATGGTGGTCGTAACCCCTGGAAACAAGCCGTGTATTATGTGATGGAAAAATTAATCCAGCCAGCAGAGGAAACTATTTGGATACTTACTAACAATACATTAGTAAGTGGCTTTTATTAACTTTGTCTACATGATGAACACTATTTGCTGAAGTGAGACGACCCCTTTAAAGCCTCATGCACATGACTGTATAGACTTTGCGGTCCGCAAATAGCAGATCCGCAAAATATGGATGTTGAATCCACAATTTTTCGCGGTACACATTTTGCAGCCAGGTATAGGACATGTTTTATCCCCTTGTGGAATGGACATACAGAGCCAGAAGGCATACGGATCATCCATGTGCTTTCTGCATCCATATTTCGTAAAAAGCTAGAATATGTCCACAAAATGCAGACCACTAACCCTCTGCAGTCAATGGGTCTGCAAAATAAAATGCGGACAGCACACAGACCGCATCCATATTTTGTGGATCCGCAAAACGGATACCGTCATGTGCATGAAGCCCAAAAGGGTTAAAAAAATGCATGGCTGCTTTCTTCCAGATATGGCGCTATACTGGCCATAGGTGATGTCTGGTACTGCAGCTTAGCTCCATTGCAGTCAATAGGATTTAGCTGTAATACCACATGCAACAGCCATGTTTTTACAATCTTGTCCAACCCATTTAAAGGGCATCTCCAGCGTTAATCCTGGCTAATTCTCCTGCCCAAAGTAATCATCCCATGCATGGAACCTCTCCTACAATACATCGATGAAGAATAGGCTATGCTTGCATTGGCAACACTGCTGTCCACTCTGCCAGCTGTATCTCAAGACATTGAATTACAACTTTTGACTAGAGATGTAGTAGCTTTTAAACTGGTCATGGTTGTCAGCGACTAATGTTCACCATTAATGTGCCCTCTGCCACTAATGATCACTAGCATAGTACTCATAATAGTTGTCAGCCACTAGTGATCACCATTATTGTGCCCTAGAAGTTGTCAACTACTAGCGACCACCAGTATAGCACTTATAGGAGTTGTCAGCTACTAGTGTGCACCACTGTCGTGCCCATTAAAGTTGTCAGCCAGTAATGACCATCAGTATAGTACCGATAGGAGTTGTTAGCCACTAGTGATCCCTATTATAGTGCCCCTAAGTTGTCAGCCGCTATTGATCACCAGTATAGTACTTATAATAGTTGTCAGCCACTAGTGATCACCGTTATTGTACTCCTAGAAGTTGTCAACTACTAGCGACCACCAGTATAGCACTTATAGGAGTTGTCAGCTACTAGTGTGCACCATTGTAGTGCCCATTAAAGTTGTCAGCCAGTAATGACCATCAGTATAGTACCGATAGGAGTGGTTAGCTACTAGTGATTCCTATTATAGTGCCCCTAAGTTGTCAGCCGCTATTGATCACCAGTATAGTACTCATAATAGTTGTCAGCCACTAATGACCATTATTGTGCTCCTAGAAGTTGTCAACTACTAGCGATCACCAGTATAGCACTTATAGGAGTTGTCAGCTACTAGTTTTCACCATTGTAGTGCTCATTAAAGTTCTCATCCACCAATGATCACCATTAAGGAACTCAAAGAAGGTGTCAGCTACTAATGATCACCATTAGTGTCCCTAGAATTTGTCAGCCATTAATGATCACCATTGTAGTGTCCATTAAAGCTGTCAACCACTTAAGGTCACCAGTATAGTACCCATAGCAGTTGTCAGCCACTAATTATCGCCCTTATTATGTCACTCCACAAATCATGCCATTACATTATTACCGTAAAACAGTTTCCTCTCTCTTATCCTCTCTCTGTGGGGGTGTCATACCTTAGAGGAGGTGTCTGGTCTAGTAAAACCATTTTGAAAAACCCCTAATTGGAAATAATGAGTCAAAAAAGGAGACCATTTAGGGCCTTCAGGTTTTGGCCAAAATGAACAGCCGCTGCAGAGATAGCTTCACGTTCCGATTTCACTGTAATGCTTCATTTCCCCTGTGGTGGCGCTCTAGAGGAACTGAACCCCTGCTACCAGGTACAACCACAGATTTCAATTGATTGCCGGGTCCCACCAACCGAACGTCCTCTGATCAGTTTTTCTTTGGCATATGATTAATGCACAAGAATGTTCTGGATGAGCTATAGGTCCTCCTTAGAGAGCCGAGTTTCTTATGTTTATCTTCATCTCAAAAACACATATTCCATGACTGCAATTCAATTCAAAGGTGTAAAATGTGAAGACGTAAGGCATTTAAAATGTGCTTACAGCCACAATTTAATTACGTGATTGTGATTATACTTGGTTTTCTCACACGTTCAGCGATGTTGTGCAATCCAACAACCTCCGGTATTTCATGTTAATGTTTTTATGAGCACCTTAATGTCTCCAAGTCATAGTGTTATAGAACCTTGCACGGACGCGCACAAACTTGTTGTCACCAATTTCTCCTTTCAAGTTAAGGCATACAGTAGTGGGTTACATAAAATAAGATTATTCTACAATACATGCAAGGCACGTTTCCCTAATGTCTAAGTACGCCCAAAACTAGAAAAAAATACTAATAATAATACCCAACGGAATCGTAAAAAGATTGAATGGTCACGTTGCTGATGAATTCCATGGAGCAGTTGGGTCTGAGCAAGAGCCACTGTTTTCTTTGGCATTTTATTTTGCTTAAAAGGGTTGTGTCATGAAACATATTCTACATTTTTTATACCAGCACCTGGATGTGAATACTTTTAGAATAGCATGTAATTTAAAAATTAGTATAGCCACTGAGTTAACCAATAAAATGTAACTGTATACATTTTTGTTCGTCCCACTTAGCTGGTTGTACATGCTCAGTTTAAATCCTCAGCCTTATGTCTGTTAGAAGCTGTGGCAGTTACAAGGAGAGAGCTGCAGCAGAAAGGACATGCCCCCTGAGATGCCAGGCTGAAGATAATCTAGCAGATCAATTGGAGCAGTGAATGGGGAGATCTCTGGATCCATGTGAGATACAGGACCTGTTCTAGCTTTGTTAGAAAGAGATTGTCATGTACATGTCTCACATTCTATATTCTATGTAGATCATCAAAATCAATAAGAATTTCCCAAAAGATTCTAATTCCAGTGAATCCAAAAGTGTTGTTATTCTGCACAATCTGCTTCAAATGGTGGCCACCATTAGTGTTGGGTGAATCGAAGTATCTGAAGTGGACTTCGATCCGAATTTTAGGTAAAATTCGATTCGCCATAAAGCCGAATATCCTCGTAATTCGCGGTAACAAATCCATTCTGCCTTAAATGACAGTAAAACAAAAAATTCATACTCACCTTATCCATTGGAGCGTGAAGAGGCCGGCGCAGCGTGATGACATCGTCACGTACCACTCAAGATTTCATGCAGGATCTTCAATCAAGATGGCCGTGGTGGCCGCTCCAATGTATAAGGCAAGTAGGATTTTTTTTATTGAACCTATTAACCCCTGTAATCCCTAATTTCATTCAGTGATGAACGCAGAATCACCGCTCCCACTCACTGCGCCAGCTGGTTACAAAAAATGTGTTTTGTGACAAAGTAATTTGCCGGAAAATGCAGCGAACGGCTGAATCGAAGTTTTAATAACTTCACTCATCTCTAGTCACCATTTTACAAATCAGAAGAGAGAAAAAGGCATCTGTCAACAAAAAAGGACCATTTTTGAATTTACAAAAAAAAAAACAACAACTCCATTACACAGGCTGTTACCACCGCTTTACCCATAACCATATACGTCACTTTAACATTACTAATGCTGTCCTGGAATTACATTTTTTTTAAAGGGTTGGATCCAGTCCTAGGAGAACCTAGGAGACAGTGTCATATATGAGTTTTCAGGGCAATTGGGGCACTTTCGATTTGGATGAAATTTATTGAGCCAATTGAATCAGACCCTAAACAAATTTTGGTAAATTTACTCATCTCTAAATTTACGCAATTTTTTTTTCTGGATATAATTTTTGAAGTCACTCCATGTATTCTGCTTCCTGTCGTCTGTAACTTCCTCCAACGTTTGCACAGCAAACAGTCTCTCTTGCCTCTGACCAAGGGGGGTGAGCAACTAAATTAGATCACACATTACACTAAACAATGCAATTCTTTTCTAGGCCTAAACAATCGAGCTGTCATATTGTTATCCCAATTCTACTAATCTACCACTTTACTAAAGGATAACATCTTCCCCTTACAAAAACAGTTTACTAACAGATAACATCTTCTCCTTACAGCAGCAGTAAACTGAACATGGGTTCCCTATCTATATAGGAGTTTTATATTTCTGTGCCAACTGCTACAGAGGGACAATATTTTGCCGAAATAAAAATAAAAATTCCCCAAATTGTTTCGATAATTATTGAGTTAAAAAAATATGATGGAAGTGTCCCTTTAATAAATTAGGGCCCTGAGTTAGTGAATACCCCTGTCACATCCTAGGGCATATAAGAAGGGAATGTCTTGATAAGTCACTCTTTATTATTGTGAATTCCCTCTAGGAAAATACAATGATTATCATGGTAATATTTCATAGGCAAGCTCTTTCGACTGCCAGGGGAGTGACCCCTGCAAATACATAGCCGAAAAAGTCACTGAAGCTCCCCTAAGTTAGAAAGGAAAGTTTCTTATATGTATTTCCAAATCTCTGCTCTGTTCTCCGCCACTAGCTTCTATCGGTGCTGCCACTTTTAGGGTATGCCCATATGGGGCAGACACATTGCAGATTTTCCACAGCAGAATTGCTTTCAGAAAATCCACAGCTTATTACAGCACTAGCAAAAGTGGATGAAATTTGAAAAAAACCTGATCCACACGCTGCAGAAAATTTCTGCACAAGAATCCACAAAACTTGGGATTTTTAATTTGCAGTATGTCAGTTTATGCAGCGGGTTTTCATTTTGCAGATTTCATAAATGATTTGCAATGCAGAGTTTGAAATCTGCAGAAAGCCTGCAGCATTTACACCCTTCCTTTGGTTTACTTTCCGCCGCTGTGGAATTCTAGCCAGAATGGCAAAAATCAGCAGCAAATCCGCCCCGTGTGACCATAAACTAATATTTACAATCCCCGGCTTGTCGGCCATATTGACATCACATGGCCATGTCCGCCAACCATTGTCAGGCGTGGTGACAGTTGATCAATAGGCTGGATTTACAGGACTTTCTCGAGATATGTTTGACATACTGAGAGTAGTAG
Source organism: Bufotes viridis (assembly GCA_033119425.1). Taxonomy (NCBI): domain Eukaryota; kingdom Metazoa; phylum Chordata; class Amphibia; order Anura; family Bufonidae; genus Bufotes; species Bufotes viridis. The sequence continues at coordinate 133,114,779 of CM065595.1, read as the reverse complement.
TTTACCTGCAACTGGACAGCCAGATGTTTGGGGCCGTACCTTACAATAGTCAGTACCGGACAACTGAATCTTTTATAATGTTCACCTGGAAGATGAGCTGTGTTACTTTTCCATCTTCTCATCCAGCTGCTTTACGATATCTTCCTGCTGGTTCTGATAAAGCTCTTAACGTGATATTTTTCATCTCGTCTTAGTTGTGTCTTCATCTGAGCAAGGAGCCCTATGTTGTGGCTAAACCCAGTAATTTCAGATGCCCCTTATCTTCTTATGGAAACATTTCATTTCCTTAAATATCCATGTAATCTTTATTTTCCTCTTGCACAAGCCTACACATAGAAGAAGAAATGAATGTAAATATCAAGACCACTAATGACCACCAACAGCAGCACCTGCAGTACATGAGGCGGATTTTCAGTAAGGTCTCAGGGGGTGCAGGGAATCAGTTGGACACTGGGCAATGTAAAGGCTCTGCTAGAATTGAGAGCAGCAGGCAACGGCAGGATTCAGCCAATTGCTGCAGAGAATGAACTGATGTGAGAAAAGTGGGAGTGGTTCTGGCTGCTGCTGCAGGCCCAGTAACGTGCAGCATAAAGTGTCTGCCTCTAGGACCCACGTAAGGTATGTTCAATAAATTCATCACCTGTATATCAGCCATGCCACAAAAGCAGCAAATTAATTGACTTGGTATGTTAAATGTGGACACATTTTACTTTTTTTTAATTTAGATTTCACCCAGTTTCAAGTAAAATAAATGCCCACCTTTTAAAAACCATTAGATTTTATAATAACTATATTATTTTATAATAATTTAATTTCCAACATGCTGTGTGGAATAAATTCTTATTATACGGTATCTTTCTCATATCTGTTGCAGAACTCCAAATTCCCTATTTAGACATAAGAGTTATGGTATGTGATAACATTCTGGCTGCCTGCGGTCACCACCAGGGGGAGCTAACAGTTTTTATTGTATATTGCATTATCAATAATCAACATTTATGGCATATTGAAAGGATATGTGACAAAGTCTCTAGGTCAAGTTCCAGAAGAAGACCCCTGAAGGGAAGGGAGACTAGCCGTGCATGTGACTACCCCTCCATACACTTGAATGGGAGTTAAGAAAATAGCCAAACAACATTCGGCTATTTTCAGAACTTCATAGTGGTGAATGGAGAGGACACCGCACATGTGCAGTGTGTTCTCTTTCACTTTGAGAGCCCAATTCTGGAGAGCGGAACTGGTCCCACAGGTGGGACCTGCACCTATTTGACATTTGTGGCATGTCCTAGTGAGCTGCCACAAATGTGGAGATGGGAAAACCTCCTTAAGTTCCATACATAAGACCCTGCTTATATATGTACTAATAATTTCTCTTGCTCTGCTCTGTCACATGAGCAGGGCTACAAAAATAATGGCAGTACTGGATCTGTCACATGGGCGGACACCAAAGATGTCTGATGGGCTCCACTTGCTATAATGGAGTCTTTCAGGTCTCAGTTACAGCGTTTGTCAATTCTGATGGAAGTTTCCCTGGGGGTTTTCCAGGATTGACATATTGATGACCTATCTGCAGGACAAGTCGTCAATATGAGATCAGGGATGGCCGCTGATCAGCTGTACAAAGAGACGGCGACGTTCTGTGAGCCCTGCGGCCTCTTCCTAGGACAGTGATGTGATGTTCATTGGTCACGTGGCCTAGGCTCAGCCCAATCCCATCCAAGTGACTGTGGCTGATCTGTGATCCCAAGCACAGCCGATATCAAATGGACATTGCTATGTCTGGAAAGCTGCAAGTGCAAGTAAGCTTGCCAAGCACAGCGCCGTCCATTGTATAGTGGTTGTGTTTGGTACTGCAGCTCAGCCCCATTCACTTGGATGGGACTGAGCTGCTCTTAGGCCATGTGACCGGTAAACGTGACATCACTGGCCTACATCACTCACAGGGCGTTGTAGCCACTTTTAACAGCTGATCGGTGGGGGAACAAGTAGTTGGAACCCCCCCGCCAATCTCATATTGATAACCCATCCTGAGGATAGGCCATTAAAGGGAACCTGTCATCAACTTTATGCTGCCCATACTATCGACATTATAAAGTACAGACAGGTGAATTGATTTCAGCGGTCTGTCATTTAAAAGTTAAAAGTAAATGGTTGCCGAGAACTAACATCACAATCATTGCAGACTGGGCCTGGAAAAGAGTCATGGCCACCTGAGAAGAGTCCTGGTTACTCATGAATTCCTGCTCTCCCGCCCGCCTGCTGATGACTGACCGGCTTCTACCTAGTTCTCCCTTTTTCTCTAGGAGAGAACTGCCAATCATCAGCAAATGGGCGGGAGAGCAGGAGATTATGAAGAACCAGGACTCTTCTCAGGTAGATTTGACTATTTTCTAGGCCTAGGCTGCAATGAATATGATGCTGGTTCTTGGCAATCACTTACATTTAGCTCATAAGTGACACACCACTGAAATCAGCATTTCTGTCACTATTTTATGTTGCCCTCAGTGAGATCAGCATAAAGTTGATGACAGGTTTCCTTTAAAATGTAAGAACCTCTTTAAAAAGTTACAAATTTTGAAACAAAGTCTCAAATTCATTACTATCGTGGATACATAGAAGTGGACTGCGCTGCGCTCAGGCTAGGATTACAGGATCTTAATTCCCTCGGTTCCTCTTCATTTTATTCTCCTGCACACCCGCTGTATATAAAGGATGTTATTTGTTTGTTCTGGCATCAGTTCGCATTGTTGGCTTGGTATAACTGACTTCAGTCTGTTACTTTAACTTCCTGCCCCTGATTCCCGACAGATACTTACAGAAAAGCAGGACACTAAAAAAAACAACTCCACGTTAATTAACCCTTTCCAGCCCATAACCGTGATTTGTGACCTGTAAAGTAAATACACGTCCGTTGCAGCAGACGCCATTGACTTATTACTCGATAGTTCTCCAGAAACTGTAATCCATTAGAGGTCGTATAAATTCCGCTTTTACTGCGCTTTATTTCATGTCGGCTGTTGAAACATGAATCATTGCTTTTTATGCAAATGCAATTTATATTTGCAGCTTTACATGATGTGGTTGTATTTTACATGTCTTTGAGAACAAGGCCTGACAAGATTGCCATCTCTTGCTGCAGCTCATTGCATATCTCAGCTAAAACGTCCGAATATAGAGGGTCTCATTTCCAAAGGGCAAACTGATAGGCAGTGCCAATATTTTTTTTGCATTTTACTCGATTTTTGGCACAGGGTTATAAGGTTACAACATGCTGCTGAGTCTCCCAGCAGGCAGACATGTCACTCAGGGCAGCACTTGTATTCACTCCCTTAGCAGTGCAGCAAGGTTGAACATTTCTGGGGCCCCAAGCAAAGTTTTGTCTGAGGGTCCAATCACGCCGCTAATCTCCATCCCGCCACACCCCTAAGCTCCACCCCTGCCGCTCCGCTCTTAGCTTACCAGTGCAACCTTGACATTTCCACTACAGTTAGGACAAGCCCCCCATAGAGCCTAAGTGGCTGCCCTGGTGGGAAGAGTGCCCATTTAATGGTTTTTGTTTTAGCTAACTGCTTGAGGCCAGCAAGGGGCCCCCAAGCATTTACTTAGTTTGCGTGGCGGTAAAGTCTGCCCTGCACTCACCTACTCCAAGAACAAAGCAGCCGTGGTTGCAACCAGGTGAATGGACATGTGGCTGTATACCCACAACGATAGGAAGGGAAGTTATGGAAGTCAATAGGTGAAAGCGCTTGTAGTGTTCTGTAAGCCATTTATTTTAACAAAGAGCTGTATATACAAGGTAATTTGTCCCCTTTAAAGTTAAAAGCTTAAAAGCTCTGAAATATCTTTTTTTTTTAAATTCATGTTGCTGATATACTGAGTAGTTCACCCCCTTTTTTTGAATTGTGTTAATGATAATTTCTCACAATAAAAAGTCAATACCTTTTAGCGATATGCTTGACAGGCTGCAATTCCAATGGCGATCACTGGGTGGCCATAGACTTATAAAGCATACACATCTCTTGAAAGAGTATTGCAAAATCATGAGAAACAAAAAGAGGCGGTTCACCTCATTTCTGGTCTATGGATAAATGTGGGTGCTCTAACCCACTGATTGCCCAATATCAGAAAAATAGGAGTTATATATCAATTTTATTGGTTGGCACTGTCACTTGTTGGCAGCTTACATCAATAAATATTGCCATAAATTCACTAATGCAAATGTATAAAATGAGTCCAGCTAGCATCCTCCTATATATATATATGTGTAATTACATACAGATTTAATTAGATAAACTCATAAGATGCTACCTGGACTCGGGCTGCAATTCCAATGGCGACCACTGGGTGGCCATAGACTTATAAAGCATACACATCTCTTGAAAGAGTATCGCAAAATCTTGAGAAACAAAAAGAGGCGGCTCACCTCATTTCTGGTCTATGGATAAATGTGGGTGCTCTAAACCACTGATCGCCCAATATCAGAAAAATAGGAGTTATATATCAATTTTATTGGTTGGCACTGTCCCTTGTTGGCAGCTTTCATCAATAAATATTGCCATAAATTCACTAATGCAAATGTGTTAAATGAGTCCAGCTAGCATCCTCCCACATATATATATGTGTAATTACATACAGATTTAATTAGATAAACTCATAAGATGCTACCTGGACTCATTCAATACATTTGCATTAATACATTTATGGCAGTATTTACAGTATTGCTGTAAGCTGCCAACAAGTGAGAGTGCCAAACTATAATATTAATATATTGCAAAATCATTTTTCATGTTTTTTTTTTCAAAGCTGGCCGCCCCGCACCCCTCATCTTGGAATATGTGGAGCTAAGAGGAAACATAAGGACACATCTTTAGTACTTACATACTCCACGTACATCCCTCACATGTCACAATCTCATTTCCTTAATGTATACTCACACACAAGGCAGAATCTGATAGGGGGAACCTTAAGGGGTTGTGTCATCACACTCATTGGTAGCACATTGCTAAGATGTGGTTCCCACCTCTGGGACCTGCATCTATCTCCAGAATGGGGTCCCAAAAGCGAGAGAGAGAGCCCTACACATGTGTGCTCTCCATTCACTTCTATGCGAGTTCCAAAAACAGCCGAGCAAGGGTGGCCGTGCTTGTGTGGTGTGTTCTCCTTCACTTTGGGGGCCCCATTTGCTGCAGTTGAGCTTCATTGCACTGTGTCTTCAACAACTGCATCAATGCCTGTTTATAGGTAAGATGCTATACCGATGGCTGCTGCGGGGCTCACTATTATAATGCAAATGCAAATTTATTCCTACAACCTGCTACTGTATTAAATGCCTAACCAATGTGTAACACCACCATGCCTTCTATTTACAGTTCTGTTCATTAGATGCTATGTAACTGTTATGTATTGTATTACATATAATGTGCCTAGTTGTCCAGCAGGTGGCAGCGTATCTGGCAGAGAGTGCCTTTAGATAGAATGGAACTTACCATTCCATTCTCCCCCCTTTTGGGCAGAAGTGGGCTAGTCCTGTTTCCTAACAAGAGAGGAGTTGCAGAAAGCTGGAGAGCTGTTTTAGAGTCCAAAGCACAGCGAGGGGGGGTGCATCTTTACTCCTGCAGCAGGGACCCCGGAAAGCAGCTTGTTGAGCACTCCGACTCCAGGCAGTTCACAAATAGAGTATAACGAGGATGTCAACGGCCAAAGGCACCCTACTCAAAGCTACCAGGACTGATAGAAAGTCCAGTTACCAGACTGAAGCCAGAAATTCGCAGAGCAGAGAAAGCAAGGTATTCAAGTTCCCATTCCACTTTACCCTTAGCCTGTTGGAGCCAAGAGAACGATAAAGCATTGTTAGGATGACACAAGGTTATCGCAAGTTTATTCAAGTAAAAACCATTAAACTTCACCAGATCTGTACAGATCTGTTCATTCCATCAACTACAACTCCTTTGTTGCAGCAGAGCCTAACCTCGGGGAGCGACAGTATCCAGGTAGGAGCCCCTAGACACAAACTATTAGGGTCACAACATACCACTCAGCATTTCTAAACACTAGGACACTATCGGCCCTGGGAGGCAGCACGCCGCACAAATGTAGTATGCATGAAGCATATTTTTTCCAATACCATGCACAAGACTGCTAACATTAGAAGTTAATGCCATGTACTTCCTCAAAGCTTCTTAATATGACTTCGCCATGTTGACTTTTCGGCTGGATAAACAATGGCAAATCTTACTGTCTGTTTCGTGGCTATGCTGTGCTGTGCCAAAGAATAGGCCAGGCAAGATGTTGGAACCTTCCCTGTCAATCAAAAAGAGGAGGCAAAGGCAAAGGAAGCAGAAGGAACAAGGGTGCACAGAGCGACTTGGCCCTAACGTCTCATTTGCATTTGGATTAAAAGCACTTTTTCTCCAGAATAAATCAACGGATCGTTGAGTTAAAGGTATCATTCGTTGAGTTAGACAGACAAGGCATTGTGCCTGGTTTACCAGTAAAATTTCCTAGTGACAGGCGCACTTTAATACATACTCTAAATCTGCACAGAAAGGTGAGCTTATGAGATCTGTTCACATGGAGTAGTGATAAATGGCGGATGTAGGGTAGTTTGACCCGGAGTCCAGGGGTCTTAGGCTAGCAGCAGGAATGCTATTGGGCTGATGGGTAGTTCCTCCCTGAGGGTGTTGTGTTGCAATGGTCACCATGCAGCGCTTTGCCAAATTAGTGTAGGGACTGACGTTGAAAGGGTTTGCTGCGAAATTGGCAAGCGGGCTTACATTTTGATCAAAACGTATACTAAGAACCTCATGTTCAGCATTATAAATTGCATTCAGCAGCAGGATGCGGATATGAGATCCACGTCTTTTTCTCTACAGTTGTTACATTTATCTATCTCCTGGACTGCACAGCCTGTGGTCACATTATGGCACTACCCGAGCTCCACTGCAGCTGGGATAATTTATGGGCTTCACTGTGTTTTCTGTTCTGTTTACTGTGTACACCGTTATTACAGGGCCCCTTAGCAAAGCTCAGAATAGGCTATATGTAGACCGCTATTGTGCTCCATTCCATTTTTGGGTCCAAATTTCTCCATCAAATAACTTCATAAAACATCCAGGGCTCCAGATGGCAACCAAAATGGTCGCCAATGCGCCTTAAAATTTGGAGATGGCGACAAGACTTTTTAGTCTTGTCGCCATTTGCGACTGGACGGCCGCGCTGTAGTTGAATTAGGGTTGCACCGGGTATCGCATGCCATGTTGTCTTCACTAGCACAGTGTGCTAGTCCCTCCCTCCCCACTGTGACGCGGCTGCCGCTGCCACCAATGGGGAGATAGCAGGGAGGAGGAGGGGAGGAGCTGTGGCCGCTGCGCCACCAATGAATGTAATTAACTCATTAATTCAAGTGTAGGCAGCGGGTGCCGGCAGTGGTATCACAGACCCGGCACCCGGCCTCAATAACAGGGCATGATATCTGCAAAAAAAAGAAAAAAAGTATTTCTACAAAAATGTGGGGGAATTGTCAGGATTTACTGGCAGGTAGATACTTTTGAGGTTTGCAGATGCTGTAGTTCTGCTAGGAGGCCCAGCGGCCACAGCCCCTCACGCCTTTCTCACTGGCTGACAGCTTCCCTGCTTATCCCTATTCTACACACACAATTCTTCTTTGGAATCCTAGCCTTTCTCTTCACTCTCCCTGACAATAAGCTTGATTGATTTCTGACTGTTCCTAATTGATTTCTGACTCTCCCTGACTCCAGAAGATCGTTTTCCTGGCAGACACTGTAAGACCCAACCGTCCTCATTCACAGGCCAGCACAGAATGGCGTTCTGCTAGGTCACATCCCTGTCTGCTGCAGCACTGACTGGCTCATCCAGGCTGTCTGTCAGCCTAATAGCCAATCAGGGCAAGCCTCCTCCACTTCCTCTCAGGGTCATGTGAGACCCCTTCTTCTTCCTCACTAGTGTTTTTTTCCCGCAGACATGTGCTTAGTGCCATTTTAGTGGATTTGTCCAAAACTAATCTGAAGAATAGCAAAGTTCGGCCCGAACCCGGTTCGTTCCCTACAGGTTCCCTCATCCTTAAATTAGACCCTTTGCCAAAACACAGGTGGTAATAGGGGATCTGGCAAAGGGAACATGTCTCCTTCACCAACAGACAAGTCACCATGTATGGAAAAATACCAGATTTAGGTTCAGATTACAGAAGACACAACCTTTCATTTTCAGTGTTTTCGTCTTCGCTGTCTTTCCTTGTCTGGTAATAAAGGAAATGAGTTTTAGAAGGAGGAGAGGGAGTCTCCTGTATAAATAGCCCTCTGTTATTTAATAGTTTATGAGCCTTTCATATAACTTCTTGTGACTTTGGAAGAGGAACCTCATGTGAGATCCTGTCTGTGTGGTACAAGAGAGACGAGTGGCATTCTGATCCAAGGATAAAACACAAAGGATCATTATTCTTTATTAGCAACATACCTGTCTGGTAACCCTCATCCAGAAATGTAGTCTTAGGAAAACAATGAGGACATTAGTGAATCTTCTGAAATGTATGCATAGGTTATGGGTTACTTAGGAATTGCAAAAATAAACGTGGCCTAAATGGGTGGGACTGCTCCAGACCCCAAACACTGTGGCGTGTTTCTAACTGGGGGGGCAGTTCCTCCGCATGTGGTTCGCAGCGAACGGCTATCCCCAGCAAAAATTGCATACAATGGAGGATGCCGGCGCGAACCACAAGCACCACACAAACATCCTACACAAAATAAAACATGTGCGGATGAAAATATATAAACACATAACTCACAGAAAAAAGATGCACCACATGGATAAGCAACTGACAACACTGGCTAATCCCTCACTCTGGTGTTAAAAGCTGAGAGATTCGCCAATATTTCCAATCAGGAACATATCGGAGCCCCTTTAGGCACCACTACACGGTATCTCAGCATGACATGGGGTCCTACCACTAGACTACCTATGGTGTGTGAACAAGGTCTGAACAGGTATTAAGTAGCCTACAGCCCCATCCCACTCACCTGCACTGCAGGACCAACAATGCAATGGGGAACACATGAGGCCGCAAGCTACACCTACAACAGACCATGTTCCTGATTGGAAATATTGGCGAATCTCTCAGCTTTTAACACCAGAGTGAGGGATTAGCCAGTGTTGTCAGTTGCTTATCCATGTGGTGCATCTTTTTCTGTGAGTTATGTGTTTATATATTTTCATCCGCATGTTTTATTTTGTGTAGGATGTTTGTGTGGTGCTTGTGGTTCGCGCGGCATCCTCCATTGTATGCAATTTTGCTGGGGATAGCCGTTCGCTGCGAACCACATGCGGAGGAACTGCCCCCAGTTAGAAACACGCCACAGTGTTTGGGGTCTGGAGCAGTCCCACCCATTTAGGCCACGTTTATTTTTGTGATTCTTGTTTTATATGTATTGAATGTGCCATTGCATATGGCTTGTAAACATTCTGTTGCACCTGGAAGCCGGTGTCACATGGTCTGTTGTAGGTGTAGCTTGCGGCCTCATGTGTTCCCCATTGCATTGTTGGTCCTGCAGTGCAGGTGAGTGGGATGGGGCTGTAGGCTACTTAATACCTGTTCAGACCTTGTTCACACACCATAGGTAGTCTAGTGGTAGGACCCCATGTCATGCTGAGATACCGTGTAGTGGTGCCTAAAGGGGCTCCGATATGTTCCTGATTGGAAATATTGGCGAATCTCTCAGCTTTTAACACCAGAGTGAGGGATTAGCCAGTGTTGTCAGTTGCTTATCCATGTGGTGCATCTTTTTTCTGTGAGTTATGTGTTTACTTAGGAATTGATCAAAGAGATCACCTGGAACGAGACACTGGTTGCGGATCGTTGGTTTAGATATTCAGGCAATTCAAATGTCAGATGACTAAAATATGGCCATACCCTATCAAGAAGAGTCATTTATAGAAGATTTATGACATAGAAGACATCAACTGAGAGACATTTTTATACTTCTGTAATTATTAACTCTTTCCTGATGCAGCAATTTTCCGTTATTTGCATTTTCCTTTTTCGCTCCCTGCCTTCCTGGAGCCATAACTTTTTTATTTTTACATTCACATAGCCGTTTAAGGACTTTTTGCAGAACAAATTGTACTTTCTAATGGCATCATTTAATATTGCATAGAATGTAATGGGAAGCTGGAAAAAAATTCCAAATGGGGTGGTTTTGGAAAAAAAAATGCATTCATTATGCGGTAAAACTGACCTGTCCTCTTCATTCTCCAGGTCAGTCCGATTATGGCAATACCACACTTTTTTCTTTTCATTTTTTTTGGAGGTAAAGTAGTAAAAAAATGGTGAATCGGCCATATTAAAAAAAAAAATTCCGTTACGCCATTCACCGTATGGGATACGTTTTTTAAATATTTTATAGTACCGGCATATTCACATATGGCAATGCTCATGAAGCTGATAGTTGGGGAAAAGGTGGTGATTAGAATTTTTACATTTTTTCAACTTTTTTCATTTTTGTTTTAGGTCCCTAAGTGGACCCCAACATGCAATCATTAGATTGCAATTTGTATAGTGTAATGGAATTTTCTCCATTACCCTATACATAGATCACTATATTACAATTCAGTGCTACCTAGTATAGGCTCTGGCTCATTATTTACAAGGAACACCTTACCCGTTCTCTGCCCGGGTAGGCGTTTCTGTCAGTGAAGTGCGCGTTTCCGGGTTTTCAGCCTCTCAGATGCCATGGTCACATTTGATCACGGCATCTGAAGGGTTAAATGTCCACAATCAGGATTACTGCTGATAGTGGACATTAGTCGTGGGTGTCTGCTGTTTATAACAGCAGGCATCTGGTAGCAACGGCACTTGGTCCGCTCTGGAGTGGCCGGCATCTTTAAAGACCCAATATTCGCCATATGTGTATGGAGGATGTCAGAAAGGGGTTAACGTGTTTTATTAGTTATCAAGATTTTGATGGGAAATATCACAATAGACTTCTTAGCCTGTCAACCTCATACGTGGCGCCTGGTGTTGGGCTTTAATCTGGAATGCCGTACATACATAAAGGGAGATCAAAGCTTCTGCTCCTGCAGTCTAGCAGGAGCAGGTCAGGTCCTCGTCTGTCAGCATTGGTGGACTCGGAACTTAAAGTGGCTCTGAGAAAAAAAAACTAAAAGTGCCCCCATGTTGTAGGTGGGTCCAAATTGACAGAAGGCAGGGCAACACAAGTTGGCAGGGAACAGAATCAGGTGGGGCCTGCAAAATTGTAGTGCAGCATAATATACCTCCCCAAAAGAGCTAAATCCCACACCACAGTATTCAACTGTATTACTGTCCTGAGGACAGTGATGCAGTTGAGGTAAGGAGGGCTTCTGCTGGTAGTGACCATACTGATACTGCTAGAATGAATGAAAACCTACAGCATCAGATCATTATGTAACCGGCTGTAAGGAATCCTCGGAGGCAGGGCTGCCATCAGAAATTTTGGGGCCCCTTACACAGCTCAAGGCCTGGCCCACCGCGGATCCAGAGCCTGGTCTTTGGAGGGGCACTTCCCCAAGGAATAGGAGATCATGGGGCCCCTGTGTCCCCGTCCACCCTCAAGCCACACCCACACACAGCCTAACCCATATATCGCGCCCATACCTCTTACATCCAGGGACGTCACCCACATGGCCCTCCATTATGTAGTTCGCCCGCCACACTGCCCCCCACTGAGTAATTTGCCCCCCAAGTTAATTTTGCCCCCACACAAGATAATTTTGCCCCCAGACAGCCCTGCATTATGTAATTTGCCCCACACTAAGTAATTTTGCCCACACACTGTCCTCCATTATGTAGTTTGCCCGCCACACTGCCCTCCACTGACTAATTTGCCCCCCTCACAAGTTAATTTTGCTTCAGATAGCCCTGCATTATGTAAGTTGCCCCTACTAAGTAATTTGCCCCCACACTAAGTAATTTTACCCCCACACGGCCCTCCATGTAGTTTGCCCGCCACACTGACCGCCCACTAAGTAATTTGCCCCCACACAATTTAATTTTGCCCCCAGACAGTCCTCCATTATTGCCCCCCCGGACTTGTGTTGCTGATCCCGGCCAGCTCTCTCCCCACCACCGCCTGGAGGTACCCTTTCCTTAAATCCAGTCTCTGTGCAGCCATCAGGCTTTCCACTGCGCGTCCTGTGCAGCCTCAGCCTGCGTTCGGCAATCTCCTTCGGTCACTGCGGCAGTGACCAAGGGAGATTGCCGAGAGCAGGCTGAGAGGCTGCGCTGCACAGGACGTGCAGTGGAAAGCCTGCCTGACATCGATCAGCTGAGTGGCGGGCGGGCTGGGGAGGTAAGGGACGGGCTGCGGAAGGAAGAAGGGGAGGAGCATTGGGCCCCAGGGCCGGCAGCCACAATAAAAAAAAAAAAGGCTCGGCACTGGCCAGGCCCCCCCAGGTTCTGGGCCCGTTACTGGGGTATGGGCTGTACCCCCCTGATGGCGGCGCTGCTCGGAGGGCCCCTGGGCATTGGACCACCGGGAAACTTCCCTGTAGGGTCTATGGCCAGTCCGCCCCTGGCTGTCAGTGACAGACGTGGTTTATTACTGCCCCTGCCTTCTTTTATCTGAACATAGAGCTCTATGACTTCTATGCAGTGGATAGAGGAAGGGGCTATGAAGATTCTTTTATTGGACCCAGCAATCATGTGGTGCTGTTTTTCCCTAGAACTGGGGCTCCTTTAAATGCCCAAATTACAGTAGAAAAGTTAAAAAATAAAATGTAAATATGCAAAAAAATCCTGACTGATTACCAGTATGAACAGACCCCAGAGGAAGGTGTGTTCATACACAGAAATACCTAGAGTCCTATCTATCCCTATGGGACCCTGGTACTAATGGCAGGGACAAGACTACCTGTTCCTCCAAAAGGAAGGATGAACAGGAGTCTCCCTCAGGCCTAATACATTTCAATGGGATGGCTCGTTCCTATACTACAGAGCCGTCCCATTGAAATGAATGGAACGGCTTGGGTGTAATTACGCCTGCTCACCGCTGCAGATGCAACGGCGAGTAGGTAAACAATGAAGAGGAGGCCGCACTGGCACGGCGCTCGCCTTCTCTTCAAACAGCTGATCGGCGTGGGTGCCGGCTGTCGGACCCCCGCCGATCTGATATTGATGACCTATCCTGAGTATAGGTCATCAATAAATATAACTTGGACAACCCCTTTAACTTCAAAGAGGCTATGAAAGCACCAGGAACTCAGCCGAGATCCAACCACCAGCAATCCACAGGTCCAACAGAAACTATAAACAGCACAACATAGTGGGAGAAGCAACTATAAATAAGCTGGAGGCAAGGGGTGTGGCCATTACCAGAAACAACACAGACACCTATTGAATAGATTCACAAGGAACCACGTGTTGCCAGTCTCACAGATCTCCTGCCACTCACTGTCGCTGGGACGTCCGTATGTCTGGGTACGTTCGTGACACCCATAGAGAATAAATAAGACAGGGACATGGGACTTGGGATCGGTCAGGGTCTTAGCGGTTGGACCCCCAGTGATCAGTTAGGACCTTCATACATTTATGCACTAATTTGCAGACCCCAAATGCTGCCTCCACTCTGTACGTGATCTTCTTCTGACCTGTACTTTTAACTGGGCAGAGTGGGCATGTGTTCTCTATGGGCAGAGGGAAGTAAGCTGTTAGCAGAACCTCTGGCTGCAGCTTATCTCCGGTAAGAACAGAAGGATTTGGTATGTTAAAATTCAACATACCTGATTCATTCTTTCCCAAACATCTGCTGGTTAGTCAGGACACCCACATACACATTAGAAGGTTTTTAGTCCCGCTGCTAACATTGCTTAAAGGGGTTGTCTCACAGCATCTCTTCAAACAGCTGATCGGAAGGGATGCTGGCAGTCGGACCTTCACCGATGTGCAGGGGTGGATTGGCCATAGACCCTACAGGGAAATTTCTGATGCCCAGAGGGACATCTAAACCCTTCTCTTGACCAAAAGCCAGGTACATACAAGATCTTATGCTCTCAGCACTAATTAATTTAGGGAGTATTTTGTGCTGCACTGTGGTATCTGGGGCCACTTTTAGTTTTTTTTGCCAGGGCAACTTTAAGTTCCAGTCCGCCCCTGCCGATGTGATATTGATGACCTATTCTGAAGGCCATTCAAACAGAACCTTAAAGGGGTTGTCTCATCTTGAACATTGGGGGCATATCGCTAGGATATGGCCCCAATGTCTGATAGGTGCGAGTCCCACCTCTGGGGCCCACACCTATAATTAGAAAGGAGCCCACAAAGTGCAGAAGGGCGCCACATCGCCTTTCATTTCTAAAAGAATAGGAAACCCACCACTCCATTCACTTCTATGGGACTTTCAGAAGTCTCATAGAAATGAATGGAGGGCAGCCGCACATGCATGGTGTGGTCTCCGGCACTTTGCCGGTTTCGCTCTAATTATAGATGCGGTTCCCAGAGATAAAACCCACACCTATCAGACATTGGGGCATATCCTACACTACCTGACTGATGAACTGGCATCACTTTTTGCTCACGTACACGACCATATGTATTTTGCGGTCCGCAAAACACGGATCCACGTAAAATACATATGACGTCCATGTGCTTTCCGTATTTTGCAGAATGGAACAGCTGGCTCCTAATAGAACAGTCCTATCCTTGTCCGTTATGCGTACAGTAATAGGACATGTTCTATTTTTTTGCAGAACGGAAATGCGGACGTATGGAAATGGAATGCACATGGTGTAATTTCTGTTTTTTGCAGACCGATTGAAATGAATGGTTCTGCATACGGTCTGCAAAAACACGGACATGCAAAGAAAATATGTTCGTGTGCATGAGCCTTTAGGAAGAGTCTGCAGCAGGGTGTCAGACCCTCACTGATCAGATACCGACGACCTATCCCAATGACAACCCTTTTACGGCCCATGTACACGACCGTATATATTTTGTGGTCTGCAAAATACGAATCTGCAAAAAATACGGATGACGTCCGTGTGCATTCCGTATTTTGCGGAGCGGAACAGCTGGCCCCTAATAGAACAGTCCTATCCTTGTCCTTTATGCAGACAATAATAGGACATGTTCCATGTTTTTGCGGAACAGATATGCATACATATGGTAACGGAATGCATGGAGTAACTTGCCGAATGGACACGGCAAAAAAAATATGTTTGTGTGCATGAGCCCTTAGAAAGGGTCCGCAGCAGGGTGTTGGACGCTCACTGATCAGATACTGACAATCTAGCCCAATGACAACCCCCTTTAATAGAGCTTCCTCGTTTATTACACTGTGTGAACAGAACTCTATATATATAGCTTATGAGACAACTGACACCACCAACTTTACAACTCACCCAGCTTTCCTGGAGTTCTTAGAGAAGCATTTGCCCCAGTGATGAAGCATTCTTGTGAATATCTCGTACATTGTAAGCCCTCGGGGGCAGGGCCCTCTCTCCTTCTGGACCAGTCTGTAAGGGTACCTTCACACTGGCGTTTTTGTTTTCTGGCATAGAGTTCCATCATCGGGGCTCTATGCCGGAAAAAAACTGATCAGGATTATCCCCATGCATTCTGAATGGAGAGAAATCCGTTCCGGATGCATCAGGATGTCTTCCGTTCAGTATGTGAACGTTTTTTGGACGTTGACAAAACCGCAGCATGCTGTGGTTTTATCTCCGTCCTGAAATGCCGGAACACGTGACTGAAAGCCGGATCTGGCATTAAGTACCAGACTCCCATTGACTTACATTAGTGCCGGATCCGGCATTAAGAAATGACTGAAGGACGGATCCGTCCTTCCGGTATGCAAATGCGCAGACCTTTAAAACGGTGAAAAAAATACAAGACGGATCCGTCTATCCGTAGGGCAAACGGAGAGACGGATCCGCACTTGCAATGCATTTGTAGACGGATCCACACGCTGCAAGTGTGAAAGTACCCTAACTCGTCTTGTTCATGCTTTGTGCAATTGTCTATATTATGTATGTATCTGCACCGCTTATCCTATATACAGCGCCATGGAATGAAGGGCGCTTTAATAAAATTAATAATAATAATAATATATTGCTATATACCAGGCATCCTCAAACTGCGGCCCTCCAGCTGTTGCAAAACGACAACTCCCAGCATGCCCGAACAGCCTACAGCGGGGCATTGTGGGAGTTGTAGTTTTACAACAGCTGGAGGGCCGCAGTTTGAGGATGCCTGCTATATACCAATCAGCCCGACAAAAGTTGTGAGAACAATAATGGCAGCCATACTGGTTGTCGGGGATGTAGCTGCAGGGGTTGCAGATGTAGTGGTTACACCTGGTCCCTGAGGGGTCCAAAGGAGACACATAAGAAGACAGTCTGTTGTTCTGGATTTTGCATTTCAGCCCTGGAGAGTGTAGTTACATCTCTGGCAGCTGTCACCCAGCTTTCCCAAGAACAGACAGAAACAGCAGAGTTCAGGGACATTCTATTGACTTTTGTAATGAGTGGAAGTGATTTCCATTAGCATGCACTCCATCCCATTACACCAGCACAAGACCCAATCAACACCCCTATTAGTATTGTAATGACCATGCAGGGAAGGTGGCTGAACCTGTCCCCATGTCCCTCCAGCCTCACCTGCCCTCCTCCTCCTCCAGCCCTGCCTGCCTCATTCATGGAGCCAATTCCCTTCCCCTCTGCCTGGTCCCTCCCTCTCCTCTGTGGAGGAAATGATGTGTAATGCCTGGTTAATTACAGCTCCAGACACCCATTGGAGCAGCCAGCCACTTCCTCCTCTCTCAGACACAGTGTCCCGGGCTCTGGCTGTTTGCACAGAACTTTTGCACAGTCCTTCCCCTTGGATCCCCAGGGTGATTGTATCTGCTCCCCCAGTGGTGGTGGGAGGTCTTCTCCTTGTCCTGGGTGCAGGGGGAGGTGTCCTGCCTGGAAGATGAGGATTGCTGCAGGGGAAAGCCTCCTTCCCATCCGTTGCTGTTGCTGCTGTGATTGCTCAGCCCCATCCATGGCCGGTCTATGGGATTGCTAGGAGGACAGAGCGCCTGATCAGCTGCACGACCACCGAGAAGGCAACATTGTATCAACCAGAAGGTAAGAGACACAGACAGGAGGCTGCAACATTGTATCCAGGGCAGGGACACAATAGGACGGAGCTGGGCGTCCAGCCCTCCTGGAGGGCTCCTCTGCACAGCTGGGCAGTGAGGTTCTGCAGCAGCTGAGGCATGCATTGCTGAGCTGTGTGGATAGGCGGGAACTTAACTGGCTTCTTTAGAGGGTATGACAGTCTCTTATTCCATGGGAGACCCTAGTGGTCACTTGTACCATGCTTGTGAGGTCTTTCCAGGTGGTGGGGGCTGGTAAGTGGTGTCCATGGACATGGGTCAGAGATACAACTGAAGATGGTCTCCTGGTCTAAGTCCTATACTAATAGTGAGGATGCAATGTAGATAGTGTATGTGACGCCTTCAATGTATACAGATTCCTGTTAGATTTAGTGGAAAGTGGGTTGTGAAGTGGTGGCAGGGTCACTCTGAGGCTCCTTGGTCCCACCAGAAGAAATTATTCTTGGGGGTCCAACCCTTATATCCTCTGATAGCTTTTTAAATCAAAGAAATAGACCGGAGTGGCTAGTGATTATCTCAAACGCCAGCGCCAATTTTTTTTTTTTTTTTTATTGCAGACCCTTGGGGCCACTGTTTCATCAGGGCATGAGTCCACCAAAGGATCTTCTGGTGGGCCAGTCAGACCCTGAGCATTGGGGTCATGTAGGTGTTGTCTGAGGCCTAGAACATTATTGGTGCATAGTCACTTTATATATGACTGTAGTGCACCCCTAGAATATTGCTAGACATTGTTTATAGGGCCCTAAGGCCTCTTTAGGACCCTGAGGTGGAGGTCTTGTGGACTCTATGGAGCCTGGGGCTGAAGCAGACATAGACTCTTGCAGTGGGCTAGCCTCCTCTGACATCTTGTCAGGGGTTGTTTGCAAGGTTGTGGTGCCATGGTTGTGTGGCCCCTGGGGAAAGTTCTTCCTGGTCTGCTCTGATATTTTTAAGGGGGGTCTTTTCAGGTTGGCAAAGTCACATATGTGCTGGGGACAGAGTGAGAGATTGCGCATGGTATCTTGCAGCACAGCAAAAGCCCCAGCTAGCTGGAATACTATACAAACATATTGTGGGAAGAGAGCCAGCGTTCCTCCCGGGAATTTCTTCTTCGTCTGCTGCTTGCTATGTTTATCTGTGTGGGTGGATGGAGGTCTATGAACTACTAGGCAAATATATTTCTGTTGCTGTCTTTTTTTATTTAAAGAGCTGGGGAGATGTGATGGAGGGTGGGAACACTGGAGGCAAACATCCATGAAATCTGATGCTTCCCAGACCTCCTATATTATACTGTGGTAGTGTCAGTCTACTCCAATAAGACAGGAATGTGACTTTCATCTGCACAGGGCAGTAGGCCTGTCCCATCAGACACTGGGAACTTGCACAATCTCTTTGATACGACTGCAATTTCTAGTATAGCTTGCTGGGAATTGTGGTTCATTCACGGAAATTTATGTGGAGTCGAAAATATGGAATCTATAATATACTGCACATAAACCACTTTGGGCTCATAATGTACATCTGCGTGCTTCCCGGTTTTAAAGTTGTGCCATTTTCCATTACTTACTATTTTCTGGAGGTATCTTGTCCTAGAAGCAATCTTCTATATTATAATGTGGTACGGCATTGAGGTAGGATCCACAAGGATTTGGTATGTCGCCGTACAGTCTTCAGATCGACCTATTTTCAGTCTGTGGCGCAGGACTGAAAGTAGCACATGCTCGAAATGGGGCTACCACCACCTGCCCCCTAGACTGTGAGTTCCTAGAAAGTGCTATTCCTCAGCGTCCTTCTGGTAGAAGAACAATTGCACTCTTAAAAATTAAAAAAATTTAAATGTGGAATATCAAACAAAATTCATATCTGCAGCATAAGTCAATTTATGTTGTGGATCCCACCCTTTAATCTGTGGCACTTTTCAGCATTTCCACACGGAAATCTGCTGAAAAATCAACTCCATTTGGTGCAGATTTCGCCTGATACTCTGTATACTTGTGGTTCTACTGTAGGGGTACGTATTTGGCTACAGTTTTTGATCCTGTGTATTTGAATGCAAAATTTGGATGTGGATTAGATGCGGAATATGCACCAAGAATCGGTCTTTTTTTTTTTTTTTTTTGCCACGTTTTCTTTAAAATGCTGTGTAAATTAACAAGCGTTTCCCCATAGAAACATATGTTGATGATTTGCAAGCGTTTTCGGTGTGGTTTTGGTCGCAGAATCGGCACCAAAATCCATGTAGAAAAAAAACTGTGTAAACATACCCTAAGGCAGGCATGTCCAAACTGTGGCCCTCCAGCTGTTGCAAAACTACAACTCCCAGCATTCCCTAATAGCTGTAGGCTATCCAGGCATGCTGGGAGTTGTAGTTTTGCAACAGCTGGAGGGCCGCAGTTTGGACATGCCTGCCCTAAGGCATCTTGCACATGAACGTTGTGTGCCCGTGGCCGTATTGCGGCCCGCATACTGCGGGTCCACAATACTCGGGCACCGGCCCGTGTGCACTCTGCATCACGGATGCTGACCCATTGACTTGAATGGGTCCGCAATCATGGGGATGAGGAACGGAAGCACGGATCGGAAAGCCCCACCAAAACACTACGGAGTGCTTCCCTGGTGTTTCTGTCCGTGCCTCTGCACCGCAAAAGATAGAACTTGTTCAAATTTTTTTGCGGTGCGGACGGATCACGGACACATTCAAGTTAAATGGGTCTCAATTTGTCCCGGCCGCCGCACGGATGTTGCCTGTGCACTGGGGGCCGCAAATTGCAGGCCCCCAAGGCACAGAACGGATGCACAACGTTTGTGTGCAGGAGGCCTAAAGCTGACCTTCAACATTAGACCCTTTAGTTGGTGGATCCTGACAATTCCATTGGAATCTGTTCCAACCAGTGTTGCGTGAACTTTTGTTTTTAAGTTCGGCGTACAAGGTTCGGGTTATCTAAGAATTCCATATGGTCCGTGGTAACAGATTTCGTATTGGAATTCTTAGATAACCCGAACCTTGTATGCCTAACTTGAAAACAGAAGTTCACTCATCCCTAGTTACAACGTCTACGGGGGCTGACGGGCCTTTGCGGTCCACAAACCACAGTTGCAGTCCATGTGCCGTATGCATTTTTTGCGAGAAAGTTGACTACAATGGATCTGTGATTATTTTATTTATTTTATTTTTGCGTAACGGACATAAGGATGCAAAAAGCCCTTCCGCAAACAGATAGAACTTAGCCGCCAATTGTGGAGCACGGACCCATTGAAGTCAATGGGTCAGCAAAAAATGCGAATGCATAACGGATGGTATCCGTAATTTGTGGATCCGCAAATGTGGTCCTGTGCATAAGGCCCTATCTTGTGACCGCCTTTACACTCAGTTCACACTTTCGCGTAAAACGCCGCGTTCGAACGCGCAAAAAAACGCACAACAGTACAGGAACCATGCATTCCTATAGGGGTGGTTCACACTTGCGCGTTTTTATGCGCGTTCGAAGGCGCCTAAAAACGTCCGACGCATAAGCAAGTATGTTCGCGTTAATTCGGGCTTTTTTCGAGCGTTTGGTGGCAATAGACTTCAATGGGAAACGCGATAGGCGTGTTGTTCGGGTGTTTGTGCAGCGTAAAACGCGCCTATGGATGCGCGTTTTACAAAGTTTGCAACATGCTGAATCAGCCACCATGGAATGTCACACCTCTAAAGCACTCAGATTGGCCAAACTATATCATTGATCATTGGCCAACTATGCAGTCAATCACATAAACGCGCGTCAAACGCGCCTACACTATTTACCAAAACGCTAGAAAAAAACGCGAGTTAACGCCTGTCTTGAACGCTCTCTTGAACGCTCAGAAAACGCTAGGCTTCAAAACGCTCAGGTCTGAACCCAGTGTTAGTCTTCATGAAATCCATATATTGCTGCATCCTCTTGCAGAGCTGCGCCTTTATGTCAACTTGCGCTTTGGAGGCACATATAACTGGCAAGTTTACAGCCGGCTGCTGAAGACTTGATCAGCGTGCAGATGTCTTCTTGATTTCTTATCCAGAGGACACAAAGGGGTTAAATCAATTAATGTCCATACTAATAGGGGTGGGAAGACCACTCGGCAGCTCTCTGTCAGACAGCCCCCCCCCCATACCCCCTGATGATGAGCGCTAGACATTTACATTTTAATTACTCTTGCAGCCATTTCATGTGGATAAGCCCATCCTTTTGGAAGCAGATTGGTTTCCCATGAAAGGTGTCTGAGGGGTGCTCGGCGCAGAGGTGATCAGTGTGCAAAACATTGCTCTTTGTCATGCAGAATGGGCTGTGAACGTGACTTGCACTTTCCTGTTGATTTGAGCTCAGACATGCTTGGAGATAAGCGCAGTACAATAGACAGTGTGTCTGGGTCTCTTCACTTCTCCTTTGAAGTAACCCACCGCTAACTGGTCTGAAACCAGGGCATTAATTGATTTCAGATAAAAGTTTTTGGCTCATGCTGTGCATTGTGAAGTTGAGAACTGCAGCTATTGGAAGGTCACAGCACAGACAGGCTTTTTTTTTTTTTTTTTTTTTGGCAGACAACTATTCATTTTGCTTTGCAGTCCGTTACTGACTTTAATATTTAAACAAAAATCATATGATCAATTGTATTTAGAGTCAACATATTCTGTAGCTTAAAAAAAAGTAAATGACAGTGGTCCTAGATGGAGATGAGCGGATTTCATATTTTGAAATTTGTTCAAGCTTCGTTTACTGGTAAAAGCAAAATTGCATTATGGATTCTGTTACCACGGAGCATAACGCAATTCTATGACGAAATGCATAACGAAATGCCTTTAGAGGTATTCCGTCATAATAGAAATCTATGGGCTGCAAAACGGATCCGTTTTTGTTATGCAGGGGCGTCCTCTCCTGCATGACGGAAATGGGACGGACCCGTTATGCAGCTCATAGACTTCTACTATGACGGAATTAATAACGGAATGCCTCTAAAGGCATTCCGTTATGCATTCCGTCATAGAATTGCGTTATGGTCCGTGGTAACAGAATCCATAACGCAATTCACCTTTTACCACCAAACGAAGTGTGAACGAATTTCATACGTGTTAACAGGAATCGTTCACTGTGTTAATGCAAGTCTGCTTTACAAACAAGGGAATATGCAATCGAAATTGCGATTTTGTGAACGATAATCGTCGCTTCTAAAGGGTCATTGTTCAAACGTTCACTACATCAAGAAACGATTAGTTTGTCACTCAATGATACCGATCAACGCCTCGTGTAAAGGTACCTTAAAGCCTGTATTACACCTGCCGGCAGATGATCGCTAACAAGCCTTAGTATGTTTACTCGTTAGCGATCATCTTGCTGTCTAATAATGCCACCGATTGCCTGATGAACGAGCGTTTGCCAATTTTTTTTTTGGACATTTTAAAAAATGTCCGTTTGCAGGCGGCAGATCATGGTGTCTAATAACAATCTGCTGCCAGTAAACCACTATACAGCATGGGGACAAGCAATGAGATAGCGATCACTCCTTTCCATGCTGCGGAAAGGAGCAACAATCGTCTGTCACATACAGCCTCTTTTACAGTCAGTGTTTAATCAGTGACTTCCATCAGTGATTGTGCGCCAAAACCAGAATTGAAGCCCTTACATAGACAACGCATAAGGGTGCATTTACATGACAATATTTTCGGTCCATGCCCAATCCACATTTTTGCGGATTGCACATGAACTCATTCATTTCCGCCGAGCTGCAAAGTATAGAACATGTCCTGTTCTTGTCTATTTTGTGGACAACAATGGGCATGTTTTCAATGCGGCCCATAAAAAGTGCGGGATGCACATGGACCACATCCATATTTTACTGATCTGTGGACCAGAAAACTGATATGCTTGTGTGAAAGATTTAGACTTTTTTTTTTTGGGCTGTTTTTTTTGACCCGCGCCTGGTTTTGACTCACAGTCACTAACGGAAACTGCACCAGATTTATCACTGTGGTAGATAAATCTATCACATCTTTAGGGCTCATGCAAACGTCTGTATGTATTTTGCGGCCTGCAAAAAACGGATTCACAAAAAATGTGCATTCCGTATTTTGCAGGACAATAATAGGACATGTTTTATTCTTTTGCGGAACGGACATACGGAAACGGAATGCACACGGGGTAACTTCAGTTTTTTTGCGGACCCATTAGATGAATAGTTCCTCATAATGTCCTCAAAAAAATGGAATGGACACGGAAAGAAAATACATTTGTGTGCATGAGCCCTTAGACGTCCCAGTCTCCCTTTACACTACCTATTTGTTGGCCCAGTTTTACTGAAAAGATGTGCCAAAGGTCATTTTTAAAACGTATCCCCTTTCCCGTCAAGCCATACCCCTTTTGTCAAATGAGTCACAAAAAGTATCAAAAACATTAAAAAAGAAAAAAATGGTGCAAAGCATGTACGGCAGTTTTTTGGTGCCAAGTTTGAATAGTAAATCTCCCGCAATGAGTATGACCGCAACCTTTGGGCCCTTGTGTACCATTGTGTTACGGATCTGTATTATAGCATTCGTTGCTTGCTGGCGGGGCTCCCATATTTTACCCATTTTGTTCCCCAATATTGTATGGGGGAAATGAGTTGAGATGTGACGCATGGCACCAGGTTCATACAGGTCCACAACTCTGATTCATTGGGCTGCCGTTCATAGTTATTGTACACAGGACTCCCATGTGAATGAGCCTTGGCATTTGCCGGGTCAAACTGTATGGGTTAAATGGGTTTGACCCATCTTGGACATTGGGGGCATATCACTAGGATATGCCCCCAATATCTGATAGGTGCAGGTCCCGCCTCTGAGACCCGCACCTATTCTTAGAACGGAGCCTGCAAAGTAAAGGAGGGCGCGCCGCGTATACACAGCTGCCCTCCATTCATTTCTATGGGAGTGCGGAAAATAGCAGTGCAGCGCGCTTGGCTATTTTCAAAAGTGTCATTGAAACGAATAGGAAGTGCACCACGCAAGTGCGTTCAGCGCTTCATTCACTTACGGAAATAGCCAAGCACATCACTCGGCTATTTTCGGCAGTCCCATAGAAATGAATGGCGGCCGACTGCTCATGCATAGTGCTGACTCCAGCCTAATGATAGGTGTGGAACCTGCACCTATAAGACATTGGGGGCATATCCTAGTGATAGCCACTAAATTTCCAAAATTAGACAACCCCTTTAATCTGTCCCATAGTTTATTACTCGGGGACATGCTTCAGAAGGGAACAGTGGACAGCTGCTATAAAGGTCACTTCTTCTTAAAACATGTAGTGACTCAAGAGGTTGAGGAGGCTAGCCGCTCCTGGAACCTGACGGGGCTGACAAGATCCTTCTGAACACGCTACTGGGGGAAGAGTTGGGGGTCTTGTGACTCATTTTGCATGAGAACATTGAGAAAGTATTGCTTTGACCCGTGTAATGGTGGCATCCATAGTCCATGTGCGTTTATCGGAGCTTCTATTACTATCAGTAGAGACGTCCATATATTTAGTCAATAAACAAGTCTGTCATACGTCTTAGTATACGTAAAGCTGGGAAACAACTGTACATTTTGGACTATAGTGGGCTGCTCGCCTGTAGTATTTCTTAAAGGGGTTATCCAGGAAAATATATTTATAGCTTATCCTCAGGATAGGTCATCGGTATCAGATCTGCGGGGGTGGGGGGACACCCAAAACCCACACCTATCATACATTAAGGGGAAATCCTAGTGATATGTCCCCAATGTCTGAGATGGGAATAGACCTCAATGATCAGATATTAAAGGGTTGGCACCTTACACCCTGACCAATCAGCCGTTCACTGCAGCCTGTGGCTGTGGAATTATTACTATGAATGGTACAGGAAGCACCGCTCCGTTCCAAGGGTAGTGGTCGTGCTGGGTTACTGCAACTTTGCTACCATTCACTTCTATAGGAAATGAGCTGCAGTACCCCGGCATGACCACTACACTTTGAACGGAGCTGTGCTTCCTGTTCCATTCACTGTGCCAGCATCAGAGGCTGCAGGGAGCAGCTGATCGTGGGGGTCCAGCGTTTCACCCTGGGTTCACACCTGAGCGTTTTACAGCGCGTTCAAACGCGCTGTAAAACGCTCAACACATGAAAACCAATGCTTTCCTATGGCCCTGGTTCTCACTTGAGCTTTTTACAGCGCGTTTGAACGCGCTGTAAAACGCCTGACGCATAAACAAGTACTTGAGCTTTTTTTGGGGCGTTTGTCGCGCGTTTTGTGATTGACACCACAGTAGTCAATCGTACGAACGCGCGTTTCCTATTTGCAAAAACGCGCTGAAATACGCACGACAAAAACGCGTGTCAAACGCGCGTTTCTAGAACGCTCAGGTCTGAACGCAGGGTTAGACCCTCACTGATCAGATATTAATGACCTGTCCTGACGATAGGTCACAAATATCAAGAGTCTTGAAAACCACTTTAATGAAGGTTGTTAACCTTGGATATTGCTTTTATGTTAGAACGACTTCTGGACAATAAGCTGATGTACGGGTGTTCTCCCCAAAACTCAGCTGTAGTCTGTGGGGGAACCTTCCTCTGTTCTGGAAATGAGGCATTCCTTGTGGTGTGTGACCTCCTCTTTTTTTTTCTGTTGGCTTACAGCTTGTTGACCAGTTTGGTGGCAGTATTGTGGCCCATATGGAATTGATGAGTGGGCTGGAATGGGCAGATTGTTGTGTCCTGCTGGGTAGATTAGCTACTTCTGGTCCGGCAGGGACCGGCGGAGATACAATGGACTCGCATTGAGGTTGACTGCTCCTAAACTGGACAACCCCTTTGAAGCTCATTTACACAAGGCAACGATTGGCGAATGACCACAGCTATGTGCACTCGTTTCCGATCATTGCCCCACGTCAACATGTCCTCCTATCAGCGGATCATCGAGCAAACACTTTTTGTGGGCTCATCATTTCTTCTATGTGGATAGTAAAATCATCATTTGTCAGCAGCGCATCACCCCAAATAAACGAGCATGTGCTGCCAACAGTGATGAGACTTTGTGTGAACGACGCATTGGCAATCACTCGGTCACATGCGGTCACAATGACTGCTCCATGGAGTTAGAGCAGTGCCAATCAACTTGCTATATTGTCGATCGGCGTTTGTTCCTGGCAGAAGAGCTGTCAATGGAAACGAGCCCTTGGTCCATGCAACAGCCTGGTATGATGTCATCAGTGACCCGAATGTACCGCTGGTTACAAATGGTTCCAACAGCCCCCCACCCAAAAATGCAGAACTTATCTAATTGCTATTTATTTATTTATTTTAACCGCTTGCTGTCTGATTGTCTAGTGTCCATCATCCTATGTCCCGGGAACCCATTCACTCTAGACTTTATCTGTTCGGTTGCCCTGCCAGTCTCTATATCCGGCTCAGACACGTTATTGACATCTTTGTTGAGAAGGACTGTGAGGTAGAGATCGGGGAACCTAGGAAGCATCCTTGCAGGAACAATGGAGGTTTGGTGAGGTAGCTCTTACTTTTATTCATTTTAAGGCATTCCAGGTGTTTTAGGAAAAAAAACATTTTTATTCTCAATAAGTGTGAACATGCTCTAACACTCACGGTGGCTCAGTGGTTAGCACTGGTGACTTGCAGCGCTGGGGTCCTGAGTTCGAAACTGACAAAGGACAACATCTGCCTGGAGTTTATGTTCTCCTCAAGTTTGTGGGGGTTTGCTCCGAGTTCTCCGGTTTCCACTCACACTCCAAAGACCTACTGATAGGGAACAGCTTGATGCTAATGTCTGTAAAGCGCTGTGGAATATAGCAGCGCTATATAAGTGCATAAAATAAGTATTGTATTTAAAGACGTGTGACGTGTAGATGGGACCAAAACGAGGAACTGATTTAAAGAGGACCTTTCATTAGAATAAAAAATATAAGCTAAGTATACCGACCCAGGGATCTCCGTGCACTTACTATTATCCCTGGGCGCTGCTCTGTTCTTCCGGTATCTTCAGATTTTTGTCTTAACTGGGAGGAGTCTGCCCTTGCCCTCGTCCCCTTTTCCCAGGCTGTGAGCTGAGCGATGCGATCGGACGGTATACTTAGTTTATATTTTTTATTCTAATGAAAGGTCCTCTTTATATAAGTTCCTTGTTTTGGTCCCATCTACACGTCATAAGTAGATTAGGGGGTTATGGCTATACCGCAAGATTGGCAAAAGATTGACATGTTGACCATTATTATTTTTTTAAACCATTTTTGAAAGTGGGACTTATAGAAGAGAAGCGCGTGCCTGTAATAGATAATTTCATCTTTAATTTACTTGGTAAAGTCCAAAGATGATCCAGATCCTTTAGCCCAGGGGTGCACAACATTTTCTGGTTGGGAGCCACATTGCCAGTCTGAACCAATGACGAGGGCCGAAAAGAAAATTTAAAGGGGTATAAACAACTGAAATACTTTTTTATGGTGTATTGAACATTCAGTATATACCATTAATGTCTAGTTCCAGGACTCCCATCTAATGGGAGAATACATGAAATATACATGTGAGCAGCCACAAGACACAGACATACATGTCTGTTACCAGATGGTTGGGGCCGCTTGTGGCCCCCGGGCCACAGGTTGTGCATCCCTGCTTTAGCCCGATTGACTGATCTATAGAAAACCATGAATCTGGTGAAACATTTTGCTCCTTTCACACTTGGGTTGTTAATTCTGGTTTTGAAATCCGGCACAATTAAACGGATCAGTTTTGATTTTGCACATCCGGATGCATCAGTTCCGTTAGGATTCGGTTGTGTGAAATTTAAACGGAACAAACCGTCACTAAATACAATGAAAATCAATCGGTGATGGATCTTTTTTTTTTTTTTTTTTTTTTTTTTAGGATAACTGGACATAAAACTGCAGCTGGCAGCGATTTTGTGTCCAGTCATAAAAACGGAAAGCTGACGGAACGGAAGGCATCCTGAATGGATTTCTTTCGATTCAGAATTCATAGGGACTAAACGGAACAATTTTTTGTTGCCGGTTTTGAGATTCTCTCCTGGATCTCAATACCGGAAAACAACAACACGGATGTGAAACAGGCCTTAGTGCTTTACCTTGCCATATTTTCTTTGATGGGGTACATCCAGATGTATCCTCAGCAAAGCTGGTGCGTGTCTGTGGATTTGCAATTGGGAAACTACACACGTTATGGGGGACATCTATAAAATCTGCTATGGCAAATTTTGGGGCTTAAAAAGGTTGCCAGCGTGCAACATTTCGTGCATTTTTTTTTTTTTCACTTTTGGTGAAATTTTGTGATGCACTTTTATGTCTTATTTATATTCTCACTTCCACAACCAGGGTAACTTTCACTGACGGTGGCCAAACCACATCACACTTGCTCCCAATTCATTATTACTGTGCTCCATTTTAGGCGCACTTGCACAGAATCAAAAAAGGTGTACAACTGACACAAAAAACCTGAAAATGATACATTTCCCTCCAATGTCTTGAAGTTTTTGGCCACCTTTGATGTACTATGAATAGTAAGTTTTAAGCGATCTATCTTTACTCTTATTCTTCACAAGTACACTCGGCTGAGCATGCATGTGTTCTGAATGGGGGGAGGTAAAGGGCAGTAAGCTCAAACAAGCGCTGCAGTCTCTTCAAACAGCTGATCGGTAGGGTGCTGGGAGTTGGACCTCTACTAATCTGATATTGATGACCTGTCCTGAGGATCGATCATCAATATTGGAAAATGAACGGACCCTTTAATCTGATGTGTATGGCCAGATCTAATGTAGGCATGAATACTTACATCCCAATATCCTGGAGGAACTTTTTGGCTCCCCTACCATCTGCCATTGTTCCGGCAGGGAACAAGAACCCACCGCCTGCCTGTCGTTGAGCAGAATTGCTTTTGCTTTCTTGTTTGCTATCGATTTTTATTCCATGGCTGGATGATTTGTCGGCTCTGCTGCGTTTGCGGCATGTTTCTGGCTTGCCTTATATGAGAAATTCATTCACAGGTCCTTGTTGGGCTGATGTTATGGTTTCTCCATTAACTATTCTTTGTGGCACTTCATCTCTGAAATACCTTTTAGCACTCTGGAAAAAAAGGCAGTAAAAAATGGATTCATTCCACAACAGGAAAAGATGTGTGAACCCACTCAGCTCATAAAAGTGCATAGAAAGCTCCAGGATTTCTACATCAGAACATGTCAGCGTTTTGGAAAAGTGCCTGGAAAGTATTACAAATGGAGAATTGTGTCCCCCTTCTCCATTTATAAGATAGGAGAGAAGCTGAAGGTGTTTGAAGTGCAACATTCCTGTACTAATGCATTGGCTTAGATGGTTTGCTAGGAGGAGGAGATTGGGATGATTTTTCTATCCTTTTTGGCAAAATTAAAGGGATTCTTTGGGCCTTTTTAAAAATCCATGCCGCCTTCTGTGCTGTGGAAGAAAGACCGTTTAGTTAGTGTACACCCGTCCATCGCTTAACTGACACTGTGGTCTCTACTGCATTCTCTTGACCATGACTATGTACCAAGACATAGAAGAAGGGGTTGTCTACAGTAGAGAACCCATTTAAAGTGGAGACCATTTGATTAGGAAAAGAAAATTCTTTTTTTTAATATTTTTTTTTTTTTTCCTCCTCTACATCTTACTAAATTCCACAGGTTAATGTCTCATAGTTGGCGCCCTGGTCAATGAGTCCATGGGTTGGTGTCTCCTAGGTGGCGTTCTGATGAAGGAGCCCACTAGTAGATGTCTCTTAGGTAGCACTGTGTTAAATTAGTCCACAGGTTGATGTCCCCTCATTGGCACTCTGATAAACTAGTCAATAAATCTCCTAGTTGGTCCATGGATAAGTGTCTCCTAGTTTGTGCCCTTATAAATGTATCTACGGGTAGGCTTCTTCTAGTTAATGCTCTGTGAAAAAAAAAGGGAAGTTTTTCTTGTTGGAAATTGGAGATTCCGTCCCTTTTATTCCAATCCTAGACTTTCTTTGTTTCATATATAACCCGCTTATTCTGTGTATTATATACACCCCTTCCAGTCCTTCATACACCCCGGGAGTAACATACAACCCTCGCAGATACATATATATATATATATATATATATATATATATATATATATATAGTTTACTGATAACATAAAGGTGACAAAGCAACGGACATTACAAGAAGATACAGGTACAACACATTACATAGAGGACACGCCCACACACAGCCGCGATGTTCCTGCCCTTCCTGGATGCCAAGCAAATGTGGCTACTAATGTGTATGTATATCCAGAGTCCACCAATATACCGTCTGCTGGATCTTCTCTTCTACCCAACTCACATCCAGTACCTGACCATTAGTACATGTACATATAGAGACTCCTGCATCAATAGAATACATAATCTTCTGGTAATACAATCGGAGACTACAGATATCTATATGTACACATAAAGACTACTGGATATTATACTTATATACATGCTCACATAACCAGACAGATAACTTAGCTTGCTCCTGAAGTGATGTTGGTCCAGGGGGGTTCAGGAAGAGAGAGAGACTCCAAAATTTCATATCGCCAATATGTTCCTGTGTCGCAGCCCCCACCATCAGCTCCACCCTGTGACCACCCAAATATCTTCCCAATCTGGTGGCCAAGAGAACGTTGTCCAACTGCTTTTACAATGTGCGCTCCTGCCTCTGATAAGCTAACAAGGGACACAATGTCCATATTTTCCTGTGACACTCTGAGAAATGAGCCTACCGGTAGGTGTCTCCTAGTCAGTGCTCTGATAAATGAGTCCTCAGGTAGGGGTCACCTAATAAAGGAGTCCTCAGGTAGGGGTCACCTAATAAAGGAGTCCTCAGGGGCCTCCTAGTTGGCGCTCTGATAAATGCAGTATATACTGTAGATAAAGATCTTTGAGCACAAGAACAGGCCAGTAGCTGTCCACTTTCTGATTTTGAGTATTGGGCCATGGTCGCTCATTTCTACAACTGTGGAAATATTAAAAACATTCTAAACAAAACCTTATGCTATACCATACAGTTATCAAACTGAAAACAGCCCCAAGCAGATCTGCGTTTCGATACTGACATAATTTCACCTATACATTTGTTTGTCAGAGTCCTGCCTATTGTGCCGTCTATTCTAAAGGTGGCCATACACATTAGATGAATATCTGCAGGACCTGCCAATTTTGTCAAGACTATCCACCTATGTATGTATGTATGTATGTATGATGGGGTCTTCACTCTTCCCTAACAGCAGATGTTGGGGGAAGGAAGTATGGTGCATGTTCCCTAAGGAATGAGCCACCATAGGTTTCTGGC
The DNA here is from genome assembly GCA_033119425.1 of Bufotes viridis. Classification (NCBI taxonomy): domain Eukaryota; kingdom Metazoa; phylum Chordata; class Amphibia; order Anura; family Bufonidae; genus Bufotes; species Bufotes viridis. The sequence continues at coordinate 133,083,340 of CM065595.1, read as the reverse complement.
TCCTACTCCTCTCTCCCTGTTGTGAACATGCATTCTCAGCCAAGCGTAATTGGTGTATGTGAAAGTCGGGAGTAACAACTGTAGACTAATAGCTATCCAAAGTGTATTGCCAGCTTGACATATCCAGCCTCCATTTTAAAGATGCCATTTGCCCCATTGCTTTATAAGGTCCAATTCCTTCCCAGGAGAAATCAATTTAAACTCCCCATCAAACACCGGCCCCAGTTAAAATCCATCTGGAACTGGGAAGTAGTTTGTCGCATCAGGAACCTACCCCCATCTGCATGTAGTAAACAAGCCTAGCCACAACTGTTTAGGAGGGGGGCTGGCCTTCCTCACTCCTTAGGGAAAATGGAGGGGATTGGGAGCAAATGGACCCCCAGATATTGTCTAGCTGGAGGATAATGAAAGTATGTGATATTTTGTTTTCAAAGGTTTAGCATCTGCAAGGTTGGGGATCTATGGGCATGAGCAGCCTTAGGGAGGCTGCATAAGTTCCGGATTTTAGTGCAGAAAAAACGCAGGGTAAATATAGTACCAGCCAACGGTATGAGATTTGACAAATCTCTTGTACACTTTGTTTTATTTTTCCATCACGGAAATTTACTTTCTGCAGCATCTATGGCTTTCCCCATAGATTCCAATGGGGTTGTTAACATGAACAGAAAAACTGCAATAAAAAGCACACAAATGCACTAAAACAGTGATTAATAGTGCAGATTTATGTTGTTGTTTTTTTGTGTGTGCGTAGATTTTCTACATAAAACGTGTGCAATTACCCTTATGCTGGGTTCACACTTAAGCGTACTTGATACGTGCGTTTTAGTCGCGCGTATTACAGTGCGTTTGTGGAAATAGGAAATGCATGTCGTACATGCGTTCGCGTGATTGACCACTGTGGCGTCAATCACAATACGCGTGACAATACGCCCCAAAGAAGCTCCTGTACTTCTTTGGGCGTAGGGCGTTTTACAGCGCGTTCATACGCACTGTAAATCGCTCAGGTGAGAACCATGCCCATAGGGAAACATGTTTCCCCCTGTTGCGCTTTTTACAGCGCGTAGGAACGCGCTGTAAATCGCTCAGGTGTGAACCCAGCGTTAGATTTTTTTTTTTGTGTATAGCTGCTTTGGGATTGAGAATTATTTGTTGGTGACCTAAAGCCTCATTCACTCGTCAGTGTTTTACGTACGTGTGCTGTACGTGTTCTCCACACATCCCCATTCATTTGAATGTTTGTATTCACACATCAGTGTTTTTAGCACGGTCCGTGTTTTCAGCACAGATGCATGTCCTTTCTTGGTCCGTGTTCCCGGATCCCTCACACCCATTGTAGTCTATGGGTCCGTGAAAACCACAAATGCAACACAGATGCCATCCGTGTTGCATTTGTGTTTTTACGGATCATTAAGAAGAGATGCTTTGAAAATTATTTTTCAGCTGTTCAGGGTCAGTGAAACACAGACAGCAAAAAACGGACACACGGATCCGTCACGGACAGCTTCACGGCTGCATCACTGACCACCTGCTCACGGATTTGAGCACGGACGTGTGAATGAGGCTTAAGGAGAAATAATATAAATTTGACCTACTAATATAGTTGGTAAAAAAAAAATGCAAAGTAAAATTTCCCAGGATCCAGGCATCAATCAGGACTGGTCAGTCGCTGTGAATTCCTGACTTGTCTGCTACTTTGAGGTCAAGTGTTGATTTGTATCAAAATTGCTTTACGCAAATATTTGTTTTATGGCGTTTCTTTTCTTCTTCCCTAAGCTCTGCTGGGGGATGGAGGTAATTGCTGTCATATGATGCTTGGAAGGCAAGAAATCACCGACTGGAAAGTGGAATTAGATGCTATAATATCTTCAGTGGTTTCTTAGAATGTCTGGATTGTGTCATGACATGAAAATAGATTCCAATCAAGTGGCAGGTTAGGCTGATTAAAAGAAATGCGCTTTCCGAGCAACCCCCCCCCCCCCCCCGTCCGAATATAATCTTTTTTATTATAAAATTTATTGTAATTCTGTCTTTTGATAAATTTACAGATTTTTATCTTTTGCTGTATAAAATATGATTTATTCAGACATCGGCTGAAACTGAAAAGATGCAGGGGGCGTTACTGTTCGTTTTTGTTTGGCTTCCTTTATGCGTTCTGATTGATGGCTGCATTTTAATGATCATCACCGACTGTCATTTATCAGAAGTTATCATTTTCCATTGATGATATTTGCTTCAATCACAATTGAAAGTGTGAATCACTGCAGAATTGTAGCTTGTAACCCCCGGTATTACTTTCCCTCCAGAGATCTTGGACCTACCCTTTGGTACCATATTTCTGGTTATAGATTATTATATTTTTTTGTGCTGTATGGTATTTGGTCGATATGATAAAATAGTTTACAGATTTGATTAATGTGCTTGCTTATGGGGAAGTTTAGGTTGATACATTATTTGCTCCGCAGCAAAGCTGCCTATATACAATACATGGGCATGGACCAAAACTTTGTAAACATATTTTTGACCAGTTTGGATAACTTTTGTCTAGAAATATTGAACATCCAGCAGAAATCTACTAAACATTGGTCAGTCAGTTGGGTTTTTGTGGGCTGTATGACACCAGCAATGATAAGTGAATGGGATTGCCGGATGGATATATATTGATTGCTTGCAATTGTTTAACACTTTCTGGTAAAATTCTTGAATATTAAGGTACACGCTCCTTTTGTACAACTAATAACCATTGTCATTAAACAGGGGTCTCATGTACAATTGATCCAAGATGTCAAGTGATCGGTTATACACAAAGCGACTTTGCCTTTGGTAACTTTTCAAGGTCTAAAGCGTCATTTATTTCTATGGGTCCGCAAAAAATACAGACAGCAAACGGATATCATCCATAGGCTCTCCGCAGATGTGCCGCATTCTATTAAAATAGAATGCGGCCTATTCTTGTCTATTTTGCAAACGAGAATAGGCATTTTGAGAATGGGGTCTGTGGAAAGGACCACAAAATGGATACGGCCATGTGTCTGAGGCTTTAGTGAACTTTCAGGATACTTTTGCCTTAGGGAAGGAACAGCGAGCCAGTGCTTCAGCTGACCTGATGCGGTAATCGCAGACGTCCATAGCACACGACTCTGAGCATTGGGTTCTCAGACAGAAAATGCCTAGCGCCCAGTCGTCCTTCAGTTTAGTGACAATTCGGGCTTGATCTAAAAAAAAGGCTAATGTGGCCTCCCAAAACTTAGAGGTTTTATTCCGATATTGATGGCCTATTCTCAGGACAGTGTCTGGTACGGTTGGTTGGGGTCCAACACATCGGCTACTTTGCAGTGCGAGTCTATACAGAAGATGGAACTGGAAGTATAAGGTTCCAGCCAATGTGCTGGGGTAGTGCAGCTCAACTCCCATTCAAGTGAATGGCGGTTGCTGCATGTTGCACACCCACCAATCTGATGTTGGGTATCTATTCTGAGGATAGGCCATCAGTATCTAAGCCCTGGAAAACGCCTTCAATGGGACTGCCTGAGATTTATCTGCTTTCTTTTGTTCCAGAAACTGCGCCACTCTGGTCCATGGGCTGTGTCTGCTGATATAGTTCAGTTACATTTGCTTGTGCAAATTATACAAATGAAGGGATGAGCTGGCAGACAATAAAGGTTTGTTTAGACACCCCTAAGGCTACGTTCACCTCTGCATACAGCAATCCAGAACTTTGTTCCTGGCAGAGGAGCAGAATACCGGAATTTCCATAGCTGGGGCCTGCCAGATACCCATACACTATAATAAGATCCATTGGGTTTCTGGCCTGGATAAATAAAAAATACCGCTGCATGCAGGAATAGAATACCGGAATGCCGTACGCCGATGTGAACGCAACCTAATCGGGTTAACTCTCTTTTCTCCTAGGGTCGGGCCACTCCTTTAGGCCTCTGTCGCATGAACGATGCGGATTGGCTCTGGATGCGTTCAGGGTGCATTCAGTGAAACTCGCACCATTTTGCAAGCAAGTTCAGTCAGTTTTATCTGCGATTCCGTTCAGTAGTTTTTTGTTTTTTTTCTGCGCGGGTGCAATGCATTTTGATGTGTTTTTCACGCGCGTGATAAAAAACTTTAGGTTTACAAACAACATCTCTTAGCAACTATCAGTGAAAAACGCATTGCACCCGGACGCAATGCGTTTTTTGCTGAAGCCCCATTCACTTCTATGGGGCCAAGCCTGTGTGAAAAACGCTGAATATTGAAAATGCTGCATTTTTCACACAAAAGCAGAAATGGTGCGTGAAAAAAACAAAAAACGCTTATGTATACAGACACATTGAAATAAATGGGCCAGGATTCAGTGCAGGTGCCATGCGTTCAGTTCACACATCGCACCCGTGCGGAAAACTCGCTCGTGTGAAAGGGGCCTTAGACATTCTGGGTTGTTGTCCGATCCTGTATTTTCTGTGCCTTTTATGTAAATATTTGTTGTTGTTTTTTAGCTGCTTTTTTTTTTTTTTTTTTTTCATTCTGCAATGTTCTTTCCATGACAACCATTTTGACACAGAACTGTCTCTGTATTTTTGTAAGAACTTTCTTTTTTCATATATTTATGCATATAAAAGGAGCGTCTAATGTGGTTTGAGGTAAAACATATTCCAGTCTGTGTTTGTTTGCATGGACGGCCAATGTGAAATTGTTTATTAATTTGCATGGCATTCAGGATGATGGCCACGGATGGAGTTGTCTAGACACAAGTAGCCGTCAGTGATTAAGCACATGCACTGTTTGCTCAGGTGAATTTTACAGTGTAATTATTTGCTCATATGGGAGGCGGACTATCAGAAAGCCGTGTTCTCAGCTTGTTTTTATCTGGACATGTCTGGGGTGAGCTTTTCCTCCTATTGATTCTTGTGATCTGTGGCATACGATAAAAAGCTTACTTAAATGACACCAGAGACAGCTGTCTATCTCACCAGAACATATCTCTGCCTGGTTAATGGCGCCAGGACCCTTCTACCCCCCCTTTTCTTCCTGTGTTACAAGACCTCGATAATATTCAAAAAAATATATATAAAAAAATCTGGATGTGCAATTTCTTTCCATAAATTCTGTTGTTTTTTTCTAGCAAATGTCACGATCCGGTTACTGTTTTATACGTCTTGTAAAATATCTGCAAATTTTAAGATGTCATTTACACCTTTTCTATAGGCAGTGCAGTAATAAAAGGTAAATTGTCTAGTTTTACAAAGTTTCCTGCAGAGGAGATTGTGCAGTAACTTCAATCATTTCCTATGAGTGGGGAAAAGGTGGCAAGCCACCTAATAACTACTGCGCAATTTTACTTATAAAGTTTCATTTCCCATAATTTTTATGCTGCCGTGTAGCCTGTATTCCCAGGGCTCATACTCATGGAGCATTATGAATCCATGTTGTATGGACCCGTAATACAGTATCCATAGAAAGCTGGGAGCCCAGCTCTGGTTTCATGAGCATTGATTCCAGAGCAGAATCCCGTGCCATACAGAGGTATCATTTGGTAGCACCCCCCATCTTGTATTCTGGACCGATGGACGCTCCACATAGGCTCCATTCACACAGCTTAAGGGCCATCAGCTCTACTTCTCAAGAACCTTGGCCAGTGGAATAACTGGGTTTTAAGATTTCTAATAGAAATAAGATACTCAAATATAAGATGGTTAATTGCTCCAAAAAAAAACAAAAAAACGGTATTGTGCAACATATGTTGTTACATACCCTTATTATATACACATTGGTTCAACTTGTATCTATTTTACAAAATGTTTTTGTATTAATTTATTTACTTTAATGTTCATTTATTTTTTATTCGATTTATTTATTTGTTTATTTTGACAGGGGTTTTCCGGGATTTTAATACTGATGACCTTAGAATAGGTCATCACTGATCAGTATCTGATCGGTGGGGGTCCGACACCCAGGACCTCTTCCGATCAGCTGTTTGAGAAGGCAGCGGTGCTCCTGTGAGCGCCACATCCTTTTTTGTGCTTACCAAGCGCTCTACAATGTACGGCACTGTGCTTGGTAAGCTGCGAAGAAGGCCGTGGTGCTCACAGGAGTGCCAGTGCCTTCTCAAACAGCTGATTGATAGAAGCCCCGGGTGTTGGACCCCCACCGTTCAGATACTGGTGAACTATCCTGAGGATAGCTCATCGGTATCAAAATTTCAGAAAACCCCTTTAATTTAGGCTCAAGACGTTGATTATGAAAATTGTAGCCTTCTTGTAGACAACAGTAGAGTCGGCAGAACTGCTTGTCACAGGGGGGGAATGCAGCACTTTACAGACATTTGCATCATGCTGTCCCCAATGGGGCTCACAATCTACGATCCCTATCAGTATAGGAGGGGGAGAACATACAAACTCCATGCATATGTTGTCCGTGGTCGGATTCGAACCCAGGACCCCAGCGCTGCAAGGCACCAGGGCTAACTACTGAGAAGCCCATCTCACTAGTTGCCAGCAGGTTAGTTGGGTGTTACCAGTTGGGGGAGTGCATACACGGTCAAATATGGACAGCATCGATTGGACAGTGTTAAGAGACCAGCAGCCATCAGACATTAATGGCGCCTCCGGCCATGAATGTCTGAAATTGGAATTCCCCTTTAAATTTGTTGAATCCTGGCTGGCGCAGTGGTAACAAGCAAATAAGTAAACAGGGTTTATTTGCAGCTATATCTGCGCAGCTCCTAATAATATTTGTTGCCACATTAAGATTTCTTTTTCTGACTTGAATTGTTGCATGTAGTAACCGAACAAGTTCCTATTTTGACGTCCAGCACAGCTGTCCCCAGGAATTGGAAAGTTAATATTCAGAGTATATAAACCGCAGAGCGGACCAAGCTATCTATGTCTCAAACGTTTGTGTGTTGCTACAAATATCCCCATTTTTAGACTCTCCGAATTACAGCGGCTTCTGGTGCTGGGTGCCTCAGCCGCTTGTATCAGTGTTTTTTGGCCCGATTTTATATAAATGAGCAGCTGTGCATTTGTTCCTTCGCCAAGGCGTGATTACTTTTTGATTCTGCTTCAACAAAACGCACAAGAAAAACATGTTTTAGGCTGAGTAATAGTTCTTTCCATTGAATGGATTCCAGATATGTTGGGGAGAGAAGCTCTCTCAGATCCTGATAATAGAATTTTAAATTGTATTCAACTAGAAGATCATGAAAATGTCAGGGTTCGATCCTTTGACAATGGTTCATCGTTAACTGTTTACGAATACTTTTTTTTAAGCCTAAGAAAGGAGGGAAATGGCAAAGTTTAAAAAAACTCTAAACTCAAATAGTTTGTAGTAAAGGTCAATCTCGCTTATCCTTTACAGCAGGAGTGTGTCGTCCAGTCTTTGTTAGGCATATGTGCAAAGAGGTTATCCCATGGTTAGTGTAAAAAAAATACATCCTATAGTACATGACAGTCTCTTTCTAACAAACCTAGAACCAGCCCTGTACCTCACATGGATCCAGAGATCCCTACCCTTCAATTATTCTGCTAAGTTTCAAGTTGGCAGTTTAGGGGGCATGTCCTTTCTCAGAGGGCATGAACTGAGCATGTGCTGCTGTCTCGGTGAGCAGGACAGAGAAATTAGAAAAAGAGCAAACAGCAGGTGGCGCAATACAGATTTCATTGAATAACTTTAGTAGCTATAATAAATTACATGAAATTACAAAAGTATTCAGACCCAGGTGCTGTATTGAAAACTGTAGAAAATTAGGGCTCATTCAGACGACCGTAGTGTTTTGCAGATCTGCACATGGCCGGCACTATCGTAGAAAATGCCTATTTTTCTTCACAGTTAAGGACAAGAATAGGACATGTTCTATGTTTTTTTGCGTAGCCTCGGACTGGAACTACTGAGGCAGACAGCAGATGGCGTGCTGTCCGCAATGTTTGGAGCACCATTGAAAAGAATAGGTCTGCACCCATTCCGCAAAATTGCGGAACGGGTGTGTACCCTTTCATACGGCTGTGTGAATGGGCCCTTATTCATGGGACAACCCTCTTTAAGAATGTTGGTGTTTTTTTATTTTCATGTCACAATCTATATTTAATAAAACAACTCCTGAAATCTTTTTCACAATGGCCACCGAGCCTCATAATAGACTGACACTTCCTATAGAGGTAATTTTTTAGAAAAAAAATATTCGATTTGGCTGCTTTGCTGAAGTTCACAAAGAAATTGGATTTTTTTATGAATTACTTTGTCACAAATTGCATTCCATTGTATGTAGCGAGCACAATGACGGAGAACGGCGATTGTGCCGCCCCCTGTCATTGAACCTCTCAGATGCTATGTTCAACGCTGATCGTGGCATCTGACAGTGACATTGTGGCCTTTCAGGGGTTAATCAGGGGTAAAAAAAAAAAAAAAAAAAAAAACACACCCAAAAAAAAAAATACATACCTCATCCATTTGCTTGTGGAGAGGCCTTCGTGGCCATCTTGATGATAAAACTCGCAAAATCTCCCGTGTGATGACGTCGCTACATCATCTCACAGGCTGGGCGTGATGACGCCATGCCATCGTTGACGTCCGGCCAGTGTGATGACATGGTGACTTCACACCCTTTTTCGGGAGAAAAGTTGTAATGTGGTTCAACTTTTTGTAATACGCACAACCTCTTCTGGCCATGGTCTCTTTTATACAAAATTCTGTGCATAATTATAAGCATTTCTTCCTAGAAATCAGTGTGTTCCTATCAAACACTCGCAATAAGTTCACAAAATGAATGTAGAAATTGCAGTTTGATGTCGGCAATCTCCTGACGTTCCTTTCTTCAGATCTCCGTAACCTTAAAGCACCGTATGGTGAGGGCAACCCAACGTCTCAGGAGACATTCATACTTTTCGCTGTCACCCTCCATTCCATGACTGCAACGTACAAGCTGAAAATCTTCCCCCCTCTATTAATAGACGGCGACATCTTCTAATTTAGACCTGACCATAACTCTTGTGTTCTCGTTGGTGTGTCTGCAGATTGTGAAACAGGACAACACATATCTAGTCGCTAGGAAATAGTTTAATGACAACTCAGGTGCTATGCATGACTAGACACATTGATCCCAGCTCACGTCAAAGACGGGGAGCGAAAGACGAGAGTCTCGGGATCGTCAGGGTTGATGTGATCTGTTGGTCAAAAGACTTTTAGGTTTGAAGATAAACGGCCTCTGCTACTATGTGTATACTGTAGTAGTGGAGTATTTATAGGACTTGTTACCACGAAGAGAGCAGTGCCGGTAGGTGGCTTGTAGACCTTGTTTGTGCTGAATGGAAATTAAACACTATGTATGCAAATATCAATAGGATTCTTGATGGATCAATGAATGGAAATGAGGATAATTTGCTTAAAATATTTCTTTCCTTATGCTATAAAAAATGATAAAATAAATAAATTGCATCTTTACCTACATTGCTCAAGCACAGAGCTGTCTCCAGGTGCATGGGGGTCCTTGGCGGACAGTAACGATAGGCGCCATATCTCACCCTTTAATATTGCAGCTCAGGATCCTCTTACACAGGCCAAGAATGACCTCCGATCAATTATATCCAAGTTGATCGGCACTCATTTAAAGGATTTGGACCATCTGGGACATTGATGGAATATTACTAGAATATGCCATCAATGTCAGAGAGGTGCAGGTCCCACCTCTGGGAACCTCTCCTCCTTTCTGCAGAATGAGGCCCCCATGAACTGTTGGTCAAAAGGCTCTTTTAGGTTTTGAAGGTAAATGGCCCCTAAAGTGATGGAGAGCACACTGCACACGCTATGGCCACTTCTCTCTTTACTACTATGGGAGTTCTGAATATAGCAGAACAATTGTGCCTGGCTGTTTTTGAAAGTCCCATTGGGGTGAATGGAGAGCAAGCATGGGCAACTCTTTATTCACTGCTTTGGGACTGCCAGAAATAACCGAGCCAGAGCTCCCACAGCGGTGAAGGAGGGTGGCCATGCATGCTTGGTTGCTCTTTGGTTAACTTTTGGGGAGCCCCATTCCGGAGATAGGTGTGAGTGCCACCTCTGGAACCCACACCTAACTCCAGAATGGAGCCCCCCAAAGTGAACAAAGAGCAGTTAAGCATGTGTGGCCACCGGGGTATTGCACCCGCACCTATCTGACACCTAGAAATATGCCATCAATGTCCCAGAGGGGCCGACCCCTTTAAAGTGTGTTTCACATGGCCCAATGCAGAGTGAAAGAGGGCAAACTATCAATATGACGAGCGTTCATTCTCCGTTCACTTTGCATATTGTCAGCAGCACATCTCATGTGTACGCAGTGCGCTGGTGCTGATAACCCAATTTTTTGTTTTTTTATGTGCCACATGAGAAATGTAATCCTCCAACAAACTTTTTGCTCATTTTGCGACACTTTTAATGACCCAGTTTTCAGGAACGAGTGTTTGTACTAATGTTCATTCCCAATACCTGTCCTGATCCTCGGCTGGTGTGAGAGGACCCTTAGCTATATTTGTTTTAATGGAGCTGCAATACCAGATTAAACCTATGGATCGGTGTGTGGCGCTGTTTCAGGAAGAAAGCAGCCATGTTTTTCTTATCCTAAACCAGGGATCAGCAACCTCCAGCTGTTCACAAACCACAACTCCCAGAATCCTCCTTTCACTTTTGTGTGAGTTACAAGAACAGCTGAATAAATGTGCATGCTGGGAGTTGTAGTTTCACAGCAGCGGGAGTGCTGAAGGATGCTGATCCCTGTCCTAAACCTTTATCATGGCTTAATGCTGGATATATAAGCAGCAGACTCAATAAATGGGTGGAGAAATCTTTATTTTCGAATGATTAAATATGCTAAAGTCCTGGCGAACTCCTTTACCTTTTTTGAGTATTGTATGTCAAATAACATTGAGCAGAATGCATATCAACAACCGATTTAGTATTTATTAGACTTAAACCTTTGAATAAAGCGAGAAAGATGTAAGTTTGTCTTTATTTCTCTTCCGTTGGTTTTAAAGATTACCTTTGTGTGGAAGGTAAAATATTGATTCTGAAGCCAGAAGACGGTTAGGTAGTCGGTCGGGAATATAGGCGGTGTGCGGACAAAAAATATTATTACAATTGTGTCCAAATGGATTAACGGAAAGAAAAACACTTTTTTGATGACTCTACAGAAGGGGAATATTATTGTGCTGGACAGAATTGCCCTTAAAGGCTGTGAAAATATCTGTCAAGACCGTCCATTCCCTGTTCCTGCAGCTAAGAAAACATTGGAATGGAAACCTTACTGTTACTTTTGTGTATTCGTCTTGTTTCACCTACACATTTTTTGGGTGACTAATCCTCAAACTTTATTAATTTTTATAATCACTTTCAGCTTCTGCTGTTCTAGGCAGATGTACCACCCATGATAACTCATTCTGTGACTTATCAGATCTTGCTAAGAAAGAAGAAAAATGATCCTCAAATTCAGTAATAAATAAGCTATCCTGTAAGTTTTAAAGGGGGGTTTCGGGTTTCCAAAAATGAATCCTTTAAACTAATCTTTTATAGAGGTTGCTGTAATTTTGTAATGTGTTTCTTTTACCTTTATTGCCCCTATCTCCCATTCTGGGCTGTGGTCACATGACCATGTCCATGCCGCTCTTATTTCCTGTGATGTTATGTCCATGGGCGGGGCAGTGATAGGGGACTGTCTATGTAACTAGCTGGGTGGGAGGAGCTATAAACTAGCTGGGAATTGTTGGGGCGGTGCTGAAGCAGTGGCAGAGGAAGGAGAAGTGCACCATGGGATTGGTTGGATACAGGAACAGGAAGCGGTTTACTTGCTTAAAATGGGTCAGGAGAGGCCAAACTGAAAAGCGAGAGCATGGGGAAGATGTACATGGGGTAAGTGACTACTTGAGTTTATCTGTTAAGCCATGGTAATCCGAGAAAGCCCCTTTAACGAATGGCCATCTCCTTTTTACTTTTTGGGAGAAAATGCTTCAATAAACAGGAAAAAATTGTAAGAATCCGTTGATTAACAATAATCTCTTCAGGATAGGCCATTGGTGTGGGTCTGATCCCTTGGACCTTTGCTGATTAGCTGTTCTGCATTAGCTCCTGGACTACACAGCTCCATCTGTTGTGCAGTGTTGATCCCTTTCACGTGAATGGACGCAGTACTGGGGTAACCAGCTCTGTCCACTACACCAAGGACAGCTGTGTAGTTCCAGCACCCACACCACTGCTGATTGGCAGTTATGCGGGGTGTTGGATCCAAGACTATCCAATAGTGATGGCCTATCCCGCGGATAGACCATCACATGTAAGGGGTTGCGCAACTAGGACTGTAATTTGTACAAGTTTCTGGCGCAAAGTATAGTGAATCTTTTAAGCCGCCCTGCAGTAAGCCATGACTACTTTTCGCAACACATTTGAATATGGTCGAGAAATGTGAAAAGTCGCAAATCATAGTTCAATTAGGAAGTGCTCCATAATTTGAGACGTAACTGCCCCGCAGCATGTTCGCCTTTAAGACTGAAGTCATATGGAGGTATATGGTATATGGTTCCGTATATGGTCCTGGAATGGGAAGCTGGAGGGGATATTTCAAAGTATTTGCTATTATTATTATTATTATTATTATTATTATTATTATTATATATATATATATATATATATATATATACATATAGCCTCCAGAAGGTTGGCTTCAAAGCAGACTTGCATCCCTATCGGAGAGTGTCACTTTAAATAAGCTTATTCCGTTTGACAGACCCTTCTATTTCTTTTAAGAAATCATAACTTCTTCTCTTTCATATATTCAGTTTTCAGAGCCAAGCCTCCTACTCGTTGCGAAAATATTTTTAGCAGGTTCTGTACCTTTTTCAGATTGTGAGTTTTTTTTTTTTTTTTTTTTTTAGCGAGTGCATCGCCATGTGACGCATGGACTGCATTGACACCACGTCTTAAACATGTTTGAAATGGTCCTCTGTTTGTATTTACCGTAAATACACCATCTAAAAAAGAAAGAAAAAGACAATGGGCTGCCATGTAATCCCTTTGCAGATGTACAGCCGTGGGAGTGAGCTGTGATTCATTCTGTTGAAGGGTGTAGTTTTTGTCAGCTAGAACCGCAGATGTGGAGTTAAACCACAAAAATGTCTAATCCTTCCAGGTGAGAAGAAATAGAGTGCTTCTGCTTCGCTCCCCCTCGCCATGTGCTTTTCCTCTTGCGGTGCCAAAGACTAGCTAACTTCAAACAAGTGGGGCTTTTTGTGACGGTTATCTAGCAGCAGGCAATGTGTAATCTTCGGGAAAAAGACGTCACTTGGAAACTTAAGTTGGTGAAGAATAGAAAGCGGCTGGCGAGAGGTTCTTATCAGTCGATGGGCCTGACGTTGTTGGGAGATAATTTCAGTGGAAAAATCACAAGGGGCTAACTTTCGCTGGGCCTCATTTTTGGAACCGTGCCCTTTTTTGCTTCTTTCTTAACTAGCGAGCCGATCTATAGGACAAGCTGTGGCGGAGCCGGCATGTCTGAGAGGATACGATAGGACTTGTGGTTCCTTAGCGAGGCCCATGTTGTCCACATCTGTCCTACAACCTGCACTGGTTATCTTTGTGTTGTATGTCTAGAAAAGAAATCTCAGGAATGTTGTAGTCCCGTTCAGAAGTTCCTCAGTCACGTATGTAACCAAAAGGTGGCCTCTACATTTTAAGACACAGGAAATTGCGCTTGTTACCAGATGAAAAGACGATATGGTCCTCTGAAATATTTACGCACACTGTCTTCATTCCTGGACAGAATGTTAGGCATTTACAGTTCTGGCCGCTGCCATGGAAGAGGGGCTTATTTGTTTCCGTGGAGCAGTTTACAAGCGACTAGAGTGGAAATGACCAAGGGCAGAATAAGGAAAACTGATTTTACACTATTTTTTTTTATTTTTTTAATGTTATTGAGTAGAGATGAGCGAACTTTAAAAAAAAGTTTGGCGTTCGGGTTGTGGTAATCGCCGCATCCCGTTATGGATTCGACTATCGCGGCATATGGAATCCATAAGGGGCGGCTTCCACCAACCCGAACTGTTGAACAGCCGAAGGACCTGGGGTGACGTCACCTTCATGTGATCAGTGCAGGGGGCGTGGCTCAGCACTGGATTTGATCCCGTGCTGAGCCACGCCCCTGCACTGATCACATGACGGTGACGTCACCCCAGGTCCGTCGGCTGTTCAACAGTTCGGGTTGGTGGAAGCCGCCCCTTATGGATTCCATATGCCGCGATAGTCTGCGGTAGTGGAATCCATAACGGGATGCGGCAATTACCACAACCCGAACGCCGAACTTTTTTTTAAAGTTCGCTCATCTCTATTAATGAGGTCATTTCATGATCACAGACATTAACATCACACTCCATGGAGCTCACAGTCTAAGTTCGCTATCCGTAGGTCTTGGAGTGTGGGAGGAAACCAGAGAATCCAGATTAAACCCACGCAAACATTGGGAGAACATAGAAACTAAATGCAGATGTTGTCCTTGTCCACTGACTTCTATGGGAGAGTTTTCTAGGCATGTCTGTGACCTATGGGCACTGCAAAAGGTCAAATACTGCTGAATGAGCTAAGACCAAGTTGAATACTGTGATAAAGCAGGTATTGTTTTTGCACTGTTGGTTAACATTTGTTTACTGGTTAGGTTGCTGGGGTGATGGACCAAAGTCTGCCCCATGGTTAGTGAGTCTAGTCTGAGCAGTGCTAGGGAGAAGACGTGTGTGAGAGTCTCTGCAGACCAGGACTCCAGCTCAGAGAACCCCTATCTCTGAGGCTTCATCTGACTAGCAAACAACTTAAATAACAGAGTACTCCTGAGAAGAGACAAGCCATCTTATAAGGTCTAACACTGCATCAACACCCTGCGAGATAATATCAGTGAGGTACAGCCCGTTTATGGCAAGGGACTTTGATTCTGCAGACAAGGAATTTTGCTCAAGCACCTGCCACACTTACAGATTGGCCATGAGGTTCTTAAATCTGCACCCCTCAGCTTTGGAAATGCAAGGGTTAATAAGAACAGGATAGCATGCCTATGGTTAGTTGGAGTGTCTTTAGAGAGAGAGAGAGACTGAGAGTAATACAACTACGATCATTGTTGCTGCCTATGTAGGGCCGTTGGGGAAATACTACTTGTGAAATAACTCTGAAAGTCTTATTGATGCTACCTGTACTGCAACTCTCATCATCCACTCGGTAAACAGATTTAATTTGTTGCTGATGGAGTTGTTCCACAATCTGCCTGGCCTGCATCCAAATTCCTGCCTTGCACCCTTTCCAACTGATCACCAGTTGGAAACCCTAAGTACCACCAGACAGGAGCCTGTTGCCCCGAGGTAAGAAAGGGTGCACCCTCCTTTCATTGCACGGCCCCAAAAAGCGCCAGAGTGGAAATTGCCACCGTCAATTTTAAGTACTACTGCTGTCTTAGCCACTACCACTCCTTCTGTCCTTGCATCCCCTCATGTGCAGAGGTAAGGAAGGAGGTAGATAAGCTGCGATATCACCTATTGTGAATGATGGATCCTGTGTTATCTATGTATAGGTGATATCTGTCATTCTAATCCTGCCTATAATGATAAGGAGGTGACTGTACAGACCAGGAAGTGGCGCCTATTTTCGGGCTGTGTCCAATGCCATTGTTTTTAATGCATGGAAAATAAAAATAACCAGCAAAAATTATTATAAAACATGTTTAACGCAAAAACGTAGTTTAAACATTTTATGATGACCGGTTCCCTTTAACACCTCTTCATACTGGATATGGATGTAAGATAAAAGCCTGGGTTTGGGGGCATCCCCTGGGGACATAGCCGGTGCCCCAATGTTATAACTAGCACATGGTATAGCATTTTAAATTTTGCATTGGTTCCCAGCAACTTAACGTTATGATTTGGAGCCTTCTGCAATCTCCCTCAACAGTAGAGACTGGACATGTTGGATTCCAAAATGGCCAATTCTTTGTCATGAGGAAGATATTCTGCTGCGTTAGGATCTGGTAGTCACCGGCTCCCCATTAAAAACAAGAACTGCACACTTAGTTGAGCTGAATACGTAGGTCTGTGGTGGAGTTTGGTCAAAAAGCTTTCGGCCAAAGTCTTTCTAACTTGCATCATCGGTGCAAGCCACGAGGCCAAAAGCCACATTACAATGCGATGGTCATTTTCAGTAAGACTGAAAACATTTCAGAAAAATGTTCTCAATTTCAAAATGCTCTCAAAAGCTTTCAAAGTAGTTCTCTGTCCCCCGGACCTTTAAAAAAAAAAGAAAGTCTAATGCATTCCTAAATAGCCATGTGGATGCTTTAATTGGCCTCCATTTGTAGCATTTTCTCGAAGCTCACACTTACTGTATGGAAGGTTTTAAAAATCCTTGTTGGGCGGCAGGATTGGTCCATTTTTAAGTGTCAAGCATTGGGGCGCCCTCTTTTCTCACCTGGGCTAACAGATTTTCTTTTCCCCTTGCTTCCTAAAAAAAAAAATGAACTGTTAAGCCTAAAGGGAAAACAAAAATTTTCAGGGTAAACCCTCAGTACTCAGCCTTGCATTAATAGATTTAGACAATTATGGCTATTATGACTTCTCTCGTGTTATCATAGCCTCACACCTGCCCCTCATAGACCTGCCTGCACGTGTCCTGCAGCTGTTTGAGGAATTACTGCATGCCAGGTTTTTTTTTTTTTTTTTTTTCAAGTCTACATCATCATAAACAAATTTTCAAGAAATTGACATTTTATATGAAGTGTCAGTGTTAGACTAGCCCACCAGAATGCCAGAGAATCCTCTGGTGGGCCCAAGCTCTGATACCGTAGTGGGCCCCAAAGGTCCAGGGAAAAAAAACATTTGGAGCCAATCACTTATCACTAGGTCTATTTCTTTGATTCAGAACCTATTAGACTTTATAGATGTATACAAGAGCCCAAGACAAAATTCCTCTGGTGGGCCCAAGGAACCCCAGTCTGACACTATTAAGCATTCTGCTTCTGTTAAGAGTTAACCTATATGAGAACAGATCTGATGGTAGCCGCTATATTTTGAAAAACTGAAATGTTTTGGGTTCCTGCACAGGAGCGTTTTAAGGATCTATGGGGTACAGATTTGTACTACGGAACACACAGAATGTTTTGGCCCATAATGGAACTCTGGATGCCTCTGAATTTTGCATGGAGACTCAAGAAGATGTTTTTCTTGTATTTTTTTTAATTAATTTTTTATGTATCCGTTAAGAGAGAATTATGGCAATTGTGGCGTTATCTGGACTGGAGGGAAACTACACTAAAAGCATTGCTTCTGAGGCCTCATACACACAACAGTATGTATTTTGCGGATCCGCGAAATACAGATGATGTCCATTCTGCAAAAATGCGGAAGTCAGTGGGTCATCAAAAAAATGCATATGGCACACAGACCGCATCCCTGTTTTGTGGATCCGTGGACCCCAAAACAGACGCATTGGTGGGCATGAGGCCTAAAGATGGTGATCTGGAAAAAGCCAGGAGGTCTTTATCTTTATATTTCTTATAGACTTCCAGCTAACATCTGGCCCTGGTGATTATACCACAAAAATCCCCCCCCCCCCCCCCCTCAAAGAACAGCACTAAAAATCCAAGAGCAGAAAAATGCCAGCATGTGAATCCACCCTTAATATATGATGAGGATGTGGAAAACATCAGATATGCCCTCAAATTCTAAGACAGGAAATCACCCCTGGGACATTGCAGAGCGTCTTTAGTCCAGTAACACGATGCCATTGCAGCCATAAAAAAATGATACAAATAATCAAAAAAATGTAATAAATAAATAAACAATCCAGAACTGCTCCTATGATGTCAGGGCTGCACTGAGCTGTTAAGTAGGATGCCGGTTATTGCAGTAGACAGCAGCGTTTTGTGGACTATCGTTATTTGCACATTAAAATGATTAAGGTTTATTTTTACCTCGGTGAATTACAGCAGGGCTGGGGGAAAATGGAGTCCGTCTGCAGAGGCAGACATCACTTAGAGCTTTCTTGGCAGGGATTCAGAGATCTGAACCATTTGGTACACGCCTAGAATAGCAGAGCTGGAAGGAAGAATTGATTTATATTTGTATTTTCTTGTTTAGTTCTTTATTGCCATAGAGAATAAAGGTAGAAATGCTGAGCTCATGGTTTTAAATCTAGGTTTTTTATTTTTTATGGAGACTAAACCCCCAACATTTGTTCATGTTTTCTCCATATACAATATTAACAGGTATGGCTATTACGGGTTATATTCCAGTATAGTTTTGTGTGTATTTGTGTTTATTTTTATTTTTATTTTTTTTATCTCTTTGCAATTTCCCTTTTAATTCTTTTCGACTGTCAGTATGCATAATTTATTACAAGCCAAAGCACCTGTGTCTGGATACTTTCCAGACTACTTATCTGGCCAAGCCGTCTTGGAGATGACAGCAATGCTGTGAATGATGATCAGTCCAGACGATATCTGTTTCTTGCACACCCAGGAGGCAGCCATTGTGTTATTATATTACCGTTACGTTGTCTCGAGCAATATTCGGCTTCAACAGAATTTAATGACCTCCTTAAAGGAATACTTGGGGAGTGGTGCAGGAGCCTGCAGGGCTACAACGTTGGGCTTCATGATCCATTGAGGATTTTTTAATCTCTAATTCATGGTAAGGCTATGTTCACATGTGCCTGAAAATACAGTGGAAAAATCTGCAGCAAAAACTGAAACAAAACCCTTGTGTATTGCATACAGTTTTTGCTGCAAAAGACACAGTGGTTTTGCTGTACGAAAACCTACTACTGCAAACCCACAGCTATCAGTCAGGTGCGGATATAACCTAAGGCCTCTTTCACACGGCCGTAGTTGCCGCGTGCCCGTGCTGCAGGTTGCAAATTGCTGCTCGCACTGCACGGGCATCATCCGTAGGGCAGCCGCAGTGGATCACTGACCCATTCACTTGAATGGGTCTACGATCTGCCCGTTCGGCGAAAAGATAGGACATGTTCTATCTTTTTGCGGGACGAAAGTACGCACTCCGTAGTGCTTCCATAGTGTTCCGTTCCGTCATTCCGCTCCGCATCTCCGGATTTGCGGACCCATTAAAATGAATGGGTCTGCATCCGTGATGCGGAATGGCCACGGAACGGTGCCCATGTATTGCGGATCCGCAAATGCGGTCCGCAATACAGGCACATGACTCCTACGGCCGTGTGAAAGAGGCCTAAGGATGCTTTCACATGGGGCAAAAAAATCTGCGGCCTAATCTGTGGGCTAAAAAGTGTCCATCCCTGTGCATTCTGCAGGATAAGTAATGATGTTTTGCAGCTTTTCTACAGGAGAATGTCTCCACTAATTTCTATTGGGGATGAAACGCACACAAAAATCTGCAACTTTGTAAAAAAACAAAAACAAAAAAAAAAACACCTGCATATTTTTCTGCCAGATTTTGTTGCAGAAATTTCTTGGATCGGAAGTCTGTTCCATTCATCTAAATGAGGCTGACAGAAATCCATGTGCTTGCCATTAGTGTTTAGCGAAGCAAGGCATCCAAAGCGGAATTCGGTCCAAAGTTTAGGAAACCTTCGATTCTAAACGAATCTGAATTTCCTCACGCTTCGTGGTAATGAATCAGTTTTCCCTGAAATGGCGGCTGCAAAGTCAAAATAAGTGCAAAGGAGACAAGTCCAGAAACACGAGATCACCCATAATGCAGTGCAGCCAGCCAATCTGCAGTGATGTCACAGCTAGGCAGAGCACTATAAAACCCTGATCCCGTGGGGTCGCTGCCATTGTCCTGTGAGCTGAGCATAGGGATAGAGATGTGACAAGACGCTCATTACACTAGGGACAGTTTTGCTGCAATCTGTTAAGTGTAGGACTATATCGGAGAGGGCGAGTGCAGGGAGAGCGTAGGAGACTGCAGAACTACAGACTCTGCTACAATTATTATTGCCGTGTACATAACTGCAGTGCACTAATCTGTTCTTTTAGCTGTAGAGTTCCTGTGCCATCAGTATTAGAGGTCACTTACTTTTAGGCAGATTGGCCTGGATTTACCAGAATTTCTTGTCGAACTTTGGCAAAGCTGCTGAATCAAATTTTTAAAAACTTTGCTCATCTCTACTTGCCGCCAACACAAACCCCATTAAATGAATGGAACTGATTTCTGCAACAAAATCTGCCATGTGTGAATGCCGCGTCCAGGCACTGGTGGTAATTACTGCAGCTTGAGAAACTTGTCTATTGGGCCAATAGCTGTGTGACAGATCAGCAGGGGGATATACAGCTGCACACACTTCTGACAACGCTCATCTCCAGGGGAACAAGTGAAATCAAATATGCCTGCTGCTTCTGTCCTCCTGACAATAGAGGTGGATGGGAATAGCCCCATATAGATACAGATCATCAGCCGATCCCGCAAATCTGGTTTGCCCAGTATGAATCTGTATGGCCAGCATTAGGCTCAATTACATAGCAAAGCTATCAGGTCTTCATATGCCGTTATGCTGTATGTGGATGACATTGTTCCCCCTAGGCGAGCATACGTAATATGGCATTTAATGGAGCATGGACCGTCATATGCGACCAGAAACATACAGAGGTATTAGGATCCCATGCACTTCCAGCTTAGTTGCCAAGTCTATTGAAACATATGGGAGTCTCCTGGAAGAAGGGAAGATCTCCCTGATGAGCTGGCGAAGTTCATGAAGGGTTCCTGGCTCCTGGATATCAGTTCGCCTTGAGCTCTAACTCCGTTGCGCCAGGATGCTGCGTCATTACTCGGCCCTGGCGCCTATACTTGTTCTGAAGGGGTGCGCACATCAAGAAAAGGGCGAAACGGTCTTGGAAAATTGGTAGGGCTTATGGGGGAAAAAGGTGTGACTATGCCCTGAAAAATTTCAATGAATAACTCGCTCATCTCTCACAGGTCAACAGCTAATCGTTGGCCAGTATGACTTCCAGAGACGTGCTGTACAAAACCGAGCTGTAATCTGACCATGTGCTTGTGGCCTTGTCCTGTGCATGTACCTCCTTACTAGGTGCCATTGGCAAATTGAGACCCTAACATGCTGCAAAAATCAAGGATGGGGTGAAGGGAGTTGGGATGAGTATTTTTACTGCAATCGTAAAGGAGACAGTCTTGGGCCTAGACCATATTTTATCCGATCTGCATCCATATGTCTTATCCGCGGCCCTGCAAAAAAGATAGAACATGTCCTACGTGATCATTTTTTTTGTGGACAAGGATTTGTTATTTCTACAGGACTTTCCAAAAAAATGGTGGCATGCACGCTGTGTGGATCCGGATATGGTCTTGTGCATAAACCCTTACTTTAAGATTCCGGTATATGATTGAGGCAGTGAAAATTGTATGTAAAATAGTGGAGATTTTCAACTATCGGAATTTTTTACACTTGGATTGGTGGTTCATCAAAAATAGATTACAGAAAATAATCTTGTGTAAGAACATGTGCATGCTCATGCAGTACGTTTCTTTAGCGTCATTTATGTATGTTTGTCTTGATTTCTTTGACTACCTTTTTAGCTTTGGAAACATGTAATTACTAACAAATTACATCCAAAGAAGCCTACAGGCCCCGACACATCTTTCGAAATTGCATGTTCCCTGTATTTACAGAGATGCCGTGAGTTGTGAATGTTATGAAATGGTTTTAGTATTTCTCTGACTAATAACCCTGCTGGGTAATGGGGTTCAGAATGGTGCACCGGTTCTGTGTTCCGCCTTTTGTAGTTGCAATTAGGGCAGAAGCTGGGAAAATTGAAACAAGACGATCAGCCATATTGTTTTGTCCCCCCCCAACAAATCCTTTTTCGCATGTTTTGTATTCACTGTAAACCCAATTTGTACAGTATATTGTTCCCTCTTATCAGCCAGCTCGGACTGGTGAGATACTGGCTATAAAGCTGTTTGCCAACTCTCCTGGAAAAAGTGGAGACCTCCCGAAAATTCTGGCAAATATTCTACACAGTTGATAGAAGGCTGCTTTTTCCTTGTATATGGCGGGATGCTGCTGTTAGATGCAGCCCTAGCGCCCATACATGTTCTGAAGGGGCGTGGTAAAAGGGATGAAGTGTCTGAGAGAGGTGGGGCCTATCACTAAAGAGCGTGTCCAGGGGCATAGCTAAAGGCTCATCGCCCCTGGTGCAAAAGTTCAGCCTAACCCCTTCCCTCCAGCCAGAGGTGTAACTTGACCAGCATGTACTTTCTATAATACCAGTGTCGTCTTTTGCGGCTCCTGGGCTCCTGGGCCCGGTAGCGGCTGCTATCTCTGCACCCCCTATACCTACACCCATGGGTGTGTCCATTGCGTGAAAAAAAATTGGTGTCAACACTTTGCATGCAACGCTTGGGCAACCACCAGAGGTTTACTGCTGCAAGATGGCGCGTATGACTGTAAATGCCATTAGTATACATTCTTCTTGAAAAATTCAGAGCAATTAAGCCTCACCCTGAGAACGACTCCCCCACACACAGGTTGGGACCTCAAGTGATCGGGCTTACAAATCTGCCTAGACCGCCTCTGAAAATCAGGTACAATCCCTGCAAATTCGGGACTGTTGGCACCTATGCATTACTGAAGGGATTTCTAGAAATATCCCTGCCATTATGATCTCTTTAGGTCTCCTTTCTTCAGATCCGAAACTCTCTAGAAATATTTGGGGTGTATTCGTACAGGACAGTCGAATCACAATTTGTCATTACCGGAGAATTTTTCTAAATGAATGGAAAAGTTTGTGCATTAATATTAAAAACCCATAATTCCAACCCCCATACCTTTCAGAAAATAGATACTCCATGAAGGTGCTCTCTGTATGTTTTTATGAGCCATTGACCTTTGAGCTATGGGAGGTTAGTACCCTGTGGGAAGGCTAATTGCTTCCTCCCGGAATCTAGTTCCAAGAAGGAGCACATGTGTGTATTATTAGTGACTTACGGTGGTAAAAGCCCATCTCTACCCAAAGCCAATGTGCTTGCAGTAAAGCCCAAATCTGTGCCACTCCCCAAGTGTCGCTCAATGGTGTCCAGCGAGCGGGGATATGGGGTACTGTTTGTAGTGCCCTCATCTTGGAGAACTTAGATTGGGAGCCCCCAATGGGGACAGGTTGATTCCGTCTGTAAAGTGCTGTGAAATATGTCAGTGATTTTTGTGAGCAAAATAAATAAAAATTGCATTGTGTATGTAACTTGCAGGAAAATATTGGAGTCAATTTTTTACTCCTTTTTACCCAAAGCTGCCTATACATGTTCGATTTAATGATGGCAGATGTCAAGGGGAAAAAAGGGATACTTTGCTCCTGCTGAACAAAACCTGCTTCTAAGTCTCCCTGTTCCCTGGTAGTCTGGTAAAATCTGGTCAACAGGCATTAAAGGGGGTATGCCATGACTGATTTAAGAAAAAATCATGTCGTACATCACTATCTTTTTCTAACAAAGCTGGAGTCAGCCCTGTACCCCACATGGATCCAGAGATCTTCACATTTATTGCTGAAGTTGCTATGCTAGGTTCTCTTCAGGCTGGCTGCTCAGGGCTGTGTCCTTTCTGAGAGGGCATGTCCTTTTTGCGCTGCGGCTCTCTTCCTATTGCAGTTAGGTGTCCATGTCCTTTCCCAGCAGGTATGTCCTTGCTGGTGCAGCACTTCCCCCTGTTACTGTCACAGCTTCGAATGGTAGGTACAGCTGATGGAGTTGAGAGATGGAACTGAGCATGTGTGACCTCTCTTTGTAAGTGGACATGCACATGACTAATTGGACATGCACCTGTGGGGCATTATAATTATGTAAAGAGAATATCTCACAACTGGAGCATTTTTGTAACAAAGTAATTTACAAAAAAGACTAATATTTCAAGTTGAGTTATATTAAAATAACATTTAATGGTGGCACAACCCCTTTAGGCTCGATTAGGGCATTTGGACATCGTAGATAGCCCCTCCCAATAGTGCAGATCTGCTAAAAAGAGTGGCGTTCATTTTAGGAGACCCATCTCGTCCAAATATTATAGGATCAGCCCAGCATGTCATAATATACCACAGATGCATCATGCTATAGAGGAAATGTATGGCCAGCAACTGCTGATTGCTGTGGATTTCTAAAGCTAAGCCAGATATACAAAAGAGGGTGTAGAGATGACCAGCTTTGGTTCTTAGATCCCCGTATTGTTTACATGGCCACTCTGGTTTTTACGTCCCCTTATTGTCTACATAGCCAGCTCTGTTTCTCAGGTCTCCATATTGTCCACTTCGCCAGCTCTGCTTTTTAGGTCCCCTTATTGTCTACATGGCCAGCTCTGCTTCTTGGGTCCCCTTATTGTCCACATGGCCAGCTTTGGTTCTTAGCTCCCCTTATTGTCTACATGGCCAGTTCTGCTTCTTAGGTCCCCTTATTGTCCACATGGCCAGCTTTGGTTCTTAGCTCCCCTTATTGTCTACATGGCCAGTTCTGCTTCTTAGGTCCCCTTATTGTCCACATGGCCAGCTTTGGTTCTTAGCTCCCCTTATTGTCTACATGGCCAGTTCTGCTTCTTAGGTCCCCTTATTGTCCACATGGCCAGCTTTGGTTCTTAGCTCCCCTTATTGTCTACGTGGCCAGCTTAGGTCCTTAGGTCCCCTTATTCTTTACATGGCCAGCTTAGGTTCTTGGGTCTCCTTATTGTCTATATAACCAGCTTTGGTTCCCGGGTCCCCTTTTACACTGAAAGCAAAGATGCAACTCCTAATAGACAAGAGTGTCATGGATGGTATGTCTCAGTATTTATGAAATCCAAGATGTGGTGGATACTTTTGTAACTGGAGAAGCCTGCAGGACAGTGTGAGAGAGAGAGAGAGAGATCCTTTATATTATGCAGACGAGGGATGTTATGTTTTGTCTATGGAGCATACTTCAGTGCCATGAGATTAAGTACAGCCTGAGCCTTTGTCATCTTCACTGGAAGTGTGGTCTGTCTGTGAGTGTTTGCGTCTGCTGCACAAAAAAAGGGGCTCTTTGTAACGTGTGCCAAGCTTCCTTCAAAGGGAAACCACAAACAAATGGTTCATTTATCCAGTGTCTCCGACCAGGTTA
This sequence comes from Bufotes viridis, assembly GCA_033119425.1. Lineage (NCBI taxonomy): Eukaryota > Metazoa > Chordata > Amphibia > Anura > Bufonidae > Bufotes > Bufotes viridis. Next base: position 133,058,261 of record CM065595.1, on the reverse strand, counting down.
GTTGACTCGTGAATGAGAAGGGCAAGATATGAGCACAACATGAACATTGAGGATTTGGGGGGGGGGGGATAAAAATATATACAGTATCTCACAAAAGTGAGTACACCCCTCACATTTTTGTAAATATTTCATTTTAACATTTTATGGAACAACACTGAAGATATGACATCTTGATACAAAGTAACATTGTCAGTGTACAGCTTGTATAACAGCAGGCTCGGACTGGCCCACAGGGGTACAGGGGAATCCCCCAGTGGGCCCCTAGTCTCCCATCCCCTGTAGTGGCACATAACATGGTAGATTTTCTGCACTACATACATATATTCGATATACAGCATCTCAACCAGCCTATGTTCATATAAAAATCTTGTTAAATTATTTATTATATTTGAATGTATCCGTATGGTGGGCACCCAAAATTTTTTTTACTGGTGGGCCCTAGGTACCCCGGTCCGACACTGTATAACAGTGTAAATTTGGTGTGTCCTCAAAATAACTCAACACACAGACATTAATGTCTAAACCGCTGGCAACAAAAGTGAGTACACCCCTAAGTGAAAATGGACAAGCTGTGCCCATAGTGTCAATTTTTTGTGTGGCCACTATTATTTCCCCGCACTGCCTTAACTCTCTTGGGCATGGAGTTCACTAGAGCTTCACAGGTTGCCACACTCCTCCATGACGACATCAGGGAGTTGGTGGATGTTAAAGACCTTGCACTCCTCCACCTTCCATTTGAGGATGCCCCCACAGATGCTCAATAGGGTTTAGGTCTGGAGACTTGCTTGACCAGTGAAGCACCTTAAAGAGGACCTTTCACCGATTTAAAAACTAAAATCTACCTATACCTGCGGGCAGAGCGGCGCCCAGGGGTCCCCCTGCACTTACTTGTATGTCTGGGCGCCGCTTCGTTCGCCCGGTATAGGCTCCGGTGTCCGAGCTCCCTCTGTTGTATGGGGCGGGGACTTTGTATCAGGCGTGTCCCTTGCTGCAGAGCTGGCCAATCACAGCGCACAGCTCATAGCCAGGCTATGAGCTGTGCGCTGTGATTGGCCAGCTCAGCAGCAAGGGCACGCCATACAAAGTGCCCGCCCCATACAACCAAGGGAGCTTGGACACCGGAGCCTATACCGGGCGAACGGAGCGGCGCCCAGGCATACTAGTAAGTGCAGGGGGACCCCTGGGCGCCGCTCTGCCCGCAGGTATAGGTAGATTTTAGTGTTAAAAGAGGTGAAAGGTCCTCTTTAACCCTCAGTTTCTTTAGCAATGCGGAGGTCCTCTTGGAGGTGTGTTTTGGGGTCGTTATCATGTTGGAATACTGACCTGCTGCCCAGTTTCCGAAGGGAGGGGGGTCATGCTGCTTCAGTATGTCAACGTTCATGGTTTCCTTAATGAACTGTAGCTCGTCACAGCCAGCAGCACTTGTGCAGCCCGAAACCATGACACTCCCACCACCATGCTTGACTGTAGGCAAAACACACTTGTCTTTGTACTCCTCACCTGGTTGCCGCCACACACGCTTGACACCATCTAAACCAAAAAAGTTTAACTTGGTCTCATCAGACCACAGGACATGGTTTCAGTAATCCATGTCCTTAGTCTCCTTGTCTTCAGCAAACTGTGTGGCCATTCTTGTGCTTCATCTTTAGAAGAGGCTTCCTGGGAAGACTGTCATGCAGACCAATTTGATGCAGTGTGTGGCATATGGTCTAAGCACTGACAGGCTGACCCCCTACCCCTTTAACCTCTGTAGCAATGCTGGCAGCACTCATATGTCTACTTTGAAAAGACAACTTCTGGAAATAAATCTGAGCAACTTCTTTGGTCGACCATGGCGAGGCCTGCTCTGGGTGGAACCTGTCTGGTTAGACAGGTCTTGGCCACCATGCTGCAGTTCAGTTTCAGGGTGTTGGCAATCTTCTTATAGCCTAGGTGTTAGCCCAGTGCTCCGTGCCCCTACTCGCGGACACGGGAGCCATGCTCCCTCATTTCCTTCTGCTGCCATGCACCATGCACAGTTAAGCAGGTAGCTTAACTGTTGTATCTGTGCTCCGTGCCAGAGTTTACTTCCTGCTTTAGTCTTGTACTGTTAGAATGTGCATGGGAGTGTCTCTCCTCCCTTGTGAGGCAGCACGTACACGCCTTCTATCTCCCCAGCCTATGGCTGAGTTGCAGGAAGTAGTTAAGGGCGCTTCCTGCCCCAGGAAAGTGCCTGATCAATCTTGGTCACTAGCTTGTCTAGTTCCTAGAGTGAAGGTGTTGTTGGACTTTGTTTGATCGCTGCCTACCCTGACTCCAGACTTCCTGACCGTGTCATTCCCCTAAGTGCTTGCACCAGTATCCCTGACCCCGTGGTCAGCTGCCACCGACTCGGGCACTGCTCTGGAGTGGCACCTGGTAACTACCCTAACGTTCCAAGCCTATACTTACCATCAGAGGGTCTAGTGAAGATCAGGTATTTGCTTAGTCACACCCCTCCAGGGTATAGCCAGTCAGTGGCGCAGTGGGTCCACATCCGCTTGTATAACACTAGGCCATCTTTATTTAGAGCAACAATTCTTTTTTTTAGATGCTCGGAGAATTCTTTGCCATGAGGAGCCATGTTGAACTTCCCATGACCAGTATGAGAGTGAGAGTGCAATAACACCAAGTATAACACACCTGCTCTCCATTCACACCTGAGACTTTGTAACACTAACGAGTCACATGACACCCGGGAGGGAAAATGGCTAAATGGTCACAATTTGGTCATCTTCACTTATATTATATATAAGTATATATAAGGTATATTCCTTTTTATTGCCAGTGGTTCAGACATTAATGGCTGTGTGAGTTATTTCAAGGGCACATCAAATTTGTTATACAAGCTGTACACTGACTACTTTACATTGGATCAAAGTGTCATCTTTTCAGTGCTGTCCCATGAAAAGATAAAAAAAATATTTATAAAAGTGTGAGGGGTGGACTCCAAAAAAAAAAAAAGGTTCCTGTCATTTCAACGTGAAGAATAGTGCCAGGGCTGGTAATGAATGTTCACACAGCGGAATCCGTGGCAGAAGCCGCAGTGGTTTTTCACTTTGAATGCCGTGGAGTTAAACCACGAGCTGGCTCCTGCCGTGGCTTCTAGCACCGTCTTTTTGGACACCGCACCAAGAAAGGATGTGCCCATTCTTGGTGCGGTTGTGGCTTTAAACCGCCCACCTCATGAACAGCAGCGCTACCTCCCATTACAAACTATGGGAGGTAGACACCATAAGTGTGCAGGTGGAGTTTTGGCTCAAAATCTTCTCCAGAATTCCATCGTGTGAACTGGCCTCACACGGCCTCCTACTTTCTGAATGTGTGTGTTTTATATTTCAGTGTGCACTTGTAAAATGAAAGCTGATTTTTGATTGGTTGCTAAGGGCGGTAATGACTATGTGAGACGATTTTTATGCACAGGTTCCTTGGAAGAGGTGCAGCCTATCAGAGCATGCCTTTCATTTTGGCAGTTCAGTTTGCAAAATAAAAGCAGAGCTGTGACTGGTTGCTATCGGGCCATAGCAACAAGGTACTTTGAGACCTAATATATGAAAACTGCCTTGGACCAACTAAATCTTTGCTTTTATTTTACAAACTGCACTGACGATGAAAGCTAGGCATTGATTGGTTGCTAGAGCAGCCTGGTGGCCATTTTCATATAGGCCTATATTAACTCCATGCTGCCCTTAAAGCTGTGGGCCTTGTGCTGTTTCTTTGTTTTTTTTTTTACATCTTTTTTTAAGTTTTAAATCCCAACTTACCTATGTGTTTGTGTGCAGCTTGAAAGAAATGATACCTTCTGGAAATCCATGTTACATCCATGCACGTGTATTGTACTGTACATTTTCTGCCTGTCTAATATGGCAAACTCTGCAACAGAGGCTTTAAATGATACCTCCGGGAAAGATGTGAACAATGTCTTATATTTGCTGTACTTCTATACAAGACGGCAATTTGAATAGGACTAAAATATATAATATCTGAAAGAAAATATCTAAGAGGAGGTTTTTGGCAGTTAACTATTGGTCTGTCCTCAGGATAGGCCATCAATAGTTGATCGATGGGTTCCCACACCTATACCACCATCGATCATCTGTATGAGGAGGCTGCTGGGCTCTGGTGAGCACTGCAGCCTCCTCGCAGCATACCAAGCACAGCGCCATACATCATATAGTGGCTGTACTTGGTATTGCAGCCCAGGCCTATTCACTTAAATGGGACTGGGCGGCACCTATGCCATGTGACCGCTGAATGTGATGTCTCTGGCCTAGAAGGAGGCTGATCGGTAGGGGTGTCGGGATCATCTGTTTCTGATTGACCTCCTATCCTGAGGATTTTACCCCCAGGAAACCTCTGTAGCACTATAGGTTCCTATGACTATATACTATGTATTTCCAATATAGCATCCCTAATTTGCTATTTTCCTGAATGTTGTCTGTTTTTCCGTCTTGTTGGCACAGCTTTGTGTGGTTGTGTTTGTTGTTCTATTGCTGGGCGCCTAGTGTGTTTTTATTGAGCTCTTACTCAGATGAGTTTCGTGATTCGCTTTGTGTAGGAGGGTTATTTAGCAATGTCATCTTTTTTGGAGGATCTATAGGGGAAGGATGTGGCGCTTGGCTCATCGTTGTGTCTCTAAGTGGAATAGGCAATTTGAAGGAGACAATAGATTTATTAGGAAAATATGTTCTAAGCAGGGGCGGGAGATGCGCCTCATAGAAAAGCGACAGTACAGTGTAAGGAAAAAAGCATGCACATCATATATTTCTACAGAAAGGTTATACCGAGAAATTGATATTGTGATGGAGATGAAATAGTAAAGGGGTTTTCTGGGATTTTAATTTTTATGGTCTTTTTCTTCAGGATAGGTCATCAAAATCTGATCGGTGGGGGTCTGCACTGCACCACCGACGATCGGCTACTGCAGAGTAGCTCCGGTGCGAAACTACACAACTCTGTCCATCATGTTGTGAGTACTGCTCCCATTGAAGTGAATTTGGAGTAGTGCTGCAGTAGTTCTGCTCTGGGGTGCAGGGTGTCGGACCCCCACCAATCAGATATTAATGGAATATGAGAATAGGCCATATATATTAAAATCCTGGAAAACCCTTTTAAGAGCCTTCCTTTCATTAGTTACTACATGTTATGGCACTGGACTGGCGCCCTCATCGGGTAGTAGGGGGAACCTACGATTAGCTCATATTCAGAGGACTATGTAACCAAAAGAATTGCCCAAAGTGAATAACTGCTTCTTAAGAACTACTAACGCCTAATGGGCTTTTTTTTTTTTTTTCTGTTAATTGCCATGGTTAATGTAAAAGATTAAAATTGGACCTTAGATAGTACATGAAAATACCTTTCTAACAAAGCTGGAACAGGGCCTGTACCACATGTGGAACCAGTGATCTTGCCATTCATTGCTCTAAGGCAGGGGTGCACAACCTTTTCAGGTTGGGGGCCACATTGTCAGCCTGAACCAATTCCAAGGGCCGAAAATAAAACTTAAAGGGGTATTACTAACTGAAATACTGTATTTTTGGCATATTGAACATATAGTATATACGATAAAGGTCTAGCTACAGTTCTAGGACTCCCATGTAATAGGAGAATACATGAAAGATACATGTAAGAGGCCATAAGACATAGACCTACATGTCTTTTACCAAATGTTTGGGGGCCGCACAGAATGGTATCGAGGGCCGCATGTGGCCCCCAGGCCGCAGGTTGTGCACCCCTGCTCTAAGGCTAGATGCAGACGTCCGTTAAACCCAGACGTGAGCAGTCCGTGGTAATGCAGGCTGGATTTGTTCTTTACAGCCGTCATTTGTTGCTATGACGCCATGCGCTCCCTGCCGCCGCTGCAGTACAGTTATACACTGGTATAGATCATACCAATGTATTACTGTACTGCAGCGGCAGGTACTTGTATAGATCATACCAATGTATTACTGTTCTACAGCGGCAGGTACTGGTATAGATCATACTAGTGTATTACTGTACTACAGCGGCAGGTACTGGTATAGATCATACTAGTGTATTACTGTACTACAGCGGCAGGTACTGGTATAGATCATAACAGTGTATTACTGTAGTGCAGCGGCGGCAGGGAGCGCACGGCGTCATAGCAACCAATGATGCCGTGCGCTCCGGCTGTAAAGTCCAGCGCGCATTACCACGGACTGCTGACGTCCGGGTTTAATGGACGTCTGCGTCGAGCCTAATTGTTCTGTTAGATTTATTTCAGGATGGTAACCCAGAGGGCGCATCCTTTCTGCTTTAGCTCTTTCCCTTTAACTGCTACACCTTCTAACAAAGGATATTGCTGTTGACAGTTGAAGGTTTAAACTGAGCATTTGCGACCACCTCAGTGAGGACAAGAAATAAAGAAAAGAACAAACAGCAGGTGGCGCTATGCAGATACATTTTATTGAATAACTCGGGGGCTATGCTGAATTTTTAATTACATGTAATTACAGAAGTATTTAGATCCAGGTGCTGGTTTGAAAAATGTAGAATATGTTTCGTGGACAGCCCCTTTTTAAGGCCCTCACACACATTATACCAGAGGTCAGCAACCCTTAGCACCCCAGCTGTTGTGAAACTACAATTCTCAACATGCACACTTGCTTGACCGAACTTCCATAAAAGTGAATGGAGCATGCTGGGAGTGTAGTTCCACAACCGCGGGAGTGCCAAAAGTTGCTGATCCCTTCATTATACTATTGCTGACCAAACTCACTGTTTTTTCAGCTGGACTGGTCAAAAGTCTAACTTATGTGGGGAGCCCATGACGTGTGTAGAAAAGAATTGGGTGCTTTGAATTTCAACGCCGTTCTTTTTGCTCTCTCGGGACATAAGCTGCTACTAGGGGTGCCTGACAGTCAGTCTCTCCCCTTTTCTCTCTCCCTCTCTCCCCTCTCCCCTTTTCTCTCTCCCTCTCTCCCCTTTTCTCTCTCCCCTTTTCTCTCTCCCTCTCTCCCCTCTCCCCTTTTCTCTCTCCCTCTCTCCCCTTTTCTCTCTCCCTCTCTCCTCTCTCCCCTTTTCTCTCTCCCTCTCCCTCTTTGCATTTATGTATATGGAGTCGGGAGAGAGAGCTGTTGACCAAGCAAGCATTTGACCAATAGCTATTGAAGGTACTGTATATGGGGCACCTTTTACTCTTAGGGCTCATGCACACGACCGTATTTATTTTGCGGTCTGCAAAACACGGATCAGCAAAAAATACGGATGACATCCGTGTGCATTCCGTATTTTATGGAATGGACCAGCGGGCCCCTAATAGAACAGTCCTGTCCTTGTCCGTAATGCGGACAATAATAAGACACGTTCTATATTTTTTTTTGTTGTTTTCTGAATGCACACGGAGTGTTGTATTTTATTTTTTTTCTGCGGGCCCATTGAAATAATGGTTTCGCATACAGTTCACCAAAAAAACTGAACGGATACGGAAAGAAAATAAATTTGTGTGCATGAGCCCTTACTTGCATACAGCAAACTGCTTCTGGCATGTGCAACCCAGTAGGTGTTTTTTAACTCCTGGAAATGTTTCTGATCGGAGTGTGAGATCTTTTATGCTCTTCTCTAGTATTATTTGGAATTCCTAAGCTATTGCATGAATGCTTATTCAGTTTAAAAGAATCTTGGCTAACGTGCAAGGTACTGAAATGTGAAGGGCCGGGACGCTGCTTTTCCTAGTTTCCCGAAGCATCGGTTAGAATTGCGTTCTACATAATGGGATGTAATATCCGAGGAGAGTGGGAAGTTTGTGCTTCATTATATCTGCAAACAATGAATACACTTGAATGTAAGGTTTTGTGTTTTTGTCTTGAAGCAGCAAAGGGAGTTCACACCGTTTCTGACATATATTATTATTTTTTTCTAGGGCTGTACAATGGTGGATGGTGGTGTAATTATTCCCATATTCATAATGGTCGCCTTTTCATCTTCTAGCATGGAAGGTAAGTATAATGAAACTGGTAATGTGTTAATACAAGCAAATAGCTTTTCAGTGCTATGTCACTGTTCCATTGTATAGAACATAGAGGTTTGCTTTCGGGAAAAATGATTAGGCCATATGCAAAAAAAAAGTCCTAACAAGGTAAATATTCACTTTAGGCCCACAACATGTAAATTAGATTCTTTGTTTGCTTTCAGGTCAAACATTCTGTGAGATAGACATATAGATATACAGTTTTAGACGATAGGTCCTCAATATCAAAGAGTGGGGATCCGACACCCACTGCATTCTGGTGAGTGCTGCGGACTCATCAGACCATGCCATGCACAGCGCCATACATTGAGTAGTGGCTGTGCTTGGTATTGCAGCCCAGATCCATTCACTTGGACGGGACAGAGCTACATATAGACCATGTGTCCTATGAATGTGACGTTACTGACCTCCTCACTCAAACAAACTTCTCAGTCTTGCCCACAAAGCTCTCCACAGTGTTGCAGCCCTCCTGCATCTCCTACCCCATCTGTACCGCTCGCCCTACTCATGCTGTATGCTCTGCAAATGCTCACCATAATCCGAACCTCTGCAAGACTTCCCCAAGCTGCAGCAGTTCTCTGGAACGTTCTACCCCGCACAATTAGGTTAGTTCCCAACATCCACAGTTTTAGACGCTCCCTAAAAACGTGTTTTTAGAGTGACCTTTCACATCCCCCTTCAACCTCCTTCCTCAGAGCCTGACCCATCATCCAGCTGTATCCACCACACCCCATGCACTCAAAAGCACTCTAGATATCAGCTGGTGACCGGCTCATTCAGCTTGGTATATATTCCCCTATTTTGTTAAGATGGCTGCACCATTGTACAGAACAAGCACCTATTACCCTTTTGTATCGCCTCTATTTTCTCCTATAGATTGTAAGCTCTTGCGAGCAGGGCCCTCACTTCTCTTGTTTTAATTGTTAACTTGTTTGTCGATTGTAAAGCCTTGCCGAATATATTGGCGCTCTACAAATAAAGATTATTATTACTGACCAATGAACAGGACATCACCGGAGCACCGCAGCCTCCAAGTTTCCGACGCCCAACAGTCCTATCCTAAAAATTTTTTTTAAGATCACTTGTCCTATTGAACTTATGGTATGATCTACAGGTAGCATAATATACAGGAGGAGGAGCTGAGCAGATTGCTATATATTTTTGCATGAAAACATTCTGTATAACTTGCTATTTATTCCTTTTATATTCCTGTTCTTTCTATGCTTAGGAGTCCAATGGGTGGTTCATACTGTCTCTGTATGGTGATGACCGCCCACCAGACTCCTAAGCCCAGAGTTACAAGTTATACTGAATCTTTTCCCAGACTTCCGTATCTTCTTGGCTCCTCCTGTTCTATCATATGCTCCCCACCGTTCAGACTACACCTGCAACATGACAGGTTACCCTTAAAGGTGATCTTTCAGCATCAAACCCCCCAAAACTAGAGTAAGCAGTGTATAGTGTGAGTGGTGCGGAGTCCGGTAATTTTTATCTTTATATTCACTTGGATTTAGACACTGTGCTCCCACAAACCAGCACTAAAATGTCTTGAGAGGACTCTCCATTATGTGTGTGAGCGCTTGGGAGTCCTCTCAAGGCATTTTACTGTTGGCTTGCTGGAGCACAGTGTCGAAACGCAAGTGAGTATGGAGATAAAAATTACGTAACCGGATTCCACACCACTCACACTATACATCGCTTACTCTAGTTTGGGGGGTGTTTTGCAGCTGACCGATTCCATTTAAGAGCTTACTCCATCCCGTTCATCCGTAGAAAGTAGTCACGTAAGCGCTCTCTAGTGGATGCAGGTAGCCAGCATTTTTTAAATGTGTGTCTAGGCAGTCGATTTGAACTTCAGAAAATAAAAATTAGATTTTTAATGAGGGCTTAAATTTGGGACCACCTAGCTTTATGTTCAATATAAGTGGGTTTCTTTGCTAGTTCTCCCGCTTTTTTTTTTTAAGTGCTATTCTTGCACAGTTTGTGAATGTGTATTCGCCGTAGACACTGAAAATGGAGGCACTTTGTTGGGAGGATGCTGCCTGTGCTTGTGATTCGTGACTATGGAAAAAAAAATCTAGGCGATTACCTTGACATTGAGGCTGGAACAGAGCCTCAGCTCCGTAAAGGAACACTTCCAGCCGGTGTGCCACCATGTCTTACAGCCTGTCCGCTCGCTAATAATAGGTTTTTTTTGGCAGTCAACAAGTGTGATACATAATTCATTTGTCTCTTCAGAAACTAGTCTGAACATCTAAACGCTTCACACGCCCTTGTTACACGACAACCCCTAATACCCATCTGCAGCTCATAAAGGTGCACATCTGAAAGGGATTGACTTTTACGGACTCCCTGCAGACAGCTAATGGCGGCCTTCTTCTTTAGTCCTTTGCATATTTTAAATTCCATGTTGCAAAGATTTTAACGCCTTGCACAAGACAGTGGAAGACGCTGTTTTTTTTTGTTTTTTAAATAAGGATTGATAATAAGGTGAGGAATCTGCAGCATGAGATCTCTGCCCGCCTTCCCCCCGAGGCATGTTACGCACTGCTCGGTCTGCTGCCACTGTTGTGTCTGGCCTGGCTTGCCTGGAGAAAATAGGGGCCTTTTAAACTGATGAAAATAGTTTTGTGATGTTTATTGAAAGCATTTTCTCACATAAAGTAGTCTCAAGGTATGGTGGGAATAGACTTTAAGGGTAATGAAAGATAATATAAAATGTATAAAATCTATATAAAAATACTGTAATATAATACATACTGTAAATGAAAAAGGCCAAATATATTTTAGAAGCCGGCTAAAGGTTCCCTTTTAGATGAGGGCAATTGATTCACTATCGGTTATAAACCTTTAGACCATTGCATACAAAAAGGAAAAAAGCCCCAGAAGACTAGAAAAAAATTGGCCATGACTTGTCGAGCTCTGGTCAGAAAATGACCTATTGTTTTAAATCACGTTTTTATGTTGAACATATTTTTAAATAATTTTTGATGGTGATCTTTTTTTTTTTACATTCTTTATCTACAGTTGGGTCCATATATATTTGGACAGACAATATTTTTCTAATTTTTGTTCTGTACATTACCACAATGGATTTTAAACAAAACAATTCAGATGCAGTTGAAGTTCAGACTTTCAGCTTTAATTCAGTGGGTTGAACAAAATGATTGCATAAAAATGTCAGGAACTAAAGCATTTTTTAAACTCAATCCCTTCATGTCAGGGGCTCAAAAGTAATTGGACAAATTAAATAATTGTAAATAAAATGCTAATAAAAAAAACAAAAAACTTTTTGGGCAATGACTGCCTGAAGTCTTGAACTCCTGGACATCACCAGACGCTGTGTTTCCTCCTTGTTAATGCTCGGCTAGGCCTTTACTGCCGCGGTTTTCGGTTGTTTGTGGCCTTTCTGTCTGAAGTTTAGTCTTTAACAAGTGAAATGCTCTATTGGGCTCAGATCCGGTGACGGACTCGGCCGCTCAAGAATATTCCACTTCTTTGCTTTAATAAACTCCTGGGTTTCTTTGGTCGGCGTTTAATAATACAGATGGACAATCACCCAAAACAAAGCCAATCAGTTTGGCTGCATTTCCATGGATTTGACCATACAGTATGTTTCTAAAAACATTCATCCGGCTGCTTCTGTCCTGTGTCACAACATCAATAAACACGAGGGACCCAGGGCCACCGGCAGCCATGCATGCCTACGCCATCGCACTGCCTCCACCATGTTTTACAGATGATCTAGTACGCTTTGGATCATGAGCTGTACCATGCCTTCACCATAGTTTTTTCTTTCCATCATTCTGGTAGAGGTTGATATTCGTTTCATTTGTCCAAAGAATGTTTTTCCAGAAGTGTACTGGTTTTTTAAGATGTTTTTTGTTTTTGTTTTGCAAAGTCCAATCTAGCCTTCTTATTCTTGAGGCCTATAAGTGGCTTGCACCGTGCAGTGAACCCTCTGTAGTTACTTTCATGCAGTCTTCTCTTTATGGTAGATTTGGATATTGATACGCCTAGATCCTGGAGAGTGTTGTTCACTTGGTGGCTGTTGTGAAGGGTTTTCTCTTCACCATGGTCATTATTCTGCGATCATCCACAACTGCTGTCTTCTGTGGTCGTCCAGGTCTTTTTGCATTGTTGAGGTCTCCAGTGCTTGCTTTCTTTCTTAGGATGTACCAAACTGTAGAATTTACCACTCCTAATAGTGTAGCAATTTCTCGGATGGATTTTTTCTGTTTTGACAGATGAAGGATGGCCTATTTCACCTGCGTGGAGAGCTTCTTTGACTGCATGTTTACTTATCAGCAAAATCTTCAAAATGCAAGCAAAATCAACTCCAGGCCTTTTATGTGCTTAATTGAGAATTAAATAATGAAGGAATTGCCCACACCTGCCCATGAAACAGCCTTTGAGTCAATTGTCCAATTACTTTTGGTCCCTTTAAAAACAGGGTGCCACATGTAAAGGTGCTGAAACTCCTAAACCCCATTCATCCAATCTTAATGTGGATACCCTCAAATGAAAGCTAAAAGTCTGGACTTTATGTCCATGTCCATTTTAAAACTGGGCTCTCCTTAGGGCTTCCAGGTGGAGGCTTCCGCAAAGCAGTGAGCCTGGTGATGTCACCGGCACTGACGGGCGGGCTTTGGCGCTGCCCTAGCCTGTGAAACGGAAGCCTCCGCCTGGCAGTGTATTATGGTAAATAAAAGAGCCCTTGCCCTGCGCCACCCTGCGCAGGGCAAGGAAGAGCATCGGAGCATGAACTGCTCCGATTCTCAAGTCATGGGGGCTGCCTAGGTGAAATTATGGGTATATCTGGGTTCAGAGCTGAACCCGGACAAGACCCAACCCTTTAAGTGGAGAAATACCCTAAAAATTGCATTTTAATGTCATGTAGAGTATAAGGCTACTTTCATAATTGCGCTTTCCCTTTTTTTCCTCCGCTATTGAGATCCCGTCATAGGATCTCAATAGTGGAGGAAAAAGCTTCAGTTTTCTCCCCATTCGTTGTCAATGGGGACAAAACTGAACTGAAGGGAATGGAGTGCATGAGAATGCATTGCGTTCCTATGACACACACACAAGCGCGGCAAGCAGCGTTTTTGAGTGCGTCCTGGGATGTGGAGCAAGACGGATCAGTCATGAAGCACAATGTAAGTCAATGGAGACGGATCCGTTTTCTCTTACCCAAAAGAAAACTGATCCGTCCCCCCCATTGACTTGCAATGGTTTTAGAGACGGATCCGTCTTGGTCATTTTAGAGATAATACAACCGGGGCCGTTCATAACGGATGCAGGCAGTTGTAGTATAATGACGGAGGCGTTTTTGCTGATCCATGACGGATCCAGCAAAAACGCAGATGTGAAGGTAGCCTAAGACACAGCTCTGATAACTGTACTGCAACTTCAAGAGCTGTTTGTCAGAGTGATCATGGAAGTAAACAATGAAGGTTTCTACAATGACAGCAAGCAGAGATCTTGAAAAACAATGAGGCAATTATACATTGTGTTTATTTGAAAATTGTATAACCTTTATCCACTGAAACCAAAATAGCCCTTTAAAAAAACGGGTATTCCGGATTTAAGCAACTGCTTACAAAAAAATCCTGTCACCTGCTTCCCGTCACTTCATTGCAGTGGAGTGACTCCTTGCAGCGATGCCTCCGATTCCAGACCTGTACACATTCGGATGAGACCACGTGCGCAGCTGCGGCCACTCGCTGGCCTTAGCTGTGACATTTCCCCATGTGACCCTGGAGTTATATGCTGCTTGAGGACACTTCACTGCTGAGGCCAGTTATTGGCTGCAATGGCACACATGACCCCGTCTGGATTTATACAGGTCTAGGACCAGAAGCATCGCCGAGCAGGTGAGTGGATTTCTTTAAGAACAACGCTGTACTAGTCAAAGGCAAAAAAAAAAAAATTCAAAAAAGTGGACTACCCCTTTAAGAGGGTTTCCGGGACTAGGAAAAAAGGTCTACTGCCTCTCCAGTAACAGCACCACATCTGTCTGTTGGCTGGGTCTGGTACTGCAACTCTTACGTATTCAAGTGAATGAAGGTGAGCCCCCAATACTAAATACCACCCTTGGATAGTGCTGTTTCTGGCAAAATGTCATACCCCCCCCCCCCCTTTTTTTTTCCTTAGTGCCGACTGGTCTAGTCCTCACGCCAATAAAATTTCTGTTGTCTTGAAATCAATCTGTTCATTATTATCAATAAAAATAGGAATAAAGGGGGAGATTTATTAAGCCTGGTTTAAAGGAAAACTGGTTTAGTTGCCTATAGCAACCAATCAGATTCCACCTTTCATTTTCCAAAGGAGCACTGAAAAATGAAAGGAGTATTTTGATAGGTTTCCATGGGCAACTAAACCAGTTTTGATAAAATCTCCCTCGAAGTGCACATAATGGCAAATGAGCTGTAGATTTACAGGTCAGAGGTGAAAACCAAATCCCACTACAAATGGATATAAGAAATAAAATGATAGACTGCTAATATTATCGCTCCAAACTCAGGGGGTCGCGTGGAGGAATCATAATTCATAAATGCTTGTAAATATTCTCCAGATAAACGTCTCCTCCTGCTGTTCTGCGCATCAGAATGTGGCTCTGAAAATAAAATATTGCTGACAGCTTAGAAATTGGAAATTTTAAATCGGGCGTTATTACTGTTATCATCTGCTGAGTCCCAGCTCTGGACCTTCAGGATGTCCGCTGTGGCACAGTAGGACGTATATTTATACTGTTCTGACATTAAAAAAAAAAAAATATGAAAATTGAGTCTGTTTTCCCTCCATTTGCCATGCAGTTGTATACAATCCAGTTTTTAGTTATCGGCTATTTCAGTCTGAGCAGAAATTGACTCTGTAATCTCTGCCCCAGAAAAATCCCTGCCCCCTATGATCAACTACTTTATTTCTTGTATTTCTTCAATTGTCTCTCACTTGCTTAAATTTCCATGAATTATGTCTGATTCTCTTATTATGCAGTGCACTTCTATGAGTTATGAGCTATAGGTGTAGTACTCCTTTAAAATGTGTTTCTTACACCACCTGTTAAAGGGCATCTGTCAGCAGGATTGTACCTATGACACTGGCTGACCTGTTACATGTGCGCTTGGCAGCTGAAGGCATCTGTGTTGGTCCCATGTTCATACGTGCCCACATTACTAAGAAAAATGAAGTTTTGATATATGCAAATGAGACTCTAGGAGCAACGGGGGCGTTGCCATTACACCTAGAGGCTCTGCTCTCTCTGCAACTGCCGCGCTCTTTGACAGGACCAGGGAGTGAAAACATGGTCACGCCTGCAGGTTCTGTCCATTAAAATGCAGAGGTGCGGCAGTTGCAGAGAGAGCAGAGCCTCTAGGTGTAATGGTAACGCCCTCTTTGCTCCTAGAGGCTCATTTGCATATAATAAAACATCATTTTTCTCAGTAATGCGGGCGCATATGAACATGGCGCCAACACAGATGTCTTCAGCTGCCAAGCGCTCATGTAACAGGTCAGCCAGTGTCATAGGGACAAATCTGCTGACAGACGCCCTTTAAGGTAGTGCCCTGTATAGCGGTATCATGTGGGGCTAATACCTTGCACTAATACACTGGTTTCTGTCTACAGATGAGGAGGTTAAAGGGAATTCCGTCCAATATAAATGTGTGTGCGAGGGGATTTCCTGCGGCAGCAGAGACAGCTGTTACGGACAGCAATGCTTCGCCTCCCTCAGTATGAACGATGGTCTCTTGGTTTCTCAGAAAGGCTGCTTCCAAGTCTACGAGCAAAGCAGAATGACCTGCAAGACCCCTCCTTCTGCTGACCAGGCAGTGGACTGCTGTCAAGGCGACCTCTGCAACATGAACATCACGGCGCACTTACAAAGTAAAGATTATATTTCTCCTTTACGCTACCGTATATATTGTTCCGTATTAAGCTGGTCATACAATATAAATGGCTGTCTGATGAGTGTTGTCCTCTAATTCGCTCGTAACGAATATTTATTGCCATAGGGAAAGCACAGAAAACGGCTACCAGGCACCTTTAGCCGCGCTGCTAGTTTGTGGTTGCATCCTCTGCTGTAAACTGTGGCTGAGCTGTTCGTGGCATGGTCATATAACATCATCCAGTGGGGGGGTTGCTTCACCCACCCATCCATTCAATCGTGCACGCTCCCAGCTTTTATTTTATTACCCAGACTCTGTGTCCACCTCCACTTGTGCTTGTCTCATCCATCGTTATTTCTTCTACTGCGCAGGAGGTAATGTCAATGATGGTACAGAAGAAAGGGGAGACGGATGACGTGGAGTCTGCGCAGTAAAAGCTGGGAGCAGACCACCATCGATCTGATATTGATGACCTATCCTGAGGTTTTGATATATTGGGGGAGTTTGGCCCTGTTCTAGTCAAAGGCTAGGGCTACTTGGTGGTCATGGAAAATAGGCTGATCATCGCTCAACCCCAGGGCTTCCCTATACAGGAAAAAGCTTCAGGGGATTTCTTAGAATCGTCCCACCGCGTCTTCCATCGTAGGGAATCATTGAGGTCAATAAGCCTTGATTTTCCCCCAACTGGTGAATGACCAAAAGTTGCCGTGGAGTAGTAACCTAAGAGTGGAGCATGCGAGAACATCAGAGGAGTCTGTTTTTTTCTTATTCTTAAATTATATCTGCGACATAAAAAAAAAAGTTTTATCCATTTAATAGAAAATGTATATTTTCACTAGTTTTAATTTGACAGCCCCCTATTAATCATTATGTCCCGAATGGTGATCCTATTAATTTTTTTTAACCAATATAGCACATGGGGTCATTTTCTGTGTTTACCGTGCAGTTGGTTGCTGATCAGTCAAAATACGGCAGCTTCTGAAGTCTATATATTTTTTTTGATCGTAAAATGATTATAGTTATTTGCATCCTTTGGCGCTAAAACATTTCCATAATTTGCTGTCTGACTTGTCAGCCCGGGTGGTAGAAAGAAGATATAATCTACACCAAGGAATAAAACATTCTTCAATTACTCTTCAATAAAAAACTGTCAGTTCTCGTTATGTAGATTATACTGTACTACAATGTAAAAATCACATATTAATCGGATAACCTCCATTTGTGTTCATTCTTAAATGGCTGCTTCAACACATCGAATAAGAATGCCTTAAAGGGTTTTTCCTGTTTCCATCAACATCCTTTTAAGTTATCATTTATGAAGGCCGCTGTAATTTTGTAATGTATTTCTTTCCTCTTTATTGCCCCTATCTGCCGTTCTGGGCTGTGGTCCCATGACCGTGTCCATGCAGCTCTTCCTTATTTCCTGTGATGTTATGTCCATGGGCGGGGCAGTGTTAGGGGAGTGTCTATGTGATTAGCTGGGTGGGAGGAGCTATAAACTAGGGGCAGTGCTGGAGCTGTGGCAGAGGAAGGAGAAGTGCATCATGGGTTTGGTTGGATACAGGCACAGAAAGTGCTACATACTGAATGGAAACCAACCCTAGGGATTGGTTTACATGGTGAAAATGGGTCAGGAGTGTCTAAATTGAAAAAAAAAAAAAAAAGCATGTAAAAAGTATACATGAGCATATCTGTTAAAAAAAAACATAGGGATTTTGGAAAACCCCTTTAAAGAAAACATCGCTAGTCATCCACATTAGATGTAGAAACTGGTGTTGGCCAAATAAGCCTTCAGCCAACGGGTATCATGTTTATGGCCAACCTTTTCCCTAAATCACAAAATCACCAGTCTATGAATGATTGTCTTTAGACAAGTTCTGATAGAAGCTTATCTTTAGCTGTTGCATATCTGGGCTGGAGAAAGTGGAGTGACAATCAGTATGGATGTCATTATTAACTACCTTTGTGCAGATCAACTCTCGCACACTTCTGTCCCACTCCCTTACGGAGCATTACATCTCCAGTTCCATGAGTAGTGAATTAGTAGGTATCTTTGGTGTTAAAAACACTGCAGGACCACTGGTATGGCTGCCGTTACTGCTCCAGCAGCTCTTGCCATCTATTTTAAGGCCATGATCCAGGATTACTTGCACCATACCCTACCAGACTCTATATAAGCCTTGGGCTTACGGTCACATAGAAACCCCTTCAAGGGGACCTGAGAAATGCAACCTTACTGTTTCATCGGAAAGTCTTCAGACCCTTTCACTTTTTTCATTTTGTTAGGTTGCGGCCTTGTGCTACAATAAAAAATCAGGTTTTCTCCCTATAATATGCACACAATAATAAGAAAGTGAAAACAGAATTTTAGGAATTTTTGCAAATTTATTAAAAAATAAAAATTTTGGTTGGACCTAAGTATTTAGACCCTTTGCTATAACATTTGAAATTTAGCCCTCGGGCCTCCCATTCATCTCGATCATCTTTGAGCTGTTTTTACACCTTGATTGGATGATCCGTGTGCTTTCCGCTTCCGTATTTCCATCGAATATGTCCACAAAATGCGGCCCGTGGACCCGTTGAAAACAATGAGTCTGCAAATAAAAAGCGGACGGCATACGAACCACATCCGTATTTTGTGGAACCGCGATTTGCAGACCAAAAAACCAACACGGTCATGTGCATGAGGCCTAAATCTAGAGTAAAGGGTGTGAATACTTATGTCAAGGTATAGAGAGTTTAGTTTTTTGTTTTCAATTATTTAGCCAAGATTTCTAACATTCTGCTTCCACTTTGTTATTATGGGGTATTGAGCGCAGAATGATGGGGGAAAACCATTAATTTGTTTTTATTTTAGCACACAGCCACAGCATGGAAAAATGTGAAAGGCCTTCAGAATGCACCATATTAATATCTGACTGGCACCCCTGCCCATCAGCTGTTGTTTAATAGCTCTGGTACTGGAAATCGGCACCAGAACTACACCGCCCCATCCATTGTGTAGTGGACGGAGCTGGCTGCTGCCTCAATGATCTCATTGGGAGGAACACTGTAGTATCCAGCTCCATCCACCACACAATGGAGTTGTGTACTTCTGACACCTATTTCCAGTGCCGGAGCTACTGAAAAATAGCTGATGGACAGGAATGCCTGGAATCAGATCTCTGACGGTTAGACGTTGATGACCTATCCGAAGTACAAGCTGTCAATATCAAAGTCCTGACGACCCCTTTAACTTTCTGAATGCATTGCACATGTTGGCCATTCTAATGATGTATAGATGTTATCGATGCATTTATGGGCTGAGTCCAGCTGTTCTAGATCATGGAGCGAGGTCCTGAGTGGATCTGCAGTGATTTCCACCACAAAATCCACATGTGACACATGCATATTTTTCGGAGGATGAGTTGCGGATTTTACTCTAGTCCGCACAGGGTAAAATCGGCATAAAAAAAGTCATAATTCCACAATTCAAAACAATCCCCTTTTTGCTATGAAACCAGTTCAATAATAAAATGTCATTCTTTACTGAATAATGTAGAATTTGAAGTTGTCTAAAAGGGGCTATCCAATGTCTCAAACATGTCCCCAAAAGCCCGGGCCCCTTAAATAGATTATACTTGCACTGCTCCCTGGTACCCGCGTCGCTTCTGATCCCTGCGCGGCTATCGCTGCGCCGGGGGGAGCAGCCATTAACAGGACGAGCCTTAATAGCATCACGGGTTACACTAGGAAGCTTCATCCCCGTCGCGCCCTGCTATTGGCTGCTCCCCCCCATCTCTGAATGTCTTGATCCGTGCGACGGGGAGATGCAGCGGCGGCCGTGCGGGGATCAGCAGCGACGCGGGTGCCGGGGAGCGGGGTAAGCATAATCTATATGAGGAGGCTGGGCATTTGGGGACATGTTTTAGACATTAGATAACCCCTTTAATGTAAGAGTCCAGCCCCAGACACCCGAAACAGCTGACATTGCTAGGGAAAGTTGCCATTCACTGATGATATCCCCTGTAGTGATGATGTAGTATTACATGTGGCACATTTTAAAGGGGTTTTCCAAGAGTTCACTGTTGATGACCTATTCTCAGGATTGGTCATCAATATCTGACTGTTGGGGGTCCAACTTTGGCACCCCCTGCTGATCAGCTGTTTGAAAAGGCCGCTGCACTCTGGTAACGGGCTGTGCTTGATATTGTAGCCCAGGCCAATTCACTTGAACAAGACTGAACTGCAAATAAGCCATGTGACCACCAGAGCGCCACGGCCTCTACAAATGGTTGATCAGTGGAGATGCTGGGAGTCGGACCTCCATCGATCAGATTTTGATGACTTGTTCTAAGGATTATAACTGATGAACTGATCGAGACTGCCAGAGAGAAAGTGCTCGTTAGCGACTCCCACCTCTCGCTTCCGGAGGGGGGACGACGACCCAAGGCATATGGGAAAGGTTTGCTAATCAGAGATTAAAAAATGCCCCCCATATGCCCATGCCCCTCACACTGAATCTACTTACCTTGCTCCCTGCACCGTCACTGCTGCTTCTCCTTTTGAGCGGATGAAAATATCCGGTGTCGGGGTTGGTTGGTGTTTTTGATGGGTGACACTAGGTGGCTCGTCCCCGTCACCGCCTGCCATTGGCTGCTAAGCCCAGCCCCCCAACACCAGATGTTTTTCATCCGCGCATGAGGAGAGACAGCAGCGGCGGTCCGGGGACCAGGAGCAGTGGTGCGGTGAGCTAGGTAAGTAGATTCAGTGTGAGGGGCCCAGGCATATGGGGGGCATTTTTGTAGTCACTGATAACCCCTTTAAGTTTTTATTAAGGTGTAATCTTCTGTGGATTTGAGAACTGAAGTCGATGTGCCGGGCTGTGGATTTGGGTCCTTGTTACTCTATGGGAATAGCGTTGCTGCTTATGGAACGGAGTCATTAAACATTTGATTTAGCCATAAAAGCCGGTGTCACAGCTCTTTAATGGATAATTGCGGTAACATAACGGAGGTGAAATCGTGTTCTTTCAAGGACTCGTAGCTGCTCTATAGAGATGTGAAATAAAAAGATCTTGTGCCCTCTGTCATTTATTAAATATTCAATTTTCTTTTCATCTAGGTAAGTCGGGCACCGTCGAGACGTTAAATTACAGCGTGGAGACCTTGGCAATATTTATCCTGGCTCCAGTAGTCGTACTAATAGTGCTTTCAGTTGTGGCCCTCCTGGTCTTCCGGAAAATTCAGCAGCGGCACATGGAGCGGTTGAGTACACGAGATGCGGAGTATGGGACTGTAGACGGGCTGATCGCGTCCAACGTGGGGGACAGCACACTTGCGGTAAGTGTTATTTTTCTGTATTCTGAAAGGCGTCTGTGCTTGTGTTGGTTAGGATCTAAGGAGGGAAATGACAACTGCTCGAAGCACATTTTTGACTTTGAAAACATGGTTTTCACATGTCAATTTTGGATGTTCATAAAATTGAAGAAAATAATGTGCCCATTGACTGTAGTATTAAAGCTCAGATCAATTTTTGTGAATGAGCTGCAATGTCAGAAACGGCCCACTGACAAAAAAGGACAGTATGCGTGTCTACCTTTCCAGTAATGGGCATATAGAGTGTACCAGCCAGTAATCGGTGAGCGGGAGTCACGGGACCCTTGTTTTCCTGATTAGAAAACCTCTGGTGGGACCTCTGTGGATATGCTATAAATGCCTAAGATGGAAATGTCCCTTTAAGTAGTATTTTATCTACAGCCGTCATACTGTAGACAAAAATGTGCCTGAAAGGGTAGAGGAATGTTGATATCTAACTAGACTACCTGGTGAAACAGCAGATACATCCTATTTATTAACCCGGACGTTCCCTCTGGTGTGGTATGAAATCCATAATGACTCCTCTGCTGACCACACTAAATAAAAAGAGTACTGATCAGATAAAGTAAGAGAGGTAATCAATTGTGTTGATTAATCCTTCATTTCAATTTCTTTCCATTTCTACATATTATTTTTTTTATTTTTTTATTTTTTTTTATTTTTAATGTACAGTGCTGCCACCTAGTGCCAAGACTGAATATTTTCCATTTAGGATATTGGAGTACAAGTACACACTTGCGGTCAGCTCACCTGGCTTCTTAATTATAGTCTTCTAGGTGCACAGAAAATAGCTGGAAAGCTTCAAATATGAAGAAAGGAATATCTGGCACTCCTGTGAGCGGTATAAAATCTTCTATACCGTATTTTCCGGCGTATAAGACGACTGGGCATATAAGACAACCCCCTACTTTTCCTGTTAAAATATGGGGTTTGGGCTATACTCGCCGTATAAGACTACCCCTCTTCCAACGTACACTAAATAAAAATTAAACAGACGATCCGAGCATGAGAAAACCACTGCGAGCAGGGAGAAGGGGCTGCTTCAGGAGCTGCTGGCCAGGATGCAGTGCACGGTGGCTCCGCTAGAGGGCGCCTTTCCCTGAAGCTGGAGGAGGACAGCTTCTCCAGTCCAGCTTGGAAGTAAAGAGGACCCTTCACTGGTCCAACAATTGTTAGATAATGATATATATCGTATGTGTAGAGCGGCGCCCGGGGATAATAGTAAGTGCAGGGAGATCCTTAGGTGCCGCTCTACACATACATATCATTATCTAACAATCATTGGACCAGTGAAAGGTCCTCTTAAGTTTCAGCACGCAGGTTACCGGCGTATAAGACGACCCCCAACTTTTGAGGAAATTTTCATGTGTTAAAAAGTAGTCTTATACGCCAGAAAATTCATTACTTTTATTTCAAAACATCAACATTGGTACATCTTCAATATCTTTCCTCGATGATCGAAACCCGTAAGCAAAGATATTGAAGTTAAAACCTTCTATTCTTTATTTGAAAACATCAACATTGATACATCTTCAATATCTTCACTTATGCATTTTGATCATAAGATTTTATGATTGAAACGCGTAAGCCAAGAAATTGAAGATGTATCAATGTTGATGTTTTGAAATAAAGTATAGATTTTATACCGCACACAGGTTGCCGAATTTTTCTGTCTTCAGAATATTGGAATAATTTGATAGTGTCTATTTATTCATAGGGCGGCTTTTGCAAATTTTTTGTTAAAACCTGTCAAATGCAGAAAAATGAAGTTTGTCTTTCCTCCTTATTTCTCCAGGATCTGCTGGATCACACGTGCACATCTGGCAGTGGGTCTGGGCTTCCCTTCCTGGTGCAGAGAACAGTGGCCCGCCAGATCACCCTTGCAGAATGTGTTGGTGCGTATTGAATATGTTTATATATGCAGTACTTGCAGGGGCGGATTAAGTACATGATAGGCCCAGGGCTGTATACCCAACTCGGGCCCCTCCCTCCATTTTAGTAAAAATAAATAAAAAAATCTGTATGATGAGGTTGCGGTGCTTCGTGAGCGCCACAGTCTCTTCCTGGGCCATATGACATCACATTAATTGGTGCAGCTCTATCCCATCTGAGTGATTGGGGCTGAGCTGCAATACCAAGCGCAGTGCTATCAAATAGACAACGCTGTGCTCGGTAAGGAGCAAAGAGGCTACGGTACTCCCTGGAACATCGCAGTCTCCTCAAACAGCGGGTTGGCGGGGGTGCCAGGAATCGGACCCCACCATCTCATAACTCTCTGAGTACAGATGTTACCTGCAGACCTATGTAACACCCCACATAACCGAGTTATTTATTGTGTCATGTGGGGTGTTACATAGGACTGCAGGGAACATCTACTACGTTATCTGTACACAGAAAGTTATCAATGCCAAATTTAAAATGCATATGATTATAATAAGACTTGAAGGAGAATACAGCACCACATACCTCCTACATCCAGGGACATCGCCTGTCATGTAGACATTCTCTTTCCTCTTCTCCTGCGTCTGACCCAGACCGCCATGACAAATTATTTCAGCCGCATCTTGTCTCTACAGAGTTTGTTACACAGACACGTTAGATTTCTCAATTTTTCAATCAAACTCCCCATCCTGGTGTCCCCGCAGTGTCATCCTGCTGCCACTCCCAATACTGTGCCCCATGTGCTCCCCACTGTCCCAGATACTATACTGCTAAAAAAAATTGTAACCCCAGTAGACATAATAATAAAGTAGAACTGGCTAAGTTAACCATAGCAGCCAATCACATTCCACCTTTCATTTTCTAAAGGAGATGTCAAAAATGACTGGTAGCTATGGGCATCTAAGCCAGTTCTATTTTACACCAGTTTGATAAACTATCCCAAAGATCCCTATAATGTCTACAGCAGTTATAATGTCCCCTAGAGTGCCCCCAGTAATAATAACACCATATACTGTGCTCCAGGTAATAATGCCTGAATAGTGTCCCCAAAAATATTGTCCCCTAATATGTCACTTAATAGAAAGGACCCTACAATGCCTCCCCAATAGCAACGTCCCCCACACCACATAGTAATTTCTCCCACACTGGCCCCATATAGTAATTTCCCCCACATTGCCCCCATATAGTCATTTCCCTCACAATGCCCCCATATAGTCATTTCCCTCACGCTGCCCCCATATAGTCATTTCCCTCACGCTGCCCCCATATAGTCATTTCCCTCACGCTGCCCCCATATAGTCATTTCCCCCACGCTGCCCCATACAGTAATTTGCCCTCACAAAGTAATTTGCCCCCCCGCACTGCACTGCCCCACTAGGTAATTTGCCCCCATACTGCCCCTATTAAGTAATTTGCCCCCACACTGCCCCATTAAGTATTTTGCCCCCATGTTATCATTTGCCTCCACTGTCCCTGCAATAATATGACCTTCTCTGCCCCCCAAAGTTGGCACGTACACACACAAAAAAACTAAAGGCTAACGCTTATCTGTGTCCGTGATGGTGAGGCAGGTGCGCCGGCGCCGGGCTTTTACTACCACATAGGCCTCAGGCCTACTAGGACGGAAGCCTATGGCGGTGATAGGCGGTGGGGCAGGGAACTATGTGCTCCCGTGCCCCACCGCAGTATGTGGGCATTCGCGTAGTCGTTGGGCCCCTATTATTATCCTATTATAATCCGCCACTGAGTACTTGCAAATGAGCGTGAGTAATGGACACCAACTTCTTTGGTAGCAATTAAAAATATTTAAAACTTGAAGGAGTCGAGTGTTTTGAACCATCTATTTTGCTAGAAGAGTCCCCCATCCATAAGATGATCATAGAGAATCCTGTTACTGGGAGCTCTAGAACTCTGCAAAAAAAACTAACACATTTTTTTTTTAGATGTGTTTCCACTATCTCTTCCACAATTTTTCTGAATTTCTTGCATGTAGATGGCGCAATTTCCCATCCAGCTTATTGAAGTCCTGGCTCTTGCAGGGTATATATGGAATTGCGCTTTACAGACTGTGGAGAGAGTAATTTTATCCTTATCGTATGTGTCCTTTTTAAAGCAAAGTAAACTTTTCAACTAAGAAAGTGAATTTTAATAGGCAAACTTTTAGCCACATTCTGGATTTTTAACACCTGAAAATTCATGACGCAGGTCCTAGTTTTGAGCAGATAAATTTAGCCTATCAAAGGTGCTTTTATCTGCTAGGCTGTTAAAGTCAGAACAACCGCTGACACAAAAGCTGCATTATATTCCCCTGCTTTATGAAGGACGCACCGAGCAGCCAAGTCCTGTAACAAAGCCCTGGCATGGTCCTGGTTTCTTTCACTACTGTATACCTGCAAGGATTTTCCTATTGTGCAAATCCCCAACATTTTAATGAGTGTCAGTTTATAAAATTCTTGGCAGAAGGGTTCACAGTTTACTGCACGGAGCCATAATGTAAGACGTATTACCATTCAGTGCCTTAAGAAATATGGGGCAGTGCCAAAGAGATTCAGATTACAATCCTGGAGCCCCATTAGTGCAGATTTTGTTTCGTCTGTTCCTATTAAGCCGAGTTTTTATTTCATGTGTCCTCTGTGGATTATGGCCGATATGCACTTAGTTCTAGTATCGCCTGGTTCTTAAAAAGGAGACTAAATGGCAGTGCCCTTAACCCCATTTTACCCCCTTGCCACTGTACAGCCACACCGTGCATCCCCTCAAGATGTCCGGATTTGAACACGAGTGATCCTTAGTTCCTATGGCGAATGAGCGATTACAGGGGGTGCCTGGCAGAGACTTATTCCCCTCTACCTTTTGAAATATATGTGAATGCTTGGCCGAGCATGCATGTTTGTGGGGGTTCGGCAGAACTGCTGTAAGCTGAACAAGTGTTTGTCTGACAGTTTGTGGGTATGGCCGGTTTTCCTTTACATCAGTTTTGCAAAATCTCCTCCACTGTGACCGAGGACAATTGACGCTTTTTATGGAAATTGATTATGCCCTTAAAGGGTTGTCCAGAACAATTAAAAATCGCGGACAAGTCCTTGAATGGTGTGAAATAAAAAATTATGCTATAATTACCTCTTCCTCCTGCGGCTGCTTATTTTAACATGCAGGTATATGGCTCGTGACCACTGCAGCCAATCGCTGCCCTGAGAGGTATATTCTGTGCCATACATCTCCATGCCACAGTCACCAATTTTTATAATTTTTTATTTTCTATTTATAAAAAAAAATAAAATCATGTTTTTCAAATTTAATTTTATTTAGTTAGTGATGGTTTTTCTTTTTTTTTTGTCCAGGTAAGGGTCGGTACGGAGAAGTATGGCGCGGCCACTGGCAAGGAGAAAGCGTCGCCGTAAAGATCTTTTCATCCCGAGATGAGAAGTCCTGGTTCAGAGAGACTGAATTATACAACACGGTGCTGTTAAGACATGAAAACATTCTAGGTAAGCAACTCCCAGCGCGGCTACATACAGTACGTGCTTTTACGTAAGTGACCTGTCAGCTGCAGACTAAAGGCATTGCTGCATTAAGTCCCTGACATCCGGAATTTTGGATGTATCCTAGCACGGTCTGTAGATGGAACAGGGCCTGGGTTATTGCGAGTGTCACAGAATTCTTGGCCTGGCCTTTGGGAACACGGTTGAAGGTTGGGTTTGGGAGGATTTAATTAGCAGAAGCCTGTCCTGCATTCTCACCAGATGGTTATAGCTGATGGGAATGCGAGACAGCTACTTGTTTTAGTAACTGTTTAATAGCAACTACTGTTAATGGAAAACTACCAATCTCCATCTCCCCGGGCCTTGGCGTTGTCAATCTGGTGTGCGTAACATTTCTTTTTAATTGATATGCATTGGCACTGCCAACTGTAAGCCTCCTATTTCTTAATATCTTATCTCAGGAAAGTAAAATTAGTGGTAGGCACTTTTAGAAGTCTGAATTTGATTTTTAACCTTTAAGGCTCTGCTCACAAGAGACTAAAAATCCAGCAGAAAAATCTGCTACAGTTTTTCCTGCGATTCCACAGCCACATGTATTACATTCAGTTTTTGTGTGGCACACAGCCAATGGATTTCACCCTCTCCATTGCAAAAGATGAAATATGCAAGAAAAATCCACTGTATAAGGCCTCATGCACATGGCCGTTCCCGTATTGCGGCCCGCATACAGCAGGTCCACAATATGCGGGCACTGGCCATGTGCACCCCGAATAAGGAATGCGGGCCCATTCACTTGAGTGGGTCCTGTGCGGAACAAAGGCACGAAAACACTACGGAGTGCTTCCATGGGGTTTCTGTCCATGCCTCCACACCTCAAAAAAGAAGTGCATGCACTACTTTTTTGCGGTGCGGACGAACCATGGACCCATTCAAGTTGAATGGGTCTGGATCCGTCTGCGGAACCTGCGCAGCCTGGATCTGTCTGCGTAGCCTGCTGTCCCCAATCCACGGAACGGCCGATCAATGGCCATGTGCACGAGGCCAAAGGCTAGTTTCTCACTAGCTGTAAATTCTTCCCGACAGGCCGTTGCAGCAGATTGTCTCCAGCACAGCTGGATACTACCTGATCCTGCTTGAAGCCCATTGACTATAATGGGGCTCGGCGGGGATCCGGCCTATGTCCGGCATTAGTGCCGAGATTCCGCCAGACAATAAATGCTGTTTGTGCGCCACTGATGGAGTTTTCAGCTCTGCATCAGAGAAACACAACTTTCACCGCTATAAAGACCTAATAAAAATGTTTCTTTCTTGGGGCAAACATTGACATGACAGTAAGAGATGGGGAATCCCTTCAAGGGCATGCTCACTCTTACAACACCTGTTCACACTGTGTTGCTGAAAACTGGCTGTTTGTAGGGTATGCAGCAGTTATTTCTCGGATTGCTATGTAATTCTCCAATGAGCCTGAAAGCATCATGCAAAAGCTGCAAAACAGTTTTCCAAAATCATACATCTTGGTCAACAACCATATCCTACTCCTGTTGTCTGCGACTTTATAACTTTACATTAGTGGCATTTAGGCCACAAAAAATATTTCAGTTTTGCCACTCTGGCCTTTTGTATATAGCCGATTGGTAGAATGTGGCTTCCGAATCTGAAGACCCAGACATTAATATTACGCGCATGTGTGACAGATCACCTGTGTACTCCATCACAACCATCCCACCAGTATATCGAAAATGAAATATGGAAATTTTTGATCAAGACTGTCATTTGGATGTGGATCCAGCTCTGAGGAATCTCCTTGGTAACAGACTACAAAGAAATGCTGCGTAGTCAGATCGTGCAGTCATGCTTTCTTCCATATTCCCCCTACTTTTTTCTTACAGAATATATGTTGGCAACAATTAGGGGACCGATGTAAGGGGGTATGACTGCAGAGTCTGACTACACAGGGCTTGTTTGTAGTCTGTTTCCATAATGACACATACTTCTGCATAGGGGCGGTAGACAAAAAAAAAATTACGATTTTGAACGATGACCTATTTCATATTTGCTCCATTTTCATTTTGCCTACAATAATGACACTTATAATCATATTTTAAATCCTAGGGCAATGGTGGTGAACCTATGGCACGGGTTACAGTGGCGGCACTCTGAGCTCTCTCTGTGGGCACCCGCACCCTGGAAAAAGTCTGTGGTGTACCAGTATGTCTTAGACTTTTCCTGCCATTCATCAGCGCAGGGCGCACTATGAACGGCACTGATTGTAGGCAGGCTATTATAGCTAAATGATACATGGAAGATATACTATACTGGTATTCAGGTTAAATTGCCGTGTTGGCACTTTGAGATCAATAAGTGGGTTGTAGGGTTGCAGTTTGGGCACTCGGTCTGTAAAAGGTTCGCCATCACTGGCCTAGAGTAAGTCACTCCAATTCAAGGAAAGCGGTGCTCTCCTTGCACTAGTCTTTAGTCGCTGTTGACAGTTCTGCAGTTAAGCATTTTCTTCCTGCTGTCTATTACGCTAGGTTTCTGCTTGCTTGAGTTCTGCCTACCGAACTGTCTCACTCCCAGTTTTCCATTTTCTATCAACCTTTTGTTTTTCAAGACCCTGCATTCCTGGCGCGTTATGTTTTCTTTTCCTTCTCATTAGTTTTGGCTTTTCTTCCTAAGTATCCTTGCATGTTCAGACAGCAGTGCAGCAAAGCAAGAAATTGTTGCTTGCACTTAGGTTCCGGAAACGCAGCATCCCTCTAGAAAATATGTTCAGCTGCGTGCACATCCTCAGTGCCTTGGGCTTAGTTGTAGCGTTCAGTATGATCCCCACTCCACCTTGTCCTGTTTTACAAGCAGGTTCTTACTGTCTGAGCAAGTTCGTCTATTGCTGCGTGTTCTCACTTTTTATTAGTGGGATTAGGTTTTAACGCCACGTGTACCAGTAAACAGAAGGCGAGGTGCAGAATGAGTCTGTACTTGAGAAAGATCACACAAGTCTCTGAAATATGCCACACTTGGTTACAGAGATTAGCTCTGGGATTAGCTGTCTATGGAATAAAGTGCTTCCTCTGTCAAGGAGTTATTATTTTTCTTATACTTTTTTTCTTTATTTTTTCATGACATGAAAAATCTTGCTTGTATTATTACACTTTTGTGTTTGCTTACTGTGGTGTCTGTGTTCTGCTTTGTTGGGGTCGTCCTAGGCAAGTGTATGGCCCCCCCCCCCCCCTCCGGTACCTGAACATACAATTAGTAAGCACTCCCTGTGCAAGTGAATTGATGATCCATAAACTATTTAAAGGGAATATATCTGTTACAGTGACGACTCACCTCCTGCTCCACTCTTTCAGGTGGGTCTTGCCGGCAAGGGGTCTCCTTCTCTGCCTGTAGGGTGCTCGCTCCCTCCGGCTCTTAAAGGCCAGTATACACATGTCTTAATTCTCGCCAGCCAATGGCTGGTCACATTGGGGTACTCAAGGCACCTTCCCCTGTGGGAAAGTACCTGAGCAATAGGTCCTGCTAAGGTGTCTGTTTTATCGGCTGCCTGCATATAGACTTTCTGCCCATTTCCTGGATTGTGAGCGTCTGCTGCTCCGTATTGAGCCTTTGCTGTCTGTCCTGACCTTGGACTGTTTATCAGTTTGCTTGTACTCAGGCAATATCATAGTCAGGGACAGGCCAAGATCAGGCAGACGCCTCAGTGCCCTGCACTGGTGTCTCTTGACCCATGGATCATATGTCAATCATACAGAGACTACTCTAGGAGGTAGCAACCTGGAGGTTTCACTGCAGTGAAGTCCAGATCCCTACATAAGGGTTAAAGGGTGAATACAAGGGGATTACCAGCATAATGCCCCCTAGGAGTAGCCCAAAGCCAAATCCGTTGGTTGACACAGTATCTCCAGACCCACAGCCGTAACAGTATCAGTTCGATATATATTTTTTTCCTTACTAATTAAAACCAGATATTGGCACACATTCCTTTTTTAATAATGTTGTGAAAATCGGTGCATTTATTTGTCACCCCTTAGGCAACTTGGGACTGCCGCCAAAATGCCTTAAAGTACTCACTTTAGGTGTAGGGCTTCCATAGGTCCAGCCCTTTTATTGCCCGATTTGCTGGATTTTCTCGGCAAGTATGGTACATGCTGAGCCATCTTGTCTGAGCTTCTGCTCTGCCCTGTTCAAAGATATGATTTGAATTAGCCACATGGACAGTAAGAAACTGTAGACTGGGGATGACTCACTGATTTTTATGGGAGAGGACATGGTTATGCCTAGAACTGAGGTCACTGTGGAGAGATGGGATGGAGGTGACATGTAGGGGACGTATCTTCCCTCCCAGCCTACAGTCACTAGTTTTTCTGCTTTCAATGTCCCCACCTCCATGCAGAAGGTCAAGCTTGCTCCCCAAGATGACCAAGCTGCTGCCTATCACTTGCACAGACCGCAAACACTGACATGCATTGTCTGCACTTACGTGATTTATAGCCAGCCTAGGTCATGTCCTGTTGCCCGCAGATTGGCCAGCACTGCTGATGTGAGCAGTGATGGCCAATCCAAGAGAAGGGCTGGACAAGGAGAAAGTGTCTTGGAGTAATGATGCATTAAGTGAGCTGAGAAGCAGAGAAGCCATTTTGGATGACAGAAGGGGATCCCGGGAATGAACAGATCAGCAGCTGAAAAGTTAAAAAGCGCTTTGTTTATTCCCTTGTTAATGTTTTTTTTTCTTGAACCGGAGGGTCTCTTTAAAGCTTTTCCAGTCAATGGCTGCAGATGTTTTAATGGAATTGGGAAGGGTTGGTGGGATGGAAAACAAAGGTTGCAAAAATGTCACACAGCCTTTTTGGAAATGATTCTATGATGTATGATTGGTTTGCAGTGGCATACTTGGCCAAAGGTTTCTAAGTGTAGAAAATATTCCATGCTTCCCAAAACTGCTTAAAGAAAATTTGTAAAAATGGGGGCCAAACCCATTAAAGAGTTAGTCTAAGAGTATTAGAGTCCACCCTTATACATTGGTTGTTTCTGATATTGCAGCTCAGTTACATTTAAGTCATTGCCGTCGTATCAGACAGCCTGTGAACAAGATGCTGCTGCTTCAGGAAAAATCAGGCTGTATTTTTTTTTTTATTTTATTTTTTTTCTAACCCTGGACAACCTCATATACTGTATATTATACATGTTATATAGGATCCTATTAGATAATCAGATTTTTTTTTCTCTGCTGATATCCCTGCTTTTCTCTTCCCAGGTTTCATTGCCTCCGATATGACTTCAAGAAACTCCAGTACACAGTTGTGGCTTATTACGCACTACCATGAAATGGGATCCCTCTACGATTACTTACAAGTAACCACATTAGACACGGTGACCTGTCTCAGAATTGTCCTTTCCATAGCCAGTGGACTAGCGCATTTACATGTGGAGATTTTTGGTACGCAGGGGAAACCTGCTATTGCTCACCGGGATTTAAAGAGCAAGAACATTCTAGTCAAGAAGAACGGACAGTGCTGCATTGCTGATCTAGGTAACGTTCTTCGTCACATCTACTAATCCAGGAAAATGGGGGCAAAATAAGTGAAATGTGTGGTTGTATATATTTTGATAAAACCATATTGGGTGGCTGCACCAAAACTCATTGCACAGGATACCTAGAATCTTTTGGTGCAGGGACACAGATTAAAGCAGTTATCCCATGGCTAATGTGAAAAAATTAAAATCGGATATCATACAGCACATGACAACCTCTTTCTAACAAAGCTAAAACCAGCCCTGTACCTCACATAGATCCAGAGATCTCCCCATTCGTTGCTCTACTAGATTTATAACAAGATGACCGCTCATGGGGCGTGTCTTTTCTGCAGCAGCTCAGGGGGTGTCTCCATTCTGCTGCAGCTCTCTCCCTATGACAGCTCAGGAAGCAGTTGAAGGATGTAACTGAGCATGGGGCGCACCTAGCTTTTCTGCTGCCTGAGGTGAAAATAGAAACTGCGCCCCTCCCATGCCAGATTATCAACCTAACCCCCTCCCTATGGCCCTACTGTTAAAGACATGTTTGGAAAACATTACATACCCTGTAGGTGTTGTAGCATTGTAATACAGTGCCACATACCTATTATATCCAGTGATATAGATTTTCTCTTTCCTCATCTTCTCCATTTGAACCAGACCACCATGATGATTTCTTTCAGCCACCTCTTGTCTCTGCAGAGTTTGACACACAGACATCTTGGTCCTACTTTTCCATCTTCCCAACTTCTAAACCCCTCATCTCGTGCTCCCCAATACTATGCTGCAGAAACAGATAATTCACTTGAAAATACTTTTACCACACAGATTATGCCCCCTGCAATAATGATTGCCACACAGTACTGGGCCCAACAAATAGTGGCTTTGACAGTAATAGTGTCGTAGCCATAGTGTCCCCCAAAAATAATTGTGCTAAGCTGATTCTATGCCAGGGCACCCCCACAGTATTGGTCATCCCAAAAGTTCCACCAATAGATATATTTCTCTGCCAGAGTGCCCTTAGTGTTAATAGTGCCCCCTTGTGCCTCAGATATAATGCCCCCATAATGCCCATACTAGTAATTATGTTCCCCATAGTACCCCAGTAGTAATAAACCCACCATAATGCCCCCAATAGTAATAATCCCACTTTCAATGTGTGCCAGTACAAAGAAAACATTGTGTGCCAATAGGAAAAATACCTTGTGTGTGCCAGTAGAAAAAAATGCCCCCTTATAATGTATGCAAATAGAAAAAATACCCCCTCATAACATATGCCAGTATAAAAATGCCCCCTTATTACGTGTGCCAGTACAAAAAGAAGTCCCCTTGAGTTCAAGTCCACAAAATACCCCCTTATGTGTGCCAGTATGAAAAATGCCTCCTTAAATGTGCCAGTACTTAAAAAAAACTTTTATTGCCCTCAGTTGAATGAATGCCCCTGTAGCGTGAGATGATCCTACTTAGTGAGTTTTCCCTACCCCACCAACTGAGCATGCTCAGTACAAGTAAAGTCCCCGCCCACAGCCTATTCTCCCTTTAGTAAAAACCCATAACATACATTTAGTTGTACCCTCGCGGGCTCGCTTCGCTCGCCATGCATCAGGCTCGGCCTCGCTGCGCTCGGCTCTTATAAAAACTAACTCTATGCTGCCATTGATGGTAAAGAATGAACTGGATAGTAAAGAAAGGGAGAATAGGCTGTGGGCGGGGACTTCACTTGTACTGAGCATGCTCAGTTCGGCGGTAGGGAAAACTCACTAAGTAGGATCATCTCACGCTACACCCCCCTTATAATGTACCCCAGTACAAAAATGCCCCCTTAAAATGTGCCAGTACAAAAAATATCCCTTTTATTGCCCCCCAGTAGAACTAATGTCCCCAGAGTTCCCCCCTTATGTGTGCCACTACAAAAATGCCCCTTTTTAGTGCCCCCAATGTCCCCATAGGGTTCCCCCCAGTTATAAATAATAAATCCCCCCCCCCCCCCATAGTAGGCCCACCAGCAAACAAATATTTACCTCCACGTGGCTGTCAGTGATGTGGTGCAGGACACAGGTCTCTTCCGGTCTGTTCCCTGAGCTGTATGCAGGCCAACTCGGGCAGCGTGCTGATGACGTCATTGCGTCACTTGCACTGGCCTCGGATGAGCTTTAGGCCTAGTGCCTGCAGCCTACTAGAGGGAACAATGGGACAGAGAGACATTGCTCCCATGCCTCGCTGCAGCATTAAACTATATTGCCGTCCTGAAGACAGAAATGCAGTTGAATTCCTCCTTTTGATGGAAGTATCCCCTTAACTGACAGATAAGTGTCCACTTTTTTCCACTTATTTTCACGAGTAATGCAACAAGTGTCCACCAGGTGGCAGTGTTTGTAACAGTTATTATGGTCCGTAGGTTTTCTTGGCATACAAGGCTAAGACTAAAGACCGGTGACTGCATACAAGGGGGGATTTATCATGAAGGGGTTCATTTTGCTTTGAATCTGTGTTGCTGTAATTTGCGCCAAATTTATCAAATGGCTTGCGTTTGATTAAATTTGGCACATCATTAAACATAACCTTTTTGTCTAGAGCTCTTGCGCTAGTTTGTATGCACCACCTCCCTGCTGGAGTAACTTTTAAAAAGTTGTAGTTAATAAATATGATTTGCAACTAATTCACCTAGCTAACCTTTTCCAAAGAGGGTACGGTTAGATTTGTTAATTTGTGTAAAATTGCCAAAAGATGCACATTTTTTATTTTTTTTGTGCTCAAATATTTGTAACTGTTCTTGTAGTAAACAGCCCCATCCACTAAACAGTGGATGGAGCTCGGTAGTTCCAGCACCTATTACTGGCGCCAGAGCTACTTCAGGACAGCTGATTGGCGGAGTTGCGGGGTGTTGGACCACCGCCGATCAGATATTGATGGCCTATCTTGAGGATAGGCCATATGTATAAAAGTACCGGAAAGCCCCTTTAATTGGTTATCTATAGTCAGATCCAAAAATATAGTAATTGCAAAGGAAATTCAGTATTTTTTAGCATTGATAATTATTTCCTAATCCTACTTTATTATAAAGTGAAATTTCTTTAAAGGAAATCAAAGTATTCATCAAATGTATTAAAAGGGAATCTGTCACCAGCGACCTCCCTATCAGAAGGTTTGCATAGACACATAGCTGTGGTTCACCTGATTAAAACACTGTTTTTCTTTTGTTGCTCCAAGCTCCATTCCGGAGTTGTTTTTTCTTAATATGCAAATTAGGCCTTTGGTGCAATTAGGGCATCACCATTGCTCTTGGTGCACCCAAGCAACCAGCCGCTCTTTTGCTGCTTTGCTACTGCCTGGCTCTGTCAATCAAAGCAGCCAGGGAGGGTCCGGTCACAGAAATGAGTAAAGCTTGGGTGCAACCATGGGCGTAGGAAGCCCCAAAAATCTGGGGGGGACAGCACTTATGGGGCCCCTGTGTCCCCGCCCCCCCTCAAGCCACACCTCTGATAGGCCTGCAGCCTATCAGAGGAGCAGGGAAGGGAGACGCCTCTCCCTCTCCTGCTCCGCAGCACAGCCATCTGTATTGCTGTCCTGGGGACGGCAATACAGATGACTATGGAGATGAACGCTTCCACAATTCATCTCCCTGTGCCCCGCCACCGCCGCACACATTGTGCTGCCGCTGCGGGGGATTTTTGCATACCCGCCCCCCCCGCATTATTTCCTGGGTGGGGATTCGTCCCCCCGCTTCCTACGCCCGTGGGTGCAACAAGAGCAGTGGCAACACCCTCATTGCACCAAAGGCCTAATTTGCAAAGTGGAAAAATTATCCTAATTCAGGAAGGGAGTTACGGAATAACAAAAGAAAAACAGCATTTTAGTCAGGTGAACCGCAGCTGTGTGTCTATGAAAACAGTTTGATAGGAAGGTGGCTGGTGACAGATTCCTTTCAATCGGACATCCAGTAATTTAGAAAGTTTGATGGTCTGGCGCTTGTTTCCAGTGCAGAGCTGCAATATAATGTGAACGGGTACTTGCGGCATGGCGGATCCGTCAGGCTGTTAACCTGCCGCAACAGTCTGCCGGATAGCTGTGCCGCAAGTGTGTAAGTAGCCTAACTCCGAACTCTTCCTTTTCAGGGTTGGCCGTGATTCACTCACAATCAACCAATCAGCTCGATGTCGGGAATAACCCCCGTGTAGGAACCAAGAGGTACATGGCTCCCGAAGTCCTCGATGAGACGATCCAAGTGGATTGTTTTGACTCTTACAAAAGAGTTGATATTTGGGCTTTTGGCCTGGTCCTCTGGGAGGTCGCCAGACGCATGGTTAGCAACGGTAAGCTGTTTGTGTTTTCCGTCCCGTACCACGTGTTCACACTTGTTTTTTTTTTTTTTCCTCCCTCTGCTAGCTCAGACATTCTCAGAAGCGCTGGCTCAGACAGCTATTTTGAACTTTTATAAAATGTTCCTTATGTTTTATTTGGGGTCGAACTATCACACAGTTTTAAGGATCGTGTTACTGTTTTTGTTTTGTTGTGTAGTGTTTGTCTGGCGCATCGATCCTGCCAACTTGTAGAAGATGGCCGTTAAATGAATCCCATAGATCTATCTAATAGAAAAGAGTTTTTTAGAAAAAGTAATTAAAAAAATTATTTTTTTTTTACAGTTTTAGCAATGCAATTTGTTGTATTGATTGGCCCTTTTTTGTACTTTGTGTCCAAGTACTTTTTGTACTGAATGTACAAGTTTAGGATTAGAACCTGCAGTGTCTATTATAAATCAATAGTGTTATCTCTATTGAATGGTATTTTCACACACTTGATAGTAGAGGTGACCTTTGCCTCTGATTGTTTATGAATGTTTGTTCAACTATGAAAAAAACTAGGAATAAATTCAGTTTCTTAAAGGGGTTGTCCCATCTCAGAACTTATAGCACACCGCCAGGGTATGCCATCAATGTCATATAGGTACAGCAGCTCCTATCTCCAGAATGGAGCCCCCGAATGGAGCCCTCCGTTCACCCCTATGGTAGTCCTGAAAATAGCCAAGCGTCTTGGATATTTTTGGCAGTCCCCTAGCAGTAAAAAGAGTGCAGGCTGCACTTTTGCGGTGCGCCTTCCAATCACCTCTACAGGACTGTCAAAAATAGCCGAGAACACACGGTCTGCTATTTTAGAACTCCTATAGCCATGAATGGAGCATGCTAAGCTTGTGCGGTGTGCTCTCCTCCACTTTGGGGGCTGTATAGGTAGTACCCGCACCTATCTGATATTGGTGGCACATCAGTGTCTGTGATGAGCCTACCCTTTTAAAGGGTTTCTGTCATCAAGTTTTGACATTATAAGCTGTCTGACATTAGCTATGTGCTAATGTCAGAGCAGCTTGATAATGTCTTTTTTATAAAAATCCGATTTATATTTTGGCTGAAAAACGTACTTTTATAATATGTAAATTAGCCTCTAGGAGCAGGGGGGGCGTTGCCCTGCTCCTAGAAGCTCCGTGCGGCAACCTGCTGGCACGCCCCTTCTTACTTTGAGTGACAGTGCCGGGCAGCGATCCTCCACCACTGTCTCCTTCTGAAATCCCGCGCCTGCGCCTCCGCTCTGTATTCGGCGCAGGCGCGGTGAGCAGCGCGCCTGCGCTGAATACCTCTGAGTACACCCGGAAGCAAGGACAGCGCGGGATTTCAGAAGGAGACAGTGGTGGAGGATCGCTGCCCGGCACTGTCACTCAAAGTAAGAAGGGGCGTGCCAGCAGGTTGCCGCACGGAGCTTCTAGGAGCAGGGCAACGTCCCCCCCTGCTCCTAGAGGCTAATTTACATATTATAAAAGTACGTTTTTCAGCCAAAATATAAATCGGATTTTTATAAAAAAGACATTATCAAGCTGCTCTGACATTAGCACATAGCTAATGTCAGACAGCTTATAATGTCAAAACTTGATGACAGAAACCCTTTAAGGCCCTTTTACACAGACCAAGGATCAGGGTAATTATTGGCAATGAGTGTTCGTACAACTGCTAGTTTCCAATAATTGCCTTGTATGAAGGTGTAGCCGATTACCCCCCTAATAAACGAGCCATGGTTCCTGATCACATCTTTAATGCAGGACCTAAAATCATCCCCATTCATAGAGGATGATTGCTGCATGTAAATGAAGTGCTCCCCCCTGCTCAAAAATTGGTAATTAAAGGGAAAAGAACAGTTTATTCTAGGGCTGAAACGATTACTCGAATCAATCTATTAACTCAACACGTTTGTGCGATGTGACCAGTGAGTGTGAGTGAAGAGCTTGCTATTACTCACTTTCCGTGGTCACCCGCCTGCCCGCACAGCGCTGCACTGGATCCTAATGTACACACATCATCAGGACACAGTGCACGCAAGCACGCACTATGACCTGATGCTGAAGAAGAGGATGGAAGATCTCTGGAGTGTCGGCAGTGCCCCTACATGAAAGGTAAGTATTTTAGTTCACTAGAGCTGCGGCTGATGGCTAGGAGGGGGAGTGGGGGAACGGATGGCAGTGGGGGAATCTGGTGGCACTGGGGAGAGTTCATCGCACTGGGGGGAGCTGATGGCATTGGGAGGCGGAGCAACTGATGACATGGGGAAGCTGCTGGCACTGGGCGGAGCTAGTGGCATTGAGGGAGGAGCTGGTGGCATAGAAGGTGGAACTGATGGCACTAGGGGGGGTAGCTGATGAAACTCAGGAGTGGGGGGAGCTGGTGGTACTGTTAGAGGAACTGGAACTGGAGGGGAGAACTGATGGCCCCGGGGAGGGGGGGGGGGGGAGTGGCAGGGGAGGTGAGGAGTTTTTATAGAAAACGTTCTTTTAATTAGCTTTTTCTTATTAGAGTACTCTATTAATCATTGGATTAATCGGTAGAATACTTGATTACTAAAATAATTGATAGCTGCAGCCCTAGTTTATTCCCGATAGTTAGCTGTGCACCGGTCTGTGTAAAAGGACCCTTAGTCTTGGTTGCATAGAATCATGCATATAATTACTACTGATCTAATGTCGCCAGAAATGATGTGTGACCTGTATATTTGGAGTCTCTCTATCCTCTTTTCTGCTTTCTGTAAAAGTCATTTTTCATCCCCTATGTTTGCTGAGTGGGCAGTCCCTTCCGTGCACGGTTAGGCCGAGATTCCTCTCCTGCACACTGCTTGTCCGGGCCAGCGCATGCGCACTAGTTGAATCGATGCCGTGCCCACAATGGGCATCGCAGTGTGCATGCCCCGTCCCGGCGAAGC
Source organism: Bufotes viridis (assembly GCA_033119425.1). Lineage (NCBI taxonomy): Eukaryota > Metazoa > Chordata > Amphibia > Anura > Bufonidae > Bufotes > Bufotes viridis. Next base: position 133,018,840 of record CM065595.1, on the reverse strand, counting down.
AGGCGCGAGATCTCGGCTGGACCTAGGGATGATACGAGGCAATAGGAGGGCGGGCAAAGGAGGAGGCTGGGGAGGTAACGGTAAAAGAAGGCAGAGCAGCCTGGGCTCCTAGGCACTGAACGCTGCCCCTGGGCACTTGCGAGTGCTCATTTGCATATGAATTAGGCATAGTTTTTCCTGCTTCTGCAAGTGTAAAGAAAATAACAAAGGTAACATTGCATTAATGTATAGGTGTGCTATAGGACAATGTAAGCGCTGTATAAGGTTACATAGTGGCGACATACTCCCTTTAATGAGCCGTGTCGCATTTTCTCTTTTGAAATAGCTTAACAAGTGAATTTGATTATGTACTGTAGTTAATATTATATGTTAATTGTAGAATTCTATTTCCCGTGGGTACGGAATAAGAATGTTTGATTATAGTTTACTTCTTGATTTAAGTTGTTTCCATTTTTGGTGGGAACACGTTGTGCCGACTGCCTTCCTAAGAACTGATTATAATGATGCCTTCAGGCTCAGTGGTAAGTGCACTACAGAGGCCGAAGAACATGGCGAACACAAATTCCTTTCTACAGTAGTTCCCGGTGTGTGAAATATTATAGACATGTGGTGGGTAACACTGGAACCTGGGCCGGTGTACATTCTCTGATCCCCCAAGTACATGGGTCCTTGTAGTGAAATTATATATGACAACGTCAATGTCACTTTGTATATGAATTTTAATGTATTTGTTCTATACACATAGATTGATAGTTACTTATATGTTTATATTGTATTCACTGAGCTTGGATCTATATGGCTCAGTCTCCACAGAACTAATATAGGAAATGGACCTGGACTGGTCTGCCCATTATAGTCTCCGGCATCATGCACATGACCCTATTCTAGTGTTGTAATTGGGCTCTTGCAGCCATAAAGCGCCTCCGTAAACATTACCTCTGCAATATGGCGAGCCATACGGCATCACGCGGAATGCATACAATTCAACATGCCGCTACGCAGCTTCCTGCATGAGTCCTCTACGTGCATAGGAATGGAGAAACACGTTTAACATGGATTTTATCTAGTAGTGTACAATTTATAGAAAAATGTCTTGCTCTTGCCACTTCAAAGGACTCTGGCTAATAAGTAACAGTAAATCCACAATGTGTAATCCCCGGACTGTCTCATTAATGAGAATCCTCCATATTACTGATAGCACTCATACTTATCTGCTTCACATTATGCATGTCCTTGGGAAGTCAATTTATTTTTTTTACTTTCCAGTTAAAGGGGCCGTTCACTGCAGCAGCTGGAATAAACAGTTTTGTTGCTTAAAGTGGTTGTGTCACGTAGACAACCCTTGTCCATGTGTACAAGTAGCTCCTGTTCTGGAGGACATGAGACGTTCTTGCATTACATAAACAGACATTCATCTGAATGGGTACCATGTAATTCTGCATTTACTCTACATCGGATGCGGCAGGGGAAATGTCTGGCTGGCCACGGCTTCCTCTGGCATAATCACCTGATTGTCGGGCATACCGGCTGCTTTTTGAGAGGGGTTGTCTCTGATGAGATGACCCCTTTATGGATTGCATGGCTCGCCTGCAAACTGATTGAAGCAGTGCTTAAATTTGTAATTTTGTGCCCAGTGAATGTATCTGCATAGTACATATCCAAGGTAGACCAAATCATTTACGTCAGTCATGAGTCTAAAGGCCACCAAAATAAGGTGCCCTCTTAATGGTGTGCCCAGTGTTCAATCTCCTTGCACCGTCACCACAGGGGAAATAAGACATTACATAGGACATATTGAAATGGACTATCTTTGTACAGGATCTGCTTTCTGCTACAGCTAACTGATTCAGGACTGCTGTAGGGACTCTATTAAATGGATTTTCCGAGACCAAGAAGGTCCTGCAAGGTCGCCATAACCGAAGTTTATAAAACACTCACTGTTTCAAAGTTGCATGAATCAGCCTTCCGGGAATCCAGTCACATGACTTTTCTTAAAATCCGGCTTCTGCCGATGTTATGTCCTTTGCCAGTTTTCCGGCCTGGGCTATGGACGGGAGGTGACTTCCACTGTGGATGGGACCAGATCTATATCTCTCTGTGGCACATGCGTAAACTCCTGAATACACATGCTCCAGGGAGAGGGATAGGCTATCGCCCATTCAAAGCAGAAGTGATATCCCGTCCATAGATCAGCCTGTAAACCTGGTAAAGGACGTGATGTCAGTGGAAGCTGGATTTTCAGAAGAGGAGCCTAATGTGGCTCGGTTCCCAAGAGGTTCTCCAGGCAACTTCAGAACGGTAAGTATATTACAAACTTTCTCCTACGGCTCTGTTATGTGTAATTATGGTGCCTTTGCAGGACCTGCTGGGTCCTTTTATAATCCACTTAACTCATAGTGCCTTAATGGGGTTTCAGATTGGGTTATATATGTATGCACCATAAAATAATTATGAGTATACCGTGTTATGCCTACCGTCTAGCCTAAGGGTGTGGTGCATGACTCAAATTCATCAAAGTACATATCTGTGTCATGCACAAACACTAAGTACCTTTGTTAGTTATAAAACATTAGGACGGGTTTACTAATAAAGAGTAAATAAATTACGAGAATTCTGATGCACATGTTGTGCCCCATTTATTAAGTGTAATTTATTAGGTGCCTTATTTAGCAAGTGGGCACGACTTAGCTGCAAAGGAGGCATGCCTTATCTGAAAGGGGCATGGCTTATGCGATACCTTGCACCCATATTTCCTCAAAGTAAGCTAGCCAAGAGTTGTCTAGCGTTGTCAATGAGTAGAACCACTATCCAGTCCCAGCTTATAGGGATAAGGGGAGTATCGCCAGGAGCAGTGGCGTACATAGAAAAGTAAGGGCCCCATAGCAAGGATCAAACTAGGCCCCCCACACAGGACAGAAGGGTTTCTGCCTAAATCCTTTTCAATGATCCTTGGCCCATTTTCCACTGCTTCATTTGCTAAAAGTTGTTCCTTTAGAGGGTAGTCCTGACCAAGTTGTCTCCTCCAGTAGAAGAGTAGATAATCCTAACTAAGACTGGGCCCCCTCTTGCCCTGGGCCCCATAGCAGTTGCGTGATCTGCCGCTATGGTAGTTGCGCCCCTGAGCTAAAGACCTCATTGACTATAAGGAGAGTATGTGTTGTGTTTTTTTTCCTTATATGAAGACTTATAGGGTTTAGAGCAGAGATGCTCAACCTGCGGCCCTCCATCTGTTGTAAAGTTACAACTCCCACAATGCCCTGCTGTAGGCTGATAGCTGTAAGCTGTTCGGGCATGCTGGGAGTTGTAGTTTTGCAACAGCTGGAGGGCCGCAGGTTGAGCATGCCTGGTTTAGAGGGACAATGTTTGGGGGAATTATATATTTCTTTACTGGGGTCTACCTGATTCTTTATTACCACATTTTCTACTTTTCTAGGTATTGTTGAAGATTACAAACCTCCCTTTTATGACGTTGTTCCTAATGATCCTAGTTTTGAAGATATGAAGAAAGTTGTCTGTGTGGATCAACAAAGACCAAACATTCCTAATAGATGGTTTTCAGACCCAGTAAGTATTCGCACCATTTTTGTTTTGGCATGGGCAAATCTAATAAGGAGATTTACAGGTATGATGTAAGGCTGTAAGGCTAGGACATCACAGGGGCATAGTCACCTGAGATTTGTGGTAAAATCATGGTGTTACCTAAGGGGGTATGTGGGAAAAGGCATTGGGCATTGGGGCGGCTAGTAGGCTATATGCTGGGTCCTGGGCTCCAGGGAGAAATTCTGCTTTGGCCAAGGTGTCCAGGGCCGGGACAGTGAACTGAATACTTGCCAAGTTGAATGGCTTCCTTGTCATGACTTGTGTTACCACAATTCATGGGCAATTGTAAAAGTCACAAAAATCAACCTGGCTAGATTTTTTATTTTTTTATTTTTCCCCCCACAGGGAAGCCTTGAAGTTGCTTATGAGATGTAGTGATGCTGTGATTTTACCACATATTAAGGGTGATGCTGTTTTGCCAAAGGCCAACGCTTTCTGAATATGCAGTTTCCACTTCTCAATATGACAATACAAATGTCATTTCTCAGCCATGTCACATATTTTCCTACTTGACTAAGTGCACAATGACTTACCTGCATTAACTACATTCATTGACAAAAAGAAAAAATAACACACCCAGATGTAAATGTTGGAATGCTGCAAAACTCTGTAAAAGATTACAGGCGTGGTCTGGTAAGACATTGGGTCTTGCCACAGGAGGGTGTGAAACTGCTTCCTCCGCTGCCTTTTATAAAAGGCTCTCAGAGGCTACTTTTTGGTAGTGTACCTTTTTGGCGAGAGATCGTTGACTGCTAGACAGTTTGCCCAGTTGACAGACATGGGGCACAGAGAGTGGGGCATCATTGGACTGAGAGAAGCAAGACTCTCATTTTGATGAATTGCCTGTTATCTAGGTCACTCTGACCTAGCTGTTAGGAGGTGTTGGGAGCAATAGTTAGGTGAGGGAACACACCGCGAACAGGCTCTGAATGACCCAGACAGACCTCCAGTAGAGAGGATTGTTTGATCCGCTGATGGGCATGAGCAGCTCCCACTGTTTCGTTTTCCACCATCCAGACACAGATGCCACCTTCATTACCTACCCCTGTCTCTGCCTGGACCATTTCCAGGCACTTAGCAGAAGGATATATGGTGTCACTGCACCCAATACATGTCCTGCCATTGACGGACAGCCACAGTCAACTTTATTTGCAGTGCTGTCTTGCAGACGAATCCTGAACTGCTACAGACAGGAACTATATCGTCTTTAGCCCTGAATCTCGGTACTCTTTGGGATCTGATAATGGTCGGGTTCAGGTATGGAGGTCTTATGGTGGTTGTTTCTATCCTGCCTTCTCTGTGGAGTGGCACGCTGCACCGACTGCTGGTGTGGTGATCAGGGGAGCCGTTGCATATGACAGTCGGTCACCCATAGTAGCGATACAAGGGACAACAGCAGCTCAGTGATATGCGCAGGACATCCTGCAACCACATGTGTTGCCTCTCATGGCAGGGCTTCCAGCTGGATAATACTCACCCACACACAACAAGGGTAACCAGGAATATCTTTACCAGATTGCAATGCTTCTTGGAGCTGCCCAGCTACCAGATTTATGGCTAATCGAGCATTTATGGGACCAGCTAAGACACCAGCTTCGGCAAACTTTGAGTTTGCAGTATCTAGACGCCCAGCTGCAACATCTGTGGGCAAATGTACTGCAGGACACCATACTGAACCTGTATGCCTCAATGCCCAACGGTATCTCATCTTCTATCCAGGCTAGAGGCAGTACAACAGGGTCCTAGAGCCTCCTTTTAATTGTTTTCTCCAATAAACTTCTCTTGCTGTAATATTGTAGTCACTTACACTTATTATATCCACGCACAGAAAGTTTCATTGCATTCCAACAACTCCTTCCTGGTATTTTGTTTTTTTGTCAATGAGTGTATCTAAAGGCTATACACACTTGAGCAACATGTTATTCTTTTGATGTATCTAAAATGGAAAATATAACAATTTTGCAACAGGTATAATGAAAAAATGTTCCTACCATTTTGTTTTAATTGAGTCTATGCAGACTGGGTATCCATGGTAACAGACCACAAACAAACTCTTTGTGGTCTGATCCTGCAGTCCTATTCTCCTGTCCCCTCCTTTTTTTTATATCCTACCTAATGTATATGATCATAAATGGCGATGAGCAAATCGACTTCAGGTGAAACATCCAAAATCGATTCGCATAAAACTTCGTTCTAATACTGTATTGCTGTACAGCATTAGATTGTATTGGCTCCGATGAGCCAACCTTGGAACCGAACCAGAGTTCGGGAAAAGGTTTTTTATAGTACAAATAAATTTATGAAGTTATTACCCAAAGTCTCACGATACTTTGCGAAGCAATAACTTTGGCTCATCGGAGCCAATACAATCTAAGGCTCCATTCACACGTCCGCAATTCTGTTCCGCATTTTGCGGAATGTACGGTAATTGCGGACCCATTAATTTCAATGGGGACAGACGATGTCCCGCCCGGTTCCGCAATTGCGGATCCGCACTTCCGGGTCTGCAATCGTGTTCCCGAAAAATATAGAACATGTCCTATTCTTGTCTGCAATTTTTGGCTGTTATGTAAAAACATAATCTGCACAACAGCTGTAGAAACAAACCATTACCAAAATTTTATATTTTGCAGAGTTTTCAGTTTTTATTTTAGATTTATTTAGATACCATTTTTTTTTTCTTCTTAGAAAAGGTGTACCTAGCTTCATACGGATCACTCTTGGGAATGGGCACCTTACGGTGGTCTAATATAGCATGAATCTGCATTTTCCAAGGCAATGCAACAGAATGTGTGCGTATTAGGTGCTCAGTAGAGGTTCTAGGGGTATGCCTATCAGGATAAAGGTCATTCACACTGCCCTTCCGTGCATTGGGGACCTCAATTGGCGGTCCCCAATGCACGTGCACTATCTGTGCAACTGCCGCGATGGATCCAGATCTGTCCACACCCCAAAAAATGGAACATGTTCTATTTTTTTGCGGTGCGGAGGCATTGAGAGAAACCTCACGGAATCATTCTGTAGTGCTTCCGTGGGGTTCCATGCCTCCATTCCGCACCAGACCTTCCAGATTGCGGACCCATTCACATCCGTGCAACAGCCGTGTGCATGAGCCCTAATGCTGACAGATTCCAATTAGCAACCAGCAGGGGTTATAATGGGCAGTTCATGCCTTGCACCTCCCAGTGATCTAAATTTTAGCATTTAGCCAAGATAGGTGGGTGAAAAATATTATTTTTTATTTTTATCTTTATTAATTTTAATTTTTACCAGTTTTAGAATTTTCACCTATATGTTTTTGTCAACGTTATTTTTATAATGTCTCTTGTTGCAAATAAATTGTAAAATCATAGCATTTTTTTATACAAAAACTTGAAAGAATGTAATTTTATTAAATGTTATGCCATCCATCATACATTTTTTATTTTTTTTCCCCCCCCTTCTCAGACGCTAACATCCCTGGCTAAATTGATGAAGGAATGCTGGTATCACAACCCATCGGCAAGACTCACAGCCTTGCGCATCAAAAAGACTTTAACCAAAATTGACAATTCCTTAGATAAACTGAAATCGGACTGCTGAACGTCAGCGAAAAAGAATCGGACACAGTGCTTGCTTGCCGAAGTGTAGACTTTTTTTTCTTCTTTTTGCAAACTGTAACTGTAAAAGCCGAACTTCTTAACACATAACCTGCCTTTCGAAGACAATCCTGCTATGGGTGTCTCAAGATATGGCCTACAATTCCTATAGCCGCAACGTGGCAGGATCCTGGCTACAACAGTCCACTTGCAAAGATTTAGACCCATGCAAATGACCATGGGAGTGGAGGGGGAGGAATTTTGGATATATTTGGGCATTAAAAGCTACATTTTTGGAAGCAGAAGAAGAAGAAACGGTTTTCATCATGTTCCCCCGAAGCCCTCGGCCGTTCCCAAGGAATTCACATGGATCTTGGCAGATTTTAATTAGCAATATTTCGTGTGCGTCTCCGTTCTATTGCACTAGAAATTCTTTGCATTCCTTGCTTGCACTGTAAAGGTTTAATTTAATGACAGATGCCAAATATATGGTTGACCGTGTACGGATCTGTGTTATGAATTACACCAGTTCAGTTCTGGGGAATGATCTAAAAAGCCTGAAATACAAGTCCTCAGCATTAGCTGGATTTTACACGTGTACTGATGTTTACAATAATGCTGAACATAAGAATTTTTTTTGTAATCTATAAAAACTTCAATTTTATTTATTATATGTGCACTTAAGTTTCCAAAAAAACAAAAAAAAACTTGACAGTGCATATGGCTACCGCTATATATTGTTTTCTTCCAGCTCTTCACAACTCCTTTTGTATCACACGACGATGAGGAATAGTCTGTTTTCTGTATGATCACATTGCAATTTCACATTATTATTTCCTCTCCATCTTGAGAAGCGAGTGGTCTCGTAATCTGTTGTCACTCTCCTCATTCCCGCACGCATTTTACTGACATAGGAAATAGGAAACAACATTGTGTTTCAATTTCCAGAGATAAATTCTGGAGATGGGAATTGGGGGGAGGAGCACGGGAGATGCCTTTCTTTTAAGCGATATGATATGTTGCATTGTAAACTCTGCCAGAAGATAACTATTTTGTTTTAATCTACTTTTTGTATTTAGTAGTTATTTGTATAAATTAAATAGAATGTTTTGAAGACTAAATTAGTTTCTTTTATTTGCTGTATTAAAGAAGGATATGGTATTCATATTTTCAGCTGTTTTGTGTCACTATAAAAGTTCATTTCCTTTCCTCAATCAGGCTTCCCATTTTGTAGTTTCTGAACTCCTATCAAGTGTCCAGCTAAGGCTAGGTTCACATTACGGTATATTGTCAACGCAAAACATGTTGATATACAGACTGGTCCTTTTTTACCTTTCCTCATGTCTGTCTGTCTGTCTATCTGATCTGTCTCTCTTCTAATGTCATGTTTACCTGTCTCATTTCATATCTGGCTATGCGTCATATAAATTCAATCACCAAACTGAGCCTTAGGGCTCATGCACACGACCGTATGTATTTTGCGGTCTGCAAAAAATACGGATGACGTCCATGTGCATTCTGTATTTTGCGGAACGGAACAGCTGGCCCCTAAAAGAACAGTCCTATCCTTGTCCGTAATGTGGACAGAAATAGGACATGTTCTATTTTTTTGCGGAACGGAAATACGGACGTACGGAAATGGGATGCACACGAATGGTTCTGTATACGGTCCCCCCAAAAAAAACAGAACGGACACAGAAAGAAAATACGTTCGCGGTCAGATAATCGGGCAGGTTATCAGTAGGGACGAGCGAACTTCATATTTTGAAGTTCGGGTTGGGGTATATCCTGAATGGTGTTATTGGTAACGGAATTCATAACGCAATTCTGTTTCCGTTATGCAGGAGAGGACTCCAGCAAAACAAAAACGGGATGGATCTGTTATGCAGGCCATAGACTATGACTGAATAAATAACGGAATGCCTCTAAAGGCATTCCATTATGGAATTGCGTTATGGTCTGTGGTAATGGAATACATAACAGAATTCAGAATATACCCCTACCCGAACTTCAAAATATGAAGTTCACTCATCCCTAATTATCAGGACCAAACGTTCCTGTGAACGCACATTCCCGACAATCTAAATGTGCTGCTAACCCCCGATGAACAGGTGAAATAATCAGGTGAAACTGTTCTTCGCACAGGCACCTAAATTATGGTTTCTGAGCAGCAGAATGTGCCATCTAAACAGCGATCGGCTGTCCACAAACCGAGTGGAGATGTGTTAATTATTGGAAAATTCGGTTTTGCTGCTTAGCCGAATTTCATTAAAAAAATATTAGTTTTGTGACGAATTACTTCATCATGAAGCACATTCTTTGTAAGTAGTGGGTGCAATGACAGAGAGTATACCCAGTCACTTTACCCCTCAGATGCCGCATTCGTACATGATTGCCGCATCTGATATAAATAAAAAAAAACAAAAGTCATACTTGGCCCATTTGCTCGTGACGGGCCAGCCGCCGCCATCTTGCTTGAAGATCTGGCATGAAATCTCACGCGGCCGAGATGAAGTCATCATGCCGGCCAGCATGGTGACAGCACATGGGATCTCGTGCGAGATTTTCAAGCAAGATGGCGCTGTCTAGCTTGTCACAAGTAGAGATGAGCGAATTAAAGTTGACGAAGTGGAATTCGATTAGCATTTCCTCATGCTTCGTGGTAACGAATCACATTTGTTTCCTAAAATGGCTGCTGCACGTGTTAGGACATGGAGCAAGGAACTATGAGAAGGAGGGATCGCCCACAATGCCATGCATGCAGCCAATCAGCAGCCAGCCAGCCCTGTGATGTCACAGCCCTATAAATAGCCTCAGCCATCTTGGATTCAGGCATTTTTCAGTGTACTTAGTGCAGGGAGCGACATCAGCAGGCGCTAGGGACAGTGATAGGGAAGACTTTAAAACTTTTAATGTGCTGAATAGAAGTTCAGGGAAAGAATAGGGTGGAACCATTCCACAGTATTGAAGCAGAACAGGGTTTAGCAGGGGAGTTTACAGCCTGGGTAATAGGAACAATTATTACACTGACTGCGGATCCAAATTGCCATTGTACAGCCCTGTAATTCCAGCAAACCGTTCTTATATTTGGGATGCAAGTGCTGTTTGATACAGCCATTAACAGGGTTTATTACAAGGAAATATTTCTACTTCGGCCTGGCTGACATCAGTTATTTGACCCTTGTTCTGATCTGTCAGAGGGAAGAAAAAATGAGACTCACAACGGATCCTGTCCATGTAACAGCTGTAAGGCCTGCATGACATAATCCCTATTTTGCATCAGAATTGGCTTACGATTTGGTAGCCAAAAGCAGGAGTGGGTACAAAACACAGAAGACGTGCAAATATTCCATACACGTGTCATCTCTGTTTTTGATCCACTCCTGTTTTTTTGGCTTTAGCAATACTGATGGATTACTGACTAAATGCTGACCGAGTGAAGGAGGATGTTCCACAGACAGGATCCGTTTTTTGGGGGTTATTGTTCTGACGGATCAAAGGAAGGGCAAAATTGTGAGTGACGTCAACACAAATTTACTGCTGACACCCTCTCCATTGACCTGTAAGGCTGAGTTCACACTTGAGTTATTTGTTCAGTTTTGGCCTTATAACTGGTTAAATCGATTTGCTACTATGAAGCACCAGTAAATACAACTTCTCTGAGAATCGAATTTATCCTGAAATCCAGATCGAAGTCCACTTTGTGGAATTCCATTCGCTCAACACTAGATGAGCGATCACAATAGTGATCCCTTGTCCTCATACTGTGGAGATGATCACTGCATGTAAATGCCCTGCTTTACCTCCACTTCGCCTCCACTTAAAGAGCAGCCAACTTTCGGGAAGGAACACTTCCTTACTGACAATCTGCTGCTCATCGGCCTGTCTAAATCCACCTTCAGTTATCTATTGACACACAGTTCTAGGGTGACACAATTTATACATGATCCTCAGTAAGGTGGTTTCACTGTTTGACAATCTTCTACATAAACATAGAATAAAAAGATACTCGGGAAGATTTATTATACCCCCCTGCCCAGAATTGTGGTGCCAAAAAATAGCACATTTTGTACAAAAATTGGTGACTTTTTGCTCCTTCCCCACCACACTTGGCACTTTTGTTAAATGTACGTACAGTATGGTAGTAGAAGATGTGGTCTAAACAGCCCGGCGCAATTCTCATTACTTATCCCTGTTTTCTGACGTAAGTAATGTTTGAAACCTATGCCAGCTCCTAATTGGCATAGCTTTCAGATTCTGATGCGCAGACCAGGATTATTATTTAATTTGGCATATCTTGCACCACCACACTCAAGATCAAGACTAGTTAGAAATGCCAGTCCTGATAAATGTTCCCCCACTGTGCTGTCTCGTAGCTGCCACCACTAGAGGGAGCTCATTGCACACTAGTTAATTATTGAGTTTGCAGTAAGCTCCATCTAGTGAGGAAGAGTCTGCTGATTTTGGTGGTTTAGGCCAAAACTTGAATGTGTATGGGGGTGCCATAGTAATTCCGTATCATTTGTTTGCAGTTTAATAATAGTGATTATGTGCAAATATTGTCTTGATATAAAAAAAAACGTGCAGAGTGTTTATATATTAATAGAATAAAGAATATATGAACTTTACTGTAGGTGAACACTTGGCTTGAAATTGTTTGTTTTTTTGTGGTCAAATATTCTATGGCACTTGATATGCTTCAACTTTTGGCTTCATCCTATTCAACGTTGTGCAGTAATGTTCTCCAATAAGCAAGTTCCTCAAGGGACTGAACTTTGGATTAACACCTAGACAAGAGGCGGCAGACATTTCCTATGTTGTCATCAATTTTATGCATTTTTCACTCCATTGGTGTAAAGCTTGACCAGTCATTAAAAGGTGTTTTTCAAGTAAGTAGAGGGAGTAGAACATATTGGCATGGTAAACCTTTTCTATACATTAGTGAAAATAGTCATTACTTCAAGTAGAGGCTTCAGCCGTGACCATTTTTATGCTCTAAATGGGAACACTGTACTGAATGAATAGCCACAAAGAATGAATTAGGGCACTGCCCTGTGCCTGTATACCACGTGTGGGATCCCCACTACGGCCTCATCCGACAGTCCTAGGATCGGGGTGCTGGCCTCAACAGAAAAAATGCTGCACATCAAGTAAAATAGATAGGCGCACTCACCATCCCTTTGTAATCTTCTTTATTGCAGAGAGACATATGGATAAACAGGGGGACTCACATGGACAGCAAATTCACAGAAAACAGCGACGGCCGTTTCGCGGACTCACCGCTTCATCCGGCTGTTCAGTCAGTCAAAAGATCGCGCCCGCGCTGGTTATATGCGTCACTGCCGGTGGGACTCAACCTGCCCATCACCTGGCAGCATACGACGCTCAACAAACAGCGCCTGCGCTAAATAGTGACTCAAAGAAAACATATTAAAAACAAACAAGCAGCATATTAAATATATAGAGAGGGACGCAGTAGATCGCAGTGCACCGCGATCAAATCCATTTCTACCGCGTCCACCCTGAACATGTCAGAACGGGTATCAGGTTACCATACATAAGCAGAGACGTGAGACAGAGACACTGTACTGAATGACCTATGTATAAATGAACCATCTATAAAGATCCTTTTACATGGACTGAAAATTAGGCCAATAATCAAAGATGAGTATTTGTAGAAAAGCTCATTCCCAATAACTGGCCCGTGGAAAAGGAGCCTGCCATCGCCCGATGAATGAGCAAAAAATTAGTTCATCAGGAGTCTTTAGGTCAGAACATAGTCATTGTGTAACAGTGGAAGTTGAGCATGTAAATGCAGCTTCATTTCCGCTCATGATCAGGCAAGTACTGGGAATGTTTGGTTCCCGATAATTGCCTGAAATATCAGTCAGTGTAAAATGACTTTTACACCTCTGCAAATTTGGAAATTCACCAAAGGGAATAAGCGAATTAACCTCCACAATTGCTGATATTCTTATCTGCATTCTTCTAGCTTCACCTCGAGTGTTGATAATTAAATGAGTTACATAGAAACATAGAATGTGTCGGCAGATAAGAACCATTTGGCCCATCTAAATTGTAAATAATGGCCGGCACTGCGTTGGATGATGGCGGTGCGCGTGTCAGCGGGCGGGCATCCCAACGAACAATATGCAGAAATCTGCATATTTTGGCCCATCTAGTCTGCCCAATATGCTGAATACTATGGATAGCCCCAGGCCCTATCTTATATGAAGGATGGCCTTATGCCTATCCCATGCATGCTTAAACTCCTTCACTGTATTTGCAGCTACCACTTCTGCAGGAAGGCTATTCCATGCGTCCACTACCCTCTCAGTAAAGTAATACTTCCTGATATTACTTTTAAACCTTTGCCCCTCTAATTTAAAACTATGTCCTCTTGTAGCAGTTTGTCTTCTTTTAAATATTCTCTCCTCTTTTACCGTGATGATTCCCTTTATGTATTTGAAAGTTTCTATCATATCCCCTCTGTCTCTTCTTACTTCCAAGCTGTACATGTTAAGGTCCTTTAACCTTTCCTGGTAAGTTTTGTCCTGCAATCCATGTGCTAGTTTAGTAGCTCTTCTCTGAATATTCTTCTGCAGATATGGTCTCCAGTACTGCACACAATACTCCCAATGAGGTCTCCCTAGTGCTCTGTAGAGCGGCACGAGCACCTCCCTCTTTCTACTGTTAATGCCTCTCCCTATACACCCAAGCATTCTGCTGGCATTACCTGCTGCTCTATGACATTGTCTGCCCACCTTGAGGTCGTCTGATATAATGACCCCTAAATCCCTTTACTCAGATACTGAGGTTAGTACTGTATCACTGATTTTATATTCTGCTCTTGGGTTTTTACGCCCCAGGTGCATTATCTTGCACTTATCAACATTAAATTTTAGTTGCCAGATTTTTGACCATTCCTCTAGTTTTCCTAAATCCTTTTCCATTTGGTGTATCCCTCCAGGAACATCAACCCTGTTACAAATCTTTGTGTCATCAGCAAAAAGACACACCTTATCAGGCCTTCTGCAATTTCACTGATAAAGATATTAAACAATATGGGTCCCAGAACAGATCCCTGAGGTACCACACTGGTAACAATACCATGGTCTGAATATACTCCATTGACTACAACCCTCTGTTTTCTGTCCTTCAGCCACTGCCTAATCCATTCAACAATATGTGAGCCCAAGCTCAAAGACTGCAGTTTATTGATAAGCCTTCTATGCGGGACAGTATCAAATGCCTTACTAAAGTCCAGATAAGCGATGTCTACTGCACCTCCGCCATCTATTATTTTAGTCACCCAATCAAAAAAGTCAATAAGATTAGTTTGACATGATCTCCCTGAAGTAAACCCATGCTGTTTTTTTTATCAATCAACCCATGGGTTTTTTGATGTTCCACAATCCTCTCCTTGAGTATGGTTTCCATTAATTTCCCCACTATTGATGTCAGGCTTACTGGCCTATAGTTGCCGATTCCTCTCTACTACCTTTCTTGTGAATTGGCACAACATTTGCTAATTTCCAATCTTCTGGGACGACACCTGTTACCAGTGATTGGTTAAATAAATCTGTTAATGGTTTTGCTAGTACACCTCTAAGCTCTTTTAACAGCTTTGGATGTATCACATCAGGTTCTTAAAGGTAGATTTATAGGAGTCGATTTTGTCAGTCTGTGCTGCTATTTTCTACTATAAATGTACAAAAAAATAAATAAACTTTAGAATTTTTTGGCAAAAGAGGCTCATGTAAATTTATTCATTTTACTTGCATAGCACCAACATATTCCACCGTGCTTTACAGACACTATCATCATTTGCTGTCCTCAGAGGAGCCCAGCGTGGGAGCAAACCCATACAAACTCCCTGCAGATGTTGTCCTTGCTTGGATTTGATGCTAAGACCACAGCGCTGCAAGACACCAGTGCTAATCACACCCCCACTAATGACCGCAATCAGGGTTGCCAACTGTCTGTAAAAATAGACAATTTTTTTTCCTATCTGTGATTTTTTTTTTTTTTTTTGCTGATGGTACTTGACTAGACTATTTTGGTGGTAATTATCATAATACAGTAAATGCTGGTAGTGAGTTCTTATCAGTATACTGAGCTATAGACATGTTTTATGTATAATCTTTAGCATTCATCATGGTTTTCCAATTTGTCCATGTGATTTTGGGATAACTTGTCCAGAAAAAAAGAAAATTCAGCCCTGACCACAACACCCAGAGCCCCCTCTACTACTCAACAGACCTTAGATTACCATAATGTTCTGTAGAACAAATTGCCAGCCATTTGCAATGAAGGTCTAGATGGGTGTTACCAGTTGGGAGGGTGTCCCTGCACAGTCTGGCAGCACTGATAAGGTCAGGTTGTGCAGGGACACATCCCCAACTGGTAATGCCCCTGTGCACCTTCATTGCAAACTGTTAGCAATTTAGTCATAACAGAAATCAGAGGAATTGCACAACATAGGAGTCCTAAGAATAGATGTTCAAGAATTGTTATTACATGGGGGGATGCTATGGGAAAGGAGTTACTAAAGACGAACATTTCGGGAGGAGTGACAGGTCCTCTTTAGGCATTTATATTATGGTCATCGTTCAATTAAGCTGAACTTTGATTTTCATAGAACCCTCTAAAGTTAGCTATGTTAAACCATGGGAGGTCCGTGTATTGCAGCCATAAAACAGAACAGATTGTAAAGGCGTCTGTCTTTGGCCTGGGTTAGGCTTGATTCACACTACATTTGACCCTATAGTAGGCAATATACATCTGCGGCTTTATTAAGTTTATGTCTGTATCACTTTTTTATTGCTTTACAATTCTGGAAAACATATTATTTCATCTCCTGCAACAAAGCATAGACTTTCCTTTTTATTTTCTTACTTGACATACTCCTGATATTATTTTGAATAATACATTTAGTGCCTTACTTGGCGATCTGCTTTTTACCCGAAAAGCTGCTCCACCACTTCACTGAATTGCCATACTTTTTATTGTAAAGGTCAGGTCAAGATACAATTGAACATTACCCAGTGTCTTGGCACACAGCAAATGATTGCTAATAATGTAGACGAAGATACTGTTTTAGGTTGTTGCAAAACAAAGAAACTTATGTTGTGTCCTTGGGTATTGAGAAATTCAGATTTTTATTCAGACGGCTTGTAAATGTTGCTGGCTTTTCTTCCTTCATTGCAAAATGCAGCCGAAAAGTTATTCAGTCTGATCCCTTTGTTTGTATTATTTCTAAGATGTAAGTTCACTAGAAGATTAATACCATACAATTAATTCTGCAACTTTGTTTGCAAATTTGTATTAGTATTTTAGATTCTATATTCTTTTTATTTCCCTTTTTATTAAAATATAAAACAAAAAAACTCCATAGTTATAGTGTAAACAGCGGTGTAGCTAATGGCTCTTGGGCCCTCAGTGCCTGCTCCCTAAGGCAAAAATTTAAACGGCAGCCCCCCCCCCCATGCCAAATTCTTGACTTAACCCCTTCCCTCCAGCATGAACTTTCTATAATACCAGTGTCTTATGTGGCCCAAGGGCCTTTGGGCCCCCTCAGGCTCCTGGGCTCGGTAGTGAATGCTACCTCTGAACCCCATATAGCTACACCCCTGAGTGTAAGGTTGTGCCATTATGTACTAAATGATAAACTACTGGGAAAAACTGCCTCTGAAAAAATTCTGGGATATTGGTGCACTGTAAATTTAACTTTAGTGACCAATGGAGATCTAATTACAATGCACAAATATATGAATGGACAGTACGCAGATCTTTTGATACCTAGACCTGCGACCATGGCAAGATGGCAGAAGGAACGAAGGTGTCACAATTATCATCGACAAGGATTCTTTACTGTAAGAGCAGTGAGACTGTGGAGCTCTCTGCTAGAGGAGGTTTTGGTGGCCTATTCAAATTCTATAGGGGCTTGGGTTTCTTTCTTGAAAAAATAGTGCAAGTTATGGCTACTAGATTTCTGATATTTGAGAAATATTTTTTCTTTCTTAAAGGGGTTGACTGGGCTACAGATATCTTCAGGATAGGTCATCAACATCAGGTTGATAAGCCCCCCATCCCCACCGATCAGCTGTTGGAAGGGTCCACGGCGCTGTGTGCTCTTCAGTGTTTTCCTGCATCCTGTCACCATTGTACCGGCTGTGCAGTGTAGTTACAGCTGTTTGTCCCATTCAAGTGAATGAGAGAGAGATGATCGCTGCAGATGAAGAACAGGCTGCAAGCTGGCAGCAAGTCCGATAGGCAGGGTTTTCAAGCCAGCAAAATGTTAACTCAAAATTAGGTAAAAAAAAATTAAAAATTGGAAGGAACAATAAATCCTTTCTATGCGGCTGGGTTTTTACACAGGGGCTGCAGGATGGTAGAGCGCCATACAGTGCGTGCTGAAAAACCAGGATTGGTGTAGTTTCTTGACAAATACAGGTACAGTACCCTAGTGGAAGGCGGCATCTGCAATTGGTTCATACTGTTATGTGATGTTAAACTAATGTACTGTATACTCAGTATGTTCCAGCATGAGCCAGGAATAGAGGGGTAACCAGTTAAGACACCCTCTACACATCAGATTATTGGACACTACAGCCACGGTTGTCAGATTGCAGTCACAGAGACTTTAGAAAGAGTAATTGAGTAATTAGAGGGTCATTGCTGCAAACTACTTAGCTCATCCACGGACACCTAGGAACAATTTGCACTGTTTACAGATAAATGGCAGCACAGTGGCTCATCATTTAGCACTGGAGCCCTAGGTTCGAATCCAACCAAGGACAACACATGTTGAAATTTGTATGTTCTCCCCGTGTTTGCGTGGGTGTCCTCCCGGTTCTCCGGTTTCCTCTAACATTCCAAAGACCTACTGATAGGGAAATTGGATTGCGAGCTCCCACGGTGGACAGTTAGTGATGATAATGTCAGTAAAGCACTGCAGAATATGTTGGCGCTATGTAAGGGAGTAAAATCAAATTCACAATTGCTGGATGTACTGCAACTCCTATCTTGTACACAGTAAAGAGAGACTTTAATTAGGGAATCAGTAGCCATGCCAGATTAACCAAACACCAAATGCTGGCCATTGCTGATTGTTTCAAGCTCTGCACCCTAGCTTGTTTCGATACCAAAATTTTGATTCGGTATCGATACCATTCGATACCACGTGAAAAAAATAAAACGCAAAAAAAGCTGCGTGCATTCCACATTTTATGGAACCGCCGGCTCATAATACAACAGTCCTATCCTATTTTTTGGGGGGACAAGGCGACTAAAAGAAAATGGCAAATTGTGCATTTTTTCTTAGTTTGGAATTTCGAGACGCAGCAATATGTAATATTTTGTTTATTTATTGTTTATATATTTTATATGTAAAATTGGGAAATATTTTGGTGTACTTTTAAAACTTTTTTATATTTTTTATTTTATTTTTTTACAGTTTATTTATTAACTTAGGGGCTACAACCTGGGGTCATTTTCATCCTATTCACCCTGATACAGCTCTATCAGGGTAAATAGGATCTCACACCTCCCTGCTGCCCTGTGCATAGTGCACACAGCAGCAGGGAGTTGACTATGGCAGCCAGGACTTCAGTAGCGTCCTGGTTGCCATGGTAACCGATTGGAGCCCCACCATTACACTGCTGGGGCTCTGATCAGAAGAGAGGAGGTGAGGGGACCCTGTGGCCACTGCCACTAATGATATTAATACTGAAAGGGGGAAGGAGGGAGGAAGGGGGGATGGGGAGGGCTCACTGGCTACCAATGTCTGTAATACTGGTGACGGGGGGTCACACTTGCCACTAATGTTTTAATACTGGGGACAGAGGGGCCATACTGGCCACCAATGTTTTAATACTGGGGAGGGCGGCCACCAATGACTAGTAACGTTTCATATATAAATACAGGCAGAAGACACACATTGCTTGCACCTGCCTGTGACAGAGCCCTGCGATCCGTGGCAGTAAACCCCTCAGGCGTCGGCAGTGTGTTTCTTCTGCCTGTATTTATATATGAAACGTTACTAGTCATTGGTGGCCAGTGCGCCTCCCCCTCCTCCGCCCCTCTCTCTGTATTGGTGGCAGCGGCAGCACAGGGGGAGGGAGAGACTGCTTCCTTCTCCCAGTGCTGCCGAGGAGAACATGACCGCGCTGACAGCGCAGCCACGTTCTCTGATACTGGGCTGTGCTGTAGCACAGCCCAGTATCGATAAGAAAACCAATCCTGGTATCGAGCTCGATACCAGAGAAAAGTATCGAAACTTTGATGCCCAAAACAACCCTACTGCACCCACACAAATATTTACAATCAAGGGCACCCCAAAACTACTATTGGGCAGGAGCCCTAGCTATAGGGAGTGCCCTGAGGATATATGGTGCCTCTCCTTCACTGCACTGACCCCAGGGAGTCACAGCCTAAGGTAGTACACAGTGACACATCACCATCAGGAGGATGGAAGTGCCTATGGCTTGAGAAAGCGCACAATAGGGTAGTACATTCAGTTAGGGTACAATAACAGTGTACACTTGGAGGCTCACCTTACGGCGTTGTGCTAATATAGACACAACCCTATTGAAGGCTTGTAGTATAAATGACGGTCCTAGGGTGTGCTGCAGCAGGTCGGGAGTCTTCCAGGGGGGATGTCCAGTCCCTACTGAAAGGTGCTTCAGGTAAAAGGAGATGTCCTGCTTCAGCGCTTCGGAACCTAATTCAGACGTCTTTAATGTGAGGTGATTCCTTTATTCATTAAAAGGCGTATATACAGAAACAACGTATTTCGGGGTTTCAGACCCCCTTCATCAGGTTTCCCTGAATCCCCCGAAACACGTTGTTTCTGTATATACGCCTTTTAATGAAAAAAAGAATCGCCTCACATTAAAGACCGTCTGAATTGGGTTCCAAAGCTCCGAAGCAGGACATCTCCTTTTACCTACATCACCATCGGGGTCACTAGTACTCCTATTCTCTGCTCTAGGTCCTCAAGGGCTCTCTACACAGGTGAAGCACATGTTTTTACGCACACTACCTTCCCTCATTTAAAACCCAGCCTAAAGAGGACAGAAGCCTCCTCACGGTCCTGTACAGTACACACAAGTAGCAGAAAAATAATATGGATTTGCCTTTACTTGGTACCAAAATGAGCAGCTAATCCTGGAACAGATATTGAGTGGTATAGAGGATGTAGTACTGCCTTGTACTGTAAAGTGGTCCTACTAGACACACTGAGTTTTTTTTTAATATTAATATGACATAGTGTTTAAAAGTTATAGTATTCTGAATATACTTTGTTTCCACCACAGATCACAACAATAATATGCAACTGACAATACTGGCCAAACCCTCCCGCTAATGTTAAAAGCTGAGACTTTAGCCCATATATTCCAGTCAGGAACATATCGGAGCCCAATGCACCCCGTCAAGGTATCTCAGTGTGGCACGGGCGCTAACCTACCCACAGTGTGTGAATACAGTCCGATAGGTGCTGAGGTCTGACTCGCAGCCAAGCTCCCACATACATCCATAGTAAGATCACTAATACTATGGCGGGGGGGCGCGGTAGGAGCAGGCTGCGAGCCCCACCTATAACAGGCTATGTGACACAGGCTACCAGGTGCACAGAATGTTACCAAAAATAAACTATGGCACATTCCATATATATCAAGAAAAAAAAAATCACAGAATCGAGCCTCAGCACCTGTAGGTAGGTTAGCACCCATGCCACACTGAGATACCCTGACGGGGTGCCTTGGTCTCCGATATGTTCCCGACTGGAATATATTGGCTAAAGTCTCAACTTTTAACATCAGCGTGAGCTTTTGGACAGTATTGTCAGTTGCATATTATTGGGGTGCACCTTTTGCAGTGATTTATGGATTTTTATATTCTCCTCCACACATTATTCCATTTTGTGTAGGATGTTTTTGTGGTGCATGTGGTCCGCTTCCGACATCCACCATTGTATGCATTTTTGCTGGGGATTGCCGTTAGCAGCGGACCACATGCGGAGGGACTGCTCCCCCGGGTATAAACACGCTACTTCCTCCTATTTAGGCCACTTTCTTCTGTGATTTTTTTCCACCACAGATCACACAACTTTTTGGAAAGAGGCGGTACACCTTCAAAATGCGTCACCCTCACTTTATTTTAACATTGTATCTATGTTTTGATAATAAGAAACTTGTTCTTTAGTGATCTGCTCCCCATAATTCTATTTTTAACCTGTTTTACTACTAGACAGCCAAGACTTCAATAATACAGGTGTTTTACCAGTGAAATGCCAATGCTGGTTGGGATTGGTCATTGGTTGTATTGCATATTGAATCGGGTTTTAACTTACACTGGCCCAGGAAAGACCACTGAAAATGTTGCAACCTGAGGTCATGGTAACTCACTGTACCCCAATAGGACAAGTGGACACTATTGTCCATGTGCCTGGTATTTCAGCTCAACCCATGGACATTTAAATGAATGGGTCTGGGCTGCAATACCAGAGGCAGCCCAGGGACAACAGTGGTGCTGTATCTGGATGGAATGGAAAAACACCTGGAAAAATCACCATTGTTTCAACAAGTTACCATGAAAAAGAAAAAAAAAACACATATGTATCCTGTTTTTGTAAGGTCATTTTTCAGCAAAAATCCCCACTAAAAATGCAAAAGTTCTATGTAAATCCACCCTTAAATCAAGGGGTATTCCCATCTTGGCCATACCTGTTGTACGTGGCTCCCTGGATCAAGGAAACAGCTGAGCAGCTGAGACCACCATAAACACCTGAGATGGGAATACCTTGTTAAAAGGGTTCGTCGGGATTTACATATTGATGACTTATCCTCAAGATAGGTCATCATCAATATGATATCAGTGGTGGTCCAACTCCTGGGAAGGGTCCGTGGTCCTTGAGTGCTTAGGTCTTTTCCTAGGCCAGTGATGTCCCACTCCTTAGTTACATTGCCTAGGTACAGTTCAGTCCCTTTTAAGTGAAAGGTCCTGAGCTGCAATACCATGCACTTCCACTATACAATGTATGGCACTGTGCTTGTTAAGCTGCAAGGAAGCCGTGAACCCCCCAAACAGCTGATCAGTGGGGGTGCCAGGAGTCGGACCTTGCGATATAACTGTGAACTGAATAATCACACAGTATGCAGTAGCTCCCTCTAGTGGCCGCTGCAGGTAGCAATATTCTTACCTTGTAAAGGGGTTTCCAGTATTTTGATACTAATGGCCTATCCTTAGGTTCGATCATCAATATCAGATCATTGGTGGTCCGACTCCCAGCACCCATGCCCATCAGCTGTTCAAACAGGCCGCAGCGTTCCCTGAGTGCTTAGGCCTCTTCCTTGGCCATGTGACATCGCAATCATCGGTCAGGTGGGCCTATTTGCAGCTCAAGTGAACGCGGCTGAGCTGCTATATCAAGCGTAGCTGCTATCAAATAGACAGCGCAGCACCTAGCAAGTATACGTTTTTGTTGGATATTCACATCTGAGGAGGTATGAGAATGCTTCATATTAACCTTGTTAGTCATGTTCTCCACGTTAAATACTGTGGTAGAAGACCAGCTATCTTCTCCGGTACAAGTCATAAAAGAAGCAAGTCTGTCGACAATATATTGTCCTTGACAATATATAATGCCCTTAATATAATGGAGCTATCCTGTGAAATATCTGATGCACATTATCCACAGATTGACCCTGACTCTAACAATACGTGGTTACATTTTAAATACGGTTGAAAAAAGACATAAGTCCATCGAGTTCAATAGAACAATGTGCCAATTTAGAGACAGAACATTAAGCTAGCAAACAGATTTTTAACATAAACCAGAATGTTCAATTAACCCCTTCCCGACATATGACGTAATAGTACGTCATTGCGGCAAGTGACTTGCTGCATTTTGATGTACTATTACATCATGCTGATCGGGCGGGCACCGGAGCGGTGCGCACCCAATCACTGCAGGGGCCCGGCAGTCCCTGATAGCCGGGCCCCTGCTGTATCCGCCGGCATTGCTGTAAAAGTCAGTGCTGACCGCGGCATAGAAGGTGTATGCGGCGAGTGAGGAGCCCATCGGGGTAAAAAAGGTAGCCCAAAGCCTTGCAGGGCATCGGGACCTGCCTTCTACGGGTGCCCAGGAGATCCAGCCTCAGGACCGTCTCCTAGGCAACCTGTTAGTGTATTACGGTACTCTGTGTCATACAGTAACAGGCAATGCATTACAAGGCAGATGTATTGTAATACATTGCAGAGGGGATCAGACCCTTAAAAGTTGAAGTCCCAGAGTAGGACAGAAATAAAGTTAAAAAAAAAGCAAAAAAAGTGTTTTTAATTAAAAAAAAATCGCCCCTTTCGCCTGATTATATAATAAAAAATAGAAAATAAAAGGAAAAAACACACATATTAGATATCACCGCATTCGTAAACAACCGGCTCTTTAAATATATCCCATGATCCACCCCGTCTGATAAACACCATTAAAATAAAACTGTCAAAAAAAGATATTTTTGTCACCTTCCATTACAAAAAGTGCAACACCAAGCGATCAAAAAGGTGTATGTCCCACAAAATGGTGCTAATAATACCGTCACCTCATCCTGCAAAAATGAGCCCCTACATATGAAAATCGCTCAAAAAAAAAAAAAAAAAAACTATAGTGCTCAGAACATGGAGACACTAAAACATCATTTTTTTGTTTTAAATATCTGTGAATCTGTGAAATAAGATCACAGAAATATAGTGGCCAATATGGGGGAACTGCTCAGACCCCAAACACTGTAGCGCGTTTCTCATTGGGAGAGCAGTCCCACTGCATGTGGACCGCAGCAAACGGCCATCCCCAGCAAATAATGCGTACAATGGAGGACGCCGGCGCGGACCACATGCACCACAAAGGTATCCTACACAAAATGGAGCATTGTGCGGAAGAAATATATAAATCACAGAAAAAAAAAATGCACCAAACGGATATGCCACTGACTATACTAGCTAGTCAAACAAGCAGATATTAAAAGCTGAGACTTTTGCCAATATATTCCTGTCAGGAACACATCGGAGCCCCTCATGCACCACGTCACGGTCGCTCAGCATGGCATGGGGTCCTACCACTACGCTAACTATGGTGTGAACACGGTCTGAAGGTGATGGAATTACTGCTCACAGCCAAGCTTAAAGTGAAATAAACAAAAAAAGTATACATATTCGGCATTGCCGCTTCCATAACAACCAGCTCTATAAAAATGTCACATTACCTAACCCCTCAGCTGAACACCGTAAAAACAAAAAAATAAAAATAGTGCCAAAAAAATGACTCTCAGACAATGGAGACACTAAAACTTCTTTTTTTTTTGTTTACAAAATGCTATTATTGTGTAAACATGAAATAAATAAGAAAAAGTAGACATATTAGGTATTGCCACATTTATAACGATCTGCTCTATAATAATGTCACATGACCTAACCCCTCAGGTGAACGCTGTAAAAAAAAAAAAAAAAAAACGGTGCCAAAACAACCAATTTTTTGGTCACCTTGCCCCATAAAGTGTAACAATGAATGATCAAAAAATCATATGTACCCACAAATGGTACCAGTAAAAACGTCAACTCTTCCTGCAAAAAACAAGCTTCTGCACAAGACGCTCGGCAGAAAAAAAAAAAAATAAACCGTTCAGAAAAATGGAGACACAAAAACATTTTTTTTTAATGCTTTATTATGTAAAACTTAAACAAACAAAGAAAGTAGACATACTTGCTATCATTGCGTCCATGACAACCTGCTCTATAAAAATAGCACATGATCTACCCTGTCAGATGAATGTTGTAAAAAAATAAAAAATGAAAACGGTGCCATATTTTGGTTACCTTGCCTTACAAAAAACTTAATATAGAGCAATTAAAAATCATATTTACCCCGAAATAGTACCAATAAAACTGGCACCTTATCCCCTAGTTTTCAAAACGGGGTCACTTTTATAGAGTTTCTACTGTAGGGGTGCATCAGGGGGGCTTCAAATGGGACATGGCATCTAAAAACCAGTTCAGCAAAATCTGCCTTCCAAAAACCATATGGCGTTCCTTTCCTTCTGTGCCCTGCCGTGTGCCCTTGTATCAGTTTACGACCACATGTGGGGTGTTTCTGTAAACTGCAGAATCAGGGTAATAAAAATTTAGTTTTTTGGCTGTTAACCCTCGATGTGTTAAAGAAAAAACGGTATTAAAATGGAAAATCTGGCAAAAAAGTGAAATTTAGAAATTTCATCTCCATTTTTCTTTAATTCTTGTGGAACATCTAAAGGGTTAACAAAGTTTTTAAAATCAGTTTTAAGTAACTTAAAGGGTGTAGTTTCTACAATGGGGTCATTAATGGGGGGTTTCCACTATGTAAGCCCCACAAATGGACTTCAGACGTGACCTGGTCCTTAAAAAGTGAGTTTTGGAAATTTTCTTAAAACTTTTAAGAATTGCTTCTAAAATTCTAAGCCTTCTAACGTCCTAAAAAAATAAAATGACATTTACAAAATGATGCCAACACAAAGTAGACATATGGGGAATGTTAAGTAATAAATATATATATAAATATTATGAGGTATCACTTTCTGTTTTAAAAGCAGACAAATAGAAATTTTGAAAACTGCGAATTTTTCTAAATTTTAGGTAAATTTGGGATCTTTTCATTAATAAAGGTGAAATATATTGACTCAAATGTATGACTATCATGAAGTACAATGTGTCACGAGAAAACAATCTCAGAATGGCTTGGATAAATAAAAATTTTACAAAGTTATTACCATAAAGTGACACGTCAGATTTGCAGAAAATGGCCTGGGCATAAGGGCGAAAACTGGCCCGGGGTAGGAGGGGCAAAAAAAAACTGTAAAAAGTTAAAGTCTCAAAAGGTATAACCAGGACACAGAGAAACTGCAACAAAGGAAAATATGACCAATCCAAGGGTCTGCAGTAACAGGACTGTGAGAGTATCACCCCATGAACATTAACTAATGATAATTAGTATCCCTTCATGCAAAGACATCATGCAATTATTGAAAGGAAAATGCATTTGAGAAGACAAAGGGGTTTCCAGGCTGCTGATATATGACATAGATCATTAATATCCGATTGGTCAGGGTCTGACACCCCGCACCCCCACGATCATCTGTACCTTGCAGTCTCCGGCTCTGGAATTAGCAGTTTCAATGGAACAGGAAGCACAGCTCCGTTCAAAGAGTAGTGGCCGTGCTGGATTACTGCAGCTGAGCTCTGATTGAAGTGAATGGGAGATGAGCTGCAGTACCCCGGCATGGCCACTACACTTTGAACGGAGCTGTGCTTCCTGCTCTATTCAAACTGCTAATTCCAGCCAAGAGGCTGCAGGGAACAGCTGACCGGTGGAGGTGCAGGGTGTCAGACCGTTACCCATCAGATTATAATAACCTATACTGAGGATATGTTATCAATATCAGCATCCTGGAAAACCTCTTTAAGGCCAAGTTCACACTTCAGTTATTATTATTGGTCAGTTATTTTCATCAGTTATTATGAGCCAAAACCAAGTGCGGGTCAAAAACACAGAACAGGTGCAGATCTTTCCATTAAATCTTATATCTGAGTAGGCTTCATCACAAGTTTTGGCTCACGGTAGCTGATGGAAATAACTGAAGTGTGAACCTAAGGAGGTATATAATGGATTAGAAAATGTGTAAAGACAGAGTAGAGGAATGGAGGATTGAGAACGTATCACATATGGCTTTAAAAAAAAAAAAAAAATTAAAAATATAGTTTTTGTAGCAGTTTTTGTGCCAAAGCCATGAGTGGATCCAGCAGAATGGAAAAGTTTGGGTCCTTCTTTTATATTTTCAATTCCTCTTGAATCTGCTTATAGTTTTG